>CM060592.1:24069915-25279081 GCA_030578255.1 Tiaroga cobitis
GATGCCCCACTTTTATTTATCTTTCGAATCATGAGAACAAAACTAAAACTTCAGGACAATCAGGACGCCAGCTACATGTTGCTTTTGTGTGCTCCTTTGTTTTGTGGAAGCCTTAGATGAGGCTTTAAGATGACATTAAAAACGATATTTTTACAGGGTGAGTGGTGGTTACTTGCCATGTGGCATTGCCATTGGCCATGTGGTTTCTAAGGTGTTCTGAGTGGTGTGTTGCTATCCAGCTATTTCGCCCAGAGCACCCTGTGGGTTGTTAGGGCCTGGCTTATACAGCCCATGCAGGTCAAAAGAACCCAAAGTCTGATAATCTGGTACTTAGATATGATCGGGGCATTTTTTTGCCCATTAATCTGATTGCTTAGAAAATTATAGCTCAAATCTCCTCAGCAATCTCCTCTGCATGATTTGATGAATCACTCATGTAGCCTAGGACATGGTGCAAGGCAAGTTACAGGGAAGCCACTTTTTTTGAGGGGGTACAACACTGTTGTTCAAAAGTTTGGGGTCAGGAAGATGTTTTTAGGTTTAATTGCCTATATTGTCGCTGTAAAGTGTATTATTTGGGCTGTAAATGGGACTATACTTTCAGAAGAAATGCTGGTTATGTAGGCCCTACTAATCTAAAGCCTGTTTTTGGACAGCATTACATTATCATAACAGGAGTTATAAGTTATAACAAGCTAGTGAGTGATTTAAGGATTTTTAGATTGATGGAAAATGCATATTTAGGCTACAATCGGTTTGTAGAAGTTTGGCCTGTTCTCTCTGCAGACATTCAAGGAGGCAATATCAATTATTTTTTGTCATTTCCTGAAGTATCTAGTCTAGACAGAGAAGCCTCAAACCTCCAGCAGAGCTATTTGAATACACAATTCATTGTCTTTAATTTAAGGCCAGAGCTGAATCATTACATTAATGTATGTTAGATTCCACATATACACCACTGTAACAGAAAACTCACAGCCTGTAACGAGGATAAAATATGTCATGACTCACTTCCTTGAAACCAAAAACTTTTCATTAAATGGTGGTTGTATGCTTTCATTTGGGTGGAGACTGGGCCAAAGTACGATACGGGCTTGAGGTATACAGGCCCTATGATTTATCCACAGGTTCCATGTCTAGTGTATTCTGGTCTCTACATATGGACCATGCAGTTGAGAGTTCACCCAAAAGTATGAGTGTTTTTTTGTCCATACAATGAAATTCAATGGGGTCCAATCTTATTTTGACCTCCCATTGCCAGTCGTCTTTTGAGTTCCACTGACGTGAAGTTTTCAATTTTGGGTGTGTACATTCTTAGAAAAAAAGGGTTCAATGGGGTTCTATACCCAGGACTCAATTTTAAAGAACCCTTTATGTAAAAAAAAAAAAAAAAAAAAAAAATTCTCTTAAATGATTGCATAACACTTTCATGTTTTATTTCATTTTTTTTATAAAGTATGTCTACGAGCTGTTTAATTCATGAAATTCAGTTATAAATAAATATTATTTAAAACAAAATTCATTAAAATTGAATCCCATGATTGGAACTCCTAAAATGTTTTATAAGCGCCTGACAGAAC
This sequence comes from Tiaroga cobitis, assembly GCA_030578255.1. Lineage (NCBI taxonomy): Eukaryota > Metazoa > Chordata > Actinopteri > Cypriniformes > Leuciscidae > Tiaroga > Tiaroga cobitis. The sequence goes on from CM060592.1 coordinate 24,071,496, forward strand.
CCTTCAAAGTTCTATATAGAGCATTTTATTCTAAGAGTGACTATCCCTTTTGTCTATGGGATTTTTTAATAATAAAAAAACTTGGATGTGAGCAAATGGAAAGTAAAAGGGTTTAGGAATTTGTTCAAATACATAATTCTATGAGCAATAAACTATTGTATTACCTCACTGTCTTATATTTATGCTTTTTCTATTTATGTCCATCCGTGTGAGCTGCTAAAGAGTCTTTCGTTAATGACAATGATAATAAAGATCTATATTCTATTCTAGTACCAGTAAACACAACTAATTTTGTTAGGGCTATCAGCACTTATATTAATAGCCCTGGAGCCCTGAACAATGAACAAGCAGCCTATCATGGTATGACTCATTACTGACTTTATTTCCTGCATTCGGATTACTTTGTTTTTGAAAAGCCAAAGGATGCCTTCACCTCACAAAGTGTGTTGCCATCTGTTAAACACACTGGGGGATTTCAAATGACATGAACAGCAGTCTTGTGGGAGTCTTTAGTTGTAATGGGGGGTATTTAATGGCCAAGCAATATCAAGCCATTTAACAGGACCATGCAGATCCGTATGCAAACACTATTCACTTATAACCTTCCCAAATTCCAGGATGAAATGGTCTCCACACGCACTGCTAAACAATAAAATGAGACCACGACTTGACTCATTTAGCAGTGAGTGTGGAGACAATTTCATGAACACCAGAATGAAGACTAAAGGTGTTCATGGCCTCTCAATCACTTTTATACATTTGTTATTCTTTATTGGAAGTGCATAATGGATTTAAATTCATTATTGAAGTATTAAAGCTGATCTAAAAGGCCAATTGTGGCCAAATTCCTAATCAGGTTCCATTTTTCTGTAATATTAGTCACAAATTTTATGTTAAACTTCTAATCACTGGCCTGTTTCACGTATCAATTCATGATGTTGGCTTGACAAAATTACAAAGTTACAAATCTGTTTCTCAAAACTACTAACTCTTTTTTTTGACTGTAACAACTTTTCAAGCTACATTTACCAAACTTAGCACAGTCCTTCAGTCTGTTTTGACTTTTAAATATTAAATATGGCCTTATTTCTGATGATCTAAATCCAAGAGACTTCTATTAAATGGGTGGAATAATGCCCCTTTTTACAATATGTACAATAGGTTGTCCCCAGAGTGTATGTGAAGTTTTAGCTCAAAATACCCCACAGATATTTTTTTTACAGCATGTTAAAATGTCCCTTTTTTAGGGTCAGTAAAAACGCTTTGTTCCGTGTGTGTCCCTTTAAATGCAAATGAGCTGCTGCTCCCGGCACAGAGGGCGGAGCTTCAATAGTGTGTGTCTTAGCAGCTCCGATTACCTCACGCAGACAAGCACTAAAATGTCAGAAACTGTTCTGCCTTTTATGTTTAAACTGGAGTCGGACAGTGATGGAGAGACTCAAGAAGAAGTAACAACATGTAGAATGCAACAGGACGTCTATGAATGGTTAGTTGATGGATTTATGTCGCTGATGTGGAGTTAACTATCTTCAAGTCTTTGATATTCTGTCATGATAATCTATAAAAATCGCTTGTATGGGAACTGTTGTAAGATGCCTACAGTACAGAGTGACATGCGACTGCATTTGTGTTCCGTATTGCATGTGAAATGACGGATGCGACTGCTTGAGCAGACTCACAAATGTGCTCTACTACAACAACTCTTCCTCTTGTCAAAATGGACTGTGTTTCCGGGGGTGGGGTTTATGTAAATTTTAGGGTTAGTGATGTCACTAACCCGAGAGGAAGCTCGTGTAGTCCTTACCAGCCATTTGTTGTAGTCCTTAAAAAACAATTTCTTTAAAAGCAAATATCCTTTGCTTTGAACTTTGAGCGTTGTAACTGCAGATGTTGTTTATGCTCTAACAGCAACATTACACAGTAACTAAAGTTAGAAAAGTGAAATCATAATTAACCACCCCTTTAAAATATCTGACTGCAATACCATCTATGTCCACTAAACTTGTCACAGACGTTCAGATAGTCCTGACTTTAGCACACTACTCTTTTCACATACTGTTGTTACTGCAGTACATATGGAAGTACACTCTTAAAAATAAAGGTTCCAAAAGGGGGTTTTCATGCAATTTGAGAACCATTTCAGTGAATAGTTCTTAAAATATTTTTTTGTTTTTAGTGTGTAGAACCTTTTTCTACTATAAAGATTTTTTTGTCCAATGAAAAGGTTCCATGGATGTTCATGGAAGCATAAAAGCCAATAAAGAACCTTTTCAATGCACTTTCAGATGCTGCCACTGTCCCGATCTTGAAGTATTCAAATGAAATAATGTCTTCACAAGCATAAAACTTCAAGGCCCTTTAAAACATCTTTCAGGAAATGCTTTGTCAAATCAACATCTAAGACTATAGCGACAAATATGAGTATATTACTACTGTCATACCTGTTGTGCATGACTTTAGGGTACTTTTCCAGGTACACCTGAAACTGGACATTGTATCTGACAGAAACACACCACATAATTCCCCTGCACTGAACACAAGCAGCAGTCAGACAAGCAAAAGAGGCTGGGCACAGGAAACAATGAACAACAGACGTTGTTACATAACACACACCCAGGCAAACTCTGTTCCACTTCACCCAATTGTGTGTGTACAGGTGTGCGGCATGTTTGAGTGTGTCTCACTGAAGTATGACTGCTGCTCTCCATTACAATACCACAGCAAATGATAACAGGCATGCTTTCTTCTGTATTCTCTGACACAGAATGCAAAAAAAGTGACGTACATAAATACAAATGCATAATATTTTAATGTTGTTAAATGAAGAGGTTATAAAATGTATACAAATTTCACATGCATGCAAACTTGAATATAAACAAATAAATTTCACAAAAGTTGGCCAACAATTTCTTAAGCTGTAGTTCACATATTATAGCGTCTGAAAGGCAATTGCTGATGGATAAATGTATTGTGAGAAGTATATTTAATTCACAGTATAAGTAAACAACTTCTTATTAGCGAATGGAACAAAATCCAATTTACATTGTATTGCATTGTAATGAAACCTTATTAAGAAGGCGTAAAAATGAGACACATGGACGCACCCATTAGTCTTAAAGGGATAGTTCACACAAAATTTACAATTCTTTCATCATTTACACTGTGAAAAAAGTTGCTGCCTTAAATTTTTTAAGTAAACTTTAAAATCTTGCCTAGTTAAATCTTATATAACGGCATGTTTAAATTGGTTAAATTATTGCTTAAAGTAATTGAAAAACATGTTTCTGACTTTATTTTTTTACCTTTTTGTATAGTGTAATCACCCTTATGTTGCACCAAAACCAAAATACTTCTGTTCAACTATCCCTTTATTGACTAAATAACATACAGAATACTAATAGTAGTATGTCAGCATGCTATTTCTTCAGTATGTATACTGTAATATATACTGTGCAGTATTCAGTCAGTTGTAACCCAGAACTCCATTTCAAACCATATTGAAGGCAAGAAGGAGGATCGTTTGAGAACAGTGTGAGATCCATGGACCCCTTCCATCAGCATTCACATACTCATGCAAGAGTGAGATCATCATCTTCAGATCTTGTATTTCTGTTTCCCTCTGTCACTGATCACGCAGATGTGCTGTGAGAGGGGGAAGGAAAGATAATAGTAAGCCATTTAAGTGGAAAACCGTGAAGTACCATAATGTACACAAAGACAGCTAAAATGTTCATTATCCGTTAACAAAGCTGTCAGCAGATTTTGAAACGGACATAAATGAAGAACTAACACTGTTTACTGGCCAAGAAAGCTTAGTAATCAGGCGAAGTTGGTCTCTAAATGCCCAAATATCACTAATAACCGAAAGACATCCTCAAAAATGACTGATTTATGGCACTCTTCACAGATAGCAATTCTGTGTTACACAAAAAACACTCCTCACATTAAGATGCTCGACTCACAACAGATTTTGGTCCCTTTAAGGCAAGTCATTTCACTTGGCGGCCATCTTTGAAACGCCTCTCAGGCAGCTGTTTTAGTTGGACAGCTTCTATATCTCTTTTTGGATGGGGAAACATCAAATTCTCCAAAGCTGTTCACCAAGCTTACGAATAGAATTTCATATTTGAAATCACCAAGGAAATCTGACAACATCGGTTTCATAAATGTTGTTTCTAAACGTGCAAATCATGACAAAACTGCATTTTTCTCAGGCTGGACCAGCATTGCATGTGCAGTTGTAAGTGCGCGTCTCAGAACACTGACTGTCCCTGTAGCAACCAGAGCTTCTAAAGGCCGCTGCAGTGACCATAGATATGTATACGAAGATCCCACATCCCGCCGCTCCAGACACGTCGGCGCGTCCGCCATCTTGCAAACGGTCAGCGTGTTGTCACTCACAGTAAGAATCAATGATGTAAAACCGCCGAGATTTAAATTCCCGTAGAAATGGGATAACCTTTCACAGGTGAGAATATGTTGCTTTGTGTTTTTATATGTATTAACTCAATATTAAATGTTTTTACTACAGTACTTTTAATGATTTTAATTTGCCGTTTTGTTAACTTTTTAATGTCGTGTCAGCTGACGCCTTCGTCTTCTTGTATTGTGTTAGTTTAGCAAAATCATCTTCTGGAGTCCATTTTATAAATAGATATTCATATATGCGTCTAACTATGGGTGAAGACGCTCAGTCAACTTGCTCTTGAATGTTTACAGACTGCTCCATTATGGCGGACAGCTAACATATAGCAACACATTGAAACGGCCGCTAATGAGGCATCTATGGATATATATACATATATATATATATATGGCAGTGACGTGATGACTTTACCATTCTGTGATTGGCTCTTTTATATAGAAGGTGGGACTTATCCTAGTAATATGAGTGCACATCATTGTATATCTATACAACCACATGTTCCTGGATCAACATCTTTGTTGATCCTGGATCAACTTTACACTCAACCAATCAGATTTGAGGGACAAGTTTACAGTTTATGTCAAGTTTAGGCTTAGAACCAGGCTGAAGTACTTAAACATCAGTGTTATTCACCTTTCATTACCCTCTGATTTTAGGGAAAAGTTATGGGTAGGGTTAGGTTTAGGGGTAGGGATTGGGTAAGGACTACATTTTGGGACAGGAATGTTGATCCAGGATCAACAAAATATGTTGATCCAGGATCAACAAAATATGTTGATCCAGGACCATGTCTTACTTGGCAAAACCACAGTGACCATCTAGGCTGAATCCGCCATCGCCCCCTATACCCTCAAATAGGGTGTTATTTGAAGGGACAGCCATTTGTAGTGGTGTCCGAAACCATAGTGGACGTTATTGAGTACTAAGGTTGGGTACCGAAACGCGGTGCCAATAGGGAACCGGTTCCGACGTAAACGGTAGTAACCAGGCCGAATAAGAACGAAAATTTCGGTGCCTGATATCGGTGCCTGAGTCTCTGTGTCATGAGGCGCACACACGCAAAGTCTCTCGCTCTCTCCCTCGTGCGCGCACTATACGGTTTGGAGCACAGTCTGTTCTGTCTCGCATGCGTGCTCTTGCTCGCTCGCTCTAGATTCCGGGAGATTTTAACTAATTTGCGGGCATCAGTGAGCCGTTATCAATATGCGGGAGACTCCCGGAACGTCTGCTGATAGCGAGGGGATTAATGAAGATGCCGAAGACAAAACGCTCCAAGGTTTGGCTGCATTTCACGTGTAAAATTACGCGTCAGAACGCCCTCTAGGTGATGGCGCGGGCGCCGCCTTGATGCTCTTACGTCGTCATATTATATTAGTGCGCGCATCATCTGCTCCTCAGATTTCTCTGCCGAAAAAGGAAGCTTGTCGGCAGCGCGAGGAGTTTGGCAGCGAACGCAGCGTCTCGTTCCCTAATTCAGAGAACATGGGTTACACCAGTAACCAGAGACGTTCTCTTTCATAGGTTTACTCAAAGCTGCGTAGCGAAGACGCAGTGGGAACGATATAACAAACTCGCCAAGCTAAGCCCTGCGTTACTAGTACAATGACCAGATAACTTACATAACTGGTTCAAGCAGACAAAACATGGGAACCTCTTGCGATGTCGATATTAGATTACCCTGGTAGTAATCTCTATTAATCTCCAGTATTATTACATTGTTTGATACAATATTGTTTTATTTGATATTATGTAAATGTGAATTTTTATTTTATATTGGTTTATTTATTATTACTATACGTTACTTGTATTTATATTGTTTAAAGATTTAAGTTACTATTGTGTCCAGTTTGGCCCTGTAAATAAAAGGGTAATATTTTTTGACAAAGTGTGAGCAGTTTCGTTTTCTTAAGTACCGTTTCAGGCACCGTTTAAGCACCGGAACCGTTTAAAAAATACCGAGTAGGTACTGGTCTCGGATAAAACCCAACCGATACCCAACCCTATTGAGTACACATATTCAATCCCACATTGCACTGCAATAACGAGTTGAGTGTACAACCAATGTACCCCCAACGGCTGTCGGAATTCGCTCACTCGTTTTCATTCACTCTATCAAGTGAACGGTATTAGTGGACTAACGTAGAAAATAGTCAATAAGGGTTTAAGGGGCGATTTTGGATTCAGCCCTAGTCTTTGTTTGGGTGTTAGCATGTTGCTAAGCTAATGATGCAATACTAAAGCATAAAAATACACAATGTTAGACAATCTACAATTTTAATTAGACAACTTTCTAAATACGTTTGGGTATTGATATATTAGAGAAGAATAAAGTAGAAAATTGTTCAATAATTGATCACACATTCACGTTTTTTTTATGTCAGTTAATGGTTAAATCACACGCAGTTAAACAAATAAAATATTCTATCTTTTTTAGTAAGTTTATTTTGTCTTTTTTCTTTAAAATTCAATTTAATTTTCCATTTTCAGGTTTAAATATTTTAAATAATGCGGTTTCTTTTTACTTTATATTCAAAGTATCCTGCAAAAATATAAAAATGTTACAAAAAAATATTAAGCATGTTCTCAACATAATAAGAAATTCAAATCATCAAATGATGCTGAAAATTCAGCTTTATCATCACAGGAATAAATTATTATTATTATTTTTAAATTATATATATATATATATATATATAGGTAGTTATTTTAAATTTTTAATAATTTTAGTTAGTTTTTACTGCATTTTGATCAAATACATGCAGTCTGGATGAGCATAAGAGACTTCTTTTTTCTGCAAAATGCTTTCTAGGTGGGCAGATCACAAGATTTTGGAGCGTGCTGCTGTCTATGATGTATGCATGTGAGAGATAGATACTAGATTGCTGGATAATTGAGTTGAACAGCCCGGGGCATTCTCTTAAGTGGGTGTCATTTTTCACAACAGTTCACTTACCCCTAGCAACCAGCCCTCCAAATGGAGACAAATGGACAACTGTGCCGCTGCAGAGAGACTTTTCTTCCTAATTCTCACCCTGCTAATGCTGTCTGTCATTTCACACTTTGGGTAGACATTGCAGGCTTAGTTCAGTAATACGTCACCGCAGTTCAAGCAAACAAACTCATTTATGCTTCAAAGAAGTTCTGTGCATTTCTCTACAGCAAGTGTGCGCCTTTGATACGCTGATCTCATACCAGTTGTCACTTCTAGACTTTGGAATAAGTAGACATATGGAGCGAGTCCCTCGTTTGGGGAGATTCCCACAATAAGCTTTCAAAAAGGTCTTTGCCAGAAGTGACAAACAATATTTTGAGAACACTTTTTATACACCGAATTAACATATCAGCATGTCAGTTTCAGTCAATGTAACATTTAACCGTTTAAATGTAGGCTAATGTTGATAAAGGGGCTCTTACATTGAGATCTCTAAAGTATTCATTGTAATCCAAGGCATAGCCAACCACAAAACGATTGGAGATCTCAAATCCAACATCTGGAACAAATAGCACATACAAGAAAAGGAAATGTTAATCTGTTCTTGTGATATTTTGGTAAAAAAAAAAAAAAAAAAAAAAAAAAAAAAAAAAAAAAAAAACACCAGTCAGGCAGCTTTAACCCTGTAAAGCCTGACATAAAATAACATTCAAAAATGTATTAACTTATCTAAAAAATGGTTTGCCTATGTTTTTTGTTAAGTATTATATTTAAAGCATCAGGCTTTTATGGCTCATATTGTAAGATATAGAGCTCATTACAACACATCCATTTTATTCACATGTCCAAACTGAGCAAAAATATGCAATTTGGTGCAGTTGCTAACATTTATATGGCCAAAAAGTATGATGAAATTCTGATCTTCATCTTGAAATAACCCGAACAATGTAACAGTTAGTGTTATGTTAACTATATTAATTTCAGTAAAGATTCACAGCAAACCAAACCCCGAAGATAGACATTTTCACAATCATACTAAAAGGCCTTTTACTTGCTAAAAAGTATGTCAATCAGATGACAGTAGTAGATTGTGTACAAAAGGATCGTCAGCAAAGTTAATTATTTAGAGCCCTGTGCAACAAATATAATACAGTAGGCTTTATAGAGTTAAAAAAGTATATTATATAAGTGCATTATTATACATGCAAAATTACATTAGCCATTATGCAGAGTTTGTAATCATCACTTACAGTCTGGCAGATAACCTGTCCCACAAGGCACCCTTTTCACCAGTAACCTGTGACAGATATAAAACACTCAATATGTGCAAGTCTTCACCAATAACATAAACATATCAGCACATACACAGTCCTACTGTACTGACCAAGTAAAGGAGACACAAAAGTATAGCTCAGGCCTGTACTAATCTATTAGTCTGTGGACTGACTTACCCAGCTACTTTGATCATTTTGGGCTTGAAGGATTCAACGTGATCCAGCAGAGTCTTCATGGTCTTCCCAGTGTCCACGATGGCCTGTGGGAAGGAGATGTAGGCAAATAAAGACGGCTGTCACACACTATCAGCTTAAGAAGCACACTCGACAACTTAAGAAGTCTTGGCAGTGCATGAAATAATGTGCACAAAATAAACACTAGAATGCTTGAGTTCACTGTACTGTAAAATGTTTGATCAAACATTACTGTAGTCCATATCTATAAGTCAAAATCATTAGGGTTGGTGTAGTATTTTGTCCTACCACCCGCTATATTATATTATATTGTATAAAAGTTTGAGGTTGATAAGATTTTTTTAATGTTTATGAAAGACGTCTTATGCTCACCAAGGCTTCATTTACTTGATCAAAAATACAGTAAAACAGTAATATTGTGAAATATTATTACAATTTAAAATAACTGTTTTCAATTTCAATATATTTTAGAATGTTATGTATATTTTATATTTTTTTTGTGGAAACTGTGAAACATTTTTTGTTTAGGAATTTGATGAATAGAAAGTTCAAAATAACATTTATTTATAATATAATTTATAGTATAATGTACATTTGAAATATAAATCTTTTGTAACATTATAAATGTCTTTACTGTCACTTTTGATCAATGAATGCATCCTTGGTGAATAAAAGTATTCATTTCTTTCTTTAAAAAAAATCATTCTGACCCCGCATTGTATTAATCATAGAATTATTATACAGTCCATGCAAATTTAATACATTTAATGTAGGTCCCTTTTAACGGCATGAACTGTTTTTTACAGAAATGTGAACATTTACATGCTTTTGTAGCTGTATCAGACTGTAAACAAGAGAATCAGATGTATTGTATCAAGTGAATTTATTATTTAACATCAAATCAAAACTAAATGTAAGCCACATATGGCATTAATAAATGCGAAAAGTTTGCAAAAAAAGGCAATTAAGACTGAAAAAAAAAAACAATAATCTGGCTTCTAAGTCGTATGGAATGAACGCAGCTTGAATGCTTGGATAAGTAGAGGCCCGAAATGGTACATGCTTGACTGACCAGGGCAGAAAGAGGAATTTGCCATAAAGCATCTGAAAGGCCTCTATTTATTTGAAAGGATATTAAAGTGATTGAGGGAGGGAGTTTATCCAGACAGACAGAGCTCATCTCACAGCAGACGTACCTCCACAATCAGGACGTTCTTCAGTACATGTGAAGAGACAGACAGGAGATGCGTGACTGAATACACTGAACGCTCACGTCAACATCACAGCATTCAACAACTCACAGAGTTAACACAATTCGAAGACTGTTTAGGTTACAATAAGGTTGGGGAAAAGGTCATACTGTGTTAGAGTAATGAGAATTACCACATTAAATAATAGGAATTACAAAAACAAAACTTAAAGGTAAACTATGTGGATACATTGTACTAATGAGAATTTGTGTGAATGCACGTAATCGTTATGAATACAATTTCATTTGGGGTAAAACGTGACCCGTTTCCATGGGATTTACCCTTGAGCTATTTTTAACAATTATGTGATGAACAGCAATGAACATTTGTATAAAATTTGTTTATTACTGTGTAGACCGCTAAATAAACTACACTGCTTTATGGGCTCTATTTCCCAGCATGCATATTTCCAAGATTATAAACAGAGTGGTTTCATATTCAGGTGTAAATAAAAAAGACAAAAGATCTCTTACTAAATATCTCTGTCTGTATCACAATCCTGAGCTCTACTGGGAAATCCAATTACTTGAGCAACTGAGAGATCAATCCTCTTACTGAAGAATTAGACATCATAAACCTTTGACAAACTGTCACCACTCCGTCATGTCTAGCACAAGAGCACACACATGCATTCAGTTATAGCAGAATCAGTTACTGAAGGGAAAAAGAACTGGTTAAATGAATTTTAGGTTCATTATAATTATAGTTAATAATAATGAAAAAAAATCTTTTAAATATGGGCACCATTAAATAAAATTAGTGCAATTACCCAGAGAAAACGGTATCATTATTAAAAAAGGTTTTACATTTTAATGAAGGGAAAATTGGACAATGAGTGGAAAGATTGAAAAAATAGCTGCAAAGTCTCTTATGCTCATCAAGGCTGCATTTATTTGTTTTTTAATTGTTTTTCTATTGTAATATACTTTAAAAAGCTGCAAAGCTGAATGTAATGCAAAGCCATTACTCCAGTCTTCAGTGTCACATGATCCTTCAGAAATCATTCTAATAAGTGACCCTGGATCACAAAACTAGACACAAGTCACACGGGTATATTTGTGGCAATAGCCAACAATACATTGTATGGGTCAAAATTATAGATTTTTCTTTTATGCCAAAAATCATTAGGATATTAAGTAAAGATCATGTTCCATGAAGATATTTTGTACATGTCCTACCGTAAATATATAAAACTATATATGTTTGTGAGTGGATGCAGCAAACTCGCGAACATAAATGGACAACTCTAAAGGCGATTTTCTCAATGTTTCCATTTTTTGCACCCTCAGATTCCAGATTTTCAAATAGTTGTATCTCGGCCAAATATTGTCCTATCAACAATATTAACTAACAAGCCATACATCAATGGAAAGCTTATTTATTCAGTTTTCAGACGATGTTTAAATCTTTTTTTTTTTTTACCTTTTTTTTTTATTGACCCTTGTGACTGGTTTTGTGGTCCAGGGTCACATATGCTGATTTGATACTCAGTTATCATCAACGTTGCTTAATATGTTTTGGTACCCAAACAGTTGATGTTGCCCATTGACTTCCATAGTAGGAAAAAAAAACTATGGAAGTCAATAGGGTACATCAACTGTTTGGTACAGGTTTGAAACAACTTGAGGGTAAATAAATGATGACAGAATTTTCATTTTGAAGTGAACTATTCTTTTATGTGATTAATTTATGCCAAAACAAAAGGTAACATGTATTATAATAATTAAAAAATAATATTATTTTTTTCTTGCATTTCACATTGAACGTAGACCAGCTCAGTGCAGACTCTTTTTCATCAGTTCTTTCTTATGATTTGGAATGTTTGCAAAGGATTGTGGGCGATTAAAGGATGCGAAGGATACACTTGATGCATCCTTCAGAATGAGCTGAATAAATGACGTGAAATGAAGGCTGAAACAAAGATCCTTCTAATTGAGACTTGATGACGTGGCAGCCGGGGGACGCAGCCAGTGCTGAACTTTCTGAACCTGCATCCTATTCTTCTGTGGTCCAGAATGGCAGGTTTGTTTGAGCTGCGCCCTCTACTGTACAGGAATGAATCTGCATTTCCTTCAGCCGGAGGCTTATTCATTACACTTTTGGTCTAAAAAGGTCTTTACGTTTGATAAAAATAGAACTTAGGTTTATTTTATACACACACACATGCATGTCAATACAAAAACTTCTCACTTTATTATTTTATTTGTATATATTTAACTCAAATTCTGTTTGTTTGGACGGTGGGAAAAAAATAGCAAATAGATATGTCTATTGAAAATATATTAATGTGTAAAGCATATAAACATTTAACTTCCTTTGATCTGTTAAACCTGTTTCACAGAAACAGATTAGTCAGTTTTGACCATTTACCTTTCAAAAACTACATTTAAAGTAAATTTTCGTACAGCACTCCTAACTTTCATTATTGCCTTATTAATTTAAATAAAATTTAAAAGGCGTATCTCAAAGTCACTTTCCACCTCAAAGTCAAAAAAGATAGATTTTTTTTTTTTGCATTGTTATTTGGACAGGTTTGATGAAAAGGCTGAGAATGTTTTACCTTTCCATTCAGCACAGACAGGTTCTCTGCTCCTACTATGTGGAGATCTGGAGTTGACTGGTCATTCTGGTTGGAAAGTCAAATATTATTATTATTATATTTCATGTAAAAACCTCAAATCAAAATGAAAATACAAAAATACAATATTTAGTACATATTTACTGGAAACAATGTGTCATGGAAATACTTGTATTATCTACTTTAAATGAGCCAAGCCTAGACATAACATCAAGTTAGTTACATACTATTATTATTTAATGAGCAAGTGGATGAATAACTGGAATAAGTGGATGCTTTCCAGACAAAGCGATTTAGCAAACAATAAATATAAATTATCCTAGATCCGCCTGGGTTTAACAACTATAGGCTTTAGTTTGACTGCAATGCTGAGAAAAAAATGCCTTCAAAGATGATAATGGGAAATCAACTGACAAACATGGAGCATGACAAATATAAAGTCATGATGCCCTCTGTTGACTAAATGCATACAATGCAGTCAACATTCATCAACAACAATCACATTTTATTAGTCAGAAATGAAGCAGAACTGGAGAGAAACTAGGCCTATACTTGAGTGACATATTATTAGTTCTCTTACGAGAGGTTCTCTCGTATTGCGTAAGCTAGCTTACGCTACGGGAAAGATTCATCTTTGCTGAGATTTTGAAGCCAAAAAATTATTTCATAATTTGTATCCATTGACAACGCAGTTCCTCTGCGGCAGACCTAGAGCAGGCTAGCTAGCAGCTCATTGGTTCGCTCAGAGAGAACTGCTTAAGCCTATGGGAGAGCGGGACTGAACCCGCTGCCAATGAGAAGCGCCCGCGCGCTCATTGCATCATGGCCCGCCAGAATGGGCGTGGCTATGGTGTATATAACAGTCTCTCCCAGGCTTATATGTTGATTCATTTCATCTTCAGCGAGCTACACGCTTCTGCTGTTCTGAGTAAAGCCGTAGCCGTCGAGAAGGCATCACTCTAGCGAGCTCCCAGACCCTGAAGAAGCCGGCCGTCTTCGCCACCTTCAGCCGCCCTGCAAGCTAGCGCCATCCGACGACTGTATCCTTTCTCTAAATATAAAAGAGCCGAGCGTCTTTGTAAAGATGCCTCGTTTTTCCTGCGGCTCTTGCCGCGCTCCTCTCGAGGACGGAGACCACCATGTCATTTGCGCTCTCTGCCTGGGACTCGAGCACGCAGAACTCGCCCTCGCGGATGGAGGATGCGACTTCTGTGAGAGCCTGCCGTTGTCGTCCCTGCGGGCACGACTTCTGGCGGCACAATCCGCTCCCGCGCCGCCTCTCTCTTCGCCGCGGAAGAAGAAACGCCGCGCCCAGAGGCCGCCGGAGCCCCCTGCGGAACCATGCGGGCCGCCGCCGCCGCTTCCCGCTCTCCCTCCCCGCCCCAGCCGGACATACAGTTGCCACCGAGTGGCCGCTCTGTCGCTTCCGATGACGCCGCGGAGGAGAAGGACTCCTGTTCACTGCTCGCGTCAGACAGTGAGGAATGGTCATCTCTCGGGTCCACGAGAGAGTCGGCGGGGATCCGCGCTGGAATAGAGGAGGAACTAATGCGCCTCCTCTCACAGGCCGTCGAACGCCTCGGTCTCGAGTGGTCTCCTCCACCCGAGCAGCCCCCGAACCGGATGGACGGCAGCTTTTTTCATCGGCGCTCGACCCCCGCGTGCAACCGGGCCGCCCCATTCCTGCCTGAACTTTACACAGAGCTGACGAAGTCCTGGAATGCCCCGCTCTCGGCTAGAAACCGCTCCGATATATCCGCCTCGCTGCGCACAGTGGACGGAGCCGCCGAAAGAGGTTATTCAGCCATGCCGCCTGTTGAGGACTTGGTCGCCGCACACCTCTGCCCGCCCTCTGCTAGATGGCGCTCTTCCCCCACGCTTCCTTCGAAAGCTTGCAGAGCGACCTCGAGCTTTCATGCTCGCGCTTATGCCGCCGCCGGTCAGGCCGCCGCAGCGCTACATTCGATGTCTGTCCTCCAGGTGTTACAGAGCGATATTCTCCGTGAGTGGGCCGAGAGCGGTAGAAACCCCTCCTCCGCTGTCACGGATCTGAGAAGTGCTACGGACCTCGCCCTTCGCGCCACTAAAGCCGCCGCACAAGCTCTGGGGAGATGCATGGCCAGCCTTTGTGTATCCGAGAGACACTTATGGCTCACGCTCGCCGACATGGGAGATTCTGAGCGCGCCGCGTTTCTTAACGCGCCCCTCTCCCCGACGGGCCTTTTTGGATCTGCTGTCACGGGAATCGTCGATCGCTTTTCCGAGGTCCAGAAAGCCACTCAGGCCATGAATTTGTTTCTGCCCCGCCGCGCTAGCTCTTCCGCAGGCCGCTCTCGCGAGCCTCCTGCCAGAGCTCCACCGCAGCGCCCTCCTCCGCAGACTCAAACAGCCCAGCGCAGACAGGGCGGCCGCCCTCGCTCTCGCTCTGACAGCCGCCGCAGACCGCCGCCCCCACGGGGTCCGCGACCCAAGATCACGCTGAAGCCTGTTCATCAGAAGTCTGCCTAGCAAAGTTAAGAAAACGACGGCGCTCTCCCGCTGCGGCCGGACCGCCGTCAAAGCTTCGCCCTCTGCCAGTCCCCGTTGTTTCGCCGACTGCTGTAGTGTTTACCGCCACAAACAAGCCGGTGTCCCTGCCCGCTTGCGAGCGTCAAAAAGCCGTTTTTACGGCTACCCAGAGAAATCTCAAAAAGAGAAAATATGCCGGTTGTGTAGAAAATGTGCCCACAATCATGTGTTCACCCATACACACAAGCATAACATATCCCGTGTCTCTCTCAGAGCCCCATCACATTAAACGGGCACAGCCCGCTCTAATATCAGAGAACATAAACACGCCCACTAGTTCATGCGCGTGTCCCCTCTCTGCTCGCTCTGTTTCACGGCCCATAGACTCCTCTCTGAGTGCAAGTCCCGTTGCCACACACATTCAAAGCGCGCCCACACACTGTGTCCAGCCCGCTATGTACAGCAATCAGGGCGATATAGCCATTCGGCCACTAGCCGCATGCTCCAAAGCGTGGGAAGCCATTCCAGGCATTTCCCCGTGGGTGCTAAGCATTATAAAGAACGGCTATCTGCTACAGTTTCGCCGCCGCCCGCCTCGTGCGCGCGCTCGGCTCGAATCCACTGTCAGCCCGCTGGCCGCTGGCACGCTCCGCTCAGAAATTGCGACGCTGTTGCAAAAGGGCGCCATAGAGAGAGTCCCGCCATCTATGACCGAGTCGGGGTTTTACGGCCGTTATTTTCTGGTTCCCAAGAAAGACGGCGGCCTCAGACCGATTTTAGATCTCAGGTTTCTGAACAAAGTGCTCATGAAGAGACCGTTCAAGATGCTCACTACCAGGAAACTCCTCGTGCAAGTGCGCCAGGGGGACTGGTTCATCTCTCTAGACCTGAAAGTTGCCTATTTTCAGATCCAGATAAATCCCCGTCACAGGCCATTCTTACGTTTCGCCTTCGAGGGTCATGTTTATCAATACGCCGTTCTCCCGTTCGGCTTATCCCTGGCGCCCCGTACATTCACGAAGTGCATGGATGCGGCGCTCGCCCCCCTGCGGAGCCAGGGGCTGCGCATATTGAATTATCTGGACGACTGGCTGATTTTGGCCCAATCACAGAGGGAGCTTCTGTCGCACCGCGCAGTTCTCCTCGACCATCTAAAAACGCTGGGCCTCTCTGTCAACTGGACAAAGAGCTCCCTTCAACCCAGTCAATCGATTTCCTTTCTAGGAATAGATTTGAACTCGGTCACGGTGACGGCTCGCCTGTCCACACAGCGCGCGCCCAGTGTTCAGCAACTAGCCGCCTCGTTTCAGATGGGCACCCGCACACCTCTGAAAACTTTTCAGAGGATGCTGGGTTACATGGCCTCAGCCTCCGCTGTGCTTCAGCTGGGCCTTCTGCACATGCGCCCGCTTCAGCTTTGGTTAAACAGCCGTGTACCCCACCGCGCGTGGAACACGGACCGCCAGCTGATCAGGGTTACGCAGACATGTCTCACGGCGCTGCAGCCATGGACAGTAGCAGAATGGTTTCGGCAGGGCGTCACGATGGGGACCTTTTCCCGCCGAAAAGTCATCTCAACAGATGCATCCAACACAGGTTGGGGTGCAGTCTGCGAGGGCTCACCGGCCTTCGGCCATTGGTCGACTCAGGAAGGCCCCTTACACATAAACTGCCTGGAAATGCTTGCGGTCGAGAACGCGCTCTCGTGCTTCCTCCCGCTCATTCGGGGACACCACGTCCTGATCCGTTCGGACAACATGGCTGTGGTCTCCTATCTCAACCGTCAGGGCGGTGTCAGATCCAGGAATCTCTTTCTACTGACACACCGCATTTTAGTTTGGTCTCAGAGCCGCCTGCTCTCACTCAGAGCGACGCATGTGCCGGGCCATCTGAACGACGGTCCAGACATACTGTCCAGGAACCTCATCTCCACAGGAGAATGGTCCCTGAACACACAAACGGTCCAAATACTGTGGCGACTATTCGGCAGAGCAGAGGTGGATCTCTTCGCGTCAGAAGAGAACGCTCACTGCCCAATATTTTTTTCAAGGAGCGAGGACGCGCTAGCCCAGGAATGGCCTCACCGGCCGCTCTATGCATTCCCTCCGATCGCTCTGTTACCGCAGGTACTTCAGAGGATCAGGGACACACGCCACTCGGTGCTCCTCATAGCCCCGCGATGGGAGAGTCAGAATTGGGTTCCGGAGCTCACTCAGCTGTCACAGACAGCCCCGTGGCCCATCCCAGTCAGAGCAGATCTCCTCTCTCAAGCTCGCGGCACGATCTGGCACCCCCATCCACAGCGCTGGGCGCTACATGCATGGGTGATCAACGACTATTCGGCGATTTGCCAGAGGGAGTAAGAAACACTATCATACAGGCTAGAGCACCTTCCACGAGAAGGCTCTATGCGTCTAAATGGTCTGTGTTCTCAAAATGGTGCACTGACAAACATCTGGACCCACGGTCATGCGAGGTGCCGTCTTTGCTAGTTTTCCTTCAAGAGATGCTGGACAAGGGCAGGTCCCCCTCCACTCTCAAGGTTTACGTGGCAGCCGTCGCGGCGTTCTCTGAACCCCGACGCGCTCAGTCCCTGGGCAAAGACGAGTTAGTCATCCGCTTCCTCAGAGGAGCTAAGAGGATGAACCCTCCGCGGCCCCCTTCGGTTCCTATCTGGGATCTTTCTATAGTCCTCGAAGCTATGAAAGCACCCCCGTTCGAGCCGCTCGAGTCTGTGGACCTAAAATACCTCTCGCTCAAAACCGTTTTTCTGACGGCTCTGTCCTCAGTAAAACGCGTGGGGGATCTTCACGCGCTCTCATCCAGCGCCGCGTGTCTTGAGTTTGGACCGAATGATTCTGTTGTCATTCTCAAACCTAGGCATGGCTATGTCCCGAAGGCGATTGGTACCCCGTTCAGGGCTCAGATTATTTCCCTATCGGCTCTGCCTTCATCCGATAGTGAGCGCGACGCCAATCTCCTCTGCCCGGTGCGGGCTCTGAGGTTGTACACTACGCGCGCTGCCGCGTTCAGGCGCGCTGAGCAGCTTTTCGTGTCGTTTGGGGGGCGCACCAGAGGTCTGGCCGCCTCTAAACAGACACTGTCTAGATGGATAGTGGACGCTATCGCCTCTGCTTACGCATCTAAATGTCTGCCCTGCCCTCTGGGCATCAGGGCGCACTCCACTAGAGGCATGGCCTCATCGTGGGCATGGTCCTGTGGAATTTCCATTCATGACATTTGTGTGGCCGCGGGATGGGCCTCCCCGTCCACTTTTGTCAGATTTTACAACTTGGAAGTTCCCGCCTTGCAGGCAAAATTACTAGCTGTCTAAAGACCAGCTCCCTAGAAGCTGCATTACTGGGAGTCCCTCACACAACCGGTTCGCCCCTTGTGCTCTCCTTAGATGCTTATGTATACACTTCATGTGCCCGCTCTGCCGGCCTCATATTACATTCACTCCACGTTAAAAATCCCCCGGTATCACCCTGGGATGCATGAGTGGATTCATAGCGCGCACGGCGTTGACCAGGTGTTCCCGTAGCGTAAGCTAGCTTACGCAATACGAGAGAACCTCTCGTAAGAGAACGAATCGGTTACCTAACGTAACCTCGGTTCTCTCTAGAAGAGGGAACGAGTATTGCGTTCCCGGCCGTGCTTGCGCTACTAGCGTTTCGCTTCACGCTGAAATAAATCAACATATAAGCCTGGGAGAGACTGTTATATACACCATAGCCACGCCCATTCTGGCGGGCCATGATGCAATGAGCGCGCGGGCGCTTCTCATTGGCAGCGGGTTCAGTCCCGCTCTCCCATAGGCTTAAGCAGTTCTCTCTGAGCGAACCAATGAGCTGCTAGCTAGCCAGCTCTAGGTCTGCCGCAGAGGAACTGCGTTGTCAATGGATACAAATTATGAAATAATTTTTTGGCTCCAAAATCTCAGCAAAGATGAATCTTTCCCGTAGCGTAAGCTAGCTTACGCAATACTCGTTCCCTCTTCTAGAGAGAACCAAGGTTACGTTAGGTAACCGATTCGTTCTCTATTCATGTAAAAACAACATGTAAAATAAGACCAGGAAAGTGTAGTAAGAAAATATACACTACTGTTCAAAGGTTTGGGATATGATTTTTTTTCCTGAAAGTAATTAATACTTTTATTCAGCAAGGACACGTTTAATTGATCAAAAGTGACAGTAAAGACATTTTAAAAAATGTTACAAAATATTTCTATTTCTAATAAATGCTGTTCTTTTGAGCTTTCCATTAATAAAAAACGTATTTTGGTTTCCACAAAAATAAAGCAGCATGTGACAGTTTTCATGTGACACTGACGACTGAAATAATGGCAGCTTTGCCATTACAGGGATAAATGACATTTCAAAATAATATTAAAATAGAAAACAGTTATTTTAACTTATGATAATATTTCACAGTCTTACTGTTTTTACAAAGAAGCTTTGGTGAGCATGAGCATGAAAGACTTCTTTCATGAAATTAATCTTTTTTTTAAATTATATCTTACCAACCCCAAACTTTTAAATGCTAGTTTAGCTTTTGTTTTCTGTCTGGCTTCACACAGCAATTCACATGCATGAAGTAGATGATTCATTAGCACTGTGAAGCCATGCTGAGATAATCAGAAACAAAGTGGCATTTGTAAAAGTAAATCATTGTGTCTGTGTGCATGTGTGTGAAAGACACTTGTGATTCATCATATGATCCAAGCAGTTTCGTGTCTGTTTTAGCATATAAAACGTTTAGGAAAATCACTTTATATTTGCTCAGTACTCAAATTCAGTAGAAAATGGAAAAGCAGGATCAAGAACACTAAACTCCAAGTGTGCTCACCAGGTAGCTCTTGAGACGTATGAAGTCCACCCTCATGGGAAGGGTCTTGTTGGAGTTTCGGCACAGGACTTTGATGCAGTCCACCAGGTCAGCACAGAACTGAAAACCTCCCTTCAGCACACACAACACCACAATGTCATGATCGCCAAGATCTTCCATGATATTCCTTGCCAGTCTCTCGGTTCTGGAAGAAACCAATGACAGCACAACAAAGTCTAACCGTCCATTTTGATCCAAAAATGCTAGGTTTTCATATTAAATTCTCAAGGGGAAAAAACATTAAAGCCTATGTCTATATGCTTCACAGGCAAATAATCCTCAAGGTATCCAATTTGATATGTATCCTCATAATTTAGAACCATACCTTAGCAACAAAACATTTTTTTTTAAGAACACATAGTTCAAAACATGACTATTATCAATAAATCCCCTGACTGCTGATTTACAAACTATAACTTATATAATTTTCGGTGAGATTTTAAGTACAAAGATAGTATTAGGCCAAATAGCACTCAAATACCAATTTAAAAATTCTGTAGAAATGTCTACTAATAGAGCAGGATCTTACATCTTATTCTTATCTTATATAATTATGATCCTTTAAGATGGCCATCAAATTTTCTGATAGGAATCCTGCACAAATTCCTTTGGATTTTTTTTAAAGGATGTAAAAAGCTGATTTTTCATTTCACTAGTAAAACTATAAAAATGACAAGCTAACAAGCTTGTAATATAAATGCTTATCTAAAGTCACTGATAATTGTAGCGTAATTGCAAAATGAACCCACGTGCAAATTAATTGTCATTAACCGCACAAAAGGAAAGGCAGCAATTCGTTGCATTGTTCACATGTAGTCATTTCCCACGCAATTTTAACAAACATTTGTAAAATGTGTGTGTGTGTGAGTATGCATATATATATATATATATATATATAACACACATAGTGTATATATAAACAAACTGATGTTAAATGTGATTAATTTGACAGCACAATTATAAACTTAAACAAAGAAGCATTATGCTGTAAATCACTGTAGTTCTAAATACTGCAAATAAAGGCATTTGAAATCTCAAAAAGTTGCATTGCTGAAATGTTTTAAAAATGTAATATGAAGTTACATCTATTAAAATATAAAGCTAGCTTTATATTAAAAATATTGTTTCATTTGTTCATGTGCAGTAGGTTCCAAAGGTCTAAAAATATTTGGGGAAAAAAATAGTCTGGTCTGCATGGTGGACGTCATCGGTAAGTGTCTAAATGGCGCCTTAATTGCATTTCCAGTACCTGTCCATGATAACTCCATGTGGGATGTAGACACAGTCCAGATCCTCAGAGTAATGCTCGGGAAAGGTGAAAAGATCCAGCGTGTACCCGGGCCAGTCATCTGGGATCTATAAAGCACAGTTGAGCTGAGGCACATGCATTTTATTTTCACGTGTTACAAAGTTTCAGCACCATGTTAGCTACTACAGTATTACAACGTTTCCAATGAAGTGAAATCCGTCAGCTTCGGATGGTTTCACGCACTAAAATGAGTAGGCTACACTAAATGAGTTACGTAATATCTTTTGCGATGCTTTTAGTTCACAAACCACAATTCCTGTATCCGTGTCTGTTTGTTTGCGTTCCCATCCTGCCATGTTGGATTCCTTCTGCTCGTTGATCTACAAGTAGCCTATACCCCACGAATGAATTGAACTCTTCTCGCGTCCCGTCCACGGTATTGTTGATGACGTCATCGGTAGCGCACAGAATGGGTGTCACCGGTGGCGGAGCTTGGCGTATCGGTATGTGGGTGCAAGTGAGAAAGTCTGGGTTTCGTGCAATCCCTAGCTCTTGTTCATTACATATTTATCTGAAGTTATTAATTATGTATTATTTATATTTATCTTACGTTGTTGACTGTGTCAGCTTCACTGTTCAGTTGCCCCATTAAAAGCTGTGCAGTGTGCATCACCAGTGGGGTACTACGTCAGTGTCATGAGTGGAAATCAGCCAATGAGAATGAGGTGCAATGAATGCAGCGCTCCACTTTAAAACCTTACATATACATAGGCTACTCTCCGTTATAGCCAACCGTGCTGATTGATTGCTGATGGTGCTTTTACTTTCCGTAATTAAATAAAGTCTCTATTGTCTGTTTTTCACTGAATAATGCATTCAAATTGTCCTCACAAACCTGGCTGGAATAGCCGAACCTGTTAATTACAAGAGTGGCCACATACTTTTGGGCAAAACCATAACTATTATGCATGTTTTAAATATATTAAAAATAATAATAAAATAATTACATTTTAAATAATACAAATCGAATAGCCTACTTTAAGTAATATGATAAAAAGTTAAAACTACATGAAAACATTTTTAATGGTGATACATACTCTTTATATAGGCCTATGCTTCACAGTTGCATGAGGTTCTTTTTCTCAAATGCAGTGTTTTTTTTTTTCTTTGGCAAACATGAGGTTTTGTGGCCACATTACTCCAGACGGACTTTTCTTCCCGAAGACATTGGAACTACATTGCCTTGACATTTTTTTTGTACAAATGTTTGAGAACCTTTTTCCATGCTGACATTCAGACCAGATATGTACAGGTGCTCTTAAATAACTTAAAATTGGCTATATAATTGGCAGCAGGTCTTTAATATTGGCATGGTGCCATCATAAATCGTTGTACTTCAATGCTTATGATGAAATCAGACCAATTTACTGAGGTTTACAATAGCCTTTCGCTTTACTCGTGTTTTCATTTAATTCAAATCTTAAGCACTTTATGTAGTAAAATGTAGGGATGTACTATTTTTTTCACACAAGAAATTGCTATTCCTGTTTACTTACGCTGTACAAAACATTATAGTGCCATTTGTTAAGTTATGCTGCCATTTCTTAGCATTGCTGAAATGAGCCTAATATCGGTATATGCGTCATGATGTTGAAAAAGCTCCACTTTAGACTGGGGGTGTACAGATTCCCAGTATTGTATACTGTAGATATGGCTTATATGACTTTCTATTGCCTTTATTCTGAGGAAATTGATGAATCCTGGCAATAGGTGATTTCAAGTTTTACTGTCCTTGTGGGTATATTTTGATGTCCCTCAATATAATCATAACAGCCACAGGATGCTGCATAGGTGACCACATAGGCAAAATCTAAGCCACACTATCTCTCTCTCCCCCTCTCTCTCTCTCTCTCTCTCTCTCTCTCTCTCTCTCTCTGCAAGTTGCTTTGAAATTTAAATAATAAATGGCTTTTATAAAAAATATGCATCTACCCTGTCTAATTGTAAAAAAAAAAGTTACAACATAATTTTCTAAAATGAAGACATTGTCTGCATGAATTATAAGGTAATTCACTTACAAGTCACACATTCGTATAGTAATTTACAGTAAAATTACACATATTGTATTTTTTTATTGTCGTTTTTTATCATAAATTGTCAGGTAACTTTACAAATAACATTTTTTTACTGTACAATTTTTACATTAAAATGACAAACATTTTTACCGTGCAGGTTCAAAAGGTTTAAAGTCGGCAAACTGAAGTTGCAATGCCTAAACTGTGACGTTTATTCGAGTGAAAGGGCTTCTAGAACAAGAAAAAAAAATGTAAGCCTTGATTTTGAAAATGATTGGATGGTTGTGGTTTGCTATTGCTGTGATGTCATGTGAGTGACAGGTTGTCCAGCCCTCACGCCAGTAAACACGTCAGAGAAGAGAAGTCTGCAAGCGGGAGGGGAAGTTGTTTTGATTAAAGATTAAGAGGGCACATGAATTAAAAAATAATGATGTGCATGGATAAATCATTTATAATAAATAATGTAATATTCCATTAAAAAAACAAGAATTGTCCATTTTGATTTCATGGTGACTTTAACCCTATAATAATGTTACATGCAACATAGTCCCATGAGAACATCCCGTACCAGCATCCCTTGTCTCCCTTCACCCCACCCAAGTGCACAAGATTGGCAGGGGCGAAGACCATTCTCAAGTCTCCAGTAACGAGATAAAGAGGCTTTTGGAAACAATCAGCCCCCCGCCAGCTCCAAGCGAGCATTCGTTACTGATGGGAGTAGTGAACGCTATAGTAGCCTAACCCACGGCAGAAACGATGCTGTAGATATTTCCCACAGTCGATTGCTCCTAAATCTACACGCATAAGGCTTGACGCGTTCGATCCACAGAATGCCCGTTTATCTACAGACGTGGGTGGAGTGGTCGGTGTGTGTATTTGTCTGATTGAAGCATTAGAGTTGAGTAACTTTTGAGAATGCGCGTCTGTTTACGTTGAGCTGAGGACTGGGCGCACTTATGAAGTGAATGTCAATGGAGAATGTTCACGGTCCTTGTTGGCGTCGAGGAATGGATGCATTCCTGCTCTACCTTCTTCTGCTGTTGGGAAATGCGAAGGGATCAAATTATGGCTACGTGGAATGGTCTGAGAGCGATAAAGATCCTGAAATAAAGGCTAAATATCCGATTTACAGCACCGGGGAGACGATGCACCAGCAGACGACCATCTCCAACCCCTTTAGCACCGAGCGAGCGGAGGATCTGCCGCGGGTGGTCACCGCTTTCCTGCACACGGGGGACTCATCCACCCTGGAGCATGTCAGTTGTTCACGGCGGTATGAGCTGAGCAGTCTCCGCGGTGGAACTCACGCCGCCTCGCACTCCTCCCTCCACGGCATCCTCGACACCATGGCGCACGCCACCAACTTCCTTAACATACTCCTGCAGTCCAACACATCCAGGGAGCAGTATCTGAGGAGGGATATCCAGTGGTACCACGCGCTGGTGACGAGTATGTTGGAAGGGAATCCTAAAATCCACCGGGCAGTGGTCACATTTCACACGGATTCTCCTGAAGCGCCTGGTCCGCAGGTGTTCCTCCAGGCGACCAGAGGCCAGGAGCGCATAGTGATTCAAGATCTGTCCACATCCGCGCGCCATCGCCTTAAAAACAGGACGTCTGAGTCAGACTGGTACAACGAGTTTCGGGACCGAAAGAGACCCCAGCGGTTGGCCAAAGGTCGAGGCTTTCCAGCAGCCCAGGGCGGATATTTTCTGGACAGAAGTCATGTCAAGTGGTCTGCGCCCTATCTAGAGTGCAAGCACGGCAGTTTTGTGCCGCACTGGCTCTTAACTCTCTCCGCAGGTTTCTATGGCTTGAAGAATAACACGGCGCCGGAGTTTAGGTAAGACAATGTTATCTATGTTGCTATTCTTTTATTTAGACTTTATATTATCATTATTAATAATAATAATGAGACAAAAGTGTCTGACTCAACTCATCCTAGAGCTTTAAAGAGACAACCACCAAACTCGTGTCAGACCTTTAGACTGATCGGACTTGCGGTTTTCTAAAGAATGACAATCAAAACTATCTATCTATCTATCTATCTATCTATCTATCTATCTATCTATCTATCTATCTATCTATCTATCTATCTATCTGTCTGTCTGTCTGTCTGTCTGTCTGTCTGTCTGTCTGTCTGTCTGTCTGTCTGTCTGTCTGTCTGTCTGTCTGTCTGTCTGTATGTCTGTCTGTCTGATAGCAACCTTCAAACTTTAAACATACTTCTCAAACTCAAGTAGGCTATTTAAAATACTGCAAACTTTCTGGTCAGGCTTTCTTTCTTTCGCCAACATCAAATGTAAGACAAGTTTTTAGTTTGCGCCAATACATTAGATTGTATATAAACATGCAATAACTTTGCTAATGTTTAGATCAGTTATTCACATGATATGAATGTTGAGGAGAACGGGGTATCAGAGTTTATTAAGTCACTTTGGGTTTTGGTTCTGTAACCAGAACCTAAACATTTCCATAAGAAAAAAGATTACACACTGAACACGTGTTAACATATTATGTGGGTGCCACAATGGTAATACCATTAAGTCAAAAACTCAACAACAACAAAAAAGCTCTTTGGCTGATCATGATTCAGTCATGGGCAGTGTCTCCATGTGATTTAAATAAGTTAACCCCAATAGAATCAACCATACAACTAACTAACTAGAATCATGAATTTAACATGAATGAATAGTTTCAGTTTAACTTAAATAAATGGTTTTCATTTAAATTTAATTTAAATAATCCTACAATTAATGCTTCTTGTTTAGCCCTGTGATTTATATAACCTTTCTTATGTGTTCAGTGTCAGTCCAGATGTGATACTGGTTTCATCCAGAGCACTACCAATGTGTTTAATTATTTATTATTAAAGCAATTTAAATTGTTGTTAGCAGATCCTCAATTACAGTTTTTCTCAGTCGCTTTGGTACATTTCTCAGATCAGAATTGACATTCTCAAAACTACCTGTTCAATCTTCACATCAGTGTCAGTTGTGCACATTAAAAAAGCAGTTTCTCATTTCTTTGAACAAGTTGCATATGCTTTGGTACATCCATGCAAATGATTATGTACAATTCTCTGCTGTTTCCTACATTATCAATTGCTTATGCCATGTTGATCAAAATGTATTATAATAGGTTTCTGTTGAATTGTCTCACCCTCCACAACATTTAGGCATTAGTTCATAGCATAAATCTTTACATGCAAAATGGTTGAACAAGTTGTCATAATATGCATGTACAGTTTTCCCTAAGGAGATTGCCCTATGCTCATATTTCTTTTTTGCTATGCAGTGCTGTCTTTTCCTTTCTGTTTTGCAATGACATGGTCTGTCAACAAATAACAGTACAAACAGTAAAAGCGTAAATGTGAATATTGTCCAGTCTCTTGCAATCAAACTCCCACATACACTAAGATGTGTAACCTTCAATTTACAATAATTGTCATAAAAACTTTAGCCACAGTTTACATCAGAACATCCCTCCAGAGTACACTGTTATATTGACAACATGACTAAGCAATTTGACTCTGTCTTATCCGTACACAATGACACAAGGACTTGTCATTCTGATGGCACTGACATGTTCATTGACACAGATATTTACAGTTTTGAGAGATGAACTAAGGATTTTGAGCAAGAGACTGGCTTTTGCAGCAATCCATGGTTTTTAGCTATTTGTACGAATAGTTTTGAGAAATGCACTTACTGTTTTACAAATGTCGAGGATGATTCGAGAAATGTAAGCGATTGAGAAAAACTGTAAGCACAAAGCTCAACACTTACAATGGTAACCACCGAAACCATAACATAACAGAAACATTTAAAAGCCACCATAATAGAAAGTTAAATATTAACAAGTCCATTTTCTCATCTTGCCAAAAATGCCTAAAATAACACTTTATTTCAATATTTACTCTACCAATTCAGCCCCTGTGCATCGCATGATGAGAAGTGAAAGTCCTGTTTGATTGGGTTACTTGATTGAAACATGTTATTCCAAAGTGAAAACATCAAGTCAAAGAGTAACTGTTTCAAGTCAATTTAACATGAAGCGATCACATTTGAACCAGAAACCTGAAACAGTGGTATTTAATCAAAATGAATTGTTTAAATACAGTGAACAGCATTGAAAAGAATCCTTTTTAGTGTGATATATTCTGATATATAAATAAACTTTATTCTTTTATAAGATTTAAAACACATGCCTGGCCTGATTTCTATGACAAATCCTGAGAACAGTTCAATCTCTCAGTTAATATTATAATTCAGTTTCAGTTAATTAGTTGACTTTTGTCTGAATGTATGCTGAGGTTATATTTTGAGGTTATATACCCAGCAAATATAGCAAAAATATGACAATATTATGATGCTTGAATATTAGTTGAGGCAAGAATATAAGAGATTTTGAAATAATTTCAGAACAATTTACAGTTACTTATATATAACCATATCTGCAGGTATTTGGACACTTAAGCCCTGTTTTCACTTGGTATTAAGATGCGTTTTGGTTGATCGGATCACGAGGGAGACATTCCCCTTTACACCTGGTGTTTTAATCCGTCTCTTTTGTCCACTTTCAAACACTTCTGGAAACACTTTGGAGTATGACAACAGGAGTATGACGTATAGGGAATCCGTAATGGAATCAAACATCTAATAAATAAAGCAAGACAACAGAATGCAATAATACCAAAGTATTCATCAAATGCCATCTTAATTATTTACAGCAATAATCTGACAAAAATTAGATCGCAAACCAATTCATTCTACTCATAAAGTTACTGTGACGTCTATATTGTTGATCCAATGTGTTTCGAATTACAGATATGCAACAAACTTTCTGGAAGCAGTCATGAGTAGCTAGTTGATTTCTCCAAAGATGTAGTACAATAGTTGAACAGCATATTAAGGGAACGCACCCCAGGTTTGGAACAACATGAAAGTGGGTAAATGATGACAACATTTTCATTTTTGGGTGAATTACCTCTTTAATTTTCAGGCCGTTGTGCAGTTTAGCTCCTATTCAGTTTCATTCCATTTGTTTAATTTGTTCACATTACATAACTTACAAAGACAACAAAGCAAATTAACCTTTCTCAAAGGGTTTTAATTAAGGTCTGTATAGCCTACTAAGTCATGTAAGGTTATTGTGTTTTTAATAGTTTGTTGCATAAATTGGTATGGTTCAGGGATGGATATTTCAGGGTAGTGCCAGACATGTATTTACTGTCTATCAAACTGAAAACAAATGAACTCATTCTCACAGCTATAGATTTTATTTTGTCTCAGTCTAGATAAAAAAAACCTCTTCCTTTGTAAGAAAGCAACCTGCCCCTCGTGAAACCAAACTTTCAGATGGAAATGCATGCATCTGTTTACCAAAAGCTTAAACTTTTCCTCTCTGCTACAATATAAGGTACAATATGTAAGAATTTTGTAATAAAATATCCCAAAATCACTTGCACATTGTGATATATGTCCTGCAGTTGTGTACTTACAATATCCCAAAAGTCTCCAAAGATTTTTTATTTCAGATAAATTCCCATTTTAAATAAGTGGCCGTCCCGGAAAAAAATGTCGCCTGTCAATGACGCAATATCCGCGCTATCCTCGGTTTCCATTCATACTGCCATAGCCATGACGTAACCATGGCGACAGAGGTGGACAACTGCGTAGTGCGTAACATTTAGCAGCACGCAGTTCTTGTTTCTTTCAAACCTAGACCACGGCAAGCAGACTTTGAGACAAACAAGGAGAACTAAAATGAGGATCAATATCAGCGTGGCGTTTTTGAGATGCCGAGAGCTCCACGTCTGCGACTAACTTGGACTTGACAGAGCTTCACGAGTCACGACTTGACAGCTTTATTAGACAGGTGAGCAAATGTACATAAAACAAATCAATGTTATATAACGTTAGCTCAACATGATGAAATGTTAGAATATGGTCAGTATGTTATTCTAATGTTGATCTAGCTTACTGCTAGTTTCGTATAGCAAACAAACTAACACGTAGTATAACATTATAACTTTCAACACACATTTTAATGCCGTTTAGTGTGAAAGTGTAACGTTAGACCAAGTGAATTAGCGCTGCCTGCATTACTTACCTCACAAGTTTAAAGAGTAATCCAGCACTTGCGGGTAGTTCGGTAGAATTAAATGTCCTTATTCCTTTATATCCGCGGGACTTGCGTGTGATATCTGTGACGCAATTGCGACCTGCTTCATACCACTGTAATGTTAAAAAGCATGAATGTTTGCACTCATCCATAAACATTATTAGATCCATCAGCTTGACAGAAAGTCCCATCATTCAGCTCATCACTGCGTCATCAACCTACGCCTTTGTTATTGTTGGAAACTGCGCCCTCTTGTGGCGAAAAAATCGTACATAGTGTGCCTTTAAGGTTATTGATGTAATTGGTAATTATATTACTGTAAAAACATTGCAAGGTAAATATGCCTACTCTTGTAACATAATTTGATGCTGAGAATGTAGTGTAGCTAAAATTGACCTTTGTCTTATTTTATGATGGATTGTAATTAAATGCACTGTAAAATCTGTGAGGATTTTCAATCAGTCAGCCATCAGGATATTCAAACCTCTTCTCCGAAATGAAAAAAGCTAAAGGTAATTGGAAGTGTTTAACACATTAGGCTGGCGATGCTTTGTTATATGTAATAAATAGCTACAGCTTTCACTGAAAGTCACAATAGTTGTGTAAATTGTAAGCATAATGGTCTTATTTGCCGCTTTTTTACTTGAAGGAGGTGTCACGACAGAGTAGATATTGATTTGCCGTGGCATTTGAGTGTGAAACTCTATGATTACCTTTCTCATTTTTTTCTTGCAGTATGTTTAACATCAGTTATTTTTATCCTTGTGTAAGTTGTTTAAACCCTTGATCATCAAGACATTGTTATAGGGTTTGAGAAAAGGATTCTGAACATTGTTAACACCCCTCAACTTGAAAGAGGAGTGCACTGAGCCAGATAATTCTCACATTTCTCGGTGGCTCTCTCTCTCTCTCACTCTCTCTCCCGCTCATGCTCCATTTTCTTTGCCTAAAGATAAGAGAGAGTGCTGGCAGCTCAAGCTATCTGCAGGTGTTTGTTTCACATCTCAGCTGACAGATGGCTTCTGCCTTGTGGGCCTTCACTGGATTTGGATGGGTAGAAATGAGGAGGGAGGAATGATTTGGGGGCTCATGCATAGGGCCTATAACAATCAGTGTGCTGCCCTTGCAATGCGATCTCTTGTGCAAAGATAGACAGCCAGTGAACATTCAAAAGTCCTCCAATAAACACACAAGGCTTGACTTTTCTTGTATTTTACTGAAGTTGTTTCCTCTTGTTATTTTGTTTTGTAAAACTGAAACATTACAGAATAAGAATATAAATCAGTACACAAAATATGAACATATGCATACATAAGTATAATTCCTATCAAAGTGTAAAATAAGCACTGTAGCCTAATGAATATAACAAGCAATGTAGCCTACTGTATGAAAACACAGTTCACCTACAACTCACAAAACAATTAAATAGCAGAGCTAGCTACAACTGAACTGCTAGCTAACAGAGCACATGTTTACCAAAACATAAAAACGTTTCTAACATGATATTCCTTACCAATGCAAGTAATTGAAAATGATTTACACATTACTTACAGGCACATAGTCTCCAAGGCAGAAGCGTATCAGAAATAAATACAGCAACATCAATCCAGCACGGTCTTTCTTGCCTGTCAACTGAAGAGCTCTCTGAGTTCAACTGAAGAGAGAGCTTAACTGAATTATTAACTCTGACCAGTAGAGGGCAGCACCCCGCAAGAACCACCGAAATCCAACTTAATGTATTTAATATTCCAACTCTCCAAGCTCACCCTTTTAACTTCTTCCAACGAATAACTTATTCAACCCATTAACTTAACTTTAAGGACAGCACACTCCCCGCTTGATATAACAACATTATATCACTACAGATCCTACAAAAACGTGAGGGAGAATGTCTTTTGACAGCAACATACTAAAGAGTTCTTTCACAAAGTCTCTGAAAGAAGGACTACCGTTTCTGAGACGGGCCTTAGAAACACCTTAGCTGTCCCGTCCTTCACAGTCCTGACCTCTACCTTGCGGACCCTATTGTCACTGCTTGGCAAAACCTTGACTACCAGTCCCATTGGCCATTCGTTTCTGTGAGCCTGGCTGTCTTTTAACAAGACAACATCTCCTTCTTTGACATTCAGCTTGTCTTTTGTCCACTTCCGGCGGCTCTGCAGAGTAGACAGATATTCTCCTTTCCATCTCTTCCAAAAAGTGTCAGCAAGACACTGGACTTGCTTCCACTGCTTTGCATACAACTGAGCAATACCAAAGTTTCCAGAAAAAGCTACAATAGCACTTGTCTTCTGAGTAAGGAGCATAGCTGGGGTGAGTACTGCAGGCATATCTGGATCGGTGGATACAGACACAAGGGGTCTTGCATTTATGATCGCCATCACCTCAGCCATGAAAGTGCTCAGGACTTCATGTGTGAGACGGGTTGGTTTTGTCTGAAGCAGCATTGCATCTAGAATGCGCCTGGCAATTCCAATAAGTCTCTCCCAGGAGCCACCCATGTGAGAAGCGTGAGGGGGATTAAAAACCCAGGAGCAACCTGTCTCCTGGAGGTACTTCCTTACTGTTTTGTCATCTGTGTTCATATCCAGCTCCTTACAAGCTCCCACATAGTTAGTCCCTCTATCAGACCGCAGAAGTTTTGCTGGACCACGAATCGAGAAAAACCTCCTTAGAGCTTTGATAAAACTGTCTGTTGACATGGTTTCAATCAGCTCAATATGCACAGCTCTGGTTGACATGCATGCAAAGAGCACAGCCCAGCGTTTGCTTTCCGCACTTCCTCCTCTTGTGCGACGTGCCATGATAGTCCATGGCCCAAAAACATCGAGGCCAACACTGGTGAATGGAGGTTCAGGAGTGAGTCTATCTGCAGGCAGATCTGCCATCTTCTGGTCCTCCAACCTCCCTCGTAGTTTGCGGCAGGTAACACACTTGTGGATGACAGAAGACACAGGACGCTTACCCCCAATTATCCAGTATCCAGCTGCTCGGATTGCTCCTTCCGTAATGTGACGTCCTTGGTGAGCTACTTGTTCATGAACGTGTCTCACAAGTAGAGTGGCAATATGATGGGTATGGGGGATGATCAGTGGATGCTTTTCTTCTTTCGACAGATCAGCAGAAGAAAGACGACCTCCGACACGAAACAGACCATCTTTATCTACCACTGGATTGAGCTTCTTGAGTGTGTTTTGCTTGGAGTTTGTCTCGCTGGACAGATCTAATAATCACAGCTTTGGCTTGTGAAAGCTCACTTATGCTGGACATTTCCTTAAAACACTTCCATCCCTTCCTATCTGCCTTGTCTGTCTTTCCTTTGAAGGATGCAGCAACATGAATGAGTCTGGCTATGGTTTGATGGAGGGTTCTCCAGCTTGAGAATCGCTCAAATTGTTGTGAGCCCAACTGGGACTCTGATGCCCTTGTTGTCAGAGTCATAACCTCAGGACGAATCTCATCATCAGCTTGAGGCTCTATGAGGGTGAAGAAATTAGATTCAGGAGTCTCTGCTGCTTTGGCACAATACAGGAAGGCTGGTCCAGAGAACCAGTTGCTGTGTTGGAGTTGGGTTGCTGGTAGATACCTGGTTGCATGATCTGCTGGGTTCAAGTCTGTCTGTATATAGTGCCACTGTTCCGGGTGTGTGGATCTCCTAATCCGAGATACTCGGTTGGAGACGTACATATAAAACCTTCTTGTAGAGTTGTGGATATAGCCAAGCACAATCTTGCTGTCCGTGAAAAACTTCACAGCTTCTACTTCAATGTCAATCTCATCCCTGATCAGCTCGTATAGTTCCACAGCCAGAACAGCTGCACAGAGCTCAAGTCGTGGAATGGTGTGGGCAGGGCGAGGAGCCAATTTCGACTTTCCCATGACAAATCCAACATGGTATTGTCCGTCAGTGTCGACTGCTCTCAAGTAGGCCACAGCTCCTATAGCTACTGTAGAAGCATCTGAGAATATATACAGTTCTGTTCTCTGTGTTGCAGACAGTCAGACTGGAATGTAGCACCTCTGTATGTGCAGGTCTTCAAGAGCCTTTAATGAGTTCTTCCACCGGTTCCATTCTGCCTCCTTTTGGGGGGGTAGAGGAGCATCCCACTCACTCTGCTCAGATGACAAATCTCGGACTAAAGCTTTCCCTTGCATTGTTATGGGAGCTACGA
Source organism: Tiaroga cobitis (assembly GCA_030578255.1). Taxonomy (NCBI): domain Eukaryota; kingdom Metazoa; phylum Chordata; class Actinopteri; order Cypriniformes; family Leuciscidae; genus Tiaroga; species Tiaroga cobitis. The sequence goes on from CM060592.1 coordinate 24,105,168, forward strand.
AGCATAAAGGGTCATATAAACTGTTGACCGTTGACAACACGCCTCTCCGTGTGAATGGCTTCTCTTCACAGGACATCAGATATGTAAAGCGGTCTGTTTTCAAGTTCCAGGAGAGCCCCAGGCTCCTTTGAAGCGGAAGAGGATCCACTCCAAGATCCAGTTCCTCTAGATCCTTGGCACGGTCCTCTGCTGGGAAGGCTTCCATTACCTGGTTACTGTTTGATGCCACTTTGTGCAGTCGCAGGTTGGATTCTGCTAACATGTCTCTGGTTCGTGTGAGGAGATCTATAGCCTCTTCAGGTGTGGCAACTGAGGTGAGACCATCGTCAACATAAAACTGTCTCTCAACAAACTGTCTTGCATCTGAACCATCTTCTTTTTCCCCTGTTTGAGCTGCTCGTCTCATGCAGTAGATAGCTACAGCAGGTGAAGGGCTGTTTCCAAATACATGGACCTTCATCCTGTACTCTACCACATTCTTGCTGGTTTCATTGTCCTCATACCAGAGATACCGAAGATAATCTCTGTGGTCTTCTTGGACAACAAAGCAATAAAACATTTGCTGCACATCTGCTGTTAGGGCTATTGGTTCTCTTCGGAACTGCACAAGAACTCCCAACAGGGTATTGTTCAAGTCTGGTCCACTGAGCAGCACGTCATTAAGAGATGTTCCATCACATTCAGCGCTTGAATCGAACACAACCCGTATCTGGTCTGGCTTTTGCGGGTGGTATACACCAAATGTCGGCAGGTACCAGTGCTCTTTATCCTTGTCTAAAGGTGGAGCAGTCTCAGCTTGATCATTATCTAACATGGTCTGCATGAACTTGATATAGTGATCTTTAATTTTTGGCTTTTTCTCCAGCGTTCTCCGTAGTGAGCAAAGCCGTTTCAAAGCTTGCTCCCTGTTGCTTGGAAGGCGCCGTCTTGGAAAACGGAATGGTAAAGGTGCCACCCAGCTATTTCCTTTATTTTGGTAGACCTCTGTGTCCATGATGGCCAGGAAAGCTTTGTCGTCTATGGATAGTGCAGGCTTGTCATCATCCTTGTCGTCTATGGATAGTGCAGGCTTGTCATCATCCTTCTGGGACCTGTCAAACACTGAACATCCTAGGTTGTCTTCACTCATGATGAGATTTGTGTCCTCTTCACATGTAGGGAAGGTTGGACCATGATGCTGTGTCATGCCACTGTAGTGTTCCTTCACGTGGATGCTGTTAGGACATGGTCTCAGAAAGGATGTTCGACCATTGTGCAGTATGTTGGCTTTGTAGACGTTGACCTCTGATGGTTTGTGAACTGTTCCCAAGCACACTTCTCCCACAATGACCCAGCCAAGGTTTAGCCGCTGGGCATAAGGCGCGTTGTGGGGCCCATTGATTTGCTCACACACCTTGTGCACCCTAAGGATGTCTCTTTCTAAGAGCAAGAGGATTGGAGCATCACGGTCTACAGGTTGAATCTTGGAAGCAACTGGCTGTAGGTGGGGGTGATGATAAGCAATTTCTGGGGAGGGAATTTCTGTCCTATCATCAGGCACCATGTCACACTCTATTAAGGTGGGTAAGGGAACCTGTAGTTTCCCATCCATGGACTCAATGATGAAATTAGCTGCTCTCCTACCTGAAGTCTCTGATTTTCCAGAACAGGTTTTCAGCGTGTATGGGGTGGAGCTGGCGTTTACCTCGAAGAGGTTAAAAAACTCTGTCTTGGCTAGGGACTTATTACTTTGCTCATCTAGCACTGCATACATCTTAATTGCCTTCTCTTTTTTTCCTACAGGATATGCTTTCACCAAGCAGATTTTGGAACATGAGTGTGAACTATCTGCATTTCCACAAATCTCTGTGCACTTGGAGGTGACTGAAGAAGATGAACTTTCAATGTGCTCCCCGTTGTCATCTTTGTCACCCATAGCACTCTGTGTGGTTACGGGAGGAGGACCTGGATGCAAGGCCGTAATGTGTTTGTCACTGTTGCACTCGAAGCACTTGACAGTCGTCTTGCAGTCCTTTGCCATGTGTTGAGTAGATCCACAACATCTATAGCCGATGCGATTCTCCCTGAGGTATGTTTTGCGCTGGTCTAGGGGTTTGTCTCTAAAAAGCTTAGATTTTTTCAGTGGGTGGGGCTTCTTGTGTATTGGACACTGACGATCTGGTTCATCCAATTTCTTTAAAACAGGACTGGTTTGGATGCCCGACGGTTCTGAGAGGATGTCTGTTTTGTGTACAGTCACAGCGGCTTTATTACTGTAGTTCAGAGGCTTTTCTGTCTTGGAAGAGGCATGACTGTTGGAGGTGTATATAGTGAAGCTGGGATCATTTTTTATCTTTGCCTGTTGTCGGACAAACTTGGAGAAGACAGAGAAGGGAGGAAAAGCTACTCTGTTATCCTCCTTGAATTTGCTTCCAACGCTTGTCCACTTTTCTTGGAGGTTATACGGGAGCTTTTCCACTATTTGTTTTACCCCCCGAGCTGTATCCAAATACGAGAGGCCTGGTAGAGCACCGTCTTCCTTAGCACACTCTAATTCAAGGAGAATGTCACCTAGCTCTCTCAGCTTAACATTATCTCTGTTTGTTAGCCTCGGAAAATGTTCAATCTTTTTGAATAGTGCGTCTTCAATGACTTCTGGTGTTCCATAACACTCTTCGAGACGCTGCCAAACCATGTTGACACCTGCAGCGGGATTGAGGACATGAACTGCACGAATTCTCTTGGCCTGTTCTGACGATTCAGCTCCTAGCCACTTTGTCATTAGGTCCAATTCTTCCCTGGCTGAGAGGTCCAAATCTTTGGTAACACTTAGAAAGGAGGATTTCCATGACCAATAATTTTCAGGTTTGTCGTCAAATTGCAGAAGACCAGCAGTCACCATTTCCCTCCGTATAAGATATTTTGCAAAGTCTTGTGCATCTTGAGGCTCAGGTAAGTATTTGTTTTCAGGATTGGCTGAGTACTTCGGAGTACTATGAGGGTTGATTGATACCTCTTCTTTTATGTCTTTGTAAACTGGCTGTTGGCTGTTTTGGATACCCTCTTAACTCGCCGATTTATCCTCAGGCGTTTCCAATTTATAAATTTTTCTATTTTGTGACTCCCCAGCTACGTACTTTGCAGGCAGCTCCACAAAAGCCAACTCAGACTGCTGTTGGACGTACTCAGTAGTGCGTTGGACTGAACTGAGGGGCCCGTCTTCAATATAGCAAAGTTCTTCTCTTTCAACTTCTGCTTCCTCATAGGCTGTAGCTTCAGCTTCAGCTGCAGCAACAGCTCTTTGGCACTGGAGAAGATGGAGACTAGCATCGCAGTCAGCGTTTTGCTTTAGCATGCTTGCTTCCAAGTCTGCTCTTTGTTTCATCATGTCAGCTTCTTTTTCAGCGTAAACTAGTTGAGCCAGGGCAGCTTTTGCTTTGGCATAGGCTTTTGTGGCTGAAGAAGTTGTCGATGATGATCGCCGAGAGGCTCTGGAGGCTGTTCTTGAGGACTGTGACTTAGCATCAAATTGTTCAGGAGGCCCATGCTTCTTGGTTGTTTGATCTGCAGACTCTGCTTGTTGTTCTCCACTAGCTTCGTTTTGCTGCATAGTGGTGTCTTTCTTTTGATAATGTCCTCCTGAGCGTAGACTCATGTTTGCTGAGTATTGTTTTCTTGAGCTTGAGCCCGCTATGCTGTTGCCTTTTTACTGTGCTGCCCTTGCAATGCGATCTCTTGTGCAAAGCTAGACAGCCAGTGAACATTCAAAAGTCCTCCAATAAACACACAAGGCTTGACTTTTCTTGTATTTTACTGAAGTTGTTTCCTCTTGTTATTTTGTTTTGTAAAACTGAAACATTACAGAATAAGAATATAAATCAGTACACAAAATATGAACATATGCATACATAAGTATAATTCCTATCAAAGTGTAAAATAAGCACTGTAGCCTAATGAATACAACAAGCAATGTAGCCTACTGTATGAAAACACAGTTCACCTACAACTCACAAAACAATTAAATAGCAGAGCTAGCTACAACTGAACTGCTAGCTAACAGAGCACATGTTTACCAAAACATAAAAACGTTTCTAACATGATATTCCTTACCAATGCAAGTAATTGAAAATGATTTACACATTACTTACAGGCACATAGTCTCCAAGGCAGAAGCGTATCAGAAATAAATACAGCAACATCAATCCAGCACGGTCTTTCTTGCCTGTCAACTGAAGAGCTCTGTTACCCCTTTTCCACCAAGGCAGAGCTGGTGCTGGTTCGGAGCCAGAGCCTAGTTTCAAATCGGTTCTTTGGTTTTCGACCACCAAAGCACCAGCTCCGAACCAGTAAAAGTGGTTCTTAAGTAGCACCAAATCATTGCTGGTCTAGAATTAAGAACCGCTTACGTCAGCGGCTAGGGGGCGGGGTTACCGTGGCCAACAAGACGAACAGAAACTTGTGACCGCCATTTTTGAATTAGCAGCTAATCGAGCTAATAGCAGCTCGATTGTAATCTCAGTTTATGCAAGTTACGGCGAGCTGCACGAACACGTTGTATTCGCCGTGTTTGGATGCCGATGTATGTTAGGTTCGCAAAGCCATGAGCATCAATAGTAATGCAACGGCCGCCATTGTTGATAGAAGGCTTGTCCAAGATGCATCGGAGTGGCGCGGACCGATCGGAGCTGCGGGAGTGTTTGGAGATCATGGAGATCTCCTTGTGCTTTTGGATCGCTTTCGCAGTGCTTTGATGTCATGCGGCGATCGATCTTCGAGAAGCCGATGCATCTCGAACAAGCCTGGCGTGTTTGTGTTTGGCGCTACCGCACTAGCGTTGCTGGGCAACATGAGACGTATGCAGTGACGTAAGATCTGGCTCTGTTGTGGCTCTCAAGCCGGTGGAAAGGCAAACCGGTTCTTAGTAAGCTTGTCAGTCGAACCAACTCCGAACTAGCTCTGGCTCTGGCTCTGAACCAGCACCCGGTTCTTGTTGGTGGAAAAGGGGTATCTGAGTTCAACTGAAGAGAGTGCTTAACTGAATTATTAACTCTGACCAGTAGAGGGCAGCACCCCGCAAGAACCACCGAAATCCAACTTAATGTATTTAATATTCCAACTCTCCAAGCTCACCCTTTTAACTTCTTCCAACGAATAACTTATTCAACCCATTAACTTAACTTTAAGGACAGCAGAATCAGTGTCACTCCCAAACGGCTCCAGACACCAAATGAAAGGAAAATCAAGGAGGGAAAGACAAAAGAGATATTTACTTGAACTCTTAGTCTTCTAATAAAATGTATTTCTTGATTAAAAGCAGTAGGAACATGATGTATCCATTCTTAGGATATATATATGGGCTGCACGATCGACATGATCGAAATATCGCAAATGTGAATTACGATTACGATAACTGAATGATTTTAATACTTCAAAAGTCTAAATTTTAGATCGACGCAGACACTAGAAAATGGACTAGGCCTACACATGACTGCTACATATGTATGACGTGCTTTATGTTATCGGCCACAAATAGCGCGTGATCCCATGTTCAGTTCTCTTCCGCAGCTTATATGGCCAAAAACACACAACATTGCCAAAATGCCCATCTTGGTTAGTAGCCTATTCACGTAAACACAGTCAGTAATGTCTTAAGCCGGGTTACGACAAATGTCGAGAATCCTAAAAAATTCTTTGATCGCTAGTTTTACATGTTCGCCGACAGCCAATTAATAACATTTGCGATCACATTTTTTTACGAAGTTCTGGCTGTGTCAGAAGATTTGACGCACAGTCCTGCAGTGTGGCTTCTCCTTTGATAACCTTCAAATTAAAAACCGATAGGGGTGCAGTCAGAACCTTTTTATGTAATTAGGTTCACAGACCCTCCACAAACATCTTCGTTTGTTTTTTTCATTTTTCTTTTCAAGACAAGCCATGATCAAAATGAACGCTAGATATTGTGTTTGTTTGCTAGCCACCATTTCTATCCCGCATGTAAATGCAGCTTATATATAGTTTTAACTGTGGTTATCATGATCTAAATGTAGGCTATGTTACTGTGGAAGTCTAATGGTTAATTTGAACAAATCTCAAACAGTCAGAATATTTAAATTTTACCATATAAAAATGAGGTTGTTTGAATTTTTACATATGTTACTGTTTTTGTTGAAGGTACAATATGTATTTTTCGCCGCTAGAGGTCGCTAACCTCTTCAAAACAATAACAAAGGCGTAGATTTATGAATGAGCGTGGAATCATGGAACATGTAGTCATTCCGATGGATCTAATAATGTTTATGGGGAAATAATGTTTATGGATGAGTGAATATATTCATGTTTTTTAACATGAATGTGGTGTGTAGCAGGGCGCGATTGCTAATGAGAGACAGATATCAGCGCCACACTCGCCAGGGGATATAAAGGAATGAGGACATTTCATTCTACCAAACTACCCGCAAGTGCTGAATTACTACTCACACAGGTCAGTTTATTTAACGAATTAAACTTGTGAGGTAACGCAGTGCTGTTTCACTTAGTCTACAAATACTAAACTGCATTTGAGTGTGTTGAATGTTATAATGTTGTTCTATGTGTTAGTTTGTTGGCTGTATGAGATTAACAGTAAGCTAGATAGATCAACATTAGAATACTGATCATATTCTAACATTTCATCATGTTGCGCAGCTTTATAACATTGATTCGTTTTATGTACATTTGCTCACCTGTCTATAAAGCACATGTCAAGTCGAAGTTTGTTGCGAAGCTCTTGGCACACCGTCACGCCGATATTGATCCTCGTTTTATTTCTCCTTTTGTTCCAAAGTCTGCTTGCCATGGTCCATAATGTTTGAACGAAACAACAACACCGTGCCGCTAGACGTTACACTGTTGTCCACGTCTGTTGCCATGGTTACTATGGCAGTACAAGCGGAAACCAGGGATAACGCAGATATTACGTCATTGACAGGCGACAAGGGACGGGCATTATTTAAAATTGTGAATTTCTCTGAATTGACAAATTCTTGGAAACATTTAGGATAATGTAAATTACACAATAGAACAAAGTATATAACTCTGTGCGAGTGGTTTTTGGATATCTTACATATTGCACCTTTGATGAACACATATTTACATCTGCATCCTAACTCAAGCTACAACTACTGTCAACAAGCTACTGGAAAATTTGCATTTCTAAGAGATAAAACATGTATTATTAATATTGCTACCTGAGCTGCTAACTGTGCTGAAGATACATGTCATCAAAGTCAGACAACACAAACCTGTTTCATGACTTGAAACAATTTTACCCGTTCCAGCAGAGGGCGGGCAAAGGTGGGTCGCTATGGCCTCTTCCACGGGGGGAAGCGAGAGGTATCCTCTGTCCTTCGCACCGTCCACCACGGAGATTGCAGCCGAGACAGAGGAACGCACTCGAGCAGAGAGAGGGGCGTTCCAGGATTTCGCCACTTCTTCGTGCAGCTCAGGAAGAAAAGGCGCTGATCTGGAAGGAGGCGGGGCGCGGTCTCCTCGAAGAAAACACCCATCTAGTCGGTTACGCGGTGGCTGCGCGGGCGCTTCCCACTCGAGGCCGAGGCTCGCCACGGCCTGCGAGAGTAGACGCATTAGCTCCGACTCAATGCTAGCTCTCTTGCCAACTGACCACGCCCAGTCCTCACTGTCCGACGCCAGAAGGGAACAGCTAGCCTCCTCACAGATCCAGCTGGCTCGTCGTCCTCGATGACGTAATCGGCGGCGGGCGGCGGCCGTCGAGCGTCCGGGAGAGAGCCGAGAGAAAGCGGCGAAGCTGGCGTGCGAACCGGCGAGCTTGAGGAGGCTCAGGGACCCGCTGAGTGCGGCGCTTTTTACGGCGCGGTACTGCAGCGGGCGGGGTTGCAGACTCGGAGAAGGAAACCAGGCGAGTCCTCAGAGTCACCATCGGCAGTAGCTCGCAGTGAGGGCATCCGCCATCAGCGAGCGCGAGTGCTGCATGATCCTCACCCAGGCAGGAAACGCAGATGACATGGCGGTCCCCGTCGCAGAGTTGGGCTCGGCACGAGCCACAGGATGACAGCATCTTTAAAAAGACGCAGCTCTTTTAGAAAAAGTGAGTCGCGGGGGCGAACACACAGTGAGCAGAGTGTAAAGAATATGAACGTCGGATAGCGTAGCAGGAAGCGGCGACTGAAGGCGGCGAGATGAGGCCAGCGGCTTCAGGAAATGGCTCGTCCTGCAGAAGGCTTCTTCCACGGCGCGGCTTCTTCACTCAGGATCCAGCGACGCAGAGCTTCGCTGAAGAGATAAAAAATCAACCCATCGAGCTATCTTTATAGGGCGGCTAGACCACGCCCCTTTGGGCGCGAGCGTGACACAAGGGGCGCGAAGCGCCCCCATTGGACCGTCACCAAAGGGCCGCTCTCGATAGGCTGCTGCAGTTGCTGCAGGACAGATGCGCCTTGCCTCGCCTGAAATGTGTGCCTCGCCTGTGTCGTCAGCAAGTCGTTTCCCATCGTGCTTTTGATCAGTGCAGTCGGTGGAGAGCAACTGCGCGCGACTGCAGAATCCGACACGTGCGCCTTGCGGTCGCAAGAGTTTTTTGACATACGTCGGCATGACATCAGAGCAAGGCGGTCGGCGGACCGCACTCGGACACATTAGGCCCGATTCACATATCGCGTCTTTTGCACGCTCAAGTTCATTATTTCAAATGTAGGCGCGCGGTATGCGCGCTCATAATGGAAGCGACGCTGTCGCGGTGCGACGCGCTCGTTTTTTCCAAGCGCGTCCGCGCCGCATCGAGATAAAAACATCTCAACTTTTCAGAATGCCGCAAGCGCAACCAACCGGAGCGCAACCGCCCTAGCGCTTTGGAAAAAAGAAGAATGCGGCGCGCCCAGCGTTTTCTACGCGTTTTTAGGCGCTATATGTGAATCCGGCCTTATAGGCTTGTTTGAGATGCGCCTTGCCTCGCCTGAAATATAGTCGAGAGTAGGCGGCTGCAGTGAGAGGAGGAGTGAAAAAAGCGCAGGCAAGCCGGACAGATCTCTCTTCTCGCAGTGGATCAGACACCTGTAAGATCAAAGGCGGATATCGCGGGATTCACGGGATTCACGCCCGCATGGTGTTGCTAATAAACTGGATGTAATTTAAGTTTTGAAAATGAAAATATGAATATGAAAATAAATATAATGAACAAGACACCCGGCCAAAGTACTATTTAATTCCATTTTAAATAGGCCTACGTGTTTATCAATATTTTTTTATTTAATAGACATGTTTTTTTATTTTTAAAACATTAAAAAAAAATTACATCTCATAGATCGCACTGTCAGAGAGTTTGGGAATATCCACACATAATGTATACACATAAAACATGATATCAGAGTTTTCAAATCAAACATGTTAAAAGATAACAATACATCACGGTTGTTTAAACCAATGAGCATTAAGCTGTGTCGTCAGGAAGTCGTTTCCCATCATGCTTTTGATCAGCGCAGTCGGTGGAGAGCAACTGCGCGCGACTGCAGAATCCGACACGTGCGCCTTGCGGTCGCGAGAGTTTTTTGACATACGTCGGCATGACATCGGAGCAAGGCGGACCGCACTCAGACACATTTCTAACCGGCATGCATCTCGCGCTGATCACCGGTGATCGGTTCTGCGCAGATTTTGCTCATCTCAAACAAGCCTATTTCTAACCGGCATGCATCTCGCGCTGATCACCGGTGATCGGTTCTGCGCAGATTGTGCTCATCTCAAACAAGCCTTTGTCTGTATGCTGCAATAATTCAAAATTAAGGATAATTTTTTGGCTTCAATATCTCGAGGAAAAGAGGTTTTCCCCTAGCGTAAGATAATACGCAGTACGAGAGAACCTCTCGTAAGAGAACCACAATTAAGGGTCTGGTTTATACAACTTTCACGATATCGGCTGATATGAAAAAGTGTATCGTGAATTATTTTTTTTGGGTCATATTGTGCGTCCTACATGGCTTACAGCAGGGATCATGTTCGTACAGTCTGACAAGTAACAGTCGTAAAGGATTATTATTGTCACGTTTTGTTTTGGTCATGTCTCATGTCTTTAGGTGTGTTCGACTTCATGCAGCTCTGCGCAGACCGATCGGCGGCTGACTTGAAACAGTGCATGCCGGTTAGAAATTTTGTCCGACTTGATGCAGACACGACGCCACATGACTGTGACGTATGCCATCAAAGTACCGTGAGAGCGATTCGAGAGTAGCCGGAGGACTCAGCCTATATACTAAAATACTAAATACTAAACTACTTTAGTACTACTTACTAAAATAAGTAATATTGGACACAACCTTGTACATTATAATGTAATGTATATAATGTAACATTTTAATCAAGTCAAGGGTAACGCAAAAGTATAATGGATTGTGAAGTCTTTACTAAACCTTTTCAGTCAATACATTTGTTCCCTTTTTAAATGTGTTACAGAAGACGGGTAAAAAAAATTCAGTCATGTATAAAATTCATGCGTTTGGTAGATTATTTTATCCAGAAAGCATAGGTTTTACCAGTTCATGCGTTCCCTGGGAGTCAAATCCACTTTGGCGTTGGTAGCACCACACGATACTGTTCAGGCAACAGAAGTGTTTCCTAATGTCTCTTTAGGTCTAATCCCTCATGCTGTTGTCAGGCAGGGAATGGAAAGGAGAGGTTCATTTTTAGCAATGCATTGATTTCAGAGTTAGTTGAATTAGATGGTGGAGACTGATGTGGTTCTTCATTAGCATCAACAGGGACATAAGTATGTTAGTTTTATGTTACAGTGTGCCTTAATAACAGACACCATAATCTTTGTGATACTGAAAAAGTAGTAAAGATTGTGAGAGTGAAGCAGCATGGTCCACAGGTCTCATATAGCATGCCTTATGGAACAGTGAAAGAGAAGCCCCTCTAATGGACTTCTCTCTGAGTAAAAGGCAACAACTCTTATTTTCGCATAATTGACCGGAGAGCTGCCTTCCCCCTTCTAGTTATAGAAAGTAACTTACATCATACAACCAGCAGCATTTGCAAATCAGATTGAATGTTCCCATGCAGTGGTGAAAAACATATTTTTCTTTTTCCAGTCTGAGTGTCGGATTCTGCGTTCTGTCTAATGATATCTCATCTCATTCCCTTGGGAAGAACAATTGAAATGCCCTTGCAAAAGTAGCATCCAACTCATAATGAGACAAGTATTTTTCACTAATGAAAAGTAAAACTGCTGAAACTATTGGATGCATCAAGGTTCCTTTTGTATCTAAGCTGTCCATTCTGCATTATTTTAAAGGAATTGCATTCGTTTTACTTTAAGGAATGATTTCATACAGTCTGTTCTAGAGCACATGCTTCACGTGTGGGTCATTAACTACAATACTTTGCAATCCCAGAAAGAAAGAAAAGGGAGAACAATTTTAGATTGTTTTTCTTTGATTTATTAAATACTTTGAAAGAGTGACATGACATATTACAAGATTTTTATTTATTTTATGGGTAAAATTGAAATGTCCCCACACAGCAGTTTTTACAGTTAATTATTAATAAATAAATAATACAATGGGGCTAAAGGCACACCTTAAGAAAAATATAGCTTTTTTTCACTACTTCCATAGTGTATGATTGCAGAAAGAAAATATATGTTTGTATTGAACATTTATGGAGCAACACATTTTGTGTGAAAATAAATCATAAAAGTGGTTTGTTTTTTAAAAATCGTATAAATGTATGAAGTGGCAAGGTGGGCCTTTTACCTCATGCACGGGGTAAAAGACTCACCAGCATTAGGCAAAAAGCACACTGAAACAAATACTTTAGCTAAAATAATGTTTTAAGTAATGCCTTAGTACTTGTTCAAAACAATCACTTTATCAAAGTTTGTACTATTTTCTGTTTATTTTGATAAATACATTTTTTTTCAATAAATATACTGTTATTAAAATATGTTCATCTAAAAAAATATGTTTTAAAAATATTTTATTTCAAAATTATTTTAAAGAGTAAAGATTCTGAAAACATTTAAGAAATTCCTATAATAATTTTATATACATTTACAGTAACAATAAATTACATTTTATCATATAATATGATACATATCTTTCTTTTTTTATATATATATATATGATGGTTTCATTATAAATATTGTGATTAGCCTATATCTAAGGTGGACAACCAACTTAATATATGATATTATTTACCATCTGAATCTAATGTCAACAAATGGAAAGTCAGCCAGCTATTTATGATCATGTTAATTATTGTGCCTTTAGGCCCAACATCAGGGGCGCCTTTTACCCCAAACCATTCACAAACTCTTCCGTAATTGAAAAACGTACTCGGTTACCTAACGTAATCTCGGTTCTCTCTAGAGAGGGAACGAGTATTGCGTAAGTTTAGCTTACGCTACGGGTAAAGTTCATCTTTGCTTGAGATATTGAAGCCAAAATTATCCTTAATTTTGTATATATTGTCAACGCAGTGCAGCAGCTGCAGACCAGGCTGTCTAGCGTGCTCATTGGCTGCCTTGCGGCAACTGCAGCAGCCTACCAGTGAGCTTGGCGTGACGTCACGCCCCATGGTGGCGCTTCGCGCCCACTACGCATCACAGCCCGCGCAAAGGGGTGTGGCTTAGCGTATAAAAGCGGGGCTCAGAGCAAGGCTGCTTCCCTGGTTTTCATGATCGGCGCCGGGCTGCATGTACATGTATATCAACCCATATTAGTGCAGCTCAACCAGGAGAGCTAACGTTGAGGTAGCCTGCGCAGCAGTGATGTGGGCAGATCATACACACATTAGACTGACAGCAGTCTGGCCTGCAAGGCGGGAACATCTAGATTATAGAATCTCACAAATGTAGACGGGGAGGCCCAGCCCGCCGCCATACAGATGTCGTGAATGGAAATTCCACTGGACCATGCCCACGACGAGGCCATGCCTCTTGTGGAATGAGCCCTGATGCCCAGAGGGCATTGCAGACCTTTTGACGCGTAGGCAGCAGAAATCGCGTCCACTATCCATCTGGATAGGGACTGTTTCGAGGCGGCGAGACCTTTGGTGTGTCCGCCAAACGAAAAGAAGAGCTGCTCGGAGCATCTGAAGGGGGCGGAGCGCGTAACGTAAGCTCTCAGTGCCCTGACAGGGCAGAGGAGGCTGTCGCTGCTCACGCTGTCGGATGCTGGCAGAGCCGACAGAGAAATGACCTGCGCTCTGAAGGGAGTGCCAATCACCTTCGGGACATAGCCATGTCTCGGTTTGAGGATGACTTTAGAGTCATTCGGGCCAAACTCAAGGCACGCTGCGCTAACAGATAGCGCGTGTAAGTCCCCCACACGTTTAACTGAGGACAGAGCCAAAAGAAAAACGGGTTTGAGCGAGAGGTATTTTAGATTCGTTGAATCTAATGGTTCGACAGGGGTGCATCTTTAGGGCCTCTAGGACCACGGAGAGATCCCAAACAGGAACCGAAGGTGGGCGCGGGGGGTTCATCCTTCTGGCTCCTCTTAAGCGGATGACCAGCTCGTTCCTTCCTAGCGACCGGCCTTGCTTCGACTCAAGGCTGCAACGGCCGCAACGTATACTTTGAGCGTGGATGGGGACCTGCCCTTATCCAGCAGCTCTTGAAGGAAACCGAGCACCTGCGAAACCTCACCCGTTCTGGGGTCCAGATTTTTGTCGGTGCACCATTTGGAGAACACAGACCATTTAGACGCATATAGCCGTCTCGTAGAGGGGGCTCTAGATTGCGTGATTGCGTGTTCATAACTCCTTCTGGCAGGATAACGGGTATCCGTTGATCAACCACACGTGCAGAGACCAGCGCTCTGGGTGGGGATGCCAGATCGAGCCGCAGGCTTGAGAGAGGAGGTCCCTCCTCACCGGAATCGGCCACGGGCCTGTGCGTGACAGCCGTGTTAGTTCCGGGAACCAGGTTTGGTTCTCCCATCGCGGGGCTATGAGGAGCACCGGGCTGTGCGATTCCCTGATTCTCTTGATTACCTGTGGTAACATAGAGATCGGAGGGAAGGCATATAGCGGGCGGCTGGGCCAGAGTTGGGCCAGCGCATCCTCGTTCTTTGAAAAGAACACTGGGCAATGAGCGTTGTCCTTTGACGCGAATAGGTCGACTTCCGCTCTGCCAAAGAGGCGCCATAACAGCTGGACTGTTTGGGGGTGTAAAGACCACTCCCCGGTGGGAATATTGTCCCTGGACAATCTGTCCGGTCCTTCGTTCAGGATCCCTGGCACGTGCGTCGCTCTCAGCGAGCGCAGGAAGCACTGGGTCCAAACTAGGAGGCGTTCTGCCAGATCGCAGAGGCTCCTGGATCTGACACCGCCCTGGCAGTTCACGTAGGACACAACCGACATGTTGTCCGAGCGGACTAGAACGTGTTGGTCCTGTATGAACGGGAGGAAGCGCTTCAGCGCGTTCTCGACCGCCAGCATCTCCAGACAGTTTATGTGAAGGCGTTTCTCTCGGTCTGACCACAGGCCAAAGACCGGTCTGCCCTCAAAAAGGCCACCCCAACCTGAGTTGGGGGCGTCTGTCGAGATGATTTTCCGGTGAGAATTCACTCCCATTGTCACCCCCTGCTGGTACCAATTGGCCGCTAACCAGGGCTGCAGAGCTGAAATGCAGCTCTAAGATATCCTGATCCGCTTGTAGCCACGCGTCCACCCCTGACGGGGTAGGCGGGCGTTCAACCAGCGTTGTAGCGGGCGCACGCGCAGTAAGTCCAGCTGAAGCACTGCTGCAGCTGAGGCCATACAGCCCAGCATCCTCTGAAATTTTTTCAGGGAGGCGGTTCTGCCCTTCTGGAAAGATGCGGCTAGGTGTCAAACACGGCGCGCACGCTCTGTCGACAGCTGAGCCTTCATAGCCACGGAGTCCAGTTCCATCCCTAAAAAGGAGATTGACTGGCTGGGCCGTAATGAGCTCTTGGTCCAGTTGACCGTGAGGCCCAATCTTTACAAGTGACTGAGAAGCATAGTTCTGTGAGATACGAGGTCTGTCTCTGACTGTGCTAGAATCAGCCAGTCGTCCAAGTAGTTCAGAATTCGCACACCCTGACATCTGAGGGGGGCAAGCGCCGCGTCCATGCACTTCGTAATGTACGGGGTGCCAGGGACAGGTCGAACGGGAGGACGGTGTACTGATATACCTGGCCGTCGAAGGCGAATCTCAAGAATGGCCTGTGACGGGGTATAATCTGTATCTGAAAATACGCGTCTTTCAGATCGAGAGCTATAAACCAGTCCTTCGGGCGAATTTGCGCGAGGATCTGCCTGGTTGTAATCATTTTGAACGGTTTCCTCATAAGAGCTTTGTTCAAAAATCTCAGATCCGTCCTTCTTCGGTACGAGAAAATAACGGCTGTAAAAGCCTGACTCACTCAGAGAAGGCGGCACCGGTTCTATAGCTCAGTTTGGCTATTTCTGCGCAAAGTAGATGTGCTACTTTCGCGCTCACTGTCGACTCGGTCCGAGCGTGAAAACGCGGGGGACGGCGAGCGACTTGTAGTGCATAGCCCTGTCTTATTGTGCTTAGCACCCCCTCTGAAACCCCTGGAATGGCTTCCCATGCTTGTGCATGTGTGGCCAGGGGGAGAATGGCCTCCGGGTTCCGGTCGCCGCACACTGTGGGCTTCGGGAACTGAAACGGAGATGTGGGCGCGGCGCGCGCGCCCTCGGTGCTTGGATGAAGCGGCTCGCTGACAGCCGCTTAGGGCTGGTTCGCACGTAACAACCCGATTACATTGAATGGGGAGCGTTTTACAATGGCTTTCTGAAGCGCGAGCGGCGCTTGAGGCGGAGCAACTGATAGTACATGCGAGCGCTCGTGAGCGAGTTCGTAGCATACATTCGCAGTCTGACCGGTATGAGTGCTTAAACACAGCGGCTCGCTGACAGCGATGGCACGCTGTTTCATATGTGACGTCCCGGTTACTTTGAACGGGGAACGTTTTCTGAGAGCTTTGTAGTGAGTGAGCGGTGCCGGAGGTGAGGCATTTATTAGTAAGCGTGAGCGCGCTGGGGCGGGCACGTGACTTACAATCGCAGCCTGACTCATATGGGTGTCTATATGCGGCAGCTCGCTGACAGCAACTGTCATGATCCTGGTATCCTTCTCCTTTACTATTTCTCCCTCTGCTGGTCATATTTGTTATTGCATCCTCGTACACACACTCATTCACACTCATTATCTCATTCATCTCCAGCCGTTTCTCATTATCCCATCCGTTCCTCCTCGTCTCCGCACCTGTTTCCCACTTTCTCTAATTCTACTCCCTATTTCTAGGCTTTCCTTTTCCTTTGTTCTCTGTCAGATTATTGCCAAATGCTGTGTATCTACCTGCTCATTGATCCAGTGGTTTTGTACTCTGTCCTGTCCTGTCTTGTCTCGTCTCGTCTGCTGTCAGAATTATTCAGATGACACTGTGCTTCGCCTCTGCTTATCCAAAGCCTCTGTAAACGTGAGTGGTCTTCGGTTTGGCATTCCCGCACTCTCTCTACGGACCCAGCCTGTCCCAATCATCTGGGATTCCTGTTTCGGCTGAAGCCAAGAATTTCTGTTTCATTAATTGAGAGACTTTTGTTACATTTACCAAAGACTGTCTTCTGTTCAAGTTTTGCCAAGCGGCCACCTGTGTTGTTTCTCCTGAACTGAGATTAAAGAATATCAGCTCACCTTTGCGTTTGGGTTCTCCGTTCACTCACCTGACAGCAACAGCTGGCTGTTTTAAATGAGGCGACCCGGTTACTGTGAACGAGGAGCGTGCCATGAACATTCTGTGACGCGCGAGCAGCGCCGGAGACAGTGTGTCTATTAGTAAGAGTGAGCGCTTGTGAGCGGGCACGTGACTTACACTCATAACCTGACTTACTTGAGGTTGAAATGGCCGTGTGACAGAGCGGGCATGAGATGGACGCTAGCGCGAATTCGCGGGCGCGATGTCTACATCTAACACTCAACTGGCATTTGCCAGCTTTATGAGAGTGGGCTCTGTGGGTCTGAGGGACACATGTTTTTGAGTGCTTGTGTGTAGGGGTGAACAATGGGACGTGGGCACCTTTTCTACACGTAAAACACCATCGGCGTGAGCCGGATAACCAGCAGTGACTAGCTGTTTCATATATGACGACCCGATTGCTTTGAATGGGGAACGTCGAGTGAGCACTTGTACTGTGCGAGCTGCGCCGGAGGCGGTGTGTCTGTTAGTAAGCGTGAGCGCTCGTGAGCGGGCTCGTGATTTACATTCATAGCTTGACAGATATGAGAGCCTGGATACGGTGGCTCGCTGACAGCAGCAGCTGGCTGTGTCACGTGAGACGTCCCGATTGCTACGAATGGGGAACGGTTTGTGAAAATATTGTGATGTGCGAGCGGCGCCGAAGGCGGTGTGTCTGTTTGTAAGCGTGAGCGGGCACGCGACTTACGCTCATAGACTGACCCATATGGGAGTGTTTTAGCCATGTGACAGAGCGAGCAGAGGATGGACGTGAACACAAGGTTGTGGGCACGATACCTGCATCTAACACTCAAGCGGCATTTGCCAGCTTTAAGAGAGTGGGCTCTGCGAGCGTGAGAGACACGGGGGGTACAGTGCTTGTGTGTAGGGGTGAACACTGAGACATGGTCACTTTTTCTACACTTGAAACACCAACGGCATGAGCCGGATACCAGACATTACACTCTTCTGAGATTTCTCGGGGCTGCCGTAAAAACGGCGTTTGTGTGCAGGCGAGCGGGTAACATTACCGACCCGTTGGCTGCCAAATACTCCACTGCAGTAGCCCTTTCCAGGGGGACTGACATGGCGAGATAGTTTGACGGCGGTCCGGCCGCGGCTTTAAACAGTGCTTTCTGTACGTAAGAAAAACTGTCCGCGAGCTCAGAGAGGAGAGCCGCATACATTTTTTTCTGCTGCCAGAGCCGGGATTCGAACACGGGTCTCTGGTGCGAAAGCTTAGGGTTTCGCCAGTGAGCCACAGGGGAAAAGACGTAAGCTAAAGTTAGCACGAGCAGATAAGAAAGCATCGTCACAGCTTTGTGTCGCCGTTAGTTTGCAGGAGTGCATGTTATATAACAGGCTCATAGCTGCAATATTGAGAGATAGGGGTCAGTCCGGCCTCGGCGGGACTAGAACACTCTTCCCTTTTCCGCCGGTGAGATACGCATGCCCCTGGGGCGCGGGGGCGGGATAGCTTTCTCGTACGTAGAGAAGCTAGCCTCGATTGGAACAGCTATAAGCGGCGCGTCCTCATCCATATCAAGCGCCTCGTAACCTGAGGTGGCGGCAGCGCGGGCGGGAGCCGGCGGCTGCGCGTCCGCGAGGGGGGGCGGGAAAGGAGAGAGAAATGCTCGAGGGAGTCGTTCCGGCGAGCGTTTGAGTGCCACATCAGGCTCCGACAGTCTCTGTGCACGACGCTTCTTCTTGCGCTGTCCAGCAGATGGCGGAGTGACAGCTTTGCCGTTAAGAGGTCTAGACGAGCCCGCAGGGTCAACATAGATAGTTCTTCACAGTGGACGCAGCCTCCCGACGTGCGAGGGCTGCGTGGTCCGGGCCCAGGCAGAGAGCGCAAAAACACATGGCGATCTCTGACGCTGAGCGGGGCTCGGCACGAGCCACAGGACGTGCGAGGCATTCTTACAAGAACGCTCGCGCTCTTTTAGAAAAGTGTGTTTCGCAGCGGCGAGCACACACACACACACAGTAAATACAGTGAAAAAGAGCAGTAAAGGATATTGTCGCCGGATACCGTTGCTGGCACGGAAGGCTGAAGGCGGCGAGAAGTCGACCGGCTTCCTCAGGCGCTTTCCTCTGCTGGCAGTTGCTGGATTCGACGGCGGCGGCTTCTCTCGGATCCAGCGGTATGAAGAGCTTCGCTGAAGAGATGAAAATCAGGGAAGCAGCCTCTGAGCCCCGCTTTTATACGCTAAGCCACACCCCTTTGCGCGGGCTGTGATGCGTAGTGGGCGCGAAGCGCCACCATTGGGCGTGACGTCACGCCAGGTTTACTGGTAGGCTGCTGCAGTTGCCGCAAGGCAGCCAATGAGCACGCTAGACAGCCTGCTCTAGGTCTGCAGCTGCTGCACTGCTTTGACAATATATACAAAATTAAGGATAATTTTGGCTTCAATATCTCGAGCAAAGATGAACTTTACCCGTAGCGTAAGCTAAACTTACGCAATACGAGAGTACCTCTCGTGAGAGAACTGATGCTTTAATTACTTTGAACAAAACTGAAAATCATGACCTTTGTCCCAAAATATATTCAATAGTTTTAGAGATTCTCATTTCCTTCTTAAAGGTGCTCTAATGCTTAAGTCGGGTGACGTCACTTCTTGTTGACGTTTAAAGTATTGTCAAACAAAACGGAGGCTAGCTAGACCCTCCTTCCTCCTCATCCGCGCACTAACCCCCCAAACCCCACCCCCAAGTTCTTCTTGTCGGTTATTGGCTGGAACAGTTTGTTATGTTTCGTGGAGTGGGTTGCCGGAGTTTGTTTTTGTTGCCGTTTGTGGAGCCTGGGGTGTCTGCAGAGACCGTGTTTTTTTTACAGTGTGTTCAGGGGACAGGCAGCTAGTGGATAGTGAGGAGATGGTTGCTGTATGTGACAAAAAATGTTTTGGCCTAAAAAACGCTTGACATCTCTTAGAGCACCTTTAAATCTACAACATTTGTTATTGTTATTGGTCTTCAGTGTCATTAAAACAGCACTGTGACCTAAAATGTGAGTAATTTAACGAAAGCCTAAAAGCCTTCAACTTACTTTGACATACTACAACTATACTATCGGCATCTTTTCAAACGCTCAGAGAGCCGGCGCCAAGACACAGGAACTAGAGGTCCATCCATGGGGGTGTATCTGACATGAATAAAACACTTGACAAATTATAGCCTAATTGAAAAGATTATTATTGCAGCTTCCATAGACATCAGTGTATGGAATTTGTATTTAACAAACTATAAAAGTGTGTTTTATAGTACTTAACTTAAATGTCTGTTAAAATGTCTGAAACCTAAAATAAACATGTGGCTGAACACACCCTTGTGGCGTCGGGCCTGACTGCTGTCTCTCTCTCTCTCTCTCTCTCTCTCTCTCTCTCTCTCTCTCTCTCTCTCTGTCCGTCTGTAGAGGAGTTGTACGTGTAGATGTTAATCTACAGGATGTGGACATTGACCAGTGCTCCAGCAAGGGCTGGTTTGCAGGAACTCACCGCTGTAACTTGACAACTATGGAGGTGAGTGTGCAATCTCATCACTAAAAGGATCAGATGAGATTATAAGCATCACAAAAACACTCAAAGGCCCGGTTTCACAGACAGGGCTTAGATTAAGCCTGAATTAGGCCATTAGGCTCATCTTGAGACAAAACAATTTCACTGACATATTTTAAGATATCTTCGTGCAAGTTGCTTTCAGTGAAAACAGCTCAATAATGCATTATAGTCTGGGACTAGCTTAAGCCTTGTCTGTGGAACTGGGGGAATATGTTTGGCTCAGGACCCAGATTTGCATTAGTCAGAAGTAAAGAAGTAAACAAAAATATCATCGTTATTATTCATTAAGCCAGTAATTCACAAACATGCAAAATGGTCAACGCAAACCATATCAATATATTCTAGATCATATTTTGGTGCAGAAATGAAAGTAATTTGGTATTTATGTGTTCATTAAATCATAGACAAAAAAAATGTGAATGTGTTGTGAGCATACAAAACGTCTCGGTTACGGATGTAACCCTCGTTCCCTGAGTAGGGAACGGAGACGTTACGTCGGATGACGGAGAATGGGGGTTTCGCCAGAAAGCCAATCCTCTTCGAGTATTAAAAAACGAGCCTATGGCAATGAAATGCCATGGGTCTGCGGAATTTGCATAATGTATCTCCGCCTCACTGCGTGAGTATTTAAGGAGAGACACCTGCAACAGCAGATCATGTCTTCGCTGAGGAGCCGAGACTGAACTCAGGCGTCTACCCAGCGGTACAGCGGAAGTGGCAGGGAGACGTAACGTCTCCGTTCCCTACTCAGGGAACGAGGGTTACATCCGTAACCGAGACGTTCCCTTTCGTAGTCACTCCGAGTTACGTCGGATGACGGAGAATGGGGGTCCCCGTGTAATCACGCCACCTTCACAGCTGTCTTCCAGTGCCCTGCGAAGTCTGACCTCCCTGTCGTGATATAGGCACGGACGAAGGAGTCCTACTTAACACAGGAATACCAAGGTACACTGGGAAGCATATCTCATGGGAGATATGCCGCAGCATGCCTACCCATAGGGAGGACTTAAGAATACACATATGGCCCAAGGGGGCTACATATGGAGGAACACTGGAGTGACCAGCCCGTAGGGTGGCATCTACTTTCAACTCCAGGAGTGGCAGGTGACTTGCCGAGGGAAAGACACATGCTCAAAGAGGCTTACAGTGGAAATACACATGTGGGGGTTACTCAGAGGAGGAACCATGCACACGGAGGCACCTAGCCGACGCACAGGCAATAGACACTGGCGCCAGCGTCAACAGTGCTGGAGGAACTCAGGGCTTCAGAGAGGAAGGCTCACCTGAGGAAATATCGCACGTATCCAGTCCGTGGAGTGGAATGGCGAGCAAGCGAGACACTTCACAGCTCCCATGTTAGCTTGAAAAAGACAGTACATGGGCGGAGACTGGCTCCACTCGGAGATTGTAAAATCTGGCGAATGTGTTAGGTATCGCCCAGCCTGCAGCTCTGTAGACGTCTGTTAGCGAGGCGCCACGCGCTAAAGCCCAAGAGGACGCCACACTCCGGGTGGAGTGGGCGGTCACACCAAGGGGGCATGGTCGACCTTGCTGCTGGTATGCCAAAGCAATGGCGTCCACTATCCAGTGAGACAACCTTTGTTTGGAGAGAGCCTTTCCCTTCAGCTTCCCACCATAACAGACAAAGAGCTGGTCTGAGGTCCTGAAACACTGCGTCCTGTCTACGTAAGCACGGAGGGCGCGTACTGGACAGAGCAGTGCCAAGGCTGGGTCTCCCGGGGCAGCGCTTGCAGGTTCACCACCTGGTCCCGGAAGGGAGTGGTGGGAACCTTGGGCACATATCCAGGCCGGGGTCTCAGGATCACGTGAGAGTGACCGGGCCCGAACTCCAGGCACGCTTCGTCAACGGAGAATGCGTGCAGGTCCCCTACCCTCTTGATGGAGGCCAACGCAACCAGGAGCGCTGTCTTCATTGACAGGATCTTAAGCTCAGCTGATTGCAGAGGCTCAAAGGGAGCCCTCTGCAGGGCACTTAAGACCACTGAGAGGTCCCAAGAGGGAACGAGAGGAGGGCGAGGAGGATTCAGTCTCCTCGCTCCTCTCAGGAACCTGAGGATCAGGTCGTGTTTTCCAAGAGACTTACCTTCAACTGCTTCGTGATATGCGGCGATAGCGGCCACATTCACCTTCAGGGTGGAGGGAGACAGCCTTCGCTCCAACCCGTCTTGCAGGAAGGAAAGCACAACGCTGATCGAGCATCTCCTGGGGTCTTCTCGGCGAGAAGAGCACCAGTTAACGAAGAGGTTCCACTTCAACGCATAGACATGTCTCGTGGACGATGCTCTAGCGGAAGTGATGGTAGCCGCCACCGCTGGTGGCAGGGTACTCAAACCTGCCTCGTCCCGTCCAGGAGCCACACGTGGAGTCTCCAAAGATCGGGACGAGGGTGCCAAAGGGTGCCCCGTCTCTGAGAAAGGAGGTCCTTCCTCAGAGGAATTGGCCAAGGAGGTGCTGTCGCGAGGAGTATCAGTTCGGAGAACCAGGTCTTGGTGGGCCAGTATGGGGCGACCAATAAGACCTGCTCCTCGTCCTCCTTGATCTTGCACAGAGTCCGTGCGAGAAGGCTCACTGGGGGAAACGCATACTTGCGTAGGCCCTGCGGCCAGCTGTGCGCCAGTGCATCCGTGCCGAGCGTGCCCTCGGTCAGGGAGTAATACAGGGCGCAATGGGATGAGTCGTGGGAGGCAAACAGATCTATCTGTGCGTCCCCGAACTGGTCCCATATCAGCTGGACCGACTGGGGATGGAGTCTCCATTCGCCAGAGGTTGGCCGGAGCCGAGACAGCTCGTCGGCTGCACGGTTCCGCACTCCAGGAATGTAAATAGCACGAAGGGACCTCAGGTGCTTCTGACTCCATAAGAGGAGGTGGCGTGCGAGTTGCGACATACAGCGAGAGCGTAGACCACCCTGACGGTTGATGTACGCTACAGTCGCGGTATTGTCCGAGCGGACAAGTACGTGTTGACCCAGGAGCAACGCACGGAAGCGGTGCAGGGCAAGGCGTACTGCCAGCAACTCGAGGCAATTGACATGCATGAGGCGCTGGGGTCCTGTCCAGGAGCCCGCGGCTGCATGTCCATTGCACATGGCGCCCCAGCCCGTGGCAGAGGCATCTGTGGAGACGACAACATGCCTGGAAACTCGTTCTAGGGGAACTCCGGCCCGTAGAAAGCTGAGGTTTCGCCACGGGGTGAAGGTCTGACGGCAGGTCGGAGTTATTAGAACTCTGAGCGTACCGCGATGCCATGCCCACCTCGGGACCCGATCGCGAAGCCACAGCTGAAGCGGTCTCATATGAAGCAATCCGAGTGGCGTTGCTGCGGCTGCGGATGCCATATGCCCCAGGAGCCTCTGAAAAAGTTTCAGTGGGACCGCACTCTTGCCCTCGAACTGTCGAAGACAAGTCAGCAGTGAGTGTGCGCACTCGCTCGTAAGCTGCGCGGACATGGCGACCGAGTCTATCTCCATACCGAGAAAAGAGATCCTCTGCACGGGGCAAAGTTTGCTCTTCTCCCAGTTGACCCGAAGGCCCAGACGGGCTAGGTGCCGGAGCACTAGATCTCTGTGTTCGCAAACCTGATCTCGAGAGTGAGCTAATATTAGCCAGTCGTCGAGATAATTCAGGATGCGAACCCCGTGTTCGCGTAGGGGAACAAGGGCTGCCTCGACGACCTTCGTAAAGACGCGAGGAGACAGAGCCAACCCGAATGGGAGAACCGCGTACTGGTATGCCTGCCCCTCGAAAGCAAACCGAAGAAACGGTCTGTGTCGAGGTAAAATGGAGACATGAAAGTAGGCGTCCTTCAGGTCTATCGCTGCAAACCAATCCTGTGGCCGCATGCATTCGAAAATGCGTTTGGCCGTGAGCATCTTGAACGGCAGCCTGTGAAGGGAGCGGTTCAAGACGCGCAAGTCCAGGATTGGCCGTAACCCACCGGTTTTCTTGGGGACAATGAAGTACGGGGTGTAAACCAGTAACTCCACCTCGGCTGGAGGGACAGCCTCGATTGCACCCTTCGCCAGCAGGGTGGCAACCTCCGCTCTCATGATCGGGGCATAGCCACCGACCACAGTAAGTGGACTCCCCTGAAGCGGGGAGGAGACCGTGCGAACTGAATCGCATAGCCGAGCCTGATCATTCGGGCGACCCAACAGGACAGATTGGGGAGCTCTAACCAAGCCACCAAACACTGATCCAGTGGAATCATCCGAGCCACAGGCGTCCCCCCGGAGGGGCAGCGGAGCGGAGTGACCGGCACAGGTGAGGGTGGCATAGCGGCCCAGCACGCGTGCACAGTCATGCTCCGCGTCCTGACAGAGGAGACCAGGGAAGGACCAGCGTTCCGCGGGGGTCTGCTCTGCCAGGGGTCTGGCGATAGAGGGGGACGAGAGTGGTGTGGTCTGGAGACGGCACGCACTGTCATCCGCACCCTCAGAGACAGAGGGGAACGAGAGTGGCGAGGCTCGGGAGCGTCGCGCACTGCCGTCCAGCTCTGCGTGCTCAGAGATGGGATGCAGTTCTTTTTTAAAAGATTCTCCCCCAGCCCTCCACCGGGGGAAGGAGTGGGCCTGCAACCACTCCCTGAGAACTGCAAGCCATAACTGAGCTGCCCGTAACGGGAGCGCCGCATAGCCTGGCGTACAGCGGGGCTGCGGGGCTGGTACGGGCAGGGGCACCTCCCTGCGACCACCTCCACGGCCCGGCCCGGTGCTGCTGGGGCCGGGCGGGAGGGGGCGGAAGTCGCAGGAGGGCGCATTCGACGGCAAGCGGACTGAAGCGTCTGAGCCGCCGGCTGATTGGCAGCAGAAGCCGCAGGGTCAGAAAAAAGCCACAGTCCACTTCTGGGCGGCCGAGAACTGTTGGGCAGAGTTCTCGACCGCGCCGCCGAAGAGGCCAGCCTGGGATATGGGGAAGTTGAGGAAACTGGTTCACTCAGCCTCGCGCACATCAACCAGGTTAAGCCAGAAATGTCTGACCACACATGTGGACATCACCTGACTCAGGGAGCGTGCGGTCACCTTCGTCGCTCGTAGAGCAAGGTCGGTGACGGCAGGCAGCTCAAGGATGAGCCCTGAATCAGCCCTACCCTCGTGCATGTCACTGAACACCCAGAAGGATGGCAATAACACACAGTGAGGTGGCAGCCTGCCCCGCAGCTCTATAGGTCCCCGCCACCGGAGTAGACAAGAACCTACAGGCATTGGGGGGGTGCTTAGGGTTGCCACGCCAGGTGGAGGCGCTGTGGGGACACCTAAGTGTTGCCACAGAACACTCCACAGGGGGGAACCCCAGTGTACCGTAGACTGCGGCCTCTACGAGGGCAGAGAAGGCGGAAGAGGCCGCAGAGCAGTCGCGAAAAGTCAAAGGAGACTTCCACGATCTCATGGCCTCTTCATGCACATCCGGGTAGAAAGGATTTGGGTTCGCCACCCCCAAAAACCAATCATCAGCCTCAAGTGCTCGGGATATGGCAGAATTTTCCACACAAACCCGATACTCGTGGCAGCCCGGGAAAGCATAGCTGTGAATTCTGAATCAAGCTCGCTATGCTAGCACATCCGAGGACAGCAGCACAGACGAGCCATCTCCAGAGGACTCCAGCTCACCTTGTGATGCGGCGATAAACATGATTTCATCAGCTGGTGGACCGAATGAGAACGTGGGCCCGCGGGCGGGCCGGCGAATCCACTCGGGACCACGTGGGTTGCAACGTGAAAGACGGGGTGTGGACCGAGGAATTTTCGTCGGTTAGTTCCAGACCTGACGTCTTAGTCACCCTGGCCACCAGCCGAAGTATTATCTCACGTGGAGAAAAATAGATCGGGTGATGGATGAGGGGACTCTCACTCAAATGAGCTCACAGAGTCTCGACCGTATACATTGCGATGGTCACGTTCCCACTGAGAGAACGTGACACACCCACGAGCGCTGTCCGAGCGTGATCAAAGCCCAAACACGCCAAACAGCGCTCGCGCCCAACAGCTGAATCTATCAGAATACCGCACTCAGAAATACACGGGCAGATCGTCTTTAGAAAGACGCGTCTTTAAAAAGACGTGCCGCGTGCACGCTCTTTTAGTGAGAGGAAAAAAACTCTGCGGATGCTGAAGCGACCAGGGAGAGACACACAGACCGGCAGACCACTGCTCAGATCGCAGGCTATATGAAACTCGCTGGATACCGCCGTCACACCAACATCAGAGAGTTCGCTCGTCTCGAAGAGATGTAGTCACTGAGAATACTCAGGATTTGGCTTGTGGAGTGAAGAGATTCTCTTGGCTCCGAAGCGAAAACATGATCTGCTGTTGCAGGTGTCTCTCCTTAAATACTCACGCAGTGAGGCGGAGATACATTATGCAAATTCCGCAGACCCATGGCATTTCATTGCCATAGGCTCGTTTTTTAATACTCGAAGAGGATTGGCTTTCTGGCGAAACCCCCATTCTCCGTCATCCGACGTAACTCGGAGTGACTACGAAAGGGAACATTGTATAATATATACAGTATGTGACCGTTTTGTTGGATGCAATGTTTGCATTTAACATTGTTTTTCCCTACTGTGTGTGACCTTATCAGAACACACCTGCATGCTGAAAGCTTTTTAATTTCATATTGTCCCTAATGTAAGACTTTCCGGCATCAATTCTCCTTTCCAAAAGTGCAGAGTGCAATGAAACTTTTGTTTGCTCAAGTGGAATTATTTTCATTGTTCTTTTTTTTCCACATCCTTGACTGGAGTCTAGTAATTTGTGTTGGAAGTTGTCTCTCGAGAGCTAATAAACTATCCGAGCTGTTGTGCCTGGGTGCCAGTGAGAGTCTGGGCTGGCTTGGATGATTCTGGAAGTTGCACTCGTACGCTAAATCACATCACTGTGTGGGTTTATGCATTATATCATTGCACAAGTGCTGAACATGAAGTGGTGTGAAAATCACAAATACATTTTTTGTAGGGGAGGGGAGGGCGGGGGGGGGGTATCTGCTTCTTACTTATTTCTACATAATATTTAATATGGCATAGTCTTACATAAACGAAGCACTTAGTGTTCAGAAGCAGTAGGCTTCTAAGTCAATGGACAGTCAGTGGGGTTCATTAACTGTTTGGTTACCGACATCCTTCAAAATATCAGCAGAAGATAGAAACTCATAGGTTTGGAACAACATGAGGATGAGTAAATAATGACAGATTTTCCATTTTTAAGTGAACTATCCCTTTAATTTGTTTGAGACATGTCCTGCTTTGTATTTTTGCATTGCTCAAGTTCTTTGTGTCACTTTCACACATAAAACTTTTATACTGTAGCATGGGATATATATTTTTCAACAAATGGTCAGAGAAAGGTTTTTAAGTTTTAGAAAATGCTGATCTTCAATCTCAACTGATTTATTTTATTTTATAATAAAATTAAACACATTTCAATAATAAATCCATTACACGAGAGTAGATGTTAAAACTTCATGCTGATTTGTACTCGGCTTTCACCAAGATAAGCAACACTAAGACGTAGCTTTACAGTAAACTATGCTTCACCCATTTACGCTTCTTTCCATATGGTGGTGTGACTCCCCTTCTGTCCGGCGTTAACGACTGCAGTGTACTTGGCGTGTCAGCACACATGACGGCTGCAACTACAGTGTGGTCTCCCTAGTGGACCAGCACGACAACCGTCTGGATTGAGCCAAGTAGGGGACATCTCTAGGGTCTTCAAGTGGGCACCTTCCGTCCTCAGTGTTTCGTCGACTAGCCCACGACACCTCAAGAGGGCTCGAAAGTGACTCTAGCATCCCAGAGTCACTCCCCTCTGTCCCCCACTCAACTCAGCCCAGCTTACTGACCTCTACATCCCTCCTGCTGCTGAGACCTAACCACAATCTCACAATCTCTCCGCAACCCAACCATACGCGCCAACCCGTTTGACTAAGGCTGTCGAGCCCCACTGGTGCGTTAATGCAGTTTCAGTGGCAACGGTTCCGTATGGCATACCACCTACCGCAAAACACAATATCTGCCCAACCACCCGTCATTCACCCAATATACACAGGAACGTAATGACTGTAAATACTATACAACCTATACAAATAAACCAGCAGACTCTTCAAGTTTTCAAGAATTCTACGAAACCGTAGTGTGGCGGCCTGTACACAGCCAGCTAGAATCTTTCCGTCTCAACCACAGCCAGTTGCTGCTCCTTTCTGCTGCTGTGCGACGCAACTCTTGGCCACTGAATCCGACGTCTCTGAGGAACCGGGTTGTAGAGTGTGCCACAAAACCTCGACAACCCACTTCCACTGGATAAACCCTGGACTCTCCGTCCTCGCTGTTCTGCTTCAGCGGCCAGATGAGCATACCACAGTTTCTTCCTCTCATACGCCTCATCTACCGCATCCTCCCATGGCACTGTTAACTCTATCAGTTGAACAATGCGTGCTGATCCAGACCACAAGACAATATCTGGTCGTAGGTTAGTGGTGGCAATCTCAGGTGGAAAAATAAGCTGTTGATCAAGATCAGCCAGCATCTTCCAGTCCCGAGCAGCTTCCAGTTGTCCTGGGCGAGAATTGGTGTTAACACCTTTTCTTGGTGGTTGCTCGCCTGGGCGGAGGAATATTGTCTTCTGCGTGTAATGTTTTGCTAGAACAGCCGGAAACTTATTGGTCATACTACGCTTGCCTTCCAATGCTAAAGCCAAACATCGCAATACTTGGTCATGGCGCCAAGTAAACCGACCTTGGCTAAGAGCCACCTTACATCCTGTCAAAATGTGCCTTAATATGGCAGGTGATGAACACAAAGGACAAGAGGGATCCTCTCCTACCCAGAGGTTTAGGTTCTGCGGTGATGGGAGAACATCATATGTTGACCTAATAAGGAAACTGATCCTACTCTCTTCCATTGACCAAAGGTCTTGCTAGCCCATTTTGCGTTGTTCCACACTCTCCCATCTCATCCACTCTCCCTGCTTGGCCTGGGAAATGGCCTTTATACACATCATCCTCTCCTCCTGTTTTCGCACCTCGTTGACTACCAGCTTCCTCCTTTGAGCTGGGCCTGCCTTGTGCCATTTAGGAGGAGCTAAACTGAGCCCAAAACCCCCTCTTCCATGCTGTACCTGTCCCACGATATCCCCAATTTGAAGGTCAGCCTTTGCCTTTACTACAGATTTCTTTGCTGACCACTTTCTACCAGTTTTTAACTCAGGGGCTGGCTCCCTTACACATTTGTCACGTGACTCTACTAAGGTCATTTCCAGTCTGACCTTGGCACACTTAAACTCCTCGGTTAAAGCAGAGACTGGCAGCTGCAATATTCCTTTACTATAAAGTCCCACTCTGCTGAGGCAGCGTGGAACTCCCAACCATTTCCTGATGTATGAACTTATTAACGCTTCCAGCTTATCCACTGTTGTCAAAGAAACCTCGTACACAACCAGTGGCCATAGCAACCTTGGCAGTAGACCAAACTGAAAGCACCAGAGTTTTAGTTTGCCTGGTAGAGCACAGCTGTTTATGCTCTTCAACCCTTCCACTGCTTGTCGTCTAACTTCTCCCACTCGAACTGTGTCCTTTGGATCCCCATCGTAACATCTCCCAAGACTCTTCACTGGCTTCTCAGAAACTGTTGGTATTGCCTCACCATTAATGAAGAATGTTTTATCTACTACCTTTCCTTTAACTATCGAGATGCTCCTTAATTTAGAGGGCTTAAATTGCATTCGTGCCCATTCAATGTTATCTGTTAACTTCCCCAATAACCGATTAGTGCAGGCTACTGTTGTAGTCATGGTTGTCATGTCATCCATGTATGCTCTGATTGGTGGTAGTCGCATCCCAGAAGCCAAGCGCTCTCCTCCTACTACCCATCTTGATGCCCTAATGATTACTTCCATTGCCATGGTAAAAGCCAGTGGAGAAATGGTGCATCCTGCCATTATTCCAACCTCTAAGCATTGCCATGCGGTGCTGAATTTTGGAGTTGAGAAACTAAATTGCAAATCTCCAAAATAGGCTTTCACTAAATTTGTTATTGACATTGGTACTCTGAAAAAATCAAATGCTGCCCAAAGAAGCTCATGTGGCACTGAACCATATGCATTAGCCAAATCCAGGAATGTCACATGGAGCTCCTACCTCTCCTTTTTAGCTGACTGAATTCGTTGCCAGATAACATTGTTGTGTTCTAAGCATCCTGAGAACCCTGGAATGCCCGCTTTTTGAACTGAAGTGTCAATGAAGCAATTCTTTAATAGGTAGGTGGACAATCTCTGGGCAATAATGCTGAAGAAAATCTTACCTTCAATGTTTAATAGTGAAATAGGACGAAACTGACTGATGCTTGGAGCATCTTTTTCAATATTATTAATATAATAAAAAAAATTAAAAAATGGGTGGCCAATTTAACATACATGAATGTTATTAAAGGGTTAGTTCACCCAAAAATGCACCCAAGGCTGCCTAAGGGATTGAAACCTGACGGCCCAGAAAGTCAATGAAGAAAATGTTTAAATATTCCATGTCACAACAGTGGCTCAACTATAAGTTTATCAAGCGACGAGAATACTTTTTGTGCGAAAAAACAAACAAAAATAAAGACTTTATTTGACTATTCCTTTTCTTCCTTGTAGGCCTGAAATGAGACTTCAAGAGATTTCCACGACGCATGCGCGAGAACTTAACTGAAGTAGTTGAAGGAGATCGCAATTTTCGCAATTCTCAATGCGTCGTGGAAATCTCTTGAAGTCTCGTTTCATAAACTTATAGTTGAGCCACTGTTGTGACATGGAATATTTAAACATTTTCTTCATTGACTTTCTGGGCCGTCAGGTTTCAATCCCTTAGGCAGCCTATGGAGGAGTGATCCAGCTGTCACATTTAATCAAAAATATCTTCATTTGTGTTCCGAAGACGAACGAAGGTCTTACGGGGTTGGTACAGCATGGGGGTGAGTAATTAATGACTTAATTTTCATTTTTGGGTGAACTAACCCTTTAAGAAGTCGCTAGCTAGTTTTGTGACTAAATGGTTGTTTGTAACTCTTAAACTATGAAAATATTGCAGTTTCAAAATATAGCTTGAAAACCTGCCAAACATTCCAAAAGAAACGCTTTTTATAGTGCATCATGTACTATCACGAATGTTTTGTTCTTCATGAGATTTCAAGAACTTTGACACTCTTCAAATAGTCATTTGTGTACATTTTAATATATGTAGCTGTAAGATGTCTACTTAAAGCTGCAGTCCGGCGTTTTTCCTCTTTGTCGCCATCTCTGTTCGAAATCTGCAATTGCAGTCATTTGGGAATTATCAACTTTACGTGAGTTGTCTTTCAACACCCTCGGCACGGCACAGCGCGGAAGAACACACTGTTTGAGGAGACTGTGAGGCTGTCAGTCACCGCGCTGGTGTGGATGCTGGCATTCAGAATCACAGATTATTCTTTTTGGAAGTAAGACCAACATAAGAATTTTCACCGGAAAATGTTATCTGAACAAGTAAGAAACATCCACTTTTGTTTTGGTTCTGACATTGCAGTAAATCACGCTGATTAAATCTAACAATCGCTTATAAGTTATCATATCACGCAAAACCGTTCAAATTATACTTGTTATAATGTTAACCATATCAGCATTGGGTGACTACATGTAATGTCCTTCCGATATGTATCCTTGTTTTCGCATGGGTCCGATTGCAGTCTCTATTTTTCTGTAGCCACTCCGAAGTCCGAACAAAGTCTTTTGCATTTTACAGCGGGTCGTTTGAGGATGATTTGACTTATCATCAAATTGATAAGTTTAATCATATTAAGTGCTGTGAGAAAAGGCTATAAATCTCCACCTCCAGCATCCTCACTCGCAATATAGCCTACTAGCCGAGACTCCTTCTTTATGTGTACAGATATGACGTAATGACGCAAAGACATGCTCGAATCTCCCGCGGAAATCCACCAGTACCACTGGAATTAAAAACATTATTACAAGCTTACCGCTTTGAATCGAGCTAAGGCAAGCAGATAGTTTTGAACACTGGCTGGTTATGTATTTTCTCAAATATGTATTTTGGATAATTCTTAACCCAAAAAAAGCTACGGACTGCAGCTTTAAATTGACTTTTTTTTTTTTTTGATTTTAGAAAAATTATTGTTCGATTTAAGATTTTGTCAGGCTACATTTTCTTTATATATAATGAAGTAATGTGTAGTTAGTGAGGTATAAATATTCTAAACTGATAAAGAAAAAGTACTGGTATCGGATTGCCATCGGTATTGACAGATACACAAGATTGCGGTATTGGAATCAGTATCGGACATTAAAAGTGGTACTGAGCTGTCCCTACCTATTATTAACAAAAAAATTGACCAGTTACATCAAATAAAATTAAAAGTGTTGAAAATGTTAAATAGCTCAAAACATGAGAAAATACAGCAGTCCATTTTGGTATGTAGTGTACAAGGCTGTTCACACAGAACGTGTCCTCGATCCATTTGTTTTTAATTATTATCTTATGAAACAAATGCTAAACTGGTCTCTTTACCAGCTGCGGTCTTTTCAGCATCTTCTGCCATGCTTATAATGTTACGTCATACATAAAAGAGCGCGTTTTTAAGAACCCTGTGATTTGTGCCATTGCATTTTGCTCAGTGAAACTGTTTAAAAAAGGTATTGGGATACCAAAGTGTTCCCTACTTGAGGATACATCGGTCGGTAAATTATATGATGGAATATCGTGTGGACTGGACTGGGTTTGCAAGGCCAAATTGTTGTCTTGTGTAGAGGAGAATTTCCCAGTAAGATGTGATCCATTATAAATGCAGTATAATGGATTTCCGTGGGCTTACTAAATTATTGACCATGCTCCATGTCTGCGTGGTCCCACTCATGGGAAAACCGGAGGAAAAGCAGCGAGGAAACGCACAGCAGGCTTCACAAGCACAACACTTGCTCCCAACCACAGCAACTGAGGCAAAACGATATTTGGAAGGGTTTCCTGTGTTTATAAGAGAGAAGAAATACTTGTGTGCTGCCATCTGAGAAAGAGGCGAAAAGCAGCGTGTGTGTGTGTTTGTGGAGAATTTATTTATAGCCTCATGTCTTCCTAAGACAGCAGGACCATGCCTCTTAAAATCTGTCCTGTCATTCAAGTTGAGCAACATCAGCTCGGGGCTTGACATTCGAAGGAGCGCATCCCCGAATCACATGCACCAAATGTCCCGCAATGACTTTCCTGAGGTGGATTAACCTGAGTAATGTTTTGAGCGGATGTTAGACTTAATGTGCAAGTTAGATGCATAAATAGTTTTCTTTTTCTACTTATTTGCCATTTCTTCCACTACATTATTTGTAATGGTAATGCTGTGCTATTCTGTGGCTCTCATTGACTGTCAGCAGAAAGCTTTTGTTTCGGAGTATAATCAGTGATTGTATTTTCATGGCTCATTAGTGCAGATTTAAGACTTTAAAGGGAAAGTTCACCTATATTTATGATAAAAAAATGCCAGTTTTTCTGTGGAACACAAAAGGAGTTCATTAAATCAATATCCAGTTGGGTGAATTCAATACAATGACAGTACCTAGTGACTCAATTGAATGCTTATTAATACAACACCTAAGCGTGTCAGAAAAAGTACATGCATCTCACTGATCATTTTTCCAAGTGCTCTGACAAGTTCTGGTGATAAATAACCCAATATTGTTTTAACAGTAAAATTGTTTCCATTTCTTTGGCAGACATTTTTATTGACTTTTCTGTGCATCAGAATGAAAGGTGCATTTCTGCTGCGTTATAATATGATGAAATATGAGTTTAGCATGTGCCAGAAAAATATGTCTGTTTAAATGATCGATTATATTATTTGATGTTTAAATATGTATTTTGTTTAAGTTGTTAGTGTTTTTGTTAGTGGCTTTGTTGTAGCTAATTTATCCGTAACACTTTACAACACGGTTCCATTTGTAAACATTCATTAACTACGTAACATTAGTTAACATGAACATTAACTAATGGGACCTTATTTTAAAGTGTTGCCAACTTATCAAAAGAATAGTACGAGTAGTTTATCTACTTTAAGTTTTTTTGAAGATTGTAGCATGGCAAACTACAGTTTAAAGAATTAAAACTGTATTTTAAAAGTCACAGTAACTTCATAAAATATTATTGTTCCATGAAATATAAAAAATACAACCTTATCATCATTTAAAATCCAGATC
This sequence comes from Tiaroga cobitis, assembly GCA_030578255.1. Taxonomy (NCBI): domain Eukaryota; kingdom Metazoa; phylum Chordata; class Actinopteri; order Cypriniformes; family Leuciscidae; genus Tiaroga; species Tiaroga cobitis. Next base: position 24,139,658 of record CM060592.1, read on the forward strand.
ATAAAACATCAAGTAAGAATGCTCTATTATGGCCTCTTAAACAACTGTGATACATGTTTCCGTCTTTTCAGCATCTTGTGCCATGAGTGCTTCATTTTTAAGATGTCATGTCACATTATAAGAGTGTTTTTCAACTGTTTCATTTAGTTTTGCTCAAGTCAGATTTAATCTAGATTTATTGTTTACTATATATAAGTTGTGACTAGCAGAAATGAACAATGCTTTAACTTTGTATTCATGTTTCTAAGATGAAGATGGATTATGCAATGAACAGTTGGCCCTTGAATAATTCAGGAAGCTCTGCATGGATGCGCTGTGTAATTCAATACAATAGCAATTGCAAATTAAGTTGGCTGAACCCTTGGACATAGTTGCTGATTCATCAAAACGGATTCATTTTGTACAATTCGTCTTTCTAAAACTGTATATAAGAAGTATTCTGGGGATGTCTGTTGAGAATGTTTCATGCCAAAGTGTCTCAGGTCGAGCTATTCCAGAAGGCGCATTTTCTTCTGATAAGACTATTGTGGTGTTGATTCACTCTCATGCTTTGGATCGAAGTCCTTTTGCATCACGACTTCTGTTGAGCTACAGATGGCCTTGTATTTTCTGGTAAAATGTCCTGCTAAATCATATTTATCACCAATTTATGCAGAAATCAAAATCCTGCAACCAAAGTATGTTAGACTAGTGGTTCTCACCATGGGGCCGGCCGGGAATTACTTAATATTATTTAAAACAAGACAAAACAAACATTAAAATGAGCTAAAACAACCAAAAATCTGAATATTTCTTTTTTTTTTTTACTTTTTTTTTATAATTAATATTTATTTTGTGTAAATATCCCAAGCACTAAGCTATTTTATGGGGTATAAATTAGTAAGTAAAAGTGAGTAAAATATTCTTAAACGTCATTATACTTAATCCTTATACAGTAAATAATGAACAACTGCACAGTGTTGTAATGTCAGTCTGTGTTCCCCTGTCATTTCTTGTTTTAGCAGTTCCCCATTATGTCTATTAGTCTTCCCAGGTGTCCCCGGTTAACCACGCCCCCTTGTTATCTTGGTCAGCTCGTTTGCCCTTGTATTTCAGCCCTGTGTTTCAGTCCAGCCTTTGTAAGTTCTTGTATTGTTACTGTTAATGTTGGATGCCCTGTTCCTGTTCTGAGTCTTTGTGAAGTTTTCAGTTTATTTAATAAAGTGTACTGCATGTGGATCCTGTTTTCTCTGTGCTTCAACCACCAGCGTAACAGAAGAACTCACCGAAACTATGGATCCAGTAGTCACAAACAACCAGGCCCTAAGGAGATACCTGTTGTCAATGTCACAAGATGGCCAGCCCATAGTAAGGTATGTGAAGGACTTCTGGGCTTGCTGCCATTTAGCGTCCCTAGACGACGTCCAGCTTATAGAGCTGTTCCGGAGCGGACTAGACGAGGGCATCGCTCTTATGATGCCAGATGACTATACCGACTGGACGCTAGAACGGTATATCGACCTGGCACTTTTCCTGAGCGATTCGTCGTTTGCTGTGGACATGGAGAAGAAACTCCATCAACCAGTAGTATCCCTTCAGTCTGGTCTTTATGTCACTCCCATTATCAAGCCACCCACCAGATCGATCTATAGCCGTCTGGTGTCCAGCGTGGCCGATCCCCCGCTGAGGTCAGCACGGGTTACCAAAAAGGCTAACCTGCTTGGGACTCGTTTCGTCCAGACCGTCCCGCCTGCCGAGCCAGAGGCCGTCCAGCCAGAGGCCGTCCAGCCAGAGGCCGTCCGTCCAGCCAGAGGCCGTCCGTCCAGCCAGAGGCCGTCCGTCCAGCCAGAGGCCGTCCGTCCAGCCAGAGGCGGTCCGTCCAGCCAGAGGCGGTCCGTCCAGCCAGAGGCGGTCCGTCCAGCCAGAGGCGGTCCGTCCAGCCAGAGGCGGTCCGTCCAGCCAGAGGCGGTCCGTCCAGCCAGAGGCGGTCCGTCCAGCCAGAGGCGGTCCGTCCAGCCAGAGGCGGTCCGTCCAGCCAGAGGCGGTCCGTCCAGCCAGAGGCGGTCCGTCCAGCCAGAGGCGGTCCGTCCAGCCAGAGGCGGTCCGTCCAGCCAGAGGCGGTCCGTCCAGCCAGAGGCCGTCCGTCCAGCCAGAGGCCGTCCGTCCAGCCAGAGACCGTCCAGCCAGAGACCGTCCAGCCAGAGACCGACCGTCCACGTCACTTCTGCCGATCCAGAGACTGAGCTTCACGTCACTTCTGCCGATCCAGAGACTGAGCTTCACGTCACTTCTGCCGATCCAGAGACTGAGCTTCACGTCACTTCTGCCGATCCAGAGACTGAGCTTCACGTCACTTCTGCCCAGCCAGAGACTGATCACGCCACGCATGCGCCGCCTGAGCCCTCAGTGACCGCAACACTGGCCATTATGGCCACAGCCATGTGGTGTGTGTGGGCTACGCACACACTTGAGCCAGTGTCCGCTGATCCTGCGCCAGAGCCCGCTGATCCTGCGCCAGAGCCCGCTGATCCTGCGCCAGAGCCCGCTGATCCTGCGCCGGTGTCTGTTCCTGCTGATGACCCCATGGCTGCCCCTAAGAAAATTTTGGGGGGGGGCAGTAGGACCCTGGATGGGACTGTGAAGGCCGCACCGCCATGGCCGCCCGAACGGTCTTCTCCGCCATGGCCGGCCGCAGGGTCCTCTCCAACAAAATTTTTACGTTTTTAAAGTGTGGAAAGTCATGTAAATTCATTGGTTGAAAAGAGTGAGAACATTCAGCTCTTAAATTCAGGAGTCCTGCAATTTAGCGTGTGGACAAGGGGGGCCTTGGAGTCAAAAAGGTTGAGAATTACTGTGTTAGACCACTGATTCTAATGCCAATGCTTACAAGAAAAAGCTGAAATGTCATGAGAAGCCGTTAATGGGTAGCCGAGAAACACTGAAACTCGTCACAGCAATGCTAGATGAAGTGAACTGAAGGTGCACTGTCACACATACACACACAAATCCAAATATATCCTAATGCAGGTGTTATGTCGGCAGGTCTTCAGTGACAAAATGATCTTCTAACTCTGCTGATGCTGACACTTCTCACTCCTGAAGATTTCCAAGCATGTAGTGATGTTTTCAAATGTGTCAGGTCGCCCACATTTATCTGCACCGGAAAGCAGCAAGGCTTGCATTATTAAATCATATTCATATAGAGAGTATGCTCAGAGAGGAACAGCTGATATATTGAAAATCCTGTTCTGTTGCGTGGGATAGAGGGAGCTATTGAACCACAGGTGTGTATAAATCAACATATAACCCTCTTTAAAGTACTGCCCTCTGGCATTCAAGTTTGTGTGAATTTTGTCTTTGGCCAAGGACCGCGCAATAGGACGTCTGACGGACATGTAAAGCAACCAATCACAGTTTGTTTTGTTCAGCGTCAAAATGTAAAGTTGATGTCCCCACATTAACAGGTCGGTGTGCATTCATTCAAGAATGTTGTGCAAGTTTTCTTCAACAGTGACGCAACAATGGTGCTGTAAACTTCACATACTTTTGAAAATGTACCGTTTATTTGATCCCTATAAGCGCTCATTGTCACAGTTGTAAACCGCTTTGTTTATAGGCGGACCGTTCTCCTGTAGAATTCAACCAATCAGATGACGACTTCGAAACTACCAAAGTGTTGTTTACATAAATGTTGTCTACATAAGACACCATTGTGTGTGTCTTATGTATCAGACGTTCAGCCAACGGGGCCTGAGGTCTGAGGATGAGACTAGGGTAAATAGGGTGGGAGGGACATCTTGGTATTTGCTCTGTAGCGTTATTATGAAAAAGCAACATACATTTTTTTATTTAATATAGCATAGAATATAGAATATATCACTTGATGCACCAATTTCTTCCCAAAGATGTTTAAACCAAAGCTAAAGTGTATAATCTAAAATTGAGGTAATTACCTCCAGTAAGACTTGTTCACATTGGACCTTAATGCTGAAATAAAGGTGACAAAACAGTGGCTAATTTAGCAGAAACATTTATCTGAGACCTGAGATCGTCACTTCATTATGTTTCGTCTGAGCTTCATGGTGCTTCTGGGTTATTTATAGATCCTTGTGAACTTGGTGTGACTTTTTTCTAGTTCACAGTAAAACTTTCTTGAATACAGTAGACTAAAAAGTTTAAGTTGGCAAAGTCTCCTTTACACTTGAACCAGGCACAAAATGGCACAGTGTGAAATGCACACCTTGAGCACAACTTTCTTGTACAATAGGTATCGTTCTATATGTAAACAGTTTTTATTTCAAGCTTGGCAGTCATTCCAAAGGGCCTTTAAGGAGCAGGCTGCTGTGAGCCCATCAGTTTACATGCCCATGTTGGCTTTACCGTAATGTTGCCAGAATGTGAGTAAAAATAAATTGCTGCACATATATCGACTGTCATAATAACTCATAAAACTGACATTTTTATATTCTGAAAATCTGATAAATGACTGTGAAACCACTGTCACAGATGGTCTATTAGCAGAGCTGTTTTCCTCAGGAAGTTCCTTGCTCATGCTGTGACTGCATTGAACAAATATATATCATTTCTAGTGTCAGTTAAGATTTCAGCACTTTGAATGAAGAAAGTGGTACTGGAACTAGGACTTAAAGCTTCTATCTTAAGATCCAAGGTCCAGTTCTAAAGCTAAACTGTTTCTTTTCCAGTGTGAACCAATTGTGGGCCATGGATTTGTGCTTGACAAGTACAAGTGCCAATGCAAGAGTGGTTTCTACCACCCAAGCCGAGTGGTGCTCAATGGCTTCTCAAGTAAGTACAAACCTGAACTGGCGAGACTTTAGATTTATTATATTACTTGTTTTTTAAGGTGAACTGTTGGAATCTCTATACCATCCTGTAATCTTTTATCGTATTTTGATAATTAATCATACTTAATGACAATTATGATAAGATTTATTTTAAACAAAAACAGTCTGAACAGTTAGATATGAACTGTAGATATGGCTTGGGTTCATTTGTAAATCAAAGAGATTATTTCATCTGTTTAATTGTCTGTCAACAATAAATGTGAGTGTAAAATGAATAGAAATAAAGTAATTGGTCAGAGATTGTTTGAACAGAACTAGCCTGCTCTGAATTTTTCTTTCTGACAGAAACAGATAGACAAACATTGAGTTACTTCCTTCCACCAGATAATTCATGATCTCAAACTAGGCACGAAAACCCCAAAGACAAGTTTATTTTTATTTCATGCCTAGTTGTTAAGAGCAACATTCCTCTCACGCACACTCACATAATAATTTATGCAAAAATAGCGCCATTTAAATGAGTCGCCAGTACTTTTAAATAAATTAACATTAGCATGGATACAGTATTGGCTAATTTACATACAGGCAAATGTGGACAAATTACAAAAAGCTGCAGCTCTATCCAAACACGTGGCAGATACACACATTCACCTTATTTCATGTTTGATAAACCAAGGCTTGTTCATAATTCAAAAAACCTTGGACTCTTTGAAAATCATCCTATTTGAGGTTAGTGAATTTTGTTGTCTTGTCTTGCAGGGGCTTGCAAATTGTCTGTTATCTGTTCTCTGTCATTGTGTGTGTGCTCTGCATTATTAGTGTGTGCTCTGCATATTACTATTGTGCTTTTATGCCTGCTTCAACTTGACTTCACTCCCTCAGGAGAAATCACTTCGTATAGAGCCAGGTTAAAAAGGTTCCTCCACCCATGTAGAAGCTAGTGCAGGTCAGCAATAGCATTATTTAGCTGAAGAACCCCACATTAACTTTAGAAGAGGTCTGCTTACATTTTTGAATATTTATGGAACAATAAGTCCAAGATTTGAAATGTCTTGATTGTTTCTCCTAAACAGCAACTATGGACACTTTTGCAGGAAGTCTCCTAATTCACTCACACCTAATTCAGAGGAAAAGACCCTTGATCTCGCAGAGATCTCAAAAAAAGCTATACTTCCATACAAAGTTGCAAATTTAATTTGTGCGCAAAGTCGGAATATGGCATAAAACATTTGTGAATAATGCACCGTTACCGTCCAATGTGTTCATAAGAACAAAATTGTCACTTCCTGGGAAATTGGCACAAAATATCTGTAATAAAAATGGAAGCTGCTGCAGTCGGGATTGGTATCAAGGAATTTATTATGCGCATGTCTTTTATCAGATTAAAAAAGAATCTGCCTCAAAATGTGCATAATGTTTTTTATGTACATTTTTAGAATTTATCCGCATCTTGTCATTTCCATCCAGAGATTTTTATATGCAATATCCCAACATTTGCATAAAAATAGGTAGATGGAAACTGTCTCAAAATGTGCGCAGATTTGTCTGCAATCAAAAGTCAATATGAAGTCGGCATGAAATGAAAATTCTCATCTATTTTTAAATGCATTTTATTAATCTTATGCATCCATGCATACGTTTTTTTTTTTTTTTTGACCTGGTAATATGTAATCAAAATATCATAACTCGAACTTCTGGTGAAAATGAAAGACTTCTCTCTGGCGACGTATGTCGGACTCCTCCAATCATTTAGTCCGCTTAAACTCGCTCCTTTCTTAAAATCAGCTGCAAGCTCGTATTCAGACCTGGCTCAATCCAGTCAAAACCCAAACCAATGAAATCAAATCCGATGTACATCACAAAGAATCTGAGATCTGAAGAAAAAGATCTGTCACTACTTCCGTTTCATCACGATTTGAACTCTCACTAAAACAGACACACATTAATTTTATAGCTCTATACTCTTGATACTTACTACTGCGGCCTTATGTCTCACACGGGACAAAGAGGATTAAAGCCAAAAGGTAAAACTCTTACTCCTGTATGTCACACTTTATTTCTCCTAAACTATCTTAGACAGCAACGTTGATATATGAATTTAACATAACTGATAACTATAATAAGGCTCCAGATTTCGGAATAGCATTCTTCTCTGGAATAACATCCCCATCGACCAGTTTTCAGTGGGTCAAAGGAAGACTATCCAAAATGAGTTAATGTTGGTAATGTATGATGAGATTTGAATTAACACTGCATGGTTTTGGATGAATCCTTCAGTCATAGGCTGCGTCCGAAATCGCATACAGTCTAGAGCAGATATTTTGAATAAGTAATACTTCACGACTACTAAAAAAAGTACGTTCTATATGAGTGTGTGTAGTATGAATGTAATCCGGACTTACTACATTCAACCATGTTGTCATTATCATGTGACCTACCAGCGTCAGTTGCGTCGCTTCATGCCATTCGTAAATCCTCTCCCGTGGCCTCATGGGATAGTAAAGTGTCCATCGTATGCACACTTCAAAATCTCACCGGAAGTAGTAGGTCTTCCAGGTGCTTTTGCCTACACTTTTATGAGTACTCTGAATTCGGACATATTTATTTTGACACGCACTGTTTTTCTCTTACTATATAGTAGGGAAGTATGAGATTTCGGATGCAGGCAATCATGTCACATCGTTGTCTGGTTCCTTGTCGTCCACCTGTTGTTAGAATCAGACCGGGAAACATACTCTGATGAATCCTGGGAATTGTCCGGGAGGTGTTTGCCCTGCCGAGAAGGCTGTCAGTTCTGCAGGGATGACACACCGTGTCTGGCTCAGGAGGACACTGCCCTCCGTCTTGCCATGGTCTCCATTCAGGGGTTCTGTATGCTCCTGGACTTCATTAGCATGGTGGTTGTCTACCACTTTCGTCGCAACAAGGTAAGTACGTTTACAGCCCGTTATCTCATCTGGAAAGGCTTTGTACTCTATTCTGCTTTTATTCTGCTAGAGTTACCCAAGCCAAAGAAAAACTAGAGCTTGATTTCAGCTTGGGCAGGTTTATTGGCCTGAAGGGCAAATACTGCTTTTCAAAATGTGATAGTTTATTCCTTCTCTCCTATTACTTCTCTCAACCTTATTTTTCAGAGGATCAAAGCATCTGGTCTTATACTTATTGAAGCGATACTTTCAGGATCTGTTCTTCTCTACTTCCCTGTAAGTACCAAGACTTTTTTCAACTCCATCAAAATAAAAAAGGAATACCAATTTTCCCATTCTATGTGACTATTTAAGATCAACATGAAATGTGTAAATACCATTTTACGGTAACACTTTACAATAAGGTTCATTTATTAAACATTAGTTAATGTATTAACTAACATGAACTAACCATGAGCAATACATTTGTTACTGTTTTTGTTAATCTTTGTTAACGTTAATTAAAATGTTAGTTCACAGTGCATTAACTAATGTTAACAAGATTTTAATAAAGTATTAGTAAATGTTGAAACTAACATTAACAAAGATTAACAAATGCTGAAGAAGTATTGTTCATTCTTAGTTAATGTTAACTAATGTAGTTAACTAATGAACCTTATTGTAAAGTGTTACCCATTTTACTTCAATAATCTGGCATATTTCGAAGTGAAAGGGCATGTTCAATTATGAAAGAGAAATGTATTCTTTGGAATAATGTTCAGCAATGAATCATTTTTAATTTTTTTTCATCTGTTAAGTTCCGTTTTTTGTGATCTGATCAGCGCTAAATACAGGTGGAATTTGGAAACGTTTTGTGATCTGATCATTGTGAGAAGGTGGACTAAGTAATGGGATTCAAGTTTGCTGCATTGTACCAAAAGACATGGATTACGAAAAAAATCACAGTTGTGTATCTTTTCATTCGCTTCTTTTCTCATTTAAGCTGGCTTCCTGAGAAAGTGATGTTGGGTCTGATGAAATAAGATCTCAATTAAATCTGAATTCAAATGGTCACAGATGATGCTAACACCAGATGGAAACATTGCATCTTGGCTTTCTGCTTGGGATTGCATCACTATATAAGCATCTAATACAAAAACAGACCAGGGACCATTTTAATTTCATGCTATATTTAAAGGACCAGGCATCCAGGATGCAGCTGTAAAGATCCATTATTATTTACTTGGTTTTATCCTCAGTTGACTAATTTGTACAGTTTGCACTTGAGGCTCTATGAAATGCAATGGTCTGCTTTTCATTTGGCTGGTCTAGTGTAGTAAGCATGTTCAATGTTGAAAGAGTGACATTATTTATATCAGTTTAAGTGAGAGCTAAGTATTTGTTGACAAGCTTTCAGTCACATTTATCACTTCAAATGCATATTAAGGTCTAATTTTTGTCGCATTTCCATGTTTAGTTGCTTCTGTGAATCCCCATCAGAACGTCTTGATTCTTCAACTAGATAACTCGTGTAAATTTTCGTTGTGAATGAAAACTTGTTCAAACACAATAGAAGATTTATTTGATCACTTCTCATTTGAGAATGCTTGTGTAAATTTAAAATTGAACCTGTCAAAAATGAATTCCTCAACTGAGTTGTGTAGCTAAACTCTTAGATTCTGTGTTCTTGTTAAAAACAGGCACGTCATCTGTTGTGCTCCTGTCTCTGTGGTATTTTTCTCTGTTCTTAAGCTGAGCACACCTCCCGGACCATCTGTGATTGTCAACAGCTCTTGCATTTATATGAAAGATAGAGGGAGGATGAAACAGGGTAAGGATAGTAAGGATGGTTTATTTGCACACGCTGTTTGTTTGTCATTTTAGCTCTGGATTATGAAAACCAGGTAATGACACAAACAGTTTAAAAAAAAAAAACACCTATAATGAATGCAGTTTGCACGCTGTTCTGAGTGTAAGGTTATGGAGCACTTTACCACTCTCATTCAGACACCTGAAACAGCTATTTAAAATGCAGAAAGTGAGATTGACTACACCAAACGTGTGGTGATGTTTGGTTATGGCGCTTATCTCCTCGTTTGATTATGTATCAATTAATAAATGCTGCCTTCTGCAAATAGAAAATATACAATTAACAATAAAAGGTCAAAATTAAGATGTAATATGATGTACAAGTATATGATGTTTTACATCAATAATGATTATTTTAATAGCCTTACAATATAAACATCATAAACCGTTAATACATGAATATGGTATTATACATGTTATCATAGGCTAGGATTTATGCTGCCATTGGAAATTTCCCACTTCTGAAGTCGTGATTACAAGCTCGTCGCATTCAAGTGCTTTGTTGTCAGAAAGAACAAGAATCATGGAGGACTCTAGGTTTATTCTTGCCTGTTTATCGGGATCATCTTATTAAAGTGAAAATGATATTTAGCGTCACATTTCAGTCAAATACATGTTTTTTTCGCTGTTTATAAAACATACATTATGCTTCAAATGATTATTCATACAAGTAAATAAGGACTACTTTAACGACAAGACAAGGTGATAGTTGTTGTGAAAAAAAAAGAGCAGCAATCGTTCTCCCCTTCACCATGTTTAAAGTTTTTAGCCTGCCTAACTTTGGAACTTGGGTATCAAAATGATTTCTGAGCTTCCCAATGGTAAATACAACTTGAGAGGGTGTTCATGTCCAATTTGAATGATATGAAATAGGGGGCCCGGCTTTGGCTATCTATCCATCAAGGCGTCCTTGTCCTGAAAAAGGTTGAAGACCACTAGTTTAGTCAATTCATCTCTAAATGTTACAAAAATGTCAATAATCAGCAATACCTATGAAGCAAGGCCTCATTTTTATTTTCTTTGTAAGCCAATAATGGCATGGTTCAATAAAAAGCATCCACAGCACCATAAAAGTTTAATGAAAATCATCTGTCATCCATCTCTTAAAGTCAACATGAAATCAAAACTGACCCTATTCACTTTTTTAATTCACATTTTTGATCTTCAGTCCATGTATCGCTCTCTAAAACAACCTCTTGTTTTTTCAATCTCTCCCTTCCAACCAACTGGCTCTATTCTGGTATTTAACAGCCACTTTCTCAATCCAATAAAAATATTGACACTTGATGTTGAATGTTCTGTTTCATGCCACATTGTGTAAGAAAAATGCGCTGTGAAAGGTGTTTCGTGGTCACTTTTTTTCAAACAAATTCAGTTTCCATGGCACAGCAAACTGAATTCTGATGACAGAACAGATGACAGTTGTCAGTGATAAAACATGTGCATGCACTCAGATGCACTACGGCCGCGTATATTTTCTATCGTGACATGCTGCTGTTCTGCTGTGCAGCGCTATGCATTATTAATGAGTCCATCAAGTTCTAGCGCTACTTGTTATAAATAAATCCTCTGATTAATTAATGGCAGTGTTGGAGGCAAAAGGGGCCACCTATTTGTCTCCAGTCTGATGTTACAAATATGTCACTATATTTATTTTGCTGTAATTGACACCCTGCCCTACAGCACTGAAGGTACAAGATGTGGACCAGTTTACAGTGGAATTAAACAACAGTAGGCTATTTGACTACCAAGTTATGTCAGTTTCATGAAGAGTTTGAAGCCTTTCATTTCTAGTGCCTCACTGAGCGGTCATAGTTTGAATTGACTTGCACATTGTGCCGACAAAGGACCATGTGACATTGTCAAATATTTAATAAGTAAAACCTGTCAAAAACATTTATTTCTCATGACCTTAACTCTTTCCCCGCTGTTGTCGTAATTTTCCGGCAATCCATGTTTTCACTATTGTACGGTAGGGGACGTTATTATGCATCTTCTGAAAGAGTAGAGAATCTGCGGTTCGAAACACAGGAGAAAAAGAAGCAGAAACAAGCAATAAAATCATTGCTTATACACATGTAAGCTAGCACGATCCTTGGACATTAAACTGCATTAGGCAGTTTTGATTTATATGTTACTGAATGAAAAGTCGACCCAGGACGAGGTATAGGACTGTTCATGCTTTGGGGGTGTTGATGGATTCAATCTACTCCATCTATGTTTTGATCATAATTCTGAATCCGATGAGCATAGTTTTTGACAAAAACGCGATTTTCTCAGCTTTTTGTTCAAAATGTTGCTTTTTTATGAAACTTTTCCACATTCAAGTGTTTATAAGAAAAAAGAAATATTTTTTTAAATTTTCTTTCTTTCAGATTTTGGGGAAAATCTCCATCTTGAAGTAAAACCAGCAAGATGTCAATTGCATTCACTCCAAACAAACATAAAATAACATATATTACTCTATATATTACGCTCATTCAGTAACTGCACAGCTAAACAGATGTGTTTTGAGTCTGGATTTGAATGTAACTACTGTAGGAGCACATCTGATCTCCTCTGGAAGCTGGTTCCAGCTGCGGCTGGCATAATAGCTAAAAGCAGACTCTCCGTGCTTAGAGTGAATCCTTGGTAATTCTAGCTGATGTGATCCTAATGATCTGAGTGATCTGTTAGGTTTATATTCAGAGAGCATATCTGCAATATATTGAGGTCCTAACCGATTGAATGATTTATATACCAGTAATAATACTTTAAAATCAATCCTAAATGTAACTGGGAGCCAGTGTAAAGACCTGAGGACTGGTGTGATATGTTCATATTTTCTGGTTCTGCTCAGAATCCTGGCAGCAGCGTTCTGTATGAGCTGCAACTGTCTTATGGTCTTTTTAGGAAGGCCAGTGAGGAGTCCATTACAATAATCCACCCTGCTGGTGATAAAAGCATGAACAAGTTTCTCTAAGTCTTGATTGGAAACAAAGCATCTAATTCTTGAAATATTTTTCAAGTGATAGTATGCTGATTTAGTTATTGCTTTGACATGACTACTGAAACTAAGGTCTGACTCTAGAGACACACCAAGATTCCTGACTTGATTTTTAGTTGTTAGACCCCTAGCGTCAAGGTATGCATTCACCTTGAGAACTTCATCTTTGTTTCCAAACGCAATGACTTCAGTTTTGTCTTTGTTTAACTGAAGAAAGTTTTGGCACATCCAACTGTTGACTTCATCAATGCATTGGCACAGGGAGTCAATGGGGCTGTAGTCGTTAGGCGATAGGGCTAAGTAGAGCTGTGTGTCGTCTGCATAGCTGTGGTAAGCAATTTTATTCTTTCTCATTATTTGGCTCATTGGGAGCATATACAGGTTGAACAGGAGTGGCGCAAGAATTGAGCCTTGAGGGACTCTGCATGTCATGGATGTCCACTCACTTATGGTCTCCTAGCCTGGGAGAACCCAGACAACTTCCGGCAAATTTAGATTTGCTCTGAAAGTTAGTCTGGCAAAGAGTTCATTCAAGCCCATTTCCAATCCGTCGAAATCGAGGCACCAATCAGAAACGTTTGGGCGGGCTTTGCACGATGACGACAGCGCTGGGATTTTGAAGCAGATTTTGTAGCCTACATTACAAAGATGGATGCCGCCGTCGAACATCACTTGTTCGAATCAGCTATCGCGTCTGTTTTAAGCGATTTGAACATTTCCTTTTTGTTAAAAACCGAGCAAAGAACAACACTCGGAGATGCATCTCCACCGCTCTGCATACGTCATCTCCTTCATCGCTCTGATTGGTTTTAGGTCTATCCGCGACGTCCGTTGGTGACGCCCCTCTGGAAATGATCTGTCTATGACGCTTTGCCAGACCATAACTCAGTTACAACTGAGAATGGTCTGGTTTTAACCAGGCTAATGGTCTCTTATACTCACATAATAACCTCTCCCTTCTAAGTATAACCTGAACCATTTTAGGACTATCCCAGAAAGCCCCACCCAGTTTTCCAGCCTGTCAAGAAGTATTTTGTGATCGACAGTGTCAAATGCAGCACTGAGGTCGAGTAGTACCAGTACTGATAATTTCCCTGTATCAGTATTGAAGTAAATATCGTTTATTATCTTTATGAGCGCTGTCTCTGTGCTGTGATGCGATCGGAAACCAGATTGAAAATTGTCAAAGTATCCATTAGAGCTTAATAATTTGTTCACACTGTAAGTACGCATACTGTGAAATAGGGTGTTACCGGGGGGATTTTGTTGCATGTGAACTAAATGCATTTGAAACATTGCTGCTTTTACATGAAGATGAGCTTGATGAATGTAAAGCATGGTTGTTCAGAGCCATATGTTGGAAACTAACGTGGCACCTGCCGCTTAAAATAGTATTTTGCTACAAATCAACATGATGCCTCATCAAGTTAGACATAATTTGTGGTATGCATCTGGTGAGGTTTACCGTTGAACATTTCTGTGCATCTCAAATGAGCCTAGTATAAAGCAGGCAGAACCAAGACAACAGCCATAACCTGTAGCCCAAGACTGGTTGCCCACTGAAGCAAAGCAGGGTTGAGCCTGGTCAGTGGGAGACGTCCTAGGGAAATTATGTTGCTGCTGGAAGAGGTGTTAGTGAGGCCAGCAGGGGGCGCTCACCCTGTGGTCTGTGTGGGTCCTAACGCCCCAGTATAGTGACAGGGACACTATACTGTCAAAGAGCACCGTCCTTCGGATGAGACGTTAAACCGAAGTCCTGACTCTCTGTGGTCATTAAAAATCCCAGGATGTCCTTCGGAAAAAGAGTATTAACACCGGAATCCTGGCCAAATTTGCCCATTGGCCTCTGTCCATCATGGCCTCCTAATCATCCCCATATATGCTTATTGGCTTCAAACACAATAAACTGGTGTGTTTTGGGCGTTCTGGCGCACTATGGCTGCCGTCACATCATCCAGGTGATTACACCCTTCTATATGTAAAGCGCTTTGTGTACCCATGCAGAAAAGCGCTATATAAATGTAACAAATTATTATTATTATTATAACAAAGGTGTTTTGTTTCCCCCTTCTTGTGTGGACAAGTCAGTTTATCTAACCAAATGGATTTTCCCTATCCTGATGAGTGTAAAAGGCATGTGCTCATTTATTTCTCTGAGAGGAGAAGTGCAGCTAATTGAGTCTTCCTCATGGTTAGAAGCTACACATGGCAGAGCTCTTTGATTACACCGAAGGGGCCGTTTTGCTGTTTGCACATTTAAGAGGACGACTGTGGATTGGAAAGCTGTACTGGTGACTCTCCTAGGGGAGATAAGAACAGATGCATCATTCCATCAGTCTGTGCTAATATTTATTGAATTCTGCTGCTTTAAATAAGACGGGCACAGAACAAAAGGGACAGCGGGCTTGTGGGATAATGAACAAATCATAGATCACTTTCTTTGTCCACATTATAGTAATGAGCATTTAGAGTGGAAATGTGCATGAAAATAATGTCACTATGTAAAACACCATAATGCTTCTAATATATATTTCATTTTCTTTAACCTGTTAACTGTCACCCCCATTTGTGAGCATAAATCAGAACTGAAATGGTTGTAATTCTTGAATGTGATTTTAATACAGAGCTTATTTTAGAATTTCCTGAATAGGGGTGCAACTGTTCAAATTACCCACGGTTCGGTTTGTATCCCGGTTTTAGGGTCACGGTTTCGGTATGTGCTATGTTAATAATCAAACTACAAACAACAGCAAAAATAATACAGTAGCACAAAGATACAAATAAACAGTGCTTTTCAGGTTTTTTAATTATCTAACAGTAGTTCCCTTTCAAGGGAACTTCGAGCTGCGTTTGAGCCGCTGTGGGAACGCTCTGCGTGATTACGTCGTGAACCACATGTAAAATCAATCCAATGGAAGCCCGAAACGTCATAGGCGGGTGACGTCATAGACCAGGAAACTATAAAGCACCCCTGAATTCAGACCGCGCCAGCTTCTGTAACCTTCAGCAAGCACTCTCTGTGAAATCTGTCCTTGTCTATTTATTGTTGTTTGTCAAGCCCAATATATATCACTATCTATAATTTTGGCGAGCAAGCAAGATTATAGACGTTGTGGTGTTCCCTGCCCTCGTTACATCACGGGTGGGGACACACATCAGCTTTTTGTTGCTGTTTGGGAGTGGAGCATGCTAACAGTCAGTTCTCGAGGGAGCTGACTGTGAGCATTGCGAGAGGCTGTCCGTGAGGACGCTCCACTCCCGCCGGGCGTTCTTCGAGGAGGACGGTTCGGTTCGCGTTCCCTGCGCGGGTCTCTCTGTTGCCGAGGCACGGAGACGGCTCGCATTTCGGGGTTCGCAAATGGATCTGACAGCGTGGGTTGGGACGGGCTCCGCCCTTTCTCAGCTTTCACATGCCAGATCTAGTGTGCTGCGATTTCCAGTTCCGAGGAATTGGTATCGTTAGTGTTTTGTTTAAAAAGAAAGAGAACAAAACAAATATAAATCTTAAGAAAAATGCAGATGTTTGAGTTTTCAATGAATAAATAAGTCAGCTCATAACTCTACTGAATAAAGAGGAGCTTGTTTTAAAAAAGGAGGTTTTATCTAGTGCTGTTGCCAGTCAAATATTTACTGGCCAGCTGAACATTATGAGATTGAAAATAAAGAAGAGTTTGTAAGATGAACTGTATCTTAAAACAGGAAAACTCTGTATCTCAGCCTCCTCGTCGGGGACTGTGGTTTTTCCCTATCTCCACACTGAGGTGTCGAGATCGTGGAATAAACCGGTTCGTATTTTATGTGTTTAATCCCCAGATGTCTAACTAAAGTAAAGTTTGGGTATTAAGTATCATAGTATGACAGTGCCTCGGGTTAAAGAGACGCTTGCGAGCTTTCTCTCTCCCGAGTCGGCGTCATTGTTATTAACCCCGACGTTACCCACCAGCCATCTTAAATAATTAATTCATTTTTATTAGGCAGCGCTGGTGGGTAAAGTATATAAGGTCATGGATAAATGTGAGGGGCGACTCTCTGAGGAGGGTCGCAGTGCTGCCAGTTCGGTTGTTTCCTGCTGGTGGCCACAGAGTGATATATATATATATATATATATATATATAAAGTTTTTCTGATATAAAGATAAAGGAAAATAAACATATAATTATGTCTGTTCTTCTGGACGCTCCGCTTTCAAGAAAACTAAGAAATAAACCATTCAGCAGCGTTCCAGAGGTTTCTTCCTCACCAATCTAATGTTCCTGAGACTGCTGGGCGGGAGCAGTCTCGGCCTATTAAGCTCCTCTCAGCACAAGTGCAAAACAGAGCGTCGCCATTCGGGCTCCTCCGCAATTAGGGGTACCTGGGTGGCGGTCGCAGTCTAGCCAGTTAGAGACATGCAAGATCTGAGGACTGTTTTATCACTAACATAGCGTCGACAAAGAAGAAGCCCTAACGCCGAGGCGATCAGGCTTCTAAGGGTGGTCCCCTCTGGGGTAGGGACGGTTTTGAGAAATCGTTTCCTCTCAGCGCCCTTTGGGGTGCGACTCTCTGAGGAGGGTCGCAGCACTGCCAGTTCGGTTTCCCTGCCGGTTCGCTGTTTCAGGGCACCAAGGTGTCAGTGTCCCCAAACGAGCCTTCAAATAAGAAAAAATGAAGAGCAGTCAGTTCAGTTTCCCTGCCGGTTCGCCGTTTCAGGACGCCGAAGTGCCTGCTTTTTCCAACGATCCTCCGAGGAGGGTCGTAGGAACTAAGCTAGTTAGAGGTAGGCAAGATCTGAGGACTGTCATCATATCTAATAAAGCTTAGACAAGAAGTCCTGTCGCAAAAAACGAGGCTAACAGGCTTCTGAGGGCTCCTCCGGGGCAGGGACGGTTTTGAGAAATCGTTTCTCCTCGGCGACCTCTGGGGTGCGACTCTCTGAGGAGGGTCTCTGAGGAGGGTCGCAGTGCTGCCAGTTCGGTTGTTCCCTGCCGGTTCGCCGTTCAGGGCACCGAGGTGTCAGCGTCCCCATACGATCCTCCGAGGAGGATCGTACAGCGGTCAGTTCGGTTGTTCCCTGCCGCTTCGCCGCTTCAGGGCACCGTAGTGACTGTTCAACCAAGGGACGGTTTTGAGAAATCGTTTTTCCTCTGCGCCCTCTGGGGTGCAACTCTCTGAGGAGGGTTGCAGCACTGCCAGTTCGGTTGTTCCCTGCCGGTTCGCCGTTCAGGGCACCGAGGTGTCAGCGTCCCCATCCGATCCTCCGAGGAGGGTCGTAGAATGGTCAGTTCGGTTGTTCCCTGCCGGTTCGCCGCTTCAGGGCGCCGTAGTGACTGTTCAAACAAATCCAGAGGCCAGTTTTGAGAGATTGGTTCCCCTAGTAGAATTTCTGGCAGCATTGAAACTACTGCCACATATTTCTCAGTGGGTCCTGCACACTATAGAAAGGGTTTCAGAATTCAGTTCGGTTCTCGTTCACCCAGATTTCTGGGGTCCTCATCTAATTGGTGGACACCGAGCAGGCTTTGGTTATGGAGCAGGAAGTACTGTCACTTCTGCAAAAGGAGTTGTAGAAGGGGTTCCTCCTCCCAGCAGACAGCCATTACTTCATTGTTTCCGAAAGAGGATGAGGGTTCTTCCATTCGGCCTAAGTTTATTACCCCACACCTTTACAGTATGCGTGAATGCAGCTCTGGCTCTTATGAGACTCCAGGGCATTCGCGTATTATCTTACATCAATGATTGGTTGATCCTAGCTCAATCTGAGTTTATGGCAGTTCGGCATCGAGATGGTTATGGTTCGGCCATGCCTTCGTGCCTCGGTCATGTGGAAGAACCTTGGTTCCTCGCCCAGGCCCAGTGTTGGGGGCTTCTTGTCGACGCATATAGCTATCGACGGATGCTTCCCTCACAAGTGGGGGCGATCATGAGTGGTCGCTCGGCGAATGGCGAACAACACACTGTTGGTCTTGTATATATCAGAGCAGATATCCTGTTGAGGCAGTGGCTGAGGCCCAGGGATTGAAGACTTCACCCCGAGATGGTGGAGCTTCTTAGGGAGAACTTTGGTCAAACTAAAGTCAAGTCGACCTTTCACATCGTTTGTACAACGCATTGCTCTATTTGGTTCTCCCTCACACATCCAGCTCCGCTTGGACTGGATGTGATGTATTAGGTGTGGTTGACGCTACACCGGTACGCATTTCCCGATATCTTTGCTCCTGGGAGTTCACCCTCATTTGGAGTTTTGGATACTGTGGGCTCGGCCTCTGAGGGGGCCCGGCTCATAGAATCCGGTCTCTCGACTGAGGTCGTTGAGACCGTTCTCCAATCCAGAGCTCCTTCCACGAGAAAACTATATGCATTGAAATGGAAATTATTCTCCACCTGGTGTGGTGAACGTCATTTAGATCCTGTTAACTGCCCTGTTGGTTCAGTTCTTGATTTCTTGCAAGACCGTTTCTCTGCTAGGTCATCTCCTTCTACCCTAGAGGTTTACCCTCGGGGGGGTACTTCTATCGGGAGAGATCCTCTTATTACTTGTTTTCTCCGTGGTACACTGACCTGCACTGCACTCTAGAGCACCGGCTTGGGATTTGGCCAGTGTACTTGAGGGTCTGGCTTTGGCTCCTTTTGAGCCCATTGAAGAGGTTTCAGAGTAATTCCTCACTCTAAAAACTTTATTTCTCCTTGCTATTTCGTCTATCAAGAGATTTGGAGATTTGCATGTCCTGTCGGTTGCTCCCTCATTTCTGGAATTTGCACCTGGTATGGTGAAAGCATTTCTATATCCTAGGTTGGGTTATATTCCTAAGGTCCCAGTTAATGTTGTGGGCCCATTAGTGCTGCAGGCCTTTTATCCTCCACCTTTTAATACCCCAGATCAGGAACAACTGAACCTGTTATGTCCAGTTCGGGCATTAGATGCGTACGTTCACAGAGCTGCCCTGTGGCGTAAGTCAGAACAATTATTTGTATGTTTTGGGTCACTCAGGAGAGGATGCCCGGCATCTAAACAGGTTATGAGCAAATGGATAGTCGAGGCTATTTCATTTGCTTATGAAGCGGCCGGTCAGCCTTCACCTATGGCTGTACGGGCCCATTCTACTAGGAGTATGGCGGCCTCTACGGGCTTAATTTCGGGTGTTTCCCTTCCTGATATTTGTAATGCGGCAGGATGGTCCTCTCCGCATACATTTGTCAGGTTTTATGACCTTGACCTCTCCACTCCAGGGGCGAGGTTGCTTGCTTCTTAGTGTGCGCAGGACACAGAACGGGCATCTGTCACTATGGCGTAGTGGGTATGGGGTTCCCACCGCGTCTCAAACGCAGCTCGAAGTTCCCTTGAAAGGGAACGTCTCAGGTTACGTATGTAACCCTGGTTCCCTGAGAGGGAACGAGACGCTGCCTTTGCCTGCCATACTTCCTGCATGCCCTGATCGACTTGCTTCAGGTTTTTTCAGAAGCTGGCGCCATCTGAATTCAGGGGTGCTTTATAGTTTCCTGGTCTATGACGTCACCCGCCTATGACGTTTCGGGCTTCCATTGGATTGATTTTACATGTGCTTCACGACGTAATCATGCAGAGCGTTCCCACCGCGTCTCAAACGCAGCGTCTCGTTCCCTCTCAGGGAACCAGGGTTACATACGTAATCTGAGACGTTTTCAGTTACAGAAATTGAGTAAAGTAGCTAATCAAATGTAAACCAACATTCCATATACAGGTGAAACTCGAAAAATTTGAATATTGTGCAAAAGTTCATTTATTTCAGTAATTTAACTTAAAAGGTGAAACTAATATATTACATAGACTCATTACATGCAAAGTGAGATATTTCAAACCTTTATTTGTTTTAATTTTGATGATTGTGGCTTACAGCTATGAAAACCTTTTCACAATATTCTAATTTTGAATTTGGCGTTTTCATAAGATGTAAGCCACAATCATCAAAATTATAACAAATAAAGGCTTGAAATGTCTCACTTTGCAAGTAATGAGTCTATGTAATATATTAGTTTCACCTTTTAATTTGAATTACTGAAATAAATTAACTTTTGCACGATATTCAAATTTTTCGAGTTTCACTTGTAATCTTCAGTGTATAAATTCTAAAGATTAATCATTATTAATTAAGTTACAAAAGTTATTCAGTCAAGAGCAGTGAGTGATTTTCACTTTAAGACATGCATGGACCGAGTACACTGATTCTGATACAAATGCTTTGTCTTTCTCGACTGTTTACGTTCACTTAAGACATAACCGACCATGTTTGCTAGGATACTCGGCAAGACGAGGATGTTGACATAATTTTTTTTGTGAATTTGTCAATATTTGCAGGCTTCGGATGAGTGCACACACACATCTTTTTACAGCTATTAACACCCAGGTGATGGTGGCGTAAATGACATTTAGAGCATACGTCACTCGGATTGAACTAAGTTTAGGGGAAGCCAGAATACATATATCCATCGACAGAAACATTCATTAGCCTCTGTCTACACCCCTGTTACACCCCTAGTCCTGAACTAAACTTTTTTTATTATAGAAAATACATATTTGTCACGTTTATGGACTCTTATTTTGATATTCTGTTTTGTTTGGTTTAGTTCTTGTTTCCTGCGTTTCTGATTCTATCCTTGTTTGTTGCTATAGTTACCAATTATTCCCAACGGTGTCTTGTCTAGTTCTCCTTGTTTGGTTGTGTCTTTTGTCAGTTATCGTGCTTAATTTACTTGTAGTTTGCTATTGATTCTCCTTAGTGTTCTCCTGTGTTATTCTCCTTGTTCATTAAATACTTTGTTTGTTATTTTTTGCATCCTGCGTTTGGTTTATTACCACACTCCGTTACAATAGAATTTGGACTCTAAAATTGCTAGAAAATCAAAGCCATGACTAGCCAAGTTGTGTTCCATATTTTATAAAAGGTTTTAAAAACTGTTTCCATGGTAATGCAATATCCAATTTTAAAACGGTTTAAGTTTTTTGAATGATCCCTAATTTATAATGATTACTAAAATATGCATGCAAAATATATTTTCTTATTTCTTTTGATTTTGAATGTGACATATAACTGAGACATAATTTTAACAGATTTCATCAGATTAAGCCAGCTACCTTGTGTTTTCTGAAGAGCATCAGTGCAATGCTGATGTCTTCACATAATTACAGCCACAATATATAAAGAAATAAATGCAAAAAAAAAAGCACCCAGTGATTCATGAATTTCATTACTCCCTATTTTTATCTTGTCTCATCAGGTAATGATACATTATTTTAATCCAAGTGTTATCCGGTGTATTCTCCTGAGATGGGCCCGTTTGCTCGGCTTTGCTATCGTTTATGGAACAGTGATTCTCAAATTGTACAGGTAAAATAATGCTGCCAACTTCAATATAAGTAAAAAAATTAATGATCAGAGATAATAGTTTCAAAGTAAAGTTACATAGAAATATTGTCTTTTTGAATTGAAGAGGGAAAGGATCAGTAAACAAAGTAAACTCCTGCTGCATTTCACAAAAAAAAAATCATAATATTTTACTGTAAACGTAGATATTATCTGTCTAACAATTATCCTCTTGCTAAAATCTACACGAGTGTTGCTTTAATTTGTTATGTTTGTGTCTTGTCCTTCCTTTTCATACCAAGGGTTTTAAAAGTGTTCCTGTCACGCACTGCCCAGCGGATCCCTTATATGACCAGCTGGAGGGTTCTGCGTCTGCTTGCTGTGATTTTGCTGGTGGTTGTGTGGTTCCTAGTGGCCTGGACCTCAGCCGTATGCCAGAACCACGACACCCATCACGCCCTCATTGACATCGGTGTCACTCCAGAGGGCCTCCAGTTCAGCATGTGTCTGTTGGACAGCTGGGACTACATGATGGCTGCTGGTCAGTTCTTATTCGAATTCTACTTGAACCAGTATCAGAGAGCAAAATTAATACAGCTGCCCAAAAATATAAACTGATTTCCATTGTGACCAACGCAATCTACCAAGAGTAATAAATAATGTGGCTTGGCAAACAATATGTCCGGGTAACAGATAACTGTGTCCACTCCTTTTCATTGTTAATTTTTCACTGCGTGTCTTTATTAAATCATGACAGTAGTTCATTTTTACGCCTAATGAGGGTTTGTGCTGGCGCAAACATTTTGTAGATCTGACCCTAAAACCATGAAAAAAATGATTAATATCATTAAATGAGATGCAGATATTAAATATTAAATATATTCTTCGGTTGTGCTACCAACAGCCTCAGACAAGGGAAAATGAGGCAAGAATGGCAAACTCTCAGGGTTACGGATGCAGCTTTGACAGAAGAGATGTGAGATGTATAATCTAATCATTTGAGTGTGGCCAGACAGCATTTAAGGCATGAGGGTGTGAGACGTGGCCAGTGATGCAGAGACAGTTCTCTTTGACAGCTTGAGTACCTTCTGCTTACAGCATGAAGCACAGGAGGAACTGGAAACTGCCCTCAAAACTCATTCAATCTTTTCATGTACAAAGACATCCTGGCTTGTATCATTAATGTAAGATTTGAATGGATAAAATAAAAAGATGCAGGCTATATTTATTGTACTTTTTTGTCCTTGAAGATACAAAATGAGTCTAATTTATCTTATTTCTTATTCATCTCCTTTTGTTTGGCAAAAACATTTAACATTTTGAATGAACTATTACTTTAGCACAGGGTTATAATAGGTAATAATAGTATAATAGTCAGGAGGCCCTTCTGTGTGGAGTTTGCATGTTCTTCCTGTTTTGCTTTGGGCTTCGGTTTCCCCCAGATGCTGCGTCTGGTATTGACGCTATGGGGAATGCCATCAGTGTGACCGGTGTCTGAGGCACGTGTAAACAAAAGCCAAAATTCAGTGGTGGACGGCAGTTCGTGATGTCACACGCAGAGCGCACACGAGTATAAAAGGACACCCGAGTTACATCAACTCTTTTGTCTGAGGGAGGCAGGCAGGCCCAAGGTGTGGCAATGAGACACAGCATCTCCTTCCCCTTCTCAGGGAACCAGGTTGCATACACAACCTAAGACGTTCCCTTTCAAAATGGAACTTCAATGCTGCATTTGGCATTGACACTATGGGGAACCAATACCTACTACGCCATGCTGAGTGAAGACCTGCCTCACTAGGCTTTGAATAGGCACAAACATAGTGGACATTGCATAAATTGACTAAATGAGTCTGACTCAATAAATTGACATAAATTGAGTCAGAAGCGTGACAACCCCATGGACACAACCCATGTGACAATCATCACAGCTGCTTATCATTTAGTTCATTTTCTCTGTCTATTTAAGTTCCTCTGTTTGGAACATTGGAACAGTATTGTTTGTGCGCAAATGGATTATGCAGCGAAATTCGCTGCCCTAGCCCGAGAAGAACTTCCTCCAATGACCTTTGCCCTTCAATTGAGTCAGCTTACTTTAAAGACAGCCCTCAATGATGAGACTTTAAAGCTTCTGGATCGGGGCTAACTAATACCATCCAGTAGACTTCCCAGACACCACAGAACTTGATTGAAAGGAGGCTATCATCCGGTGTCTGGAAAGCGTCTACCCTTGATCCAGACCGCAGCCAGACCCTGAGCCCAGCCCACCACCACCCCTAACCACGGAGACGACAACGCCAGACCCCCCTGCAGATGGAGAGCTTTCGCCCACCGCAAACCCTGTGCCTGTGACGACAGCGCCTAATAACGCCCGAAGTCCCAACGTAAGTCTGACCGGGGTGTGAGCCGGCAAACATCGTCCCGGTAGGAGTCCTGGTGGAGCTCGACACTGAGGACTGGCTGATCGTTTGGGACTCTGAAGGGGTGCTTCCCACCCTGAACTTTCATCATTAGAGTCATCAGCAGAACTATCATCACCGCTGGTTCTAGCCAACGGAGAAACGGTATCATCGCTCAGCAATAACACAGAATTACCACTACTGATCCCGTCAAACTTACCTCTGTCACCATCACTGCAAAGCTTAGCCAGTCCTCCAGCTCCGCCTCTGCTGGATGCCTGCAGCCCTTCACCTTCCCCTTTCAGCGACATGAAGCCTCAGGTCCTTGAGTGCTTGCCACCAGCTTCGCCTGAGTGAGGGGATCCTTTGCCCTAAGCCTTGCGGCTCCACCAGGCTCCTTCGTACCTCCGGCTCCTCCTCGGTCAGTCGTCATCCTGTCTGCGCCGTGGACTTACGAGCCATCCGCCGCTTTGCTCCAGCGGGATCCGCCCTCTCCCCGGATCCACCTTGGTCCTCGAGCACACCGGCTTCGCCTAAGTCCTCAGGCACTCGGGCTCCACCTCGAGCGCTCGTCTCCGCACCCTGCCTTGGCCTCCAGAGCCAGCGGTGTCACTCAAGCCCATCAGCTCTCCGTCTATGCCGTGGGATCCCAGGCTTTTACCAGCCCTTTGCCATCTCCTCTCATCATCCTTCTCATCCCCATCATCTGTTCAGTTAGTTTAATTTTCATGGACTTTTTTGTTTCTTTTTTAAGTCAGATGTTCTCCTTCGTCTTAGTTTCCCACCAGTCATTAGTTCTCTATGGACACTGATTAATCATCACAGCTGCTTATCATTTGGTTCATTACGTTCCTCTGTTTGTGTCACTCATGGTCCGGTATTGTTTGTGCATAGCACACTGTTTCATGTTGTTTGCCTGCGTTGAATAAATCTAGCTGTTACTGGGACATACTTATTCTGCCGCCTACATCTTTGACCTGGGATTTTTACAGACACTAATATTTTCACTGTTTTTTTTACCTATTAAATAGTAAGGAGGTAATCTTATTCGAATGCAGCCAATTTGTGAGGTTTTTTTTTTTGACAATCCATTAAAATGAACGTTTGGAGATCCATGTTAGCATGCAACCATTGAGTTGTATCTATTTATAGTCATTCTCTCTCATTAAATTCACGTCAAACTGTAAATTCCACAAATCAGCTAAAACCAAATATTATGCTGTAGATTCAGCAGTGATGCAGGAAACTTGTCATATAGTATTTCTGTATGGTCTTTTTGTTTGTTTTTTATGTAACTGATTCTGAATAAGAAAGGGTTCTGGATTCCTAAACCTCCTGCATACTTAAAATGGGAAAAAATAATATCAACTTCATTCAAATACTAAAACATATTTTGTTTTAGGTTGTTGTTGTTGTCTCAAACATCATTTTGAAGATGTTCATGCTCCATTGACTTTGGTTACTTTGAGTGATGTGGCAAAAGAGTGAGGGAGGGGAAACAGCCTTTCAGGCCGTGTGAAATCAAATCTTTTCAGCTGGCATTCCCAGTCTTGATACACTAAATAATTCGTGACGGCACTGTGCTGTGTCTTCTTGTGTTCCTCTTCTAGCGGAGTTCCTGTTCCTGTTGTGGGGCATCTATTTGTGCTATGCTGTAAGGAACGTCCCCTCCGCTTTCCACGAGCCTCGCTACTTGGCAGTCGCCATTTATAATGAACTCCTCATCTCTGCAATATTTCACATCATTAGGTGAGCAATGTGCATTAGTTATGAGTAGCAACAGCAGAAGCATGATTAAGATGACATGCTTTCCATGTTTATTTATGAGACAGGCTGCTTTATTAGCAGAATGCAACACCATACTTGAGGAATAACATGCGAGCTGAAATGCAAATGAAATACAAACTGATTTTTTAAAGGTTTTTCTTGTGCAAAGAGTTCTATTATACTCTGTATAGCATCAGTGGCGCAGAAGGCCCATATGCAAAAAAATGTTTAATGAGTCCCAAACAACAAGTGCAACGAATAAGTGTTTTTGCAGTGTATCAGAACAATAACATACCAAACACATTGCTTCACAAAGGACATTTATATCTCATTGTTTTCATTTGAGTAGCCTGATAAATTCATAATATCTTTAAAGTAACAGGCCATCCAGATCCAACACAAGAGTATCAATAATAGAAAAAAAATGTCTAAACGTATACATTTAATAAACCAATGAGCGGTGCATAAAACTCAATTTTGAGTGGTATACGTCTACCCAAAAACCTTTAAAAACCAGAACGGAACTAACATAAGTAAGGGATAATCCACATGGATAATCTGCATGGAGGCAAAGAATCACCCGACTCAAGGCGGAGACTGGAATGGTAAAAAAGGACAGTTATTTCCCTAAGTTATTTTGTCTACAGGTCGTTAAATCTAGAATTCTGCCTACTATAAATCAGACACAGAGATAAAGCAGTTTGGTAAGATTACATTTATTTGAATGAATCGAGAGAGATTGTGCATGTGTGAATTACCTTCGTCTATGCAGCGTCTCTCTGTTTTTTGAAGTAATTCAACACACAGCTTCACTATTAATAGTGATGCTTCCACCTCGTTGCCAAGAAATGTTATGCAGCATTTCAGTAGTGAAGCTATTTTAGTAATAAAAGGTTTCTGTGCTACTGAAAGCTTGCATATTATGCTTAACAACTTAAGGCTGGAACACACTACACAACTTTTAAAATCTGAACAGAACTAGGCATTTTACTCTTGCTGACTTTGTAACTGGTTTCTGAGAAAAACTTGGGCATCACACTAAATGACTGAGGATCAATGATTTTTCAAGTCATTCCGATCACAACAAACGCACGCTTAAACGTGCTTCATTTCTAAGAGATGCATGCAAAATGAAACAATGTGTGCTAAATATGCGCTCATAATATCAAACATGTTTGAAATCTGTGTCCATCATACACTACAGGATTTTCTGTCAAATCTGTCAACTTTGATCGCCCAAAATCTGCAGATTTTCAGCAACTAGCGTCAACACATCCAGACTGAAAATCGGGTCATACAGAAGTCGTGTAGTGTATTCCGGCCGCTATCCTACTATACCGTTAACTAGTTAAGAACAGCACTTTTGTCTGTTTAGAACAAGACATTCGGATAACACTCTTGTTTTTGATCAGGCTTTGAGGAACCAGGATAGGATTCTGCAAGAGGATAGGATACACAACAACACAACAATCTAAGAGCAGAGGCTAAATATAATCAGTCTTGAAATTCAACAAAACACTTTCAAACATATCACCAGCTAAAATATATGTTTAATTTAACAAATATCGCTTTGTCCTTTCTTTCTAGTTGCTTCAGTAAGGTGTTAAAGTGATTCTCTAATCTCTACAGCATGCCATTTCATTCCCTCAAGAGTGTCTAAATGTCAGTTACTACACCCACAAGAAATAGATTACCTGTTTTCTTTTTTAGAGAATGAGAGTGTAATACCCACATCTTATGAAACTCCAACCCACATCCACTTATATTTACCACAGCAGTCTTAAGAAAGCTTCTTAAAGTGAAGAATGTTCAGTGTATTCAAAACACTAAACACAAGGTCTATTGACGTTATTTGTGACAGAATGAAATGATTAGTACTAACAGTAATTTAATGTCTTCTACATTTTTAGTAGTGCACTTAGAAGTAAACCAGGCCAACATGCCAGAGGGTTTAAAAGCAGAAATGTGAAGTTTGTATTTTTGTTTAAGCACTGATATTAATTATTCAGTAAAAACCTGTTCATTATTTGAGCTGTGAAGTTATCTAAAGCTGTCCTTTTTGAGGTTGAAATACTTAGATGGTTGCACTTCTTGTTGAGTACAGTATATGTAATTCCTAATGGAGTTTACTCCATGTAAACAGTTTTTTATGGATAGTTTCCGAGTCTGAATCTGCTTTTCAGATGTAGTATTCTGTTTGATTTCTGTTCTAGTGTTTGCTGTTAGTTTGTCAATTGGTTCTGTTCTCTTCCGTTCCCTGCCTGTTTGTTTCCCTGGTTACTAATTCATTGCGTAGTCTGTTCAGGTGTGTCTAGTTAATTACCTCATAAGCTCTTTTGTTTGCCCTGTGTATTTAACCCCTCAGTTTCAGTTACTTCCTTGTCCTGTATTGTTTAAATGTCAATGTTTATCATCTAGGTGTATGTGCTTGTGTTTTTCTCCTTGTTATTCTCCTGGTTAGTATTTCCTTCGTGTGCTTCATTAAAGCCACCAGCCGCCGGGACAGGTACCTACTTACCCCTATGTGCATTTGTAGTGTACTTTTTTCAAATCTTAAAAATATATTTTTTAAAAATGTGCATATTATTTTATTGAAAAAGTGTACTTAAGTGTACTTGAAGACTTTCATGACTTTGCCTTTTGTTATAATGTCAAGTTAAAAGTTTTATTTTTTTTCACTGTCTGTCAAAACTTTAAAGTACACTTATTTTGATGTGTGGACTAACAGTAAAGTGTATGTGAAGTACTTGCTTTTTGGAATTACATTGAAAGTAATATATTTTTAATGTACTAAATTGCAACTTCATCTCAATAAATGTGTAAATAATTACAAATATAGCCTATTTAAATACATGACATACAAGTTTCAATTTTAGTTTACCTTAAATGCTCATAAATAAAAAATAATTATGAAATTACATATACAAATTTACTTGTGTCCTATTTAAGTGATCAAAAAAGCAATCTCAAGTTCAGCTAATTGGATTTAATATATTTTTAAACTATATAATTGCTGTTAACATGCAATTAAGAGTATATTATTTCCGTAATAAGTACTCACCTCTAAAGTATGCTAAGTGTACTGTTTTCACAAGAGACGTCACATCAATTTTGGCCGTTAGCATGCTAAAGTTACCGGGTTTATTAGTGGCTCTATGTAGACACACATATCTACAGTTTTTCTGACACCGTCATACAGTGTGACATTGAATTGCAAATTTGAAGGGATTTGTTTAAGAAGAATTGTAGGAGTTTAGTGTAACCATTACCCCAAAAAATGAATGAAAGTTGTCTGGGTCCCAATTAGAATGTAAAACTTGAGTCGCATCAGCAGAACTTTGCACTTAACTTGTAAAAAGAAGGTGAAGACAGCTGGCCTCAGCTAAATGACAAGCATCGTGAATACAGCACTGATAAGCCACTTGAGAGAAGGCTCATAAAATATGTCTGCTGCAGACAGCTCGCGCATAAAACTACTAAGGCTTAAAATAAACCCGTTCATCCTGTTCCTGTCTTCTCTGCCATCTTTCAGACTGCTCTGTTGCTCCTTAATTTCACTCTCTTTGACCACACTTTCCTCGAGCTGTGGTTCTCAACTAGTAGGTCACAACCCAAAAATAGGTCACATGTTGTGTTCAGGTGATATCAGAATGAATGTATATGGGTTTAATGCATATAAACACCATCATGAAGTCGTAATGACCAGCGCCTTAATCTTTAATGTGCCCATCAAGTGAAGTTGTAATAATTGTAATTACGAGATACGAACACATGAATGAGCAAAGTCATATTTAAGAATGGAAAACTTTAAATTCTAGATGATACACAAGTTGTGGCATTGGAATGGCCGTGTTGATTAAAAAATAGCAGACACACTTATAATGTAGATAATATAGTATATTTATAATCTATATAGAGCAATTTTGTAGTGAATTATAATGAATTATTTTTGCAAGTCAACCACTCAACTTTCAAGGTTTGCATTATGTAAGACATTTAATTTTGAGACCATGAATAAATAAGTTATATGAATTAATAATTGTCATTATTTTGAATTCAAGTGTAGTTATTGTGTGATTTATAACAAATGCCTGACTAGTTGAAGGCAGTACCATAAAGTTTTAACTTTTTGAGCATTTGAAATAAAGAAATATTGACTAAATCAAACCGGTATTCTTTATAATAAAATGTAATTGTGAATGTTGATGCTATAATTCAGTTTGCAGTCTTTTTGTACACTAAGTAAGAATACCATTGAAGCTTTCCAGCCAATTCTGCTCATTGAACTGATTTATGAGGAAACAGACTTGTACAACCAACAGCATTTCCCATTTTTCTCTGTGGCAGCATGACAATGATAAAATACAGAGATAAAGCATCAATTACCCACCTAATGTGCATTCTTTGCTTTCGTTAGGTTACAGATAAAATGCTTCTTGCTTTGATAAGAAGTTAAAAATAAAGATGGGGATTTATGTGTAATTTGAAAGCACAACAGTGGTAATGATAATTTCTTAACTTTCCAGGAGAACTTGAATGCAGCATTAGGTCTGCTCTTATAGGGCCACAGTCAACAGGGAAACAATGATAAAAAACAATGCTAAATGTAAATCTAAAAATACAAATAGCCATTTGCATGTGAATAGTTACAGCAAGCTCAACAATGTTTAAAAATCTATATGAACTGTGCATTTCTCATATTCAGCATCTTCACTTGTAGTTTGACTTTGTCGAACACAATATTCTTTTTCATTGAATTATTAGCTGCCAACAGCATAAAACCATCAATAAACACTGCATTGATATGTTAATGTGATAATTGACTGTGCACATCTCATGCTCAGAACCTTAATAACATATTTGGCTCAGTGTTTGTTGTTTTATGCATTAGTCTGTTAAAATGTGTATCCATTTACAAAAATGTCAATATTCAGCATTTGTCATGTTAATAATATTTCATATTTTTGGGTCTATGCATTTAATACTTTTTTTTTTTTTTTAAAGATATTTTTTGTTTATGTTCGTACAAAAAATAATTTTGGTAAAGCGTTGGAGTACTAGCACTAGAGTATACTTGCAGAGTAAAACTACACTGCCATTATTCATGATGGAGGTATCATAGTGCCTAGCCATTTTAATAGAATATATTTCTCCTCACTCTCATTCTTTGCCGATGTCTGCAACCCCTGCTGGTTCTAGCAGATAAGCTCTGTTTGTCTGGAAAGTGATGATTTGATGCTTTGCCAAAGCAGTCCTTGAAAGGCAGTGTGATTTAATGAGCCTGAATTTCATTACTCTGCGTAACGGAGGAGCGGTGACCTCCATTACCCCTACAACATCACCAGGATACTTAACCCTGTTGACTAAACAGCGTTTAAATAAACAGAACAAACCCTTAGATGTCACGCCACATTCAATTACATTTGCCCTCATTATGCTGTTTGACGCACTATTTTGTGATATTTGCTCCAGATACTAAAATGTTTCTCCATCATTTAGCTTTGATCTGCCATTAAGTCAGGGGAACAGCCTAGGTATGGTTGGAGTTGAAGTGAAATATTTTTTGGCACCTTTAACAAGCATTTGTCTCATCTACAGGTTCTCTCTTGGCACTGGGCTGCATCCAGACTGGATGCTAATATTATTTTTCGTCCATACGCACCTGACAGTGACAGTTACTCTGGGATTACTTCTCATTCCAAAGGTGATTATTATCCTTGTCCTTAAATCTACAGAATATAGAATAGAAATCTATTGTACAGCTTATGGTTATGTTTTTAATGAAATATTCATAGTTTGTTTCATCCTTCACTGCAGTTCTTGTTCACTGGAACTCATACCCGGGAGGATATAGCCACAGAGGCGTATGAAGAAGAGCTGGATATGGGTCACTCAGGCTCCTGCCTGAACAGCAGCATAACATCAGCCTGGAGTGAGCACAGTCTAGACCCTGAAGACATTAGGGTAAGACCTCTTTACTGGCCCTTGAACATTTACACACACATGTTGGGTTTCCATGTTTTATGGGAACTTTCAAGTGTGGTTGGAGCCGATAGTGTCGTGATCAGTGCCCTGACACACAGCGTAGTTGCGCTTTGGGTGACTGGAGTTCGAATCCCAGCTCTTGGCCCTTTCCAATCCTGTTTTCCTCTTTACTTCCTGTCCACTTTCTACTATACTATCTAATAAAGGCAAAAACACCCAAATAAAATCTTAAGAAAATTATCTTTTTATTAAAGGGATAGTTCACATAAAAATGAAAATTATCACATTTTTTTAATCACCCTCAAGCCCGTCCTTCGGATGAGACGTTAAACCGAGGTCCTGACTCTCTGTGGTCATTAAAAATCCCAGGATTTCTTTCGAAAGAGTAGGGGTGTAACCCCGGCATCCTGGCCAAATTTGCCCAGTGGCCTCTGTCCATCATGGCCTCCTAATCATCCCCATATATATATATATATATATATATATATATATATATATATATACACTGATTGGCTTCATCACTCTGTCTCCTCTCCACCAGTAAGCTGGTGTGTGGTGGGCGTTCTGGCGCACTATGGCTGCCGTCGCATCATCCAAGTGGATGCTGAACATTGGTGGTGGTTGAGGAGATTCCCCCTTCCATGTGAAGCGCTTTGAGTGCCTAGAAAAGCGCTATATAAATGCAATGAATTATTATTATTATTATTATTATTATAGGTGTATATGACTGTCTTCTTTCTGACGAACACAGTCAGAGTTATATTTAAAAATATCATTGCTCTTACAAGCTTTATAATGGTAGTGAATGGCGGTCCTGATTTTGAAATAAGTGCATCCGTCCATCATAAAAGTAATCCATACAACTCATAGGGGGTTAATAAAGGTCTTCTGAAGCAAAAATATCCATATTTAAAACTTTATAGACTAAAATAACTAGCTTCCGGCAGACGGCCTACGCAAGTTGACTTACGCCAAAAGAGTAACCCCTGACGCGATGTATGAAGTAGGATGTAGGAGTATCGTAAGTTTTGACGCCTCTCGCAGTTTAAAGAAATGGGGCTGGGCAAAAAACTCCTCTTCTCTTATATCAAAAATTCTTGTTTTAGACTTGTTTAGACTAATTCGTAACCATGTTTTATTTTGAACTATCCTCTGCGCTTTTGCATTCGTCAATACGTCATGCGTCAGGTCAGGGGTTACTCTTTCGTCGTAAATCGATGCGTACTGCCGTCTGTCGGAAGCTAGTTATTTTAGATTTTAAATATGGATATTTTATTTACACAAATGCATCGCTTCACTCCAGAAGACCTTTATTAACCCCCCTGAGCTGTGTGGAGTTCTTTTATGATGGATGGATGCACTTTTTTTGGGGGCATCTAAATCTTGTCCGCCCTCTACACTACCATTATTAAGCTTGGAAGAGCCAGGGTATTTGTTAATATATCTCCGATTGTAATCGTCTGAAAGAAGAAAATCCTAAACACCTAGGATGGCTTGAGGGTGAGTAAATCATGGGGTAATTTTAAATTTTTGGGATATTTTAATTAAGTTGTTCTTCTACAAGTGACACAAGTAGGAAAATCTTGATTATGCAGTTTTTTTTCTGTGTGTGTGTGTTCTTTGCCTTTGTCAGGAGGAGCTCAAGAAACTCTATTCCCAACTGGAGATCTATAAAAGAAAGAAGATGCTGGCTAATAACCCTCACTTACAGAAAAAACGCAGTTCCAAGAGGGGACTTGGACGGACACTTATGCGCCGTATCACAGAAATACCTGAGACGGTGAGTCGCCAGTACAGCCGAGAAGATCGAGATGGAAGTGACCATGGGAGTAACAGAAGCACCCTGAGGAGAAACCCCTTTGACCCGTCTCACTCTGGGAAGTCAAGGGAAGAATCGCTGAAGAGCAAGATGTTCTCACTGAAGAGATCTCATAGCTATGACCATACACATGACCAAGGTGGGGAAACCAATGGGGTGCCTGAAGATAAAATGGAGAACTCTACTACTGAGGCTTCTCTGCTTGACACCTTGATGGGCCGGAGGTCCAACAAGAAGAACCATGAGGTGCCAAAGGTTGAGTTAGCTGAATCTACTGAGTCAGTGCCCTTAGTGTGCAAGTCTGCCAGTGCACATAATTTAGCACCAGAAAAAAAGTCTGCACATCTTCGGACCTCTATGTTACAGAAGTCACTGTCTGTCATTACTAGTGCCAAAGAAAGGACACTGGGCATTGCGGGAAAGACTCACAGTGTGGAAGATGCCAGTAAAAAGGGTCTTAAAGCAAGGGATAGCACAGCGCTTTCAGAAGTCAATGAATCCCCTGAGTGTTTTCCAAAAATGATCATCAGCCAGTCGGTTGAGTACACCAAAACGCCTAGTAAGATGGGCATCATGAAGCAGCAGGTGAGCGGCAGTCAGCCCTCCATTTATTCTGAACCAGGGAAGAGCAAGGACCTGTACGACCTCTCTGAGGTGTGCCCTTGGGAAATGGAGGAGTTACCCACTCCATCGGAGGGAAGGGCCCAAAAGCATGTTTCCATTGCCCCCTCTGAAACCACCACAATCCATGGGAGCAGTGCAAAAACTGGACACAAGTCTCAACACAAACAAAAAGGTTTGGGCCAATCTCCATCAAATCGCCGTCGCTCCAGAGATAAGACTGGGGACAGGGATGAAGGGAGGAAACCTAAATCTCCTCTCAACCTCACTGCCCACAAAGACGCTAGTCCATGGAACTTCGAAGATCCATCTGTCCAACAAATGGAGCCTGTAGGACTGTCCCCTGAGAGAACAAGACGCAAGAAAAGTGTCACACCCACAGATGGAAAGCCCAGGATGGTCCTCTCAGATATCTCAAAGTCCACAGGAAGCCTTTTGCAGCCTCCAGCTCTCATGGTGGATATCTGCCCTTGGGATTATGATCCCCCTCTGTCCCCCAACAAGGACAAGACTTCCAGCCCCACACACCATTCAAAGAGAAGAGATTCTTGCTCGAAAAGAAAAGGATCCTGCTCTTCCAAAGATAAAGCTAAGGATAAAGAGGATGATAAACGAAGGTCCAAGAGCAAGGAGCGGAGAAGCTCCTCAAGCAAACCCTCTGAGAAACGACGCACAAGCCAATCATCAGAGGGAGACCAAGCTGCCATGGTGGCATCTGGCAGGAGAAGGAGCTCTACTAGAGAGACCTCCATCAGCAGCAGTAAACGTCCTGACGTTTGCCCCTGGGAGACAGAGCCATTGCCAAGTGTTACCTCAAATGATAATCACACACCAACAAATGAGAACCACACAACACAAACACCGTCCTCTTACCTCAACATGGCTGAAGTTTGTCCATGGGACTTTGATGAGAAGTTGTCAGGAAAGAGTGCCTAACACAATACTCACAAAACTAGATCACTCCAGTAGGATTTCTGAGATGGCAGATTCCATATTTGAAAGGCCTGTTCACACCAAGAAAGTTAACTGTAACAATAATTGGCTTCCACACCAACACCTAATGATAACATTCTGTGTACTATGAGCGAGTGCTGCAATTATGTCATCTGATACTTTAAATACTCAAGCTCCTTAAAGTCGGGTGGATTCTGACAATTTTGTATCGTTCATCAGCCAGGGGAAAAATTGTTCTTAAAGTGATTCCAATGATATCATTCCTCTGTCGTTAATGTTATAGCTGTGGTCTTTGATATTCTTATAGAATTTGAACAATGATTCAAACTTTATAGGTATCATTGTAGTTATTGTTCTTGGTGTGCATGGGCCTTTAGCCTTATGTTTGCACTTATTTACTTAAAGTTTTCAATATATTTGCATACATAACAAGTAAAACACTTTCTCAGAAGTTTTCAATGCTTGGTAATGTAAAATGTAAAATTTCATCTACAAAAAAAGTTATTTGCAAATTGTTTTCAATTGAAATTAAACTACAGTGCCTTACAAAAGTGTTCAAACCCCTTTCATTTTCAGTTTCAAGCTTGATATTTTTATGTATTCGTTTATATCAATATTTTTTATGTGACATTTGTTTCAATCTATTTTAGCGTTTTCAGAATTTATTTTTTCCGTAAGGACAGTTTAAAAAAAGAAAAGGTGTTTTTAAATAATACAATGTATGGATGTATGGATGTAAGTAGAATCAGGGCAGATCTTCTGTCGGATAACATCTCCAAGATGTTAAATACCGTTTGACTAGTATCCAAAAATCCAAATCACAGTCTCTACTGCACCAATTTAATTGATTGCATAGAAACTGTGTCTATTCCTCGTTCACTAAGATCAAATAATAAATCTACTGCGGGATCTAGAAAAAATCTAATTGTTATTAAAACAAAAAATCTCGCTATTAGTGAACAAAAACAATTTCTAAAGCTAGGTCTCCTAAACATTAGATCGCTCACACCTAAGGTGGTTATTGTAAATGAAATGGTCACAGATAATAATTTCGATGTTCTGTGCCTTACTGAAACCTGGCTTAAACCAAATGATTATTTCGGTCTAAATGAGTCTACTCCGTCAGGATACTGTTATAAGCATGAGCCCCGTCTGATCGGTCGTGGCGGCGGTGTTGCAACAATCTACAGAGATATCCTTAATGTTACTCAGAAAACTCGTCATAGGTTTAATTCGTTTGAAGTACTTGTGCTAAATGTTACGCTCTTAGATGTAAGAAAAAAATCCCTATTATCTCTAGCATTGGCTACCGTATATAGACCTCCAGGGCCTTACGCCGATTTCCTAAAAGAGTTTGCTGACTTTCTATCAGATCTTTTGGTCAACGTCGATAAAGCATTAATTGTTGGAGATTTTAACATACACGTAGATAATTTAAATGATGCGTTAGGGGCTGCGTTTACAGATTTATTAAACTCCTTCGGGGTCAAGCAAAACGTCACCGGACCAACTCATCGTCTTAATCATACACTCGATTTAATTATATCATATGGAACCGATCCAACCGATATAGATATCATTCCACAAAGTGATGATGTCACTGATCATTACATGGTAACTTGCATATTAAGTACTGCTGTAATATGTCATGCTGCGCCACGTTATCGACCAGGAAGAACAATTCTTCCATCCACCATAGATCATTTCTCAAATAGCTTATCTGATCTGTCTCAGCTGCTGCCTGAACCCAAACAAACAGATGAACTAGACGAACTAACTAGCACTATGAGCACCATTCTCTCTAGAACATTGGATATTGTTGCACCCATTAAATTAAAAAAGGTCAGAGAAAAAAGTATAGCACCATGGTACAATAATACTACGTATGTTTTAAAGAGAGAAACCCGTAATTTAGAGCGTAAATGGAAAAAAACTAATTTAGAGGTCTTTAGAATCGCGTGGAAAGACAGTATGTCACGTTATAAAAAGGCCCTTAAAACGGCCAGGGCTGAGCACCTCAGCAAATTAATAGAAAACAACCGAAATAATCCAAGGTTTTTATTTAATACCGTGGCTAGACTAACAAATAAACGGACGTCGTCTGAACAAAATACCTCGTTACAGTTTAGTAGTAATGATTTCATGAACTTCTTCACCGAGAAAATTGAAAGCATCAGAATCAAAATCGTAAACGTTCAATCTTTACTCGCGCCTTATAAT
This sequence comes from Tiaroga cobitis, assembly GCA_030578255.1. Lineage (NCBI taxonomy): Eukaryota > Metazoa > Chordata > Actinopteri > Cypriniformes > Leuciscidae > Tiaroga > Tiaroga cobitis. The sequence goes on from CM060592.1 coordinate 24,177,282, forward strand.
TCAGCCGCAATTATCACCCCGCAAGAACAATTACAATGCTTTACAACCATAGAACAAAAAGAGTTAAATAAACTTATCACTTCATCTAAAACAACAACGTGTTTATTAGATCCTATACCAGCTGAACTACTGAAAGAAGTGTTACCTATAGTGGAAGAGCCTCTTCTCAATATTATTAACTCATCTTTATCTTTAGGTCATGTTCCAAGAACGTTCAAGCTGGCTGTTATAAAACCTCTTATTAAGAAACCACATTTAGATCCAAATAACCTATCAAATTACAGACCCATTTCGAATCTTCCATTTATGTCAAAAATATTAGAAAAAGTTGTGTCCAGTCAACTCGGCTCTTTCTTGCAAGTAAACGACATCTATGAAAAGTTTCAGTCTGAATTCAGGCCACATCATAGCACTGAAACTACGCTTGTTAGAATCACAAATGATTTACTTTTAGCTTCGGACCAAGGCTGTATCTCAGTTCTAGTTTTACTTGATCTTAGTGCTGCGTTCGACACTATAGATCACACAATACTCTTAGATCGACTACAAAATTACACTGGTGTTCAAGGACAAGCATTAAGCTGGTTCAGGTCATACTTATCTGACCGCTACCATTTCGTCTACTTAAATGGAGAAAAATCGATCATAACTTCGGCAAACTATGGAGTGCCGCAGGGATCTGTGTTAGGCCCTTTATTATTCTCAATATATATGCTGCCACTTGGTAATATTCTAAGGAAACATGGAATTAGTTTCCATTGTTATGCTGATGACACTCAAATATATATTTCATCACGGCCAGATGAATACGCTAAATTATCCAAATTGACAGATTTTGTTAAAGATATAAAAGATTGGATGACGCGTAATTTTCTTTTATTAAACCCAGACAAGACAGAGGTAATACTTATCGGTTGTAAAAACCGTCCACAAAACCTTTCACAGCACGACTTTAACATAGTAGGATGCCCTGTTACTTTATCCGCTACAGTAAAAGACCTGGGTGTTACATTAGACTGCAACCTGTCTTTTGAAAAGCATATTTCATATGTTACAAAAACACCCTTTTTCCACCTTAGAAACATTGCTAAGCTACGTAATATGCTATCAGTCTCTGATGCAGAAAAGTTAGTTCATGCATTCATGACCTCGAGACTAGATTACGGTAATGCTTTATTAGCTGGTTGTCCTGCATCTTCAATAAACAAGCTACAGTTAGTCCAAAACGCAGTTCTTACTAGATCAAGAAAATATGATCATATAACACCGATTTTATCATCACTTCATTGGTTACCTATAAAGTTCCGTATTAATTACAAGGTATTGCTTTTGACTTATAAAGCTCTAAATGGTTTAGCTCCAGTCTATTTAACGGATCTTCTATCGCCCTACAATCCATCGCGCTCTTTAAGATCACTAAATTCGAGGCTTCTGGTCATTCCTAGGATATCCAGATCCACCAAAGGAGGCAGAGCATTTTCACATTTAGCTCCGAAGCTCTGGAATAGCCTTCCTGATAATGTTCGTTGCTCAGACTCGCTCTCACAGTTTAAAACTAGACTGAATGCGCATCTATTTAGCCAGGCATTCATATAAATTTTTTTATCTTACAGTTACTGTAAATCCGGCCTCTAGTTCATAAACGCCAGAGGAGAACTGGCCCCCGACTGAGCCTGGGTTCTCCCAAGGTTTTTTTTCTCCATTGGGTCATCTGATGGTGTGTTAGGACACCTTTAGGTCACTGGATGGAGTTTTTCGGTTCCTTGCCACTGTTTGCCTTTGGCTTGCTCAGTTGGGGATATTCAAATTAATTAACCAATCATACCATTGATCAGCTCTACCAAACTTGGATGTCTTTTTTTTCCCAGTAATAAACAAACATTGTTAAGTTGTTTTGATTGATACTGTGAAGCAGCTTTGATACAATCTGTATTGTGAAAAGCGCTATATAAATATATTTGACTTGACTTGACTTGACTTGACTTGACTATACAATGGATAAACTTTTTGTTCAGTTATCAGGAAGGGGAAACTAAAGGATTTTTGTAATTCAGCAAGTGACAGAATTCATTTTTAGGGTTTGAATACCTTCACAAGGCACAGTTGGAAAGAGTGGGGTAAGATGAGACACCTCCTGTATCTAGGAAACAATTTTTATGCAGTGTATTTTAAGGTTTAATATTTGGCTTTTCGTGATGGAATTGAGCACACTATCATAACCCTAGCTGTCACTCTTTTTACTCCAGTAAATAATTCTCAGGGCAGGCTTATTATTCATCATTTTGAAGGTCAATGTGTAGTTATAATTGTTGTATAGACATCATTGTATAGGCTTCATGGTATATCTCCACTGTCATTGCCCAGGAAAAAGATTGTTCAAATAACTTGATACAGGTTTGAACTATAGGTATTTGAAACCAACATTTTACCAGAAAACAAGCATTTGTATAACTGATTTAAAATCTAGCCCTTGCAATGTTCCCATGTGGCGACTAGCCCCAGTGTCTGCTGCATATCATACATGTTGTGGACTTGGTTGATGACGTATATCAGTAAATTGGGTAAATATTAACATTGAAATACTTACTACTGTGTGGGGGAAAAATGCTTTAAGGCAAGTTGAGCTTCATCATTTTCAATAAGAGATCATCTTTCAATGGCCCTATGTTAAAAATGCTCTCGTCAAATCAATTAATATTAGTTGTCCTGACATATGAAACCGGCTCGTCTTACCCCATTCTTGCCTATGTTTTAAAATCAATTGTAAATTACTAAAATATACAAAACATTTATTTACAACTTCTATGAATAACATTATTTACCTTGTGCCCACTTGAAGTAAGAGTGATGGACAATTATTATATCTGTCTTTTAAAAATGGCCTACAATGTTTTAAACAATCTTTTATTTGATCAAATATACCCAATGAATGGTAAAGACCAGACAACTGTACACCAGCAGTTTGTGATTTAAATCAGTTGTTTCATCATTCTCTGTAAAGCATTTTCTTCAGTGAACTGCATGAATGCAAGTAAAACCTTTTTAAATCTATGTTAAATATTGACAGTGAACTACAGTTCAAAGCATTTGTTTGATCATTGCATGGGCACACCTATCTGTTGCATTGTTGTCGATACAGAGTTGTTTTTCCATTTTACAGAAACCTTCTTCTGTTCTGTTGTGATTTGTATCAGTATCAACTATTAAGTGATGTCACCCTATTGGTGATTGTTGCATCAGTGTTTACAAAGTCACATTGGCTCTTGCATGACAGTAAGTAGGTCTGTCTTTTTACTGCACATGGAATTCCTAATCAGTAGGAGTGTTGTGAGTCTATTGAATATCTCAAAGCAAAGATATATTCATAACTTCAGTATTATGCAGTTGTTATGCCCAATAGTGATCCACCGTGTAACATTTCTACTGTAAATATATATTGTGTGCTTCTTTGTGATAGCATGTACATACAATTCTTCCTGCAATAAACATATCGTGTTCTGATTTTACTGGTTGGCCTCGTGATCCTCATCATATGCTTATATTATGATGTTTTTAATAATTATTTCTCTGCAACCACAAACCACCCCAGAATGAAACTCTCACCACATGAAAGAGTGGAGCATAGAGTTTCAATGATGCACACAGTTTCAATGAACAGCCTAATGTTGCCATTTTGAAATATACTTGTTTGAAATTGGGTCCATCTTTTTGAAACAACCATATATATATATATATATATATATATATATATGTATATATAAAATATTACTGATATAGTGAAATTATTTTTTAACCATTTTCATTCAGCTGAAAACTTTATTTAATCAATTAATGTATAAAATGTATTTACTTATCAACACTCAAATAAAAACTGAGTTAAAATTGCACATACGACAGTTTTTAAATCAACATTTTAGTTGCGTGATTTAATTATGTTGCTACTCAAATTTGTTGTTGAAATATAAAAATTTAAAAGATGGTTGTATTAACTTTTTTTCATTGCAGATTTATTCTAACGTACAGTATATTAAAGGGGTGGTTGATTATGATTTCACTTTTTTAACTTTAGTTCGTTTATAATGTTGCTGTTTGAGCATAAACAACATCTGCAACGTTAAGACACTCAAAGTTCAAAGCAAGAGAGATATTTTCTTTTACAGAAATAGTTTTTTAAGGACTATACTCTGGGACTACAATGTGCTTCTTCCCGGGTTAGTGACATCACTAACCCTAAAATTTACATAAACCCCGCCCCCGGGAACGCATTTATAGATTATCATGACAGAATATGCTAATCAATGACTGAAGATAGTTAACTCCACATCAGCTACATAGATTAATCAACTAACCATTCAGAAATGTCCTGTTGCGTTCTTGTTGTAACTTCTTGAGTCTCTCCATCTTTGTCCAACTCTGGTTTGAACATAAAAGGCTAAAAGTTTTTAAAATTTTCAATGCATGTCCCTGTGAGGTAATCGGAGCTGCTAACAGGAGCTGTTGAATCTCCGCCCTCTGTGCCGGGAGTAGCAGCTGATTTGCATTTAAAGGGACACAAAAAAACGGTCAAAAAGTGACCATTTTAACAAGCTATAAAAATATCTGTGGGGTATTTTGAGCTAAACCTTCACACACACTCTGGGGACATCAGATACTTATTTTACATCTTGTGAAAAGGGCATTATAGGATCCCTTTAAACAATAAAGACAACAAGTTGAGTAAAAAATATAATCAATGTGTAATATGCCAGTGCAAAAATCTTTGTTCTAACTCTGATTGGTTGATTGCAAGTTTGAATTTATTTTATTTTTTTTGTATTTTCATGAGTTTAACTCCATTTGCAATTGTGTGTGCCAAAGTAGATTTCTTTCAGCTTCATATTTTGATTCTTATATTTCTCCATTCCACAGGTGCTGCTGGTTTTGTTTTTGTGCATCAATTTGCTCTACCGGGCTTAAAATATATCAAGGGAAATAATTTCCATTAAAAAAGCTTATTTCTAGGATCCATAAAAAGCTGTATCATCTCTATTGTGAAAAAGTCCATTCAAAAGCAGCATTTCTCCATATTTAGCATGTTAGTTGCACTAAGCACCTTTTTAATTAAGAAATACAGTAATGCCAGACCCCTCCCCCCTCCCACCTCAGAATATCAAAAGAAAATGATCAAGAGTACAGCATCCTCAAGCTCAGAATCTTCTTATAAACACAACACATTACACATATTAGCTAGTTGTTTTCTTATTTATCAACATTAGCCAGTTCATACTAAGAACCCTAATACACTCGTGCATGCATGGAAATGTGAAACAGAAGACATGATGGGCAAACGCATGAAATCCTTCGTTGATAAACTGAGGGGTGTGAACAACATGATTTAAGCGCATTTTGTTTCGAGTTAAAAGTACAAGTAACGCTGCCTCCTTGTGGACGTACTCCTACTGCTCTTCAACAGTGAACAATGCGGCATGACTGAGAAAAAAGTGCAATTATGAGAATGATATTTTAATGCTAGCAAACAAGATGGTCAACAGCCTATTAAAATGTTTAAATAATCAGTTCATAAAATGTGAGGACATGTTTTGCCAATACATTTACATTAGTCATTCAGCACAGTTGTGATTTAAAACATTTAATTGACACAACACAACCATGCTATACAGTGGAGAAAATAATTATATCTGATCCCCTGCTGATTTTGTAAGTTTGCCCATTTTGTAAGAAATTAAGGGTCTATCATTTTTATGGTAGGTTTATTTGAATGGATAGACAGAATATCAACCAAAAAATCCAGGAAAAATATATTAGGTTATAAATTGATTAGCATTTAATCGAATGGAATATTTGATCCCCTACCAACCATTCTGCCTCCCACAGATTGGTAATCTGCCCATGTGGAACACAGATTAGTCCTGTCACTTTAATAATGTACTCCTAATGTCAGCTTGTTATGTGTATAAAAGACACCTGTTCACATAATCTGTATCTTCCATTCCAACTTCTCCACCACCATGGGCAAGACCAAAGAGCTGTCAAAGGACACCAGGGATCAGTTTGTAGACCTGCACAAGGCTGGAATGGGCTACAAGACCATCAGCAAGAAGCGTGGTGAGAAGGAGACAACTGTTGGTGCCATTATTCGTAAATGGAAGAAATACAAAATAACCATCAATCGCCCTCGGTCTGGAGCTCCATGCAAGATCTCGCCTCATGGGGTAAGGATGATCATGAGAAAGGTGAGGGATCAGCCCAGAACTACACGGGAGGAGCTTGTTAATGATCTCAAGGCAGTTGGGACCACAGTCACCAAGCAAACCATTGGTAAAACACTACACCGCAATGGATTGAAATCCTGCAGCACCTGTAAGGTCCCCCTGCTCAAGAAGGCACATGTAGAAGCCTGTCTGAAGTTTGCTAATGAACATCTAAATGATTCTGAGAAGGCTTGGGAGAAAGTGCTGTGGTCAGATGAGACCAAAATTGAGCTCTTTGGCATCAACTCAACTCGTCGTATTTAGAGGAAGAGAAATGCTGACTATGACCCCTAGAAAACCATCCCTAAAGCCAAGCACGGAAACATCATGCTTTTGGGCTGTTTCTCTGCTAAGGATACAGGACGACTTCAGTGTATTGAGGGGCTGATGGACAGGGCCATGTACCGTAAAATCTCGAATGAGATTTCTTCCCTCAGCCACAACCCTGAAGATGGGTCTTCCAGCATGACAATGACCCAAAAAATATAGCCAAGGCAACAAAGGAGTGGCTCAAGAAGAAGCACATTAAAGTCTTGGAGTGGCCGAGCCAGTCTACAAACCTTATAATCTGTGGAGGGAGCTGAAACTTTGAGTTGTCAAGCGAAAGCCAAGAAACCTTAAGGATTTAGAGAGTATCTGTAAAGAGGAGTGGACCAAAATCCCTCCTGAGATGTGTGCAAACCATGCAACTACAGGAAACGTCTTACCTTTGTGCTTGCCAACAAAGGTTTCTCCTTCAAGTTCTAAATGAAGTTTTGCTTGATGATCAAATACTTATTTCACTCACTGAAATGCAAATCAATTTATAACTTATATATAATGTGTTTTTTTCTGGATTTTTTGGTTGATATTCTGTCTCTATCTGTCAAAATAAACCTACCTTAAAAATGATTGACCAAAGTTACATTAAAATATTTAAAGGGGACCTATAATACAAAATTCCCTTTGAACATAAATGTGTGTTGGCAGTGTGTGTACACAACCACAATGGTAAAAATCCACCCACTACTGTTTTTTTTTCATCCCCATAAATCATAAGTAGGCTAGTGTCTCAGAACAAGCCGTTTGCAGATTCTAGCTTTTGTGATGTCACAAACGCTTAGGCCCCGTCCCCGACTGCTTATAGATTCTGCTATATTAAGATCCGTTCACACTAAGAACGATAACTATAAAGATAATTATAACTATATTAGCGTCCACACCCAGACAGCAACACAGTGTCGGCCCAGATCCGGCCCACACATGAGCCTCAATCTTCACCAGCAGATGATATCATTCTGATTATTCTAAGCTTGTCTGTCACTTTAAATGCTCAAGCTCATTACAGCAGGATGGATTCTGATTGGCTGTCAGTCAATGTTTTTATCATTCATCAGCAGGATAAAATCGTTCTGAAAATTATTCCAAAGATATTGTTTTTCTGTGTCATTATCGTTATCCTGTAGTGTGAACTCTGCTATTATTTAATATTGAGAACAATTTTTAAAACTACATCTTTATATGACTCATTCCAGAATATACATTTCAAGTAGAGAAAGAAAACAAAAAATAGGATTTTTCTTTTCTGTTCAGTTTAAATTCAACATTTTCAATGTTTGCTGATCTTAAACTTGTAAGATTTAAAATATTAAGACTGAACATCAATGTACAATACAGAAAAATCTGTCAACTCTGTTATAGACAACTTGGGCTGACGATAACAGAGTTGATATTTTCCACCATTTTGTGCTTTAGCTCAAAATGCTAACCTCAAACCAGAGACCACATGGCATGTCTAAAAACAGAATTTTATGGGTTTTCACCATGATATCGTTTTTTAAAAAGTGAATGAGAGATTCACTGCAATATCACAATAATAGATTTGACAAATACTTAATCTACTATTGGTGTATCCTAAACATTTTGTACAAATGAATGAGAGAAGAATAATGACATACTTCACTGCTTTCCAGAATTTCCCACCAGAGGAAGTTACATCCCTTGGTGCAATTCACATGCTTTTTCTACAAATGCTTTGGAGGGTTTATTTTGTTTTATAACAGGTAACAGAGTTGACCAGAACGTAGGGGCAGACACAAAATCAATTTTTTTAATTAATTAAATTGCATAGAATATATATTTTCTGTATTATTTGTAATTGTTTATATAACTTAATAGAGTAAACACAAAAACACATTTTAATAGTAGACTTAATTGTTTCATGATAATTCAAGTTGAATGTATGAATCAGGAGGCAGAGACAGTCAATAATAGGTTGAGTGGGAGTCATTTACTTAATATTTCCAATTAAATTTCTTTCCTAAATATTTGTAGAGATAGTTTAATATAATTTATTTTTTTTAAATAAAAGAAGGTTTATCTGGGAGACTCGAAATGTACCCCCAATTCTAGAATGACTCATAAAATATACTACAATATTAATGTGTCGATTAACAGGGTTGAATGGTTGAGTGTGACAAGTGCTTTGGAATTGTATTCTCTGGCCACATCGTAGGTTATAGTGTTTTCGGCGCAAAGATCTTTGGCCGATGCTTTAATGTTTATAAGCGCTGAATTTTAAGATGTAGGCTAGAAATCGCACGTGTGAGAAGTATGGCAAGCCGTTTTAACTTTTATTCATTTCCAGGATATGAATTCTTGATATCAACAATTCAATTGTTGATATCAACAATTCAATTCTTGATATCAACAATTCAATTCTTGATATCAAAAAATGTAATTGCTGATATCTGTAATTGTATTTTCACTAGTGAAATGTCACCATAGGCTGCCATTCAAAATCAATTGTTGATATCAAGAATTGATTTTTTACTAGTAGAAATATCATTTTTGATATCAACAATTACATTGTTACTAGTAAAAATGTGAATTCCTGATATCAATAATTAAATTGTCACTAGTTGAAATGTCTATTCTTGATATCAACAATTCAATTGCTACTAGTAAAAATTTTCATTTTTGATATCTGAAAATGTATTTCTGATATCAATATTATTTCAGATATCTAAAATGGCTTTCTTACTAGTAACAATCACATTCATGATATCAGAAATTAACATTGTCACTAGTGAAAATTAAATTTTGGATATCAAAAATGAATATTGTTACTAGTAGCAATTTAATTGTTGATATCAAGAATAGACATTTCAACTAGTAACAATTGAATTATTGGTATATAAAGGTTTTTACTAGTAAGAATTGTATTTCTGATATGTGAAATTGGAATTTTAACTAGTAAGAAATCAATTCTTGCCGTTTTAACTTTTATTCATTTCCAGGATATGAATTGTTGATATCAAGAATTCAATTGTTGATATCAAGAATTACATTTTTTTATATCAACAATTTAATTCTTGAAATCAACAATTGGTTTTGAATGGCAGTCTATGGTGACATTTCAATAGTGAAAATACAATTACAGATATCAACAATTTGAAAAAGTTCAAATTCAATTGTTGATATCAAGAATTATCATTTTAACTAGTGAAAATGTAAAAGTTGATATCAAGAATTAGCATTGTTACTAGTGGAAATGTTATTCCTGATATAAAAAATTGCCATTGTTACTAGGAGAAATCTAATTCCTGATATCAATTAGTATAATTTTAACTAGTGAAAATGTAGTTGTTGATATCAAGAATTCATATCCTGCGAATGATTAAAAGTCAAAACGGCTTGCCTATTGCCATTCCCAGGATATAAATTGTTAATAGGCCTATCAAGAATTATAGTTTTTACTATTTGAAATTCAACTGTTAATATCAAGAATTATAGTTTTTACTAGTTAAAATTGAATTTTTGATATCAAGAATGAAAATTTTTACTAGTTGAAATGTAATTCCTGATATCAAAAATTGCCATTGTTACTAGAAGAAATCTAATTCCTGATATCAATAACTATTATTTTAACTATTGAAAATTGAATTGTTGATATGCAGAATTCATAATCCTGGATATGATTAAAAGTTCAAACGGCTTGCCATAGAGAAGACGCTGATGCTGAGGGGAAGCCGCTGACATCTAATGACATCAATTTGTAGTCATTGAGTCTGTCTATCAGTCACACCAGATGTGAGCGTTTACCCTCGTGAGGGAACTCAGGGAAGAGAGACAAAGGGAGCGAAGCAGGAATCGCACTTTGATATTATTTTGCAGCTGGCCAATTGAAAAAAAGTCTAAGACAAAAAAACAAAACAAAACCTGGGCTTATACGAGTTGTCGTGATCTTGTAAGGAGTTTTTTTGAGCTTTTGGAGAAACATGGCTGATGGTGACAACGAAGTGGCATCCCTGCCTCTTAAACACAGATTCAGGGATGTATTACTTCGAGAGCATGCACGGCAAAACGATGCCAAGTAAGTGAATGAAATTTCCTTATTATGTTTTAAGACCATTTGAACCAACATACAAAACAAGCATTTGTGTAGGCTAATTTAGTTTGGACCTATACAGTAGGTGTTACTGCCTTATCACAGTTGTGGAATCCTATACTGTGACAATTAGTTATTGATGGTGTGCAAAAACAGTATAGGCTACTGGTAATAACTCCAGTGTGATGGAGTGCAACCAGTGGTGGAAATGGCTGAAATTTATTGGGGGAACTCAAGTTGGGGTCTTATCATTTTTAAACCGAAAATCCCACTATGTGAGATTTGTATAGCGTTTGGACTGGATTTCTTCCTGGACTCATCTTATTTATAAAATAATTTTATAGATGGAAAACATTAATTTCTTTTGTTTAATCAGTCATTCTCACCCATGTGTTTTGCCGCATAGGATGCAGGTTGACATATCCAGTAAAGATAGTTTCAAAGAACGCCTCCAGTTTTACTTCATCAAAAACCAACGATCGAGTATGTGTTTTTTATTTTCCTGTTACAATCACAAATGCTAAAATGTATTCTTTCTTGTTTACATCACATAAATTCAACACATTATTAAAAAATAATCGAGTTTCGAATTTCATACTGTTTTAAAATTATATTTAGTTCTACTTATTAGTTTAAAATGTGTGATATTTTCCATATTTATGTGACAAAAGTTTTTCACACTTGTTGAGTGCATGAAACTTCTTTTCTACTATGTCTAAAATGTTTTATAAACACTATTTTTATTCCTCAGGTCTCTGGGTGCGATTGTTTTATCTTTCGCTCAATGTGTTAAGCTGCATTTTGTATATATCCAGAGTGCTGTCTGACCAAGGAGAACATCAACACACATGGTACTGTAGATATTATTCATTGTTTGATGGACAGAAAGTTTGGAAGGCTCACCCTTAGCCAAATGAGATGGTTCCCATAAGATTAATTACACTCACTGGATTCACAATGTATAGGCTTAACCCTTGAATGATGTTGCAGGTCAATTTGACCCGGAACACAAAATAACTCTAGGATATTTTTTAAAATTGAGACAATTTCTCATTTAGGGTTATGAACATGCCTGCAAAGTTTTGACACTCGGGTGTTGTGGAATGCGTCTACAAAATTGCTGACGTTTTTAATGTTAGTGGGTCAATTTGACCCACAATTTCATTGTTAACCTCAGCTGCACAGACCCCAATTTTTTTTTTTTTTATATCAGTTTCTCAACTATCCTCTGAGAGTATTTATTTAAATTTACATTTTATATTTGGGAGACACTTTTATGCAAAGAAATGTACACCGCAGCACAAAAGGCGTACATTTGTATCAGTTCAAGAATGTTAATATCGCTGGGAATTTAATGCATGATTTTGGCTCTACTGTTTTTATGGAAGCTCACAAAAATACAACAAAAACATTTAAAATGAAAAAGAAAAAATCTAAATTTTACAAGTTACAATACTGTTTATTTTAAATAAAAATGGTTAAAAATAGTTGTTAAATACAGTTTTAAAAATAATATGTTCTTCTATTTATTTTTGTTGTAATGTGTGAGAAGCATTAATATTAAAGATTTACTGTTTTCACCTGATTTATTTATACAGTGTAATTGTTCTTGAATTGTATTGAATATGATTAGGGTCAATTTGACCCGCAACATAAAAATCCTACCCAGAATGGAACCCGATACAAGGGTTAAAGGAAAATGTGTTTATGCGGAAAAAAATCGTGTCAGACTCTGAGAAACAGTAATGGGCTGAAAAATTCTGCTCATAAAGGCACAACAGTCTCTAATTTCTTGTCTCTTAGTCAATTCCCTACATGCTTCTAATGATGATTGTGTTTGAAGGCATACTTCATTTATGATACTGGCCGAAGAAGAATGAGTTTGTATATAACAAAACTAGAAAATAAATACCTTGCTTCATTTTGTAAAAGTAACTTTTTTATATGAGGATTAGTAAAACATTTTTATTCAGTTTATACTTATATAAAATGACTGTTCCATAATGATATCTGCTTCAAAATAATGTAATTCCTCTACTCACAGCTTGGGCTGCACATACAAAAATTATACCCTGCTTGAAATCAACTGGTATGTATTTCCAAACAAACCAAAAGCAAGACAAAAATTATATATAAAATTGCTCTGATTAATTAATTTGCACCATGTTAATAATCCTTTATTGTTACCAGGGCCTCAATTATTTGGGTTGAACGAAATCACACGCTTTGGGCTGTTCAGGTAGTTCTGCAGATAAATCTCATAATATCCACAATTTTTAGAATTGATTTAATTTATTTTGTGAAAGGTTTGAGTTATGGAACTAATATAAAGTTATTGATGTATATTAATTTTCTTTAGGTGTCTGTTGCAGTCATATGTTTATTCATGAGAATCCTGCTGACATATCTACGATACAAGGTATACATTTTTAGTATTTTCCATATCAGTTTACAGGAACATCAACATCGAAACAATAACCCTAAAGAATCAATCTACTGATATATTTTTTCATGCAACTATTGATACCACCTGTGTTAATTCTGTTTGTTTATCTCTCTAACAATCTAGGGGAACATATGGCAGCAGGTTCTTCAAATAGCGTTTATCTTGGAAATGATTGACACAGTGCCCTTTGTGATTGGAGTAAGTTCAACTTTTTTTTAAGTATTAATCTTTGCTTCATAACTCATAACCTACCACACTACACAACCACCCTCAACACCATAGCTGAAAACCCTAGTAACCAAATTCCATTTTAGAGCACATATAGCAACTTGTTTACAACTTTTTTTTAAAACACAGTGACATTTCATTTAAGATATTTATGTTGTATAAACAATTGCATAAAACATTAAAGTCGGAGGATTAGACCTTCTGTGTTCCCTTTTGGCTGATATGTGTTTAGAGCTTACTTTGGCATTTTAAAAACCAGTTGAGCATTCTTATAAGATTATTTATTATTACGTATTAAATGTCTGTTTTGGTGAAAAGCTTCAGTTTTTTGTGAAAGTTTAATGGGTGTTCTTTGTTGTAACAGATTTTTTATCCTCCTCTACGGAACCTCTTCATCCCTGTGTTTCTGAACTGCTGGCTGGCAAAACGTGCCTTGGAAAACATGGTTGTGAGTATATGTTTTGAAGAAAGAATAGACGTGCATTTGTTATACTGTAGTGGTGATCAATTGATCGAACTATTTGTCTGCCTGCTGTGGATGGCATTAAAAGGACAGTTCAGCCAAAAATTTAAATATACAATAAACTCAATGTAATTCCAACATCGGTTTCTCTCTGGCTCTCAGAATGATCTTAATCGTGCTACTCACTGGACACAGTCAGCCATGTCCAATCAGGTCCTCATCCTCATCTCCACCATTGTCTGCTTCATTTTCACTTTGTGAGTCAGCACATGTACACACTCACAGCACACACTAATCGTACACACGATTTAGCCTAATTCGACCACAAACTGCTTGTCAAACAGAATATCCCAACAACCCTGCTGAAAAATCCAGCATTGCTGGTCACCAGCATAAGGTATGCTTTGCACACTGGGACCAGCATGGGATGCTTGTTGCTGGTTTGCTGGCTCCCAGCATGGGATGCTGGTGTGCTGGTGGTGGTATATTGTCTTTTGGGTACTGGAATGATCCCAGCAATACCACAACAAAATGTGTTACATATCACTTTTCTTAGTGTGTTTGTAGTTAGAACACGACCAAGACAATTTTCCAAATGAATTTGAATGAATTATTTGATAAGGAAAAAAAGCGTTTTGCTGGTTATATATTTACTGGTACACAGTAAAATCCTCAATGTTAAACAGACACTTTTCAGTTTTCATATGGTCCCATCTATAGAGTAAAAGTAACACTGAAGTAGGGCCCTATGAAATCCGTTTTATGTTTTCCCAAATTCCGTTTTTCCCGTTTAAATTTTTGGGAATTCCTTTTTTTTTTACCCTTTACTGTTATTTTAGTCATAAAAAGAGTGTGCTTTTAAAGTTGATGATTAAAATGTATTCAAATAAAATAGGAATGACCTTATATTACAGACATTTACTCAGTAGCCCTTTCAGGACAAATACTGCATGATGCCACATGACACTGCACTCTTCAAGTAACAACAAAATATGGTTATGAGCTTTAAACTGTCCTGTAAAATAAATTATATTAGTTTATATAAGTTTAAATAAAAGTCACACTCTGTCTCTCTCTCGCCCAGTGTCGCTCGCGGAGTTTGCTTCGCTTTTGTCCAGTCCGGCGCCTCATAGACAGACGCGGTGTGTGTGTGTGCGTGTATGTGAGAGAGACGCGTGAGTGATAGAGAGACGGAGGGAAAGCGGGGAAAGGAAATACAACTGAAAGAATACGCTGCGTGTTTTAAATAGCTTTAAAAAAATGAACGAAACGCAATATGTGGCGGCCAGAGTTGATTTTGTGGCCGCGAATTAGTCTATGTGTGGGAAACACTGCATAAAAGTCACGTGCGAACTGCTCGGCTCGGTACTGAGGGCTTATAGCGTCGAGTTTCTTAAATTTTTCGCCGACGAAAGCAGAGCCGTGGAGAGCCGCTTCGCCATGCTTTCATTGTTTTGATTTCGTCATTGGAGCTGAAATGACGGGAGGGGTTGTGTCGCCCAGATTTGCTTCCCCCGGTCTGCATTTTCACCAGACATACGTTCTTCTCCCACACAAAAACAGAATTTCAATCCAAATATGTACAATTCCACGAAATTCCGCGTTAACACTAGATTCCGCGTTAATTTGCCAATTCCGCAATTCCGTCTGTGATTCCGTGATCGGGAAAATTATAGGGCCCTACTGAAGCAATGTAACAGTTAGTGAAATAAAATAGATTTACTCAAAAAATGATTATTGAGCATTAGTGATGAACACCTGCTGAACACAAGCAGAACTACTGAAGATAGGGGGAACAACAAGAACATAAAAAAGAAAAAGAAGAGATGAGCAGAAACACAACAACTACAACTGACTCTAAATGTTTTTGTTTTGCAGTGTACACAAGCTCTGTTTAACTGATTTATGTACAGATCTTTTGAAAGAGGAGACAGGACTATACTGGGCCAGCACTATAACAACACTAACCAGCATAAACCAGCCTGGGGTGTGTTTCCCGTACAACAACGTAACTCGCTGGTTCACTACCATAGTATGATGCATCGCTGAAGAAATCAACTAGCCAGTCACGACTGTTTCCCGAAACCATATTGTCGCAAATTGGTCGTTCAACCACGTTGGTTAATGATGTCACGCAGGTGGTGGAGTAATAACTTTCTTTAATGAATCTGTTTGAGATCGAATTAATGCTAGATGTTTTGCTATAAATTACGAACATGGCATCTGAGGACTATTTCAAATTTTTCTCAGTTATTTTGCTTTATTTCCAGATTCAATCATAGGCTCGTTATTACGTACTTAAAGCACGTTCGCACACTTCAAAAATGGTGCTTTAATCTCTTGACAAACTAAAAGACGTAAATGACATTTGTATGTATTCTAAATAAAAGATACAGATTGCACTTAATGTCAACTTGCTTATTTTGCTCAAGACAAGGATTCATTAAGTCCACATGTCATGCAAACAAGAAACTCTGCTTTTAACCACAGGTCAAGAGCTGTCAATCAAACCACACAACTTTGCGATGCTGTTTGCAAATGTTCGTTAGAGCGATGGTTTCGGGAAACAGAGACTCGTTGAACTATGCTGATAACGACGGAACTTGCTATCATAGTTGGCTAACGATGCTTTTGGGAAACAAAAACTCTGGTTTATGCTGGATTTTTCAGCAGGGAACTGTGTCTCCTGGTCTTAATCAGAGCCTGTTTGCTCTCATTTGCCTGAGACTGAAGCATTAGATGTGCAGCTCTGTTCAGGGTAAGAAACAGATTGAATTGCAGCTCATTTTTTGCATTTTCTGCTTTTAGAGGCAGGAGCACTTACTCACCACAAATGTACTTGTCCATCTGTGTTCACACCCTTATTAATCCCTGGTGTGTTGCCAGACTAATTGTAAAATACCCTTGTACCTTATGCCGCTTTTCCACTGCATGGTACGGCTCAGTACGGTTCGGCTCGCTTCGCTTTTCCACTGCGTGTGTACGACTCGGTTCGGCACGGCACAGCATGGCTCGGTTCGCTTTAGCTCGGTTTGCTTTTCCACTGCAGTTAGTACCGCTTCAAAGTTGGTGGGATTATAGACTAATCGTTATAGTTTATCCGCTCCTCGGTAACCAACAAGAGGAACGTCTGCACTTCGTCCACTGACCACGATTCAGCCATTTCTTTTTTGGAAGTTTTTTTCTTTCTAGACTAAATGTCAGAAAGCATTTACTCATCTCACTTGCACAAAAAAAACAGATTCAATATTCCTTAAAATGAATAAAAACAGTTAAATAACACAAATATATTTAATGTATTTAATCTCACTTTATTGACCAATGTCTTTTCTGTGAAATCTGTCAACTCTGACTGCCCAAAATCTGCAGTTTGATGCACTGTAGCATTGTAGCATACAATTGGGGCAAATATCAGGGTGAAAGTCATGTAGTGTATTTATTTCAGAGAGAAGCTCTAGCATCCTTTGTTTTAGATGACGTCGCTGCAGATTATCTCCTCTAGACCTCAGCAACATTAACTTTATTTTTGTTGTCAATATATTGGAGTTTTTTCTTTTATCTCAGAACTAAATCAATATACTAATTGGTCTGTGGTCAAGTGTTCATCATTAGAAAAACCACAGACAGCACTACATGATCACCATTACACTGCCAGTAAGTGCATCGCAACGCTTTTAGAGGAGATTTTCACAAGCTGTTTGCTCATAGACTTGGTGTCGTTTGGAGAGCTAATGCAGACAGAGAGTCAGAGCAAAAGATGAGTTCTCTGTCATTTCCTGATCCCATCACTTCATGACCATTTGCCACATTAGTCAATACGTGGTGGTTTTACCCAGAAATTGAGCTTGCATATCTCACATCCTTCTATAAGGCATTTGCTCAAAACAAATTTTTCTGTGTGTCATGCATGTAAAATGCAACATGCTCATGCTGTTCAAAAAAGAATCAACTTTTGCTGATTTTGTCTCTTTGTAATGCTCATAAATAACTGTGAAACATCAAATTTTGTGTTACAGTGTTACCAATTTTCTTTTTGAATGCATAATGTATCGTAAATAAATAAATGTTCTTCCTTAAAATACAGGGTGCATAAGTCAGGACACCCCTATGTTAAATTCCCATAGATTTGTATTTTTAAAGGCCAGTTATTTCATGGATCCAGGATACCATGCATCCTGGTAAAGTTCCCTTGGCCTTTGGAATTAAAATAGCCCCACATCATCACATACCCGTCACCATACCTAGATATATACACCATACCTAGATATATAAACCACAGTACTGCAGTGGTTTCAGTCCTACCTTTCTGGCAGGACTGAGCGTGTTATATTGGGAGAATGTGAGTCCAGGATGCTCCCTGTTACATGTGGTGTCCCGCAGGGGTCGGTTCTCGGCCCAATCTTATTCATTTTTTACATGCTTCCCCTCGATTCTGTCATCAGCAGACATGGACTATCCTTCCATTGTTATGCTGATGACATGCAACTTTATATCAAGACTGCCCCAAGCCCCTCCATAGCCATGTCACGTCTCACCACATGTCTTGAGGAGATAAAGTCATGGATGAAAAGCAACTTCCTCCAGCTGAACTCTAGTAAAACTGAGGCATTACTTTTTGGCACCCCTCATCAGATTCGCTCCTCTCCCATATCTCAGTTCATCTTTGACGGTCAGGTCATCACTATCTCCTCTCAGTCGTAAACCTAGGGGTTCGGTTTGACCCACAGCTGCCCTTCAATGACCACATTAAACACATTTGCAAAACCTCCTTCCATCATCTTCGAAACATCTCCAAACTCCGTCCCCTTCTTACTCTTCCAGATGCAGAGAGACTTGGTCATGCCTTTATTTCCACTAGGCTGGACTACTGTAACGGTCTCTTCATTGGGATTTCTGGCAAAAATATCCAGAAGCTTCAATACATCCATAGCGCTGCCAGAGTCCTAATGAGAGTCCGAAAATATGATCACATAACTCCCATTTTACACTCACTGCACTGGCTCCCTGTTTCATTCCGGATCGACTACAAAATCCTCCTGCTTACACAAAAATGTATCACTGGACATGCATCTCCATATCTACAAGAACTCATCACTTTGTAATCCTCCCCCCGCACCCTCAGATCATCAGGCCACATGCTTCTTCAGGTCCCCACCTGAAGGCTTCGTACCATGGGGGGCCGAGCTTTTTGTTCAGCTGCACCGCGGCTTTGGAACCGCCTCCCGAGTGAGCTGAGAGCAGTACAGAGCCTGGACACTTTCAAAGCAGAACTGAAGACTTTTTTATTCAGAAAGGCTTTTATGTGCTGATTGTTTTTATTATTTTGCAGTTACTGTTGTTCTCCTGTGTAGCACTTTGAGATTCTTCGGAATGAAAAGTGCGTTATAAATAAAATCTATAATTATTATTATTATTATATATTGGCATGGGGTACTTTCCATAAGATCATCTCTCAATGCAAATCAAACCAGCTATTAGGCTAACTGAAATTAAAACCATCCCAATCTCTAGGTATGGTGAAGGGTATGTGATGACGCTCAGATCTGATGCTCAGTTTGAACACAATCGCCCACATCGCAGGGCACTATTTGAGGGAGCAGCCATTTGTAGTGGTGTCTGAAACCATAGTGGACTTAATCGAGTGCACTCATTCAATCCCACAACTCACCGCAATAACGAGTGTACAACCGATGTCAATGGCTAGGGAATACCCATAATGCACTGTGAGGGTCGAGCCAACTAAATTCCCATGTCTCGCCAGAAAATGCCGCCCGCTGGTAAATTATCCATACATCCATTTTCCAAACCGTTGGTACAGCGTAATATCATACATGCATAAATTCCTTTTTAATTTAATATAAAGGAATATATAATAAGATATTTATTATAATTCTTCTTTTTTATTACTACTGGAACTGCTAGTTTGCTAAGTTTCATATGATTATTAAACAGCAAGCACAAATTATGCAAAAGCGGCAACCCTTCCGGGGCACTCAGTGTCCGAATTTACTCATTCATTTTCATTTACTCCTTCAAGTGGATTATATAAGTGGAGAAAGGTATGGAATAGTGAATGAGGGTATAAGGGGCGATTTCGAACACAGCTAGCACATGTCTACATGCCTAAATGCATTGATTTGCTTCTATGTGATTGGTTGATTAGATATTTATGTTAACGAGCAGTTGAACTGGTGTACCTAATAATGTGGCTAGTGAGTATATATTAATAGTTTGACAGTAATTCATATATTAATACATTTCTGCTAACTTAACATGGACTCCTTTGTTTCGTTTACTTTTGTTGGATTTGTTTCAAAACTTTTCCACCTCTCCAGCATTTGGGGAGTTGAGCATTTGCAGCGTGCTGGAGGCAAACTCTCAGTTTTTGACTCATTCTACTTCTGCATCGTGACCTTCTCTACAGTGGGGTTTGGAGATGTTGTTCCTGATATCTGGCCCTCCAAGTTGCTGGTGGTTATTATGATAATTGTCGCTTTAATGGTCCTGCCTATACAGGTAAGCTTACCTTTGATACTATACTTTAAGGTGATGCTTTAACAAAGTTTGGGAGGAACATTTTCAAATGGAGCCCTCCCCTCGGACAGCATGCCAAATACACATACTCTTTAACTCTATCTGATTATTTGTAAGTGTAAACAAACATTTGATGCCAGTATGATGATCCTCTTGCTTTGCATGGTAATAAAAATAAAACTATAAAATATAATGGCAGAAACTGTAAATACTTTTACTGGATAAAAACACATTTATCCACCTTATTTTGAACATAAAAGCTGGTGCATCCATTTATAAAAGTTATTTTATTTGTACAAAACAGCTTATTTTTGTTGCAAACCTATATTTATCATATTATTTTAATTAATTACTGTTATCACAAACACACTGGTTTGCTGCTCAAAAAATAAAGTGGATACTGGTGATATTATAAAACTAGACAATTCTTTAAAAAGTTACTAATTCCATACTTTAATAGTTGGCATTTATCTTGTCATTGTACTAAAGCAAGTTGTTAAAATATTATAAAACTAAAAAAAAAAAAAAAATCTTACTGTTAAAATCGGGTGCTCCAAACATTATAAAATAATCACAATGAATCTCATGATTTCTTTGAAATTGGGATGAAATAGGGCAGTCGTCACAAAAGGCTTCACAATATCAATGCACTCAACAATTTCCAGATCTCATGAGGGACATATTAGAGCAATAATCTACAGGAAATGTCATTAAAAAATTTGAGATAATGATATGCATAATGTTGCTTTGCTTTCTTTGTGGTGTGATGACACTAGATTGAGGATCTAGCCTACTTGTGGATGGAGCGGCAGAAATCAGGAGGAGATTACAGCAGGCAGAGAGCAGAAAGCGAGAGACACGTGGTGCTGTGCGTCAGTTCAATCAAAATTGACCTGCTGATGGATTTCCTAAATGAATTTTATGCCCACCCCAGACTTCAGGTACAACAAAAACAAAAGATTAAACAGAATTATCATTACAGTTCAAAGGTAACACTCAGTTCCAGTGGATGGTCTTTTTGGCAGCTATTCAAATACTTAAAGGCCCCTTGAAATGTACGTTTTTTAGCTTTTAGTATTTTTTCAATTCAGCAACAGTTCAAAGGGTCACTTTATCACTTACATTATAACTTTATGATTTTTGTAGGTAGTTATTGGACAACTAACATTTAAGTTTAAATAATAAGAAAAGTATTCAATTTAGAGACTTACTTTACCTCGGCAATCTGGTCGTTCACTTTATAAATTAAAGCATGTGTATGTTTTTATGTTGAAATACATTCTCTTAACCCAGTTTATTGTTCATTGACTACTAATGGACACTTCAATATGACATCATCAGGGCCGCATTAAGACAGTTAGAGGCCCTTGGGCTTTACCTCTTGTCTTCAATCGTCTTAATCACAAAGCGCAAGTTATCAGCCTTTAAGGCGAGACACTACAGGTGAAAGGGGGAAATTTTTTAAATAATATATATCACCATGAAACTTTCTCAGTTGATTACTTACACAAGTATATAAAAAAAATGTATTACAAGTTTTTGAAATTTGTATGTTTAATTATGCAAATTATGCATTATCTCATTAAATATGCACAGTTTTGCATATATTTTCGGTAGATAGATCTGACCATATGATAAAGCCAGGTGCAAAATTATTTTTTCATTTTGTTTACACACAAGATGAAAAAAGAATTTCAGAGGGATTTAAGGATATATGCTTTCATTACCTAGAAAATCTAAATATACTGTCCATAGCCTTAAAAAATAAATTCTCGCCATATTTAAATTAAAATTAAAATGTCACATAAATCAGGCCAGGAATGATTTATAAACAAATCCCTCTGAAAATATCTTCAGAATACTGCTAAGTGTATAACTGGAAAGTTTGTGTACATAGGTGCTACACAGGCTGAAAAGTTTCTACTGGAGAATGACAAAAAACTCATTTTGAGAAAACAGCATTTAAAGATTTGCAATGTAAAAATTCATACTTTTTTTAGTGAAACAACTATTTACAGACACAATATCTTATCAAATCATTAGCAACAACAATACAAACCACCTAAATCACATTAAAACTTATAACACAGCATTTATGGCCTTCAAATGAACAGAAAAACAGTCAAAAACACACATCTAAATGCCAGAGCACGTCACGTGGTGCATCTGAACGAATCACGTTGTCAGAAATTGACATCAGCCAATGAGATTTCGGTTTTAGAGTTAAATGCCCATTGTACTTTCACGATTGGTTGCTGATTGAAAAGAAATGACCATATTTGGATTCGACAACAATGTAGAGGAGAGAGAGCTCTTTCCAACGGTGTGTGTGATGACAGGGTGCAGATCGCGATCGCAGAGCAGCATGTTGATTTAGAACGACAACATTTTGTTGAATTTAGGAGAAATCTACAGACGCAAACAGGCAAAGTGTAGTAAAATAAAGACCTAATTGTGTATTTTGGAATTTTTTTCACCACAAGTCTGAAAGAAGACATGTTATTGAAGACAAATAGCCCACAATCTCAAAATTGACCAGTGAAAAAAAAACGATGTTTTTGCCTGCCGTGTCTCGCCTTAATTTTGCAGGAATAAATGCCATTAACAACATTCAAACCTAGGTCTGTCATATAAAATATACACAAATATCACTGCATGAACTGAACTACATATTTAACATAGGCCTACATTGTCGTTTAGGGACTATAATAAAGTCATAACCTATGCTTTGTATAGAGAGCTATAATAATAAATAATAATTTGATGTCTTCCAGGAGTACTATGTCATCATCCTTTGCCCAACAGAGCTGGATGCGTCAGTGAGACGGTTACTGCGGATCCCAATGTGGTCACATAGAGTCATATATCTGCAGGGCTCTGCTCTCAAAGACCAAGATTTGGTCAGAGCAAAGTGAGTTCAAAGAGACTTATGTTTATCTGTTGCATTATCTTGGTCCTGTTTGACACATCCCACATCTAAATTGTGTTTCAGCTGTAAAACTGCTGCCATATATAGAAAAAATATCATAATTTCTGGCTTATCACACTGAGTATTTCTATTAAAAAGGGCCATAAATTATATCTTAAAAGATTTTGTTGAGTTAGCAAACTGCAAGCTATTTCAAACCTGATCGTTGTGAAATAAAATATTCAGCGGGAATCACATATACATGAAACAGAATCCAAATGCCACAGTTTTGCTATAAAGTGCTAAATCATCATCATCAAAAAAAAAGAAAAAATATCTGTATTTTTTAGAAAAATTTGCTTGAGAAGCAAATTTGTGTAAGATATTAAGACATAAATCGGTAACACTTTACAATAAGGTTTCATTTGTTAACGAACTAACAATGAGCAATACTTCTAAAGCATGTAATAATCTCAGGTAATGTCAACATTTTAACTCATTGGTTAATTGATTATATTCACCTGTGTCTTGTTTGGTTCCTCCTTTAGCCTGTGTATTTAACTCGGTTAAGTCCTCAATTTCAGTTTTTTGTCCTGTATTGTCTGTGTTTGCTTAGCTGTTACATTTGGAATACCGTGTTTGTTTAGTTTAGTTTGTGGAATAGGAGTTTAAAAGTGCTGTAATTGGATCCACCCCTCCGTCCTTCATCTTCCTAAGCCTGCACGTGACGGTAGTTAAACAAAAGCACTTAATATAAAGCTTAAATATAACTACATTTAGAGAGGTTTACATTTAAAACAATTTTTAAAAAAACCTGGTGTAAGAAAAGGAAAAAAAAGAAAAAAGAATTCAAGATACTATCTCTTTCTATACAGGCTGGATAATGCTGAGGCTTGTTTCATTCTGACCTGTCGCTGTAAGGCTGATCGCAATGCAGCAGTATGTATTCTTGAGGTTCAAAAAGTGAAGAATTAATATTAAAAATGTTAAAGCTTTGTCTTTAATTATCTGTGAAGAGATGGGACATATAGAATATATTTTGCAGAGCTTTATTTATGTAAATAATATGAATATTCCACCTTTAATAATTAATTTTATTTTTAAGGATTACCAGACCATCCTAAGGGCTTGGGCAGTAAAGGACTTTGCTCCAAGCTGTACTCTTTTTGTTCAGATTTTCAAACCAGAAAACAAATTTCATGTGAAATTTGCAGGTATTGTTAAATCTGTCTCAATTAATTTATTACAGACCATTTCAATTCAAACAATGACTAAATGCAGAGAAATAGCAAGGACACTGTAATGCATAATTTCCAACACAATTGTGCTGTGATGTTCCCTTTCAGATCACATTGTTTGTGAGGAAGAGTTTAAATATGCCATGCTGGCCCTGAACTGCATCTGTCCTGCCACGTCCACCTTCATCACCCTGCTGGTGCACACCTCACAAGGCCTGTGGGTAGCATGACACGGAAGCTTCAATATTCTTTCCTTCCGTATTGTGAAGTATATCCAAGCTAAACGGAATTGTTTAGATTGTTGGATGGTGGTGGTTTGCTATGTGCTGTGATGTCATGTGAGTGACAGGTTGTCCCACCAGTAAACACATCATCAGAGAAGAGACGAGCTGCATGAGAGTGGGAAAATTATTGTGTTTAAAGATTCCGATGGCACATTAAGATTTTAGAAATTAGAAGGTGCATTAACAAATCCTTTATAGTAATTACCACAATATTCCATAAAAAAAAAAAAAAAAAAAAGAATAGTCAATTTTGATTTCATGGTGACTTTAAAGGTATAATTAATCCAAAAATAGATTTCGTTATTTTCTCACCTCCATGTTGTGGAACACAAAATCATAATTATATATGATATGATGTTATGTTATGTATGTAACTCTGCAGAGAAGGTCAACACTCTCCTCAGGACTGGCACAGAGTTTATGGAAAATGCTCAGGAAATGAAGTGTACAGCATTGTTCTGAAAGAAAGCGTCTTCTTTTCTGAGTATGAGGGAAAGAGCTTCCCATATGCCTCCTTAAATGCATATAATACGTGAGTATGTGGAATAAGCATACAGTATTTGAGAAATGCAATAAATGTCAGTACAGAGAAAATGACATTTGATTCCACAAAAATGGCTATTTCTCCCCTCTGGACCTTCAATTCATGTCATATTTCACTTTTTAATAAATAATAATAATATTTGTGTAAATATCGCTCTCATTTCTAGGTATGGCATCTGTCTTATTGGAGTGTGCCCTGAGGACACTACGGATATCCTGCTGAACCCTGGTCCTCAGCACACCATGAAACCCTTGGACATGTGCTTCTATATCAGTCTCACCAAAGAGGAGGAATCCTGCTTCAAGACCCAGGCATCGTGTAAAAACAGCCCCAAGACTCAACCCCCAACAAACAGTGCCATTACTAGCATGGGTCAGACAAATGCATCTGATAATAATTCAAACAAAGATACTGTACATATCACAGCAGTGCCATACACTACGTTTAAAAGTTTGGGATCTGTCTGATATTTTTATGTTTATAAAAAAAGAAGTCTATCATGCTCATCAAGATTGCATTTCTTTGGTCAAAAGTAGTGAAAATGGTAATATTATTTTAATGAATATTAATATATTTTTAGGATTTTTTGATGAAAGAAAGTTTAAAAAGAACAACACTTATTTAAAACTCTCTCTCTCTCTCTCTCTCTCTCTCTCTCTCTATATATATATATATATATATATATATATATATATATATATATAAATTTAAATATATAAATATAAATATATATATTATATATTGTTTTTTTTTTACTGTTACTTTTAATCTATTTAAAGGGTTATTCACCCAAAAATTCTGTCATTAGTTACTCACCCTCATGTCGTTCCAAACCCGTACGACTTTTGTTCATCTTCGGAACAAAAAATATTTTTTATGAAATCTGAGAGCTTTCATTCCCTCCATTGACAGCCTATGCAACTACTTTCAAGCCACAGAAAGGCAAAGACATCATTAAAGTAATACATGTGACCCAAGAGGTTTAACCTCAGTTTTATGAAGCAACGTGAGTACTTTGTTTGAGCATAAAAAACACAATTTACCTCTTTATTGACAAAATATCTTCATGAGAGCACCATGACACATGTGTTTTGTGTTGACGCGACAACAGATGTTGTTGTGTGAACGCTCATTGGAGATTAATATTTTGTCAGTAAAGTGGTAAATTAAGTTGTTGTTGGTTTTTGCGCAAACAAAGCACTCGCATCGTTTCATAAAATTGAGGTTAAACCACTTGAGTCACATTACTTTGATGTCTTTAGTAAATTTCTGGGGCTTGAAAATGGTAGTTGCGTAGCTGTTAATGAAGGAACAGAAAGCTCTCAGATTTAATTAAAAAGATCTTCATTTGTGTTCCGAAGATGAATGAAAGTCTTACAGGTTTGGAACGACATGAGGGTTAATTACCGAATTTTCACTTTTTGGGTGAACTAACCCTTTAATGCATTGTTGCTGAATAAAAGAATCGGTTGAAACCAAAATAATTTTGGCAACACTTTACAATAAGGTTCCATTTGTTAACATTAGTTAACATGAATTAACAATGAAAAATACTTTTAATGCATTATTAATCTTAGTTGATGTTAATTTGAACATTTACTAATACATTACTACAAACAAAAGTTTTATCAGTTAATATTATTTAATAGACCTGGGCTAAATTGAACTAACAATGAACCGTTGTAACATTACTACAAACAAAAGTTTTATCAGTTAATATTATTTCATAGACCTGAGCTAAATTGAACTAACAATGAACAGTTGTATTTTTATTAAATAACATTAACAAAGACTAATAAATAGTAATACTGTAACAAATGTATTGCTCATTGTTACTTAATGTCAGTTAATGCATTAACCCAATGGAACCTTTTTGTAAAAAAATGGACTGTGTGTTAAGTTTTTAAAAAGTTCACCATAAAATTACAGTTTTTCTATAAAAGATAATGTAATAATGTCATTCACGATTTTTGCCTAAAGGTTTTTATTTGTATTTCCTACAGGTACCATGGCCATAGGTGTGCAGGAAATAAGCATTCCATCCAGTTTAGCTCCATCTCTTTCAACTGAAACAAATATATCCGAGACCAGAAGAGCAAACATGGCTCCTGTTCTAGAAGTGCCTGATTCACCTTCCTTTCAGACTGGCAATCTACTCAGCGATCAGTCAAAGAGTTCATGTCAGCCCTTCAGTGGAGATGAATGTAGCGATGGGTAATTTGTTCTTTTCCTGAGAGAGAAAATCCTCTGTTTACGAAAGTCAAACAATGTCATATTTGCATTCAAAATGTCATAATTGAGCGAATTACACTTAATGACAGTTGTCATAAACATGCATACAATCTCCTTCATATTCATGTCATGTGTCATGTCATGATGAAGGTGTCATGTCAGTCTTATGCACACCCCTTCAAGTAAAGTGTTACCAGTTATGCATTCTTACAAGTAACTAACCCTAAACCAAAGCCTTAACCCTTACCATAACCCTAGAGTAAATGCATGTGGATCAATCAATATTACTCAGTACTTTTTTACAATGTAACTACGTCACCTTAAAATAAAGTGTAACCGTTGATTAAATGTCATGACAGAAACATAAAATAATATCAAGAACGAGATTTCCTGAACTTTGTTTTTTATTTTTAGTTACATTAAGGGATATCCCCCAAATTTACCCTACATTGGAAGCTCACTGATACTTTGCCATTTACGGAAAGAGAAAACGCCCAAATGTTGTATGCGGCTGGAAAAGGTAATAAATTTCTTTATTACATTTTGGTGGACAGTAATATGAACAACAGTTTATATATATATATATATATATATATATATATATATATATATATATATATATATATATATATATATATATATATATATATATATATATATATATATATGCATTAACCCTTGTGTGCTGTTGGGGACGTTTTCAGCCACTACGGGGTATTTTTGAGTCTTAATTTGGCCATAACTTTCTCCGTGTTTCAGCAAATGGAATGATTTTTGGTGACAAATCTTATTTTGGGAAAATGCTTTGAAAATTTTCAAAAACTCAACAGTACACTGTGGGCAAATTCACTACCCTTTGGTTAGTGAACCCAAATTCACTACCCTTTGGTTAGTTGGTAGGGGGTATTCACCCCCTACCAACATTGGTTTTGATGCATTGTTAGTTTTTGTGCAGCATCAGATTTTAACTTTTTCTCCCTCATTTACTGTTCGTGGCTGTTTTTGCCCCATTGACTTCCATTATAACCACATTTTTTGATTGCAAAGCCATGACACCATATAATCATGCTTTTTTGATTGTTGGTGGTTTTCCCTGTTGGGAAGAGGTAAAATTTGTAATTTTTACTGTTGATAACCAGGTGGCACCATTAACCCTTTAGATAGGGCCTGTTAAAAAAAAAAGCTTAGTTTCTGGCTTTTACATGGAGTTGTATGGAGTATAATGGCATATTAAAGTGTGTGTGTGTGAGTGTGAGAGAGAGAGTGTGAGAACTCACCTTGATGCGTCTGAGAAAATCAAAATATGCACCTCAGCTCTCAGAACTACATGGAGTAAACAAAAACAAAGTAAGTGTATTTATGCATCTGCTGCCTTTTGATGGTGAGAAATGCAGACTAAACAAAAACAAATCAAGTGGATTTAAAAACTTGCATGCAAGCTGGTCATTTGATGGTGAGCAGCAAAGCAACATGAGAAAGGGCTTTACTTGTAGTGAAGTGTTAGAGATGATGCAGCCTGACCCCTCCAGCGAGCTGCAGGATGTATTGTCTTCTCCCTCTGACACCACAGACTCAGGAGAGTCAGATCCTAATTTGGATGTGGCACCCTCATCATCCTCTCTAGCTTCCACTGAAGGCGAGGAGGATTCGGAGGATCCTGGATCTGGGTGGATTGGGAGAACCGGCGAAGTGTAGTTTTCCACCAACGCGGCGACAACTCCCTTTCTTCAGCCTGCCAGAGGCGTGACTCCAGGGCCGACGCGCTATGCCATCGCAAGGGTCCAGAATGTTTAATCTGTTTTTTTACAAAGATGATTGACCTCATTGTCAGCATGACCAACCTCCATGGGCGCCGCATAATGAGAAACTGGACCGGGGTGGACTCCAGAGATCTCCGTGCCTACATGGGGCTACTGATTTTGACCGGCGTCTACAGGTCCAGAGGGGAGTCCACACATTGCCTGTGGGATGATCGCAGTGGTCGTGCGATTTTTAGAGCCACCATGTCCCTATTCTCCCAATCCACCCAGATCCAGGATCCTCCAAATCCTCCGAATCCTCCTCGCCTTCACTGGAAGCTAGAGAGGATGATGAGGGTGCCACATCCAAATCAGGATCTGACTCTCCTGAGTCTGTGGTGTCGGGAGAAGACAATACATCCTGCAGCTCACTGGAGGGGTCAGGCTTAGGGATGTCAACGATTAATCGACGATCGATTAATTGTCGATAATACATTTGATCGATAAAACTTATCGATCATCGATTAAGCAGGATCATGCGCGTGCGTGCTGCTCAACCGCGAAACATGTAAGCGAGCGCGCCGGTGTGGTGAAGTGTTGAATCCCACTAAATGACACACACCGGAGTTGTTTGGGACTATTTTACACCTTCATCATGACTATAAGTTTGCGTGTGCATTCGCAGCCTTTTGTTTTGTGCAAATGTAAGTTGTAATAGTTTATTTTGTGTACGCTTATCTATATCTGATTTATCTCATATTGGATGCATTTGGTTAAGAATTGACGTGATCTTTAGCGCGCTCAGCTTAAACGACAATGCACGACTAATAATGACTATTGGGACTGTCATATTACACAAGATTATAAAGAGAACACTATTGTAATAAAACATTGTGAATTATTTGGGTTTAGATGCCATGTCGCGTTGTTCCAGGAAGAGTGCGTCCACCACAACATGATGAGTCATTCTGAATGGCACGTAACTCAGTTTAAGTTCACTTGTGCATTCACGTAATTTTGTGCAGATATAATTTTGTAAGATTATGCTTATTTTGTATATATCTGATTAATATCAAATAGGATGCGTTTCTTTGAGTTAAATAAACGCTAACAAAGTGCTCAACGGTTATTCATTCAGCGCGCGCCGCTCAAGCAGAATGCACAACTAATAATAACGATGGTTAATTTTGGACTTTCATATTACATAACATGAGAACACTATTTTATTAAATGGTTGTGAATTCATTGGGTTTAGTTGCCGTTTTCAGTGCGTTGTTCTAACAGTCACGCATTCTGACAAGCACGCATATGAGGCGGCGTTGGTGACACATTGTATTTGTCGTTATATTTATATATTAAATAGTTAATTTAATTTATCAATCACATCAAAACATTTTACAATCCTACTAAGCCTTTATTTAGATTAAAAAACATTCTTATTAATTTGGTGAGTAACATAGCTTTTTGAGCAGCATTTGCAGACCCTGTGCTGTTTGCCATTAATGCTAACGATTAATTGATCGTTAATTTAAACGACGATCGATCATGGGAATTTGTGAAAATTGACATCCCTAGTCAGGCTGCATCATCCCAGGGAGCAAAGAATTCTGGCCCAGATTTGGCATGTGTCTGGCAAAGCTGGCATTCATCCGGCACTGGCATACAGCATGTGGGCCAAACATGGCCCGGGTTTGATAGAGATGGCACTGGATTTAAGACGGCACCCAAGACATGGGCCAGATATCAAATGGAGTATTTGGCCCAGATGTCAAATATAGACATGTGGGCCATATATGTATGGCCGATCTTGAGCCACATTTAAAATCATTTTAAAATATTTTTGA
This sequence comes from Tiaroga cobitis, assembly GCA_030578255.1. NCBI lineage: Eukaryota > Metazoa > Chordata > Actinopteri > Cypriniformes > Leuciscidae > Tiaroga > Tiaroga cobitis. The sequence continues at coordinate 24,208,362 of CM060592.1, forward strand.
GTAAAATCCCAATGTTTTCCCATACAGAAAAGTAATATATTCACATATATGTGAAACACTGTAAAATATATTTTACAGTGAAAATGTTAACATGTTATTTAACAATAACATGTTATGCATTTTAAAAATATATTTTAAAAATGTATTTCAATATATTTTACAGTGTTTCACATATATGTGAATATATTACTTTTCTGTATGGGAAAACATTGGGATTTTACTCAAAAATATTTTAAAATGATTTTAAATGTGGCTCAAGATCGGCCATACATATATGGCCCACATGTCTATATTTGACATCTGGGCCAAATACTCCATTTGATATCTGGCCCATGTCTTGGGTGCCGTCTTAAATCCAGTGCCATCTCTATCAAACCCGGGCCATGTTTGGCCCACATGCTGTATGCCAGTGCCGGATGAATGCCAGCTTTGCCAGACACATGCCAAATCTTGGCCAAATTTGTTTGCTGACTGTAGCTTAAGCTGCTCCCAGGTAGCAAAGAATTCTGGCCCAGATTTGACATGAAGCCGGCACGGCATTCAGTCGGCACTGGCATGAGGCATATGTGAACCGAACATAGCCCGGTTATGGGCAGATTGAACCGTTTTTAAGGCGGCAAACAGGATATGGGCCAGTGGTTAAAACGTGTATTATTTGTCTCACACGTAAAATATAGAAATGTGGCCCACATATGTCTGGCCAGACTTATCCTACAGTTAAAATGTAATTTCAGATATTTTATAATTGATAATATTTTCATACACACAGCTGTTTCCCCTATTCCTGTTTGCACCATGGGCTTATTGCTCTCTATTAACAAGGTTTAATTAGCCTAATAATAATTTAAAATATGAAATTTACAATAGAACTTTAATTGTTTGATTTTTTCATTTCATGCACAAGAAAGCCAATCGTTTCTTTCTTACAACGTCCTAATATGGCAAAAAAAATATATATATATTTTTAAAAAATGTTTACCAATCAGGTTGCATCTAGAAAAACGCCCCAGAAAGCGCGCCTAAACCGCAATGCTTCATTGGTTTGCAGTTTTACCTCATTGTAGTCTTTACACTCAATCTTGTATTTTTGTCTTCTTATATATATATATATATATATATATATATATATTTTTTTTTCTTTTTTTTTTTCTTCAATTGAAACTGTGCAATCTTGCGATTTAGCCGGTTTATTTAATGGCTTAGAACGCTTCAACCCAAATAAAAAAAAGTATTTATACTTCCGGATCCAGTGCTGCCGAAGAAGAAGTGGGCGCGCACTAATGCACTCGACTGCATTTCACTAACGGTTGCGGACTTCTCACCTCAAAGCGAGCGAAGTTTGGTAAGTGATCATTTTTAATTTTAGAGTTAGTATAGTCGGAAAGTGAAATGTTAAAGATGTGCCACAATGTATAATTGTAGCTGTTAGTTCAAATGTAGAAGTTGACTAAATGTTCGTCGATTACATTTAACGTTAAATGACATCAGACATCTTTATTTTTATTTCAATTTTAGTGACATACACTGATGGATTAACATACTAAAACATCTGAAACCTGAAACATCACACAAAAATATAAATATCATATGGATATTGATTACTTTTGTTTATATTCTATTGATTGAGGATTTTAACAATTTTGTGCCCTTATGATATTTATATCTTCTATAGAGATTATCAAATTTTAAGTTCGATAATTTTTTAATGCTAATTTGTGTTATATAAACAACATATCACGACAAAGTCCTCTTAAAATTTCAAATATGCAGAGACACAGAGAGATAAAATCAGTATTGTAAAACATACAAAAAAAGTTTAACATTTAAGAAATAGCCTATACATTTTTTGCAATTATGCTAACTTACATCATTACAGCGATTACATGTTATTATCATGTATATTACACACTGGCAGTTTAAAGTTTTGAAAAACAGCTTGACTGTATTTTTTAGCAAGTAAGTTAGCCTAAATGTAAGTCAGCCATGGTGAGTAAAAGAGAGATTAGATTTGGACCTCCTAAACATTTGACATCAAATTTAGCCTATGTTTGTGTGTGTGTGTTTGCATTTCTAATCCATTGTGGATTTTGTTGTGGTATCACTCATTATTTATGTAATTTGTTTAAAATTTTTGTTTGATAAATTATGTAACAAGTGAGCAAGTGGGTTTATGGGTTTTGATAGTTTGTCTTTGATTTTGAAATTAAATAAGAAGAAATAAAAAAAAAACAAGATTTCAGCTGTGAACCAAAAAATGAAAATATAGTCAAAATCTTATATTTTTGTTTATTTAAAAAACAAACATTTTCTTGTTTCTGCTTATTTCATTTTAAACTGAAAAACAAACTTATCAAAACGTACACGGACCTTGTAGTCTTATTCATTTATGATTGTTTTTGTTTGGTGTGTGTGCTTTCTATATTATTAATAATTTATATAAATATTTTTTCAATTTATAATGTTCTCTTTTGTGTTTGTTGCAGGTTCAAGAACAAAAGACCTGAGTAAAGCCACGGTATGGAAAAGACTTGTTCAAGAGCTGACATTCAAGAGCTTGACATTCAAGAAGTTTTTTGTTTGTTTGTTTTTTTGTAAATTGTTTTGTTTAAATGTGAAAAAATAAACATTTGTTAAGAATACTGTTGTGTTTCAGACATTTTTTAGCTGAGCAGGGTGTATATAAAGTGGCTAGATCATGGTTTAGTTGAGGCTGACATGAATTGATTCATGTCAGCCTCAACTAAACCATGATCCTACCATGAACCAGAACAGGCCCTATTCTGGTCCTTTGTAGGACCAAACAATTAATTGTTTGGTCCTACAAAGGACCAGAATTGGGCCAGCTATTAGTCATACATTTGGCTGAGATATGGCTATGCCATGGGCCATATGTGGCCCGAGTTCTGGCAACCAGACCTGGTCCAGTCATGTACCGTAATTCATTGCTGTATTTGGGCCAAGTGAAAGTGGGTTGTGTGGCCCGTCACTGGGCCAAACCAATTTTGCTATGTGGGATCTCTAACACTTCACTACAAGTCAAGCCCTTTCTCATGTTGCTTGCTGCTCTTCTCACCATCAAATGACCAGCAGGCTTGCATGCAAGTTTTTAAATCCACTTGATTTGTTTTTGTTTACACTGGGAGGAGACCCCGGGGAAGACCTAGGACACGCTGGAGGGACTATGTCTCCCGGCTGGCCTGGGAACGCCTCGGTGTCCCCCCGGAAGAGCTGGAGGAAGTGTCTAGGGAGAGGGAAGTCTGGGCATCTCTGCTTAGACTGCTGCCCCCGCGACCCGGCCCCGGATAAGCGGAAGAAGATGGATGGATGGATGCTTTTGTTTAGTCTGCATTTCTCACCATCAAAAGGCAGCAGATGCATAAATACACTTACTTTGTTTTTGTTTACTCCATGTAGTTCTGAGATCTGAGGTGCATATTTTGATATTCTCAGACGCATCAAGGTGAGTTCTCACACTCTCTCTCTCACACTCTCACACACACACACACACACACACACTTTAATATGCCATTATACTCCATACAACTCCATGTAAAAGCCAGAAACTAAGCTTTTTTTAACAGGCCCTATCTAAAGGGTTAATGGTGCCACCTGGTTATCAACAGTAAAAATTACAAATTTTACCTCTTCCCAACAGGGAAAACCACCAACAATCAAAAAAGCATGATTATATGGTGTCATGGCTTTGCAATCAAAAAATGTGGTTATAATGGAAGTCAATGGGGCAAAAACAGCCACGAACAGTAAACGAGGGAGAAAAAGTTCAAATCTGATGCTGCACAAAAACTAACAATGCATCAAAACCAATGTTGTTTCTAATCTTTGACATGTCCAAGACTGTGATAAAAGGTAAAAAAAAATCCAGTCCACAATCACATTTTATATTGAAAATAAGTCATTTTTTTTTTTTTTTTTTTCAAATCTGTGACATGATTTATAAATTTGGCAATTAAAGAGTTAAAATCCTGATTTTTTTAAAAAACATTTAATAGTTCTGAACAGGACTGAGGTTGATTAATAGATTTATGCAAAAAAAATTGAAAAAAATATTTATCTGATACATTTTTACAGCAGTTTAAAGTAGTGGCTGTTTTCAGCCACGAACATAACGAAAGGGTAGTGAATTTGAACAATGCACAAGGGTTAACATAATGTATGTATGTGTTCCCTCAGGTATTTGAGTTTAAAGTGGATTAATCCTGTCTTTGATAATTATGTTGCACAATAAATGTTGCAAGTCAAAAAAAAAATCTAAAATTATGTTGCAGAAATACACTACGGTTCAAAAGTTTGGGGGCAGTACGATTTTTTTGTTGTTGTTGTTGAAAGAATTGAATACTTTTGTTCAGCAAGGATTCATTAAATTTATCAAAAGTTACAGTAAATAGAATTATTTTGTAACATTTTAAAAGTATTTCAAATAAATGCTGTTCTTTTGAACTTCCTTTTCATCAAAAAATCAAGAAAAAAAACGTTTTTTTTTTTGTTACAGCAAAAATGAAGAAAAACTGTTCCATTTCGTAGTCACTCCGAGTTACGTCGGATGACGGAGAATGGGGGTTTTGCCAGAAAGCCTATCATCCCTGAGTATTATAAAACGAGCCAATGGCAATGAAATGCCATGGGTCTGCGGAATTTGCATAGCGTATCTCCGCCCCACCGCGTGGGTATATAAGGAGAGACACCTGCAAAGGCAGATCATGTTTTCGCTTCGGAGCCAAGAGCATCTCTTCACTCCACAAGCCAAATCCTGAGTTTTCTATCAGAGACTTCATCTCTTCGAGACGAGCGAACTCTATCAGAGACATCTCTTCGAGACGAGCGAACTCTCCGGTGTTGGTGTGACGGCGGTATCCAGCGAGCTTCACATTGCCTGCGATCTGAGCAGTGGTCTGCCAGTCTGTGTGTTTCTCCCTGGTTGCCTCAGCATCGCAGAGTTTTTCCTCTCATAAAAGAGCTGCACGTGGCACGTCTTTTTAAAGATGTCTCACCCGTGTTCTTCTGGGTGCGGTCGATTTCTGTCTTCCTTTGATGGGCACAATCGCTGCTTTGCGTGTCTGGGCTTAGAGCATGCTAAAGCAGCGCTTGTGGATGACTCATGTTCCTTCTATGGGAACATGACCATCGCAACACTGAGGTCGAGACTCAATGAACTCATTCGAGAGAGAGTCCCCTCATCTACGGATGCCCCGCGTGTTTCATTCGGCGCTCCAGAGGAGGACTCGATGTCGATCGCGGCATCACAAGGCGGGCATGAGTCATCGGGAAGTGATGATGCGGCTGCGTTGCCTCCCTGGGGAGTGCCAGCGTTGCCCGTGTCAGATCCTGAGATGACGGCCATGCTTTCCCAGGCCGCCACGAGCATCGGGCTAGAGTGGAACCCTCCGCCCTGCCCCGAGCGCTCGCAGTTGGATGATTGGTTTTTGAGTGCGGCTGCGGCTTCACGGCTGCAGCCAACCCCAATGCAATTCTTCTCGGAGGTGCATGAGGAGCTGTCAAAGTCATGGAAGGCTCCATTGACCTCCCGTGAATGTTCGACAGCTTTCTCCGCCTTTCCTCCCCTCGACGGCGCGGTCGCCCATGGGTACACTGGAATTCCCCCGGTTGAACGCTCTGTTGTGATGCAACTGTGTCCTCAGAGTGCTTCTTCTCGCGGTATTCCTAAGCACCCATCCAAGGCCTGTAGATTTTCGTCTACCCTGGTGGCGAGATCTCACAGAGCTGCAGGACAGGCGGCCGCCGCCCTGCGTGCGATGAGCACCTTGCAGGTCTACCAGGCCCAGCTGCTCAGAGATATGCACGAGGGCAGGACTGACCCCGAGGTCTTTGATGAGCTGCGTGCTACCACTGACCTCGCTCTCCGAGCGACGAAAGTGGCCTCATGCTCCCTGGGTCAGGTGATGGCCACCTCTGTGGTCCAGGAGCGTCATCTGTGGCTGAACCTTGCCGATATGCGGGACGTTGAGCGGACTCGTCTGCTTGACGCCCCCATATCCCAGGCCGGCCTCTTCAGCGGAGCGGTTGAGGACTTCGCCCAGCAGTTCTCGACCGCACAGAAGCAGTCTGAGGCGATTAAGCATATTCTGCCCCGACGGCCCAGTGCTGCCTCCACCCAGCCGTCGGTTCAGACGCCTCGGCCTGCTCGCCGCCGAGGGCGCCCTCCTGTGGCTCCCGCCCCTCCCCCACGGCCCCAGCAGCAGCCTTCACCCGGGCTGCGTCGTGGAGGAAGCCGCAGGAAGGCGCCACAGCCCTCTCCAGCCCCGCTAAACGCCAGGCTAAGCGGCGCTCCTGAGACGGGCTGCTCAGTGATGGTTCCGTTTTTTTCTCAGGAGGTGTTTGCAGGCCCCCTCCTTCCCCCGGTGGAGGGCTGGGGGAGAATATTTGGTTCTCCACTCCCCGCTGCTCACCCACGGGTGGGCAGCACCCTATTGTGGTCAAAGAAAGAACCGAAATATTCATCACTGAGCACACAGAGCCGGGCGACAGTGCGCGACGCCCCCGGGCCTCGCCGCTCTCATCCCCCTCTGTCTCTGAGGGCGAGAATGACCGTGTGTGCCGTCTCCGGACCTCACCACTCTCGTCTCCCTCTATCGCCAGACCCCTGGCAGAGCAGACCCCCGTGGAACGCTGGTCCTTCCCTGGTCTCCTCTGTCGAACGCGGAGCATGGCCGCGCCCCCGCTTAGGGCCGCTATGCCACCCTTGCCTGGGCCGGTTACTCCGCTTCGCTGCCCCTCCGGGGGGACGTCTGTGGTTCGGATGATTCCGCTGGTTCAGTTTTTGGGAGCTTGGTTAGAGCTTCCCAACCTGTCCCGCTGGGTCGCCCAAACTATCAGGCTCGGCTATGCGATTCAGTTCGCACGGTCTCCTCCCCGCTTCAGGGGAGTCCGCTTTACTATGGTCGGTGGCAATGCCCCGATCATGAGAGCGAAGGTTGCCGCCCTGCTGGTGAAGGGTGCAATCGAGACTGTCCCTCCAGCTGAGATGGAGTCTGGGTTTTACAGCCCGTACTTCATTGTCCCCAAGAAAACCGGTGGGTTACGGCCAATCCTGGATCTGCGCGTCCTGAACCGCTCCCTTCACAGGCTGCCGTTCAAGATGCTCACGGCCAAACGCATTTTCGAATGCATGCGGCCACAGGATTGGTTTGCAGCGATAGACCTGAAGGACGCCAACTTTCAACTTTCCGTCTCCATTTTACCTCGACACAGACCGTTTCTTCGGTTTGCTTTCAGGGGCAGGCATACCAGTACGCGGTTCTCCCATTCGGGATGGCTCTGTCTCCTCGCGTCTTTACGAAGGTCGTCGAGGCATCCCTTGTTCCCCTACGCGAACACGGGGTTCGCATCCTGAATTATATCGACGACTGGCTAATATTAGCTCACTCTCGAGATCAGGTTTGCGAACACAGAGAACTAGTGCTCCGGCACCTAGCCCGCCTGGGCCTTCGGGTCAACTGGGAGAAGAGCAATATCTGTCCCGTACAGAGGATCTCTTTTCTCGGTATGGAGATCGACTCGGTCACCATGTCCGCGCAGCTTAAGAGCGAGCGCGCACACGCACTGCTGACTTGTCTTCGACAGTTAGAGGGCAAGAGCGCGGTCCCACTGAAATTATTTCAGAGGCTCCTGGGGCATATGGCATCTGCAGCCGCGGCAACGCCACTCGGATTGCTTCATATGAGACCGCTTCAGCTGTGGCTTCGCGATCGAGTCCCGAGGTGGGCATGGCATCGTGGCACGTTCTGAGTCCCAGTGACTCCAACCTGCCGTCAGACCTTCACCCCGTGGCGGAACCTCAGCTTTCTACGGGCCGGAGTTCCCCTAGAACGAGTTTCCAGGCATGTTGTTGTCTCCACAGATGCCTCTGCCATGGGCTGGGGCGCCATTTGCAATGGACATGCGGCCGCGGGCTCCTGGACAGGACCCCAGCGTCAACTGCATGTCAATTGCCTCGAGTTGCTGGCAGTACGCCTTGCCCTGCACCGTTTCCACACGTTGCTCAAGGGTCAACACGTACTAGTCCGTTCAGACAATACCACGACAGTAGCGTACATCAACCGTCAGGGTGGTCTACGCTCCCGCCGTATGTCGCAACTCGCACGCCACCTCCTCTTATGGAGTCAGAAGCACCTGAGGTCCCTTCGTGCTATTTACATTCCGGGAGAAGCTGAAGCTGGGAAGCTGAAGGGAAAGGCTCTCTCAAAGCAGAGGTTGTCTCACTGGATAGTGGACGCCATTGCTTTGGCTTACCAACAGCAAGGCCGACCGTGCCCCCTTGGTGTGACCGCGCACTCCACACGGAGCGTGGCTTCCTCTTGGGCTCTAGCGCATGGCGCCTCGCTGGCAGACATCTGCAGAGCTACAGGCTGGGCGACACCCAACACATTCGCCAGATTCTATAATCTCCGAGTGGAGCCTGTGTCCTCTCGTGTACTCGCTTCAGTCAGCTAGTACTGGACCCGCTCAGGTGTCTTCGCTTGCTCGCCATTCCACTCCACGGACTGGATACGTGCGATATTTCCTCAGGTGAGCCTTCCTCTCTGAAGCCCTGAGTTCCTCCAGCACTGTTGACGCTGGCGCCAGTGTCTATTGCCTGTGCGTCGGCTAGGTGCCTCCGTGTGCATGGTTCCTCCCCTGAGTAACCCCCACATGTGTATTTCCACTGTAAGCCTTTTTGAGAATGTGTCTTTCCCTCGGCAAGCCGCCTTGCCACTCCTGGAGTTGAAAGTTGCCACCCCACAGGCTGGTCACTCCAGTGTTCCTCCATATGAAGCCCCCCTCGGGCCATATGTGTATTCTAAGTCCTCCCTACAGGTAGGCATGCTGCGGCATATTTCCCCTGAGATATGCTTCCCAGTGTACCTTGGTATTCCTGTGTTAAGTAGGACTCCTTCGTCCGTGCCTATATCACGACGGAGGTCAGACTTTCGCAGGGCACTGGAAGACAGCTGTGAAGGTGGCGTGATTTCATGGGGACCCCCATTCTCCGTCATCCGACGTAACTCGGAGTGACTACGAAAGGGAACGTCTTGGATGTAACCCTCATTCCCTGAGTAGGGAACGGAGACGTTACGTCTCCCTGCCACTTCCGCTGTACCGCTGGGTAGACGCCTGAGTTCAGTCTCGGCTCCTCAGTGAAGACATGATCTGCCTTTAAGATAAGATAAGAATCACTTTATTCGCCAAATGCATCAGCAGATACACAGGAATTTGATATGGCAATCAGTTACAAACATACTCAACACACAAACATATATGCGTATAGCTGGAAAAAGCATGCCTAAAACAATCAAATCCAATAATGAAATAGTCCAAATAGTGCTAGATCAGCTATTCATTATGGAAATGGCTCTTGGAAAAAAACTATTAAGATGGCGTGAGGTCCTTGTCCTCACTGTTCTGTACCTTCTTCCTGAAGGAAGCAACCTAAAAATGTCACTTGCTGGATGGGACTGATCAGCAGCAATTGTAGCTGCCCTCTTCCTGACTCTGGCCTCATATAGGTCGTTAAGTCACAGCTGCCTCTGTCCAGTCAGCCTCTCTGCCGTGCGCAGAATACGCTGTAGTCTGACCTTCGCCTGGGCTGTTGCCGATGCAAACCAAACAGTAATCGATGCTGAAAGAAGGCTTTCCACAGTGGCCCTGTAAAATCTAGACCGAACAAAGCTGGAAACGTTCAGTTTATTTAACTGTCTCAGAAAAAACATTCCACTATGAGCTCTCTTAAGAATGGAGGAGACGTTTTCCTCCCATTTCAAGTCATTTGTGATAACGGTGCCTAAAAATTTAATTGACTCCACCCTCTTCACAACAGAGCTCTTGATAGTTAGAGGGGGAAGGGAGGCGGGTGTTCTGCGAAAATCTATCACCATTTCCACAGTCTTTTGCTGATTAAGCTCCAAGTTGTTCTCATCACACCACGCAACCAATTTAGACACTTCCTGCCTGTAAGCAGACTCGTCATTTCCCTTAATAAGGCCGACTAATGTAGTATCGTCTGCAAATTTAATCAGCTTGATGGAACCATTATTGGAAGTGCAATCATTGGTATTCAGTGAGTAGAGAAATGGTGACAGCACACACCCCTGCGGTGCTCCAATGTTAGTAGTCTGGGGATCAGACATGTGCTGGCCAAGCCACACATACTGTTGTCTGTCACTAAGAAAATCCATAATCCAGTGGCAGATAGAGGGTCCCACCCCCATCAGTGACAGCTTCTCCCACAGTCGCTCGGGTAGAATGGTGTTAAAGGCTGCACTGAAATCCACAAACAACATCCTTACATAGGAGCCAGGAGAGTCAAGATGGTCCAGAGCATAATGCAGCCCTAAATTGACCGCATCATCTACCGAGCGGTTTGCCCTGTAAGCAACCTGCAGTTGATCAAGATAAGGAGCTGTGATAGGTTTAAGATGTGACAGAACCAACCGCTCCAGACATTTCATGACCACTGATCTGCCACCGGTCTGAAGTCGTTTAGGTTCACAGCTTTGCAGGTGTCTCTCCTTATACACCCACGCGGTGGGGCGGAGATACGCTATGCAAATTCCGCAGACCCATGGCATTTCATTGCCATTGGCTCGTTTTATAATACTCGAAGATGATAGGCTTTCTGGCAAAACCCCCACTCTCCATCATCAGACGTAACGTCTCCGTTCCCTACTCAGGGAACGAGGGTTACATCCGTAACCGAGACGTTTTCATCATTTATGATAATAGTAAGAAATGTTTCTTGAGCAGGAAAACATTATATTAGAATGATTTCCTGAAAGATCATGTGACACTAAAGACTAATGATGCTGAAAATTCAGCTTTCCATCACAGGAATAAATTACATTTGAAAATATATTCCAGAGATGGGAGTAAGTCACACATGTTAAAGTCACAAGCAAGTCTCCAGTCCCTACCATCAAGTCTCAAGCAAGTCTAAGTCGCAGGTACACACAACCAAGTCAAGTCAGTGGTTCACTTCAAGCAAGTCAAGTCGAGTCCTGCTAAGGGTCAAGTCAAAGTCAAGTTACAATCCCAAACAGAAAAAAATACGAGTTTATATTGGCCTCAACCTTATTTATTTTTCCCTCAGAAATGATTACCTTACATTTAGATCATAATATAAATAATATTCATATAATTTATTATAGGATGTATTTATGATTATCAAAATTTGGAATTATTATTATTATTATAATAACAATTATACGAAAAATGTTGAAGCTAAATAATTTGAAGCTAAATTCACAAGTGTGATGCATTAATTATATTGGTTTTATAGTAAATTTTAACTTTGCTTATATATATTTTTTTTATAGAATATCACCGGCAGACATTAACTTTCCCATTAAGAGCCAAGATGTGACCCCTAAAATAGATTTCCAGGGGCATTTTTTTCTAACTATGTTTTAACAATTGTTTTTCTAACCATGCATTTATACTGCAATTACAACACCATAATGTTATGATATTAATGATTTAAATATAATAATTTTAATATAGAGAAAATTAGATGCTAAAAAATAAGCAATTATATATTTTTTAATTATGAAATTAAAACCGCCAATAGTTGGCGGCAAATCACCGTCTTAAGCTACATTAGTCAAAGGCCACGTTCACACCGCAAGTCCTAATGCTCAATTCTGATTTTTTGCTCAGATCCGATTTTTTGATTGGCTGTTCACATTACCTTTTAAAATGTGACCTATATCTGATTGCAGTGTGAACTGTTTGAGGTTTCAAACTAACCGGCATGCGCAAAAGAACAATAACGACATCAGACGCAGCAAGCGGTTGCACTAAAGTTCGGGAGGTTATGGCGGAAGTAAGCATATTCGCATTTATTTCATAATGGTTGTGAATGGAACCCCCCCCGAGACAGACTTCCGCGCACTCACCAGAAGGCGTTTTTTCTAGACAGACTTTGTTAAATATTTTCACCTACATCCGAAAACAAACGAGCACAATTTGAAAGAGTCCAATTTTCATTAAGCTGTAATTTGGCATGAACCAATCACTGAATAGATTTCCTTATTTAAGAATATTCTCAGATACATTCGCATTGAATTCATCATTTTCAGGAGAATACATTATGATGTTGAACGAAATGAAAGATGAACACCTTCTCCAACATGTCTTAATTACAAAAATTATATTCCATATTTATGTTAACATAATATAATTTTATTTTTTATTTAATCTATGTCGATTATATGAAAAGTGAACACCATGATAGGATCATAAGATGGGTCAGACATGATTTTGACCACTTTATTAAGTTTTGTTTTGTAGAAAGCCTTTCATTAAATAAAATTTCGTTTTGTATAAATTGTATCTTAATTTTAATCACTGTTTCATTAACTAATTGCCTGGAATTATACAAATATAGCAGACATATAATCAGGACGATGTGGAAGCGACGGTGCGATCTCTTGCGCGTGAACTAGAGCTTGTCTCATAAATGAACCGAAACTCGTGCGCCCATCGGAGACGGAGTTCACTGCTGATATTCTGAGGATACAACATAGCCAATAGGCTATACTAGGGACTTTAGCCTTTAAATATCTTTGCTGCATGCGCAGTCTCCTTCCTAGAACAGCCAGGAGCTTTCTAGCCTCGCGGCAGCAGCGCCTTGCATCGCTCATAGACCTTAAAACTGATCAAAAAATTCAAAAAACGAAAATTGATCAAAAAACGTTGGTGCGGACAGATGATGAGTTTTGTGCTGCGGTTCCGTTGCGGATGAAATAATAATAGCCCATCCGCGCATCTCTAATACGAATGTAATGCTATGTGTCATGGAACATTGTGCTCCCCAACTCGCGAAAGGGATTTGCTCCATCTTTTGATAAGTTACGTTGGAGTTACGTGACCGCGGTATTGCGGTAATCGTCCCAGCCCTAACTGTCTGTGTCTGTTGTGTCTAGGGCTTCGCCGGTGCATAATTGTGACAAATGTCGACGTAGATTGATGTAAAAGTCGCATCAAATCCGCCTTGATTGTTCACACTGCGGCTGCATTGAAAAAAATCAGATCTGGGTCAGATTCAGGACCACATATGTATGTGGTCTAAATCGGATTTGAAAAAATCAGATCTGGGCTAGATTTGAATGTTCACACTACCTCTGAAGAAGTCTGACCTGGTCACTTGACCCCAAAAAAATCAGATTTGGGCCACTTTTGCCTGCAGTGTGAACGGGGCCATAGAGAGTCATAGAAGCATTCATTCAATTAATTCGTTAAAAACGGCAGATTCATTCTGGAACTAAGCCACTCTGTTTACTGAACTGTTTACTAAATATAATATTTGCTATAAATATAAAAATAACGCATAGCCTACTAGGGCCATTTTTTCCACCACATCTTGAATTTTGGGTGCATATAAATTCTGCTGGCATTTTACCCCCCAGCATCTGACCCTGCTTCAAGAGAAACATAAAACACGACAAAACATCATTAACAGTTTCTTATGTTGTTTTTCGTCATTGGAAAGAGCAACATATTTGGCTTTGCCTGTGTGAATTTATGCACGTTATACCAAACATATGCCATCACTATTATCATTTTAATCTATTGACAGCCTTAAGCTTCATTTGAAAACATAATTTTGTATAAAGAGGCATGCTGTTTTGACCACTGTTCTCTGTAGATTAGGCTAAACGTTAGTCAAATGAACTATAACAAACAGATTAATTTGTGATTATTTGTGATGGTCGTGTCCGATATCCCTTGCCAGTTATTATGCGTACAGCAATCTTCTTGTAGGAATATGTTTAATTTCTAGTGTTTATATCCAAGAAGAAACGATGCTGGGAGATGTTTTTGTATTTAGCGCGTTCACCGCTCCTGTGCTTGTGCAGCGTCACGCGATCGCGCAGTCTCTAATGACTGCGTCAGTGGTTCCGTTGCTTTCATTTTGTTCATCAATTGAGGTTGCAATGATTTATATAAAAAATATATATAAAGTCATTATCGAGTCATTCAGTTCAAGTCAAGTCTCGAGTCATTGGATCTCAAGTCAAAGTCAAGTCATTTTTCTTAATTAAGTCGCACATTTAAGGACTTGAGACTTGCTCGACTAGAGTCAGACTCGAGTCAACTCATGTGACTCGAGTCCCCCATCTCTGATATATTCAAATAGAAAACAGTTATGTTTTTACTGTATTTTTGATTAAATAAATGCATCCTTGGTGAGCATATGAGACTTTCTTCAATAACATAAAAAATGTTTTTTCGGTAGTGTATGTTTTATGAATATGCAGTGTATTCAGTGTATGCACCTAGGGATCACTGGTTTAATGTTGAATTGTAATTTTGCATTGCTTAATTATCTTATTGTGATGTCAGTTTTTGTCTAAGACCTGCAACCACAAAGACGATGATGATGTCAGAGCGTACGGTTTGAAGGATAAGCTCATCATTGTGTCCGCTGAGACAGCAGGAAATAGTCTGTACAACTTCATCCTCCCGTTACGAGCCTCATACAGACCGCAGAATGAACTGTGGCCCATCGTGCTGCTCTTGGAAAAAGAGTAAAAATCCTTATTTTACACATCACTCTCTTTTACCGTGTTCATTGAGCTTTACCAACTCTTTAGTTGCCAATGTCTTATAGTTATAATGACTACAGATGTCTGCATTATGTTGTTTCTGTGTGGACTGTCTTGTCTTTTAGGCCAGATGAAGATCTTCTTGAGACTGTCTGTTGGTTCCCAATGATCTATTACTTGCTTGGGTCAATCGACAGGCAAGAGACATTATTATGAAACATGAAACATTATAATGTTTGTTTGTATCCTGCCCTCAAATGGTACATTTTTTTGAGGACAGGAAGGAGATAAGCCCGCTGCTGTACATCGAGTCACCTTCTTGAGATAACATAGAAACATTGAATTAGCTCAAGACACAATTGAGTAAAGACTGCCGTCTAAAAACATAGAAACAAATTAATATTTTTGAACTAATGAGTCAATGTTTTTTTGAATGGGTTTTTGGTTGAATGCCGTTAGTAAGGTCTGTGGTGCACACAAATTCAAGATTTTTTCATGTTTTATTCTACGACACAGAATACATCAGTAATAACCCCTTGTAATTTTAAATCTTTTACTTAACTTGTTAACAAATAGCTAAATGCGACTACAGAGGTTGTTGGGCACAGTCATTATGCCCACCAGCTATACTTGTCTACTTTCTAGTCTGCTTTTACAGCCTTGTTCTGTTTAAATACACATGCTTTTGCAAATTATCGTAACTCAAACTTTCTAACTTAAATTTAAAATAAAGAGTGGAAGAGTTGACGGAAGCTCTATTAGCTAAATACAAAACTCAAATTAGCTAAATACAAAACTCAAATAAGTCCATGACAGCATGATTATTTGAAGTTGTATCAAACATTGCCAAATGTCTTACTAAAATCGATCTGTCTGTGTGTGTATCTCCTTACAGCATGGATGACCTGTTGCGTTGTGGTGTCTCATTTGCTGCCAAAATGGTGGTTGTTGACAGCGAGAGCACCATGAGCGCTAAGGAAGACTATATGGCTGATGCAAAAACCATTGTTAATGTCCAGACCCTGTTCAGGTCAGAGACTGTTTGAGATTTTCTTTGATTTCTCAAGAGATTAATCACTTACGTGCATTTAAAATGACAACATCACACTATTGAATATCAGATAGGATATAGCCATGTGCAGTAATAAATGCATGTTTGTCGAACAAACCCTTGTGATAAAGAAGTCCAATTCAGCATACTTTTAAAAAGAGCTCTTATAAAAATAATTTAAGTAAGTCCAAACTGAATGCAGTGTTTTCGGTATGGAATTTGCAATATTATTTGAAATGAAATGAAAATGTATTATAGTTAAAATTTATATTAAATGCAATAAATTGAACTTAAGAGCGCTTTTTGACACACTTTCATAAGTAGGACTTAAGTAAATCTTTGTCAGCTTCGGTTGAAAAATGTGGACCTAATTGATCTAAATACAGCAGTTATAGATAAAAAAAAAAAAAAACTCCGAACACTCGAAAGCTATAAGGAACAGAACAACCGATTACAACGTGACAAGAACAGACCATGAGCTGAAAGATACACAGAGCTTAAATACACAGACAAACTAATCAACAAAATACATGACAGGTTTAACACAGGAACCTGAACTAAAACAAGTGCAAAACCCACCCAAACAGACATAAGACACAGATGTGCCTATGCGTCTTATAACAACGATAAAAAAGTCCTACAGAGGAGGGCGGGATGGGTCTTGGGTGGAGGACCCAGGTACAACGCATGAACACAGTAACCAGGACAGAGCAAACAACAGGAAAAGCCAGGGAGGAGACAACGGCGGTAGAAGCCAGAAGGAGTTTGCAGTAGGAGGAGCTAGGGTGAAACCCCCAGCTGGAATCCCATGATGAATGCCCACGGTGGAGTTGAGGGAGGGAGGAGCCATAGCCGAGACTAGGCAGACGGAACCAGGGGGATGACCGACTGAGGCAGAGTTGATGGTGGTGGAGACCCAGGCAGAGACTGGGCGACACTGAAGGTCCTGGAGACCAAGGCAGAGCTGTGGGGACTAATGGCCGAGGTGAAGCCAGGGTGCCGGAGGACTGAGGCAAAGCTGGTATGCCTGAGGTGGAGCTGGAGGGAAGACTGAGCCAAATGGGTGAAGGGACGAGTCATAAACGAAGGGCTGTAAGTCCATGGCGACGGCAGAGTGACGCCAGACCAAGGCAGAACTGGAAGGATGAGGAAACCCAGGTGGCACCAAGGTGGCGAGGTGGAGGGACCGGCACGGAGGTCCTAAGCTGAGCAAACGGATCGACAGTCCAGGGCTGAGCTGGTGAACTCAGCCCAAGGCAGATCCATGAAGCACCGAGCAGGTAATGTAGGAGGAGACGAAGAGGCAGTGTAGACAGGGCTGGTGGACTGAGCAGTGCAGGCAGGGGTTTAAGAAACAACCTTCTAGGTACAGGACAGACAGATGGTCCTCTTGGCTGACGTGGAATAGACAGACATCTCAGGGAATGCCTTCTTGGCCGATGTGGAACAGGCAGAATTCCCAGGGTGCTGGGTGAGAAACATGCTCGGTGCTATTATCCTCCATATCCTCAAATAAAATCAGGGGTTCTGAGTTCAGCGCATCTACATCAGCCATAGTCGAAGGGAACAGGCTCCACCTCATCCCCTCGTATTCCACCAGTATTGCCTCTAGGACAGATGATATTAACCGCCCACGCACCTGGTCAAACTTGTATGGCTCGGGGTCCGGTGTGATAAATGTGACTCTGGCCGGCGTCGACTCTGGAATTGCGGCAGGCTTGCGCCTGCAGTGATATAGTGATTTAGTCCATGTGCTCCTGGAAGCTCCCTCAAGGTCGATCTCCAGGCAGGCACGCTCTCGTCTCCACGTTGAGACAAAAACACGTGGAAACACACACAGGCAAAAAGACATAAAACAAAGGTAATCTCTTAATCGTTATATGTAATTTCATAATATATGTTTTCATAAAACATTTTATTCTAGCTTCATGCATTCTTTTTTTATTAACACTTGAATGTGTGCAAGTTTCATAAAAAAATGAACATTTTAGACAAAAAGCTGAGAAAAATCATCTTTTTGTCAAAGACTTTTTCTGGATCGGATTCAGAACAATGATCAAAATTCAAAACAAAGATGGAGTAGATCGCTTCTATCAACACCCCAAAGCTGCAAACTGGTCGTATACCTCTCCATGGGGTTCAACATTTCATTCGGTATCATTAGGCAGTTTTTATTTATATGCTGTGGAATGTTTGATGATTACGTTAGTTTACATGCGTGTAAGCAATGCTTCGATCGCTTCTTTCTGCTTCTTCTTCGCTTGTTTTTGGATCCTTAAAATTGGGTGCGTAATAGCGCCCCCTAGTACCGTATCACATGAATGCATCTATCGCCGGAAAATTCTGTCAATGGCAGGGAAAGAGTTAATGATTTATATTGAAACTTGTATGTCATGCATTTAAATATATTTCTAATTACACAATTATAATGATGAAGTGGCAATTTAGTACATTTAAAATATTAACTTTAAATGTAATATCAAATAACACACTACAGTTAAAATTATAATCTAGGATAATCATGTGCTTTAGTATGTTAGTTAACACATCAAAATACATCTTTAAAGAATGACAAAAGATTATTGAAGATGATTTAAAACTTTAAATTTGACTATTAGAAAATGTATTTTTTGAAAGTGTACTTAAGTGTGTTAAGCAACATAGTCATGAAAGTGTACTCTCTTTAAGTACACTTGTGTCCTTTTATATCACTAATATTATATATATCTGCTTTTTAAAATACTTTTAAGATTTAAGTGCACTATAAGTGCATATTCAATACATTTAAGCACACTTTTTTTTCTTCACAAGGGCACTGAAGATCTTGTAAAGTCATTGAAATAGTCACCAGTCTCCTGTAAATTACTTGTTTGTAGGCTGTTCTCTGGTCTCAACATCATCACAGAGTTAACTCATCCCGCTAACATGAGATTCATGCAGTTCTGCGCAAAGGACTGTCACTCACTGGAATTCTCCAAACTGGAGAAGGTGAGCAGAAATTCATAAGATGCTTTTGTCACTCTTATTACATTAAATCATACAAATATTGATTTTGGCTTGATTAATCTGTTTGGTCCTAACCCTTCTTTTCCATGTTTATCTGCATGGCTTTATGGAGCAGAAAGAAAAAGAGAAAGGCTCAAACTTATCCTTCATATTTCGCCTGCCTTTTGCAGCTGGTAAGGTGTTCAGCATTAGCATGCTGGACACACTCCTCTACCAGGTAACTAACACCCCTCTGCTAAAAGAAATGTGCTGCCTGTTGGCCTGAAATCACACTACCTACTAATGCCCACTAGATGGCAACATGGCGATAAAAAAATCTTCATTAGCTGTACAGCAATCTATCTATACTACTGTTCAAACTTTTGGGGTTGGTATAATGTTTTTAAAATAATAAATACTTTTATTAAGCAAGGATTTTTCAATAGAAATGTTTATTTCCGTTTTATTCTCAACTTTCCCTTATCATGGTTTCCACAAAAATATTAAAGGAATAGTTCACTTCTAAATGAAAATTCTGTCATCATTTTTTAGGCTACTCACCCGCAAGTTGTTCTAAATCTGTATGAATTTCTTTCTTCTGCTGAACACAAAAGAAGACATTTTGAAGAATGTCAGTAACCAAACAGTTAATGGCCTCAATTGACTTCCATAGTATTTTATTTCCCTTTAAGCAGCAAAACTGTTTTCAACATTGATGATAATAATAAATGTTTCTTGAGAAGCAAATCGTCATATCAGAATGATTTCTGAAGGATCATGTGACACTGTTGTTATATTATATAAATTAAAATGTAGTTTATTCCTGTGATGCGAAGCTGAATTTTCAGCATCATTACGCCACCCTTCAGTTATTTTAAATTGTAATAATATTTCACAATATTACAGCCTTGATGAGCATAATTAACTTCTTTCAAAAACATAAAAAAATATTTTAAAAAATCACACTTTTGAACAGTACTGTGTGCTCTTGCTGCTGGAAATTGTAAATGTTCAGACCTTCAAATTTGCCCATAATTGTGTTATAAGTGCTTCTGTTGTTTCAGAGTTTTGTTAAGGATTATATGATAACCATCACCAGACTACTGCTTGGACTGGAAACTACACCAAAATCTGGTTTCCTGTGCGCTGTAAGTGTGACTTTTACAACATTAGCCAGCCCACATATCCTCATTCTGTTCAATGCTTTTATTTTATGTTGTTTCAACAGTGTTAAAATGTGGTATATTACATTTCAGTTGAGTATCAAAGAGGAGGACTTGTGCATCCAGACGTACGGCACACTGTACCAAGTGCTGTCCTCCACTGTAGGAGACATTCCCATCGGCATCTACAGGACAAAGTCTCAGAAAGTTCAACCTCCCGAGGTTTCATTATGTTCAGTGCAAAACTTACACACTTTTAGGTCAGGAGGAACCGTTTCTGATTAGCTGGAAGTTGTGCAGCATTTAAAACCATTAAATGCACAGGTAGTTCCAGTCATTTCAATCACCGTTCTATTTTAATGCGCTGCTTTTAGTGAAGCACACACACTCACACACCGAGATGGGAGATCACGCTGCTCATAGAAAGAAACATTCAGGAACAGAGGAACTTGTTTTCATCGCTGCCCCGCGACATATATTAATGAATTAGCTTCACTACTTAATTGCTGCATTACATTTCTCAGAAACGAGGGGGTAACATCACTGGTTTTGAAATAATTAAACTCACAGTTTCATTATTTTTAGAGAGAGATGCTGCACAGAAGCAGGTAATTCCCACACTAATCTCTCTCTCTCTTTAATTCAAATAAATGCTATAAGGGGTGGAAATGGCCGAAAGTTACTTGGATCATATTTTATATTTTTAAACCTTAGATGCAGAAAATCCCACTGTATTTCTGAATGTAATTTGAGCATTTGGAGGCTATTACGTGGATAAAAGATGGGAATCCTCTACATTTTAAACTGGAACTCCATTCCCCCTTGAAATTGACTTCCTGGACTCAGTGGCTAAAATTCATTCATTCAAATAAATGTAATCTTACACAACATTTAGTAGATCTACCGAGCCGTAACTGACAAAATTAACATTTTGTTACCCTTCCGCTCAAATATTGCGCACCAAACGTCAATAACAGCTTTAACTTGTCAATGCAGGTAAATGACCATGATATAAGCGGGGTAATCTTCGCGCCGGGGTGTTCTTTGCCTCCATATTGTGCATTTAAAATCATTTCATGCACAAATAGCCATGGATTATCCCTCACATAAGTGATAATTATCATGCAAACAACTGAATATGCAATAACACAAATTAGATCTATTCAGTCAACATCCGTTTTATCAATGGATTTTGGAATGTTAAAATGGAACAGGTAACTAAAATGTTTGTATCCTGAGTAGTTTTAGCACTTTACTCATGTACACTAGAGTGGAACAACCTTTTCAGTGGCGCTGGTTATGGAAGTATTTTTTTCCATTCATTTCTCCCATAGGGATTTAAAAAAAAGTTTTGTTAAAGAGTTATAAGCCATGAAACAAGCCAACCAGCTTCGAGGTGAATCATAACATTACAAACTCTGATTTGAAGCACAAAGTTGGCCTATTTGAAAATCAGACAAAAATAATAGGGTACAAGACTGTAGTCTTAACGGCTTTAGTGATAGACAGAAACACAATCCCATGAAACATTTGCGGACAGCAAGTTAAAACAATGACGAAATATAAAACTCATTTAAAAATGTTGATTTTATAAATATTTAAACAATATATTTTAGGTTTATTGTAAAATATGTATGTATATTCAATCAATCAATCAATTTTATTTATATTAAAACAACCAAAGTTGACCAAGGTGCTTCACAGGTTAAATGCAACAACAGGACACTACTCGCACAATAAAAGTACAACAATAATAAAACATGTATAATACACAGTATATGATATATAGTGATATTAAGAGTATTCAAATTATTTAGGATTTTGAGAGCATAGGGAGGCCGAGTCTTTTTCCAAGCTTCGTGGGAGTGGGCGGAGCTAATGAGATTTTTTGGTGTGTTTTGCCTGTTTTAAACCTCTGATTGATGTCATTTTCTGTACAGCATCATGGCTAATGTAAGTTTTAGTTATTAATGTAATAATGCGTGCTGGCAGCTTCAATAAATGCAAATACTATCAATTAACAACCAAAGTAGCTCACAGGGCTGTCTTTAAAGGTTTATAGGTTATTGTTTAAAATCTATTTTTACTTCCAGAACCCGACTGTTGCACTTTATTGTTTAAAGGTTTGGGGTCGGTAAGGTTTTAAAAAATGTTTTTGAAAGAAATGAATAGGCTACTTCTATTCAGCAATGGTGTCTTAAAATGATCTAAAGTGACAGTTAAGGCATCTAAAGATTTATATTCCAAATAAAGGCAAATTTCATTTCAATTCTTCAATTCAATTAAAAAATTTCAATTCTTTTGAACTTTCTATTCATCAAAGAAAAATAATGAATTACGGTTTACACAAAAATATTAGGCAGCATCAGCATGGAAACAACATTCAAAAAATTAGGGACCAAATGTTGGTATTTTCAAAAAAAAAAAAATTCTCAATTTAAAATTCAAATTGTAACTTTAATAGCAAGAGTATTTTGAAAACAATTTGTGTAAAAGTTTGTTAAAAAGAGAAAATGTATCATTTTCTTGAGTATTCCTTTTGGAAAGCGAAAAACATGCACAGGGCTTTTTTTGCTTCCCATTTTAAAGCAATCAGTCTCTTTCTTTCTTCTAGTCTCCTCAATCCCAAACGTCAGACAGAGTGTCAGTCTTTGAAGAGGAGGAGCAACCTCAGGATCTTCAACGTGAATTCCCAGACAGCAATGCACACACTCAATCTCTGCGCCGAAAGAGCCTGCAGTGGGCTTCGAAACTTCTGGGGCCGTGGCACGCAGAGCGTGATGCAGACAGATCGAGCCAGCAGCGGGACGTCCTGCCCTCATGCTCGGAGAGACAGGAGCTTACTGAGCTGGTCAAGAAGCGCATGAAAAACCTGGGGCTCTCCACGAGGAGATTCGGTGAGACACCAGACACCAACTTCGGTGAAACACCATCTTACTTGTCGTATTTTATCGTGAAATTATGTGCAGAATGAATTATGTATTTCAAATAACGCATAGAAACATACTTTTTTATTTGATTTGATTTTGAGAACTGTGACCAGGGAGTACAATTAACATTTGTCCACACACTAATAATAATAATAGTGCCAATGGCAGCAGCAGGATGAAAAAACAAATCTGAAACTTGACTAAAATTGTATTATGCAAAATTTCATTTCAAAATATAAAACTAAGTTACATAATGTGGTGACATTCAGCTTTTCAAAAACATTGATTTGATTTTATACCTCATATTTTCAGTTGAGTGGCTCATTACTACTAGGGCATGGTTCTGGAGAATAACACATTTTGAAATGAAATTACTTTTTATTCTGTTAACATTTGTTTCTCAATCCAGATGAGCTGAATATTAACCAGAGTAGCAACTCTTATGCCTTGATCAACCCGTCACCAGATACACAGCTGGAGCTAAATGACATTGTGTAAGTGAAGCTAAATCTTTTGTACTTCATAGGGAACTTATGATTTGCTAAAATAAACTTTTTTTTTTTATAGACTTATATAAAAAAAATGTCTGTTACATTGCAAAACAACTTCTAAAATATACATAATTAAAATCATACTAAAATTAAATCCAGCACAGCCAATACTACATACACTGCCTAGCCAAAAAAAGGTGACCGCCTGGATTTAACTAAAGAGTCTTCATTGGATAATTGCTGCAATTATTAATGTGTTACAGCTGGCAACGAGTCATTTAAAGCAACACTATGGAACTTTTCAACCTTCATAATATATTTCCAAGACCCTTGTGATGGTACATCGACTTACAATAGGTTAAATGACACGTCTGCCATAGCCTGACGTGGTCTGTATCGCTTTTACTTGCACTATGTAACTTCAGGTTTCGGGTAGGAACCCGAGCACAAAAAGAACTACAAAACTCGACTGCTTTACGGGATACGTCACTTCCCCCACCACTTCCTCAAATTGTCTATGGTCATTGCCATTGCAGACATCCCAAGTCTATAGCGTCTCCCTGATGCCCGCAAATTAGTTCAAATCTGCCGGAATCTAGAGTGCGCATTCGAGACAGAACATACTGCGCGCATAACATACATAGCGCGAGCACGGCAGAGAGGTAGAGCGTGAGAGACCTTGCGAGTGTGCCTCACGAAAGCTAGTCAACCAACCCGCCACCCCCCGTCAACAATCCAGTCACCAAGATATACCTCCCTGAAATGACTTCTTGCAGGTTGTGATGTCTGCCATTGTTGATTCCAAAGCCGGTGCTGGATAAACAGCGAGCTTGCGCGTGTGACAGTAGGCTGCGGTAGGCTAAATTATTTACGACAGCGGTAATGGACAATTCCGCTTCCAACCTGTAGGGCGACCGCTGAGAAAAAGTTCCTTGGTGTTGCTTTAAAAGGTTAGTTCACCCAACATGAAAATTAAGTCATTAATTACTCACCCCCATGCTGTACCAAACCCGTAAGGCCTCCGTTCGTCTTCGGAACACAAATTAAGATATTTATGATTAAATCTGAGAGGTTTATCACTCCTCCATAGGCTCCCTAAGGGAATGAAACTTGACGGCCCAGAGAGTCATTAAAGAAAATGTTTAAATATTCCATGTCGCAACAGTGGCTCAACTATAAGTTTATCAAGCGACGAGAATACTTTTTGTGCGAAAAAACAAACAAAAATAACGACTTTATTCGACTATTCCTTTTCTTCCTTGTAGGCCTGAAACGAGACTTCAAGAGATTTCCACGACGCGCACGCGCGAGAACTGAACTGAAGTAGTTGAAGGAGATCGCAATTCTCGCGCATGCGTCGTGGAAATCTCTCGAAGTCTCGTTTCAGGCCTACAAGGAAGAAAAGGAATAGTCGAATAAAGTCGTTATTTTTGTTTGTTTTTTCGCACAAAAAGTATTCTCGTCGCTTGATAAACTTATAGTTGAGCCACTGTTGCGACATGGAATATTTAAACATTTTCTTCATTGACTTTCTGGGCCGTCCGGTGTCATTCCCTTAGGGAGCCTATGCAGTCCCTCCAGTTTTTCGCGATTCTGCGATCGCTGAATACAACGCAAAATCAACAAAATGTCGCAATTTTTTGCGATCCTGCATAATTCCTAATTTAACCGCAAAATAATCACAAAAATTCAAAAAAAGACCTCACAAAACATTAAATTATAATCACCCAATTGAAATATCTCTAGTTAATTAAAGTTTCAATGCATTTTTACGTGGATACAGATGTTGCGCACGCGTGATGTCTGTGAGCGGTCTGTCAGAAACATGGCGAAAGAAAAAGCGTCTCTCCTGCCCTCTCAGCGCCCAGGTTTTCATTGGGCAGGACGGCAAACTTATTAACGCGTTTAACATGATTGAATGACATAACAAAAAGTATGATATGCTCGATGGTACTAAAAAGAATGATTAAAAGCGCAGTATACCGTGAAAGAGAACTCATTTCAGCCAGTCGAGTGACAGTCTGTCTCTGACTGCAAGTGTGTGTGTGTGTGTGTGTGTGTGTGTCTGACTGACTGACTGCGTGTCACCGCCTGTCGGCCTAGTTAGAATATTGAATTATCTTTATAGTGCTTGAACAAATACACATAGCTACAATTACTTAAATATTCATCTTGGCAAGTATTTACGTAAAACAATAACTGATTGGGACATTTGTCATTACTGTAGTAGGTCTTAAAGTGACAGTAACCTAATTTACCTGCTGTTGTCAGTGTTGTTAATGTTAATCAAGCAACAACAATAGGCTACAGCACAATTTAAAAAAAAAAGAATTTGATTAGACCAAATAAACAAGCTTTATGCATTTTGTTTGTGATTTGTGTCATGTATGACTATTGTGCATCTGACACAATACTATTATGGTAAATGTGATGTCCTAATTATAAAATATAAAAATCGCAAATTTTTTCACAAATTTCTGGAAATTACCAACACAAAATCAGTCATTTTGATCGCAAAAATCACACAAAAAAATCGTGAAATCCTGGAGGGACTGCCTATGTAGCAGTCATCAACCTCTCAGATTTAATCATAAATATCTTCATTTGTGTTCCGAAGACGAACGAAGGCCTTACGAGGTTGTTACAGCATGGGGGTGAGTAATTAATGACTTAATTTTCATTTTTGGGTGAACTAACCCTTTAAGAAAAACACTTATCCAAGACCGCAACATAGTGTCGGCCGGATCTGGGCCACATCCGGTACATGTGGATTCCATGCGTACCAGATGTGGGCCGGATCTGGGTTGACATGATGTTGCGGTCCGGGATCAGTGGGCTATTTGGGAAAAGAATGCTTCAATTAGATTGGGAGCATAAAGATTGGACTCTGGAGCCATGGAAAAAGGTCATGTGGTCTGATGAGTCCAGATTTACCCTGTTTCAGAGTGAGGGGCAGATGAAGTGATGCAGCCATCATGCCAAGTGCTTACCGTACAAGCCTGTGGGGACAGTTGTGATCCGGGGTTGCTTCGGTTAGTCAGGTCTAGGGTCAGCAGTTATGTACCCAAAAAATGAGGTCAGCTGACAACCTGAATATACTGAATGAACAGGTTTTCCACCAATGGATTTTTTATCTTCCCTGATTCCAAGATGACAATGCCAGGATTCATCGGGTTTAAATGTGTGAAAATAATGTTCCCTGAACCACTTTTTCACAAAGGATTGGCCACCACAGAGTCCAGACCTTAAAGGGATAGTGCACCCAAAAATAAAAATTAGCCCGTGATTTACTCACCCTGAAGCCATCCTAGGTGCATATGACATTCTTCTTCTAGACTCCTACATCATCGTCACATATCGTCAGTTGTTACTCTTCTGGCGTAAGTGGACTTGCGGACGGCCGTCTGCCGGAAGCTAGTTATTTTAGTCGACTTTACGCAGCGGTCCAACTCTTCCATCATCAATACAAAATCTTGGCAAGAAATTAAACTCCAAATGGAAATAAATGTTGTCAAGTCACCTTCATTTATATAGCGCTTAACAATATAGATTGTTTCAAAGCAGCTTTACCGCGATAATAGGAAATTCAAGTAAAAGAGATTATTCTAGAGCTGCTGTAAAGCCAAAACAAATTTATTGTCCAGCTAAAGTTAGTTTTAATTGATTCACTTCCGTCGCAAGGATTAGTTATGAACTTAGGGGCCGCTAGCACGACACCGTTCTAACAGAAAACCCATAATGTGATCCGGCCGCTCATCCGCACAACAACAGCGCCTGGTGGCTCGAGAACGCAAGCCTTGAAATAGGTTCCAAGGTGCAAGCGCTGAAGATTTTTGAAAAACGTTATCTCCGCGTAAACGCTGACGGCGTGCACATGCGTATTACGCGTTTAGTAGTCTATAGGTATACGTGTGAATAGTTGTACGCAGGTGTGTAGTCTTTCTTTACAAACTGACCTCACCCAATGACTTGTCTATTGTGCATAATACAGACTTTTTAGTCGTTTCTGCGCATCCATGTGAACTAGAATCATTGACAACGTTTTGATCTGTACAGATGTAAAGAGAAGGAGGCCTTCACAGGAGAGAGACTAGTTGACACTTCAGGACCGCGTTGTCGTCGTGTCTAGGCGCTTCATCAGATCTGGACATTTAGATTATTTTTAAGATGGAAGAATGCAGTTTTACAGATAGGCCTACTAGAAACGACGTGACTTTCAAATGAAAGATTGGTATCAGAGTTCCTCGACGAAGTCACGCCCTGACGAAACCGAGTAACAGTGAAAACTAATTGTTGCACAAGCTTATCGAATTGTATTGTATTTATACAAGAAATTGTCACAAAAAAAAAATAACTACGTTTATTTTCTTTATTTTATAAGGTTGGTTTTAGGTTGCAATATGAGCAGAATCGAATCTTTTACATAAATCTGTAGTTTCATGTTTTGTTTTTTTTTCTTATTTTTCAGGTACATAATCCGTAAAGATCCCATCTCACTAGAGCTCAACGGTACGGACAACTGTAAAAACAGCACGAGGAGCGGTACACACATAATAGAGAGGAATCAGCTCTGAATAAAGATCACACTTTTACAACAGCTGTCTATTTACACTGATCTCAGTAATACTTGTTCCTTAATGCATTAAAGGTTTCCAGCTAGTCAGAAATGGCTTTCAGATCTTAACTGATGTTGTCTATACACATGGCTCAGAATAATGCATGTCTCATTCACGTTTTTGCGTTATCATATTTGTTCCTGCCAGCATGTTCAGATTGATGGAGGTCAGACATCACAGAAAGTGATCTTCCATGTCTGGCGGGAAGTCAAATTAGGCTTCTGCTGGTTTCCTGCCAGACTCGTTTTAACACTTCCTTCTCATATAGACTGCAGTAATGCATGATTTGCATTTACTTCGTCATTAGGTTCTGTATTTTAAATGAGATGTAATCAACCCATAAAGACTATAAATATTATCTACCAACGTAAACTGGATGTCAATCATTTCATTAAAGGAACATTTCACCCAAAAATGCAAATTCTTGGAATTTTATTATTTCAAAAAGGCAAAAATCATGACAACACATTTAGGCTCAGGCCTTTTAAACGAGTATGTCCGATCAAGGTCGAACATTAGGTTCGGTGTGACAGCTGAAGCCACAGGCTGTGCGGATCAGTCTTTCATTTTGCTGACATGCATCATTCCCTCTTTGAAACCACACAGACTAAATGAAAAACTAGTAGCAGGATGCAAAATGAGGCTGATTCTTTCAAATGCATGGACAGTAGGGAAGATTTGGGTTCTGCCACACTGCTCATGCAGCTCTAACAAATATCAGGGTGAAATATCAACTCTGGGACTGCATCCGAAATCACATGGTCTTGAGTAGGTACTTTTTTTTGAACAAGTAATCACTTCACAGCCACTAAAAAAAGAATGTTAATTTAGTGTGAATGTAATCTGGATGTACTACATTTGTCATGTTGTCATTATGTGACTTACCAGCGTCAGTTACGTCACTTCACTGCCATTCACAAATCCTCTCCCGTGGCCTCATGGGATAGTAAAGTGTCCATCATATGTAATCTGTAGTAATCAAACCTTTGGAACACGGATGAATGCGGGAGACGGGACATCATGCAAGCACATTTCTCTATATCAGTGGAACAAAAAGTGAAGTGTGACCAGGCCTTTAGACCAAGGCATGAAATACTGTGGAAATATATTTTTGTGACATATAGCAAATCACCATGGGGCAGTTTGAGATGGAGGTATGGAAGCTCGTTTCCACCACGGAATGAAAAAGGTAATTTTTATATCACGATTCAGCTTTTTTTTCTTGCAATTTAGATTTTATATCTCACAATTTTTTTTTTTCCAATTGTGAGTTTAAACCCCAGTTCTGACTTTAATGCTTATAATTTTCATAATCAACGGTAACTGTGACCTCACATTGAGAACAAAAACTTTTGTACTTCTAAAAATGCATGACTAGTATTAAGTATTGTTTGTAAGTATATTGTAACACCACATCTACATCTGGCATTACCGTTGTCGAGCTTGAGGCCGTTTACACTTCAACGCAAAAGTTCCAAATGCATTTCTGCGGTTGTCAAAAGTAGCACTGGGCATGTGCGTAGAATATGTCAGAAATAGGTTTACTGTTGGTGATTTGTCACATCCAGTGTAGAGACAGTGTAAGCCTTGCCATTTGCAAACTTATTACAGGCTCTAATGAAACAAAGAGGAAAGACATGCATCACCACTTGTTTGTACTTTTTAATATTATTTAATAATAATCCACATTCAACAGAAATGTTTAAAAACAAACATTGCTTTTAAATGCATTTATACAAAACCAACCATCAAAAAGAAAAGGAAAAAAAAGAAAAGAAAAGTGTACCCTTGTAGATAACCGACTTTGCCTTATGGAGGCAACTTAATTTTTCATTTCAAAAATAGCAATTAGACGCAAGCAGTACTTGGGCTTCAGGGTAAAACTTTCCCGAATTACAGAGCATTTTAACCATGAACAATCTGAAGTACAGATTTTATATAACCGTAGCATCCTGGATATTTTTTTTTTTTAATAATTATATTTTGATTATTATTTGTTTTCTTGTTGGTTTTGAACAAGGGCATCTCACCCTAAACCACAAGGCCTTCTTCTAGTCTGACTTAAATTTACCATTTTCATTTGTGCAGTGAACTTCAATGCACTACTCTACGCTTCATAGAACAGAAGGCAGAAAAAGGACAAAAAAGAAAGGAACAAAGTGAATCGATTATTACAAGAGCTTTTAGACGTAGCAGTCAATTTATTCATATCGGCGAGTCACCATTTTGAATGGTTCTCCATTATCCAGCTTATGTTTTTACAAAAAAAGAGGGGGAAAAAAGCATCAATATCTCCTTTTGAATCTGGCTTGATTACCAACTGCTTTACAATTGAAAAATACAAATCTACTGAGAAAACATGACAAGGACCAACCCAAACATCCAAATTTCCTCTTGCTCACCCTGACCTGTTCATCTCCAGGTGGAGGAAGAGACTACAAATCATACTGGTGAAGCAGATGGAAATCCAAAGTGCTTTTCAGGGGGGCTGAGAGGAACGGGGGTCTAGTAGTCCATCTTGACAGGTCTCTGGAGGGAGGGAAGATGAGCTGACAGCAGTCTCAGAACCTCAGATGGGCCTTGTGTTTGACCATGTATCTGTAGGGGATATATAGGGATAATTAGCCATTGAATTCGACTGAAATTATTATTTGAGCTGGACAATATGAAGTTTCATTTCTCAAGCATTAAATTAGCCAGATTACCTAAAACAGATTCATCAAACTGTTGAACTGAAATCAAACAATTCTCACAACAAGAAACTTCAAAAATACACTATGCAACATTCAAAAACACCATGTTTTTTATTGATAAATACACTGTACAGTTTGTTATATTAGCCTGCGTGTGTGCAAGGGCCTTGCGTCTCCACAGAAAGTGTTAATCACGTGACAGGCTGCTGGTCCGAGAACTACACGGAACAAGCCGGCTGCACAATGGATGACACACGTTGCTGTGCTGAAGTGGAGAAACGAAGTTCTTTACGACCTGCGGGTCTTTTTATAAAAAGATTTAAATGCTAAAGAAAAAAATCACGAGTCAGCTTTTTTTGTCAATTGTAAGTTTTAATAGTAACACTTTAATGAACCTTATTGTAATGCATTAACTAACAATGAGCAATACATTTGTTACAGTATTTATTAATCTTAGTTAATGTTAGTTGAACAAACAATGAACAACTGTATTTTTATTATGTTAGTTCGCAGTGGTTTAACTAATGTTAACAAATACAACCATTGATTTTAATAATGTATTAGTAAATGTTGACACTAATATGAACTAATATTAATAAATGCTGTAGAAGTGTTGTTCATTCTTAGTTCATGTTAACTAATGAACCTTATTGTAAAGTGTTACGGTTTTAATTTAATGTTTGTAATTTTAACATAAGAAAGGTAAATGTTTTTGCCACTTGCTTGAGCAAATTAATATATAAATTAATATAGAAGTAATGGATTGAACAATATGTTGTTTAAATTTAGTGTTTAAACGTGAATAAGTCTATGAAAGACTGTATATAACTGTACTGTGTACAAAGAGAATTGCAATAAAAAATTCTGAAATAAGAAAGAATGAATAAATGTTTGTGGTACAAACAACTCATTCTTCTTTCTGTAAAAGCCTTCTGCAAGTTTACCCACACATCTTACACATTTAAAGAAAACAAAGGGGAAGGCTATTCCATCAACAGCTAATTATCTAATTTAATTATCTTCAGTATTTTTGCAATTTTTGCCAATTTCCCAGCCAGAGTTTTGTGATTAATATGGTCAAAGCCATTAAAAGACCACTAAATATTTTACCATTTTTGTCTGCTCATGGGTGCTTTTAAAGGTCTTGACCATTTTAAAATTACAAAACTCTGGTCTAGAAATTGGCAAAAATACTGAAGCTGATAATTAATTATATAATTAGCTGAGCATGGAATAGCCTTCCTCTGTTTTCTTGAAATGTTTAAGCTGTGTGGGTAAACTTGCAGAAGGCTTTTACAGAACGAAGAATGAGTAGTTCAATGTTGATGGCTTCAAACAGTTCAAGATGTCACGCATGCACTACCAACTGGTGTCTCTAGTTTTGTTACAACAGTACACTGTCAGAAGACATTCCTCTCCAGGGTGTGCTATGCTATATGTAGGTGAAAGAACACCAATTGATGAACACAGAATTGCAATCCTGACCTGTCCAGTGTTTCCCAAAAGCGGAGGAAGACGGGCCGGTCCAAGTGTCGCTTGTGGTGGCTCAGCTCCAGCACGGTCACGTCCCACTTCTGTACGTTCGGGTCCGTCCGTGCCTCATCGTACTTCAGGTGAAAGGCTCGGACTAAAACAACAGCATGACATAAAACACTCTTTCTGGGTACATAACCAATGTGGTGTATTGTACAGGGTTTGCTCTGTCATGAACATCAGTTTCAAGGACTTTCTAAAGCACCTTTTATTTTATATCAAGCACAATAGACAAAAGGTTGATTCGTTACTGTTAATCTGGACAGTGTCAAAGAGCTACTGTACCTGTGTCTATCATTACTACAGTAATATTAAGTCATACACCGTCTACTAAAATTAAATTTAAGGGTCATATGAGCTTTTTAAAAACCAATGAGGATAGAGGGATAGTAGAGAGAGATAGAGAGAGAAATTCTAGCAATAAAATTATATACAGTACTGTGCAAGTGTTATGCACGTCAGTACTTTCGTCCATGTGCGTCCATGGCGTCCATGTGTGTGAAATTCAAGTAACCCTCATTGTAAATAATGTGTTGCGTTTCCCCAGACCAATCTCACTTTTGGCAAATATATCCACAGGAGATCCATCAGGCAGCAGCCATGGCCAGCCCTTAAACTGCCAGGCAGGACCCTGGACGAAGACGGCCACTACACGATCCCTGTGAACAAACAACAACAACAGCCTCAAATCAATTCTTAAATCCCAAGATCAATCTTTCAGTTGATCCATGAACAAAATTTGTAGCGTGCCTCCCATCCAATAAATCTATATTTTGATACTTTTTATATGAATAGGAATTTTGATATTAATTTGATCATGAAATTAAAAAAAATAAATGTTGTTTGAGGCCGTTTACTGTGCCGTGAAAATCAGAAGGTAATTTGAAAGAAACGGTACAACTTACTAGGGCTGCTTGATTATGAAAAAAAAATAAATCACGATTATTTAAGTCAGTACTGAAATCACGATTATTTCACATGACTTTGGGAACGTGTTGCATTTATTAAAAACACACCTTTCAACAATTCTTTAAAAAAAAAAAAAAAATCGAAATTTGAACATTTATTGTACTTTAGTATTATCTGTTATATTATTTATTTTAATAAAGTATTTTAATAATTCCCACAAGTCTACCACTTACAATGAGGAAACTTCCCCCGCAAACATTGATTCACATTAGCGTGTAAATTGCATGAGTAGCCTAGATTTTATAATCTGTGTGGATTAATTTAATCAATAATTTAAACTTTCTCCAAGACGCAATTTCACAAACCGCGTTGAGTGTTCAGCGGTGCTGTGTCCTCTCTCTCTCGGTCTCTCAAAATGGGTTGGACAAGGCAAGCGTTGAAACTAAATTCTCGCGTTTAGTAGTCAGGACATGACGGAATTGTCACTTGCACAATCGGGGCAGGATTGCATCATAACTAAAGTTGATAATTTTCACTTCTTTTTAAGTCTTATCAGTTTAAACATTCAAGCTGAGAGAGTTTATGGCTTCGGGAGGGGCCAATAAAACAATAAAATCGTTCTAGTTTTTGGTTCTAAACCCTAGTCCTCGGGACCCACTGCTCTGCACATTTTGTTTATCTCCCTTAACACACCTGATTCAGATCATCAGCCCGTTAGGAGAGACTCCATGAACTGAACTGAACTAGGCGTGTCAGATAAGAGAGAGACATACAAAATGTGCAGAGCAGCAGGTCCCGAGGACTGGAGTTGAGAACCACTGGTTTATACCAGTCCGAAGGCATGTCATACGTATTTTACAAGGTGGCTAATTCGTACAAATTTGTACAAGTGAGGTCGTACGATTTAGCCACCTCATAAAATGTATATGAACTGCCGTGAGAAACAATTACTTAGTAATTAGTTACACCCAACACTGGTATGACAGCTCTATTATCAAAAATGCCCAAGAATTAACCCAGGTAAATTGTTGTGAGGCATGGAGATCCTAAAATTATAGGCTCTGCTTCTAGGTATTATGAAAGACAGGCTTACCAGTCCTGTGGGGCCAGTTTGAGCGGCTGGTCGATCACTCTGTAGGGCACAGTGACGCTGAGCGTGGCACCGCCTGGCTGAACCTGATCTTTACGTCTCTGCAGAAGAACCTCGTTGTCCCTCTGGATGCCCAGCTTCTTTTTATCCTCTGATGTGAGAAATCTGTCAAGTAAAACAATTGCAACAGTGATATGAAATACATTTGACCAATTTACATTTGCAACTGGAGTATCTGAAAAAATGTCAATTGAACAAACAGTGCAGACATCGTCTAGAACACAATTGCATCAGGGCTCAACATTAGAGAGCAGTAGCACCAGTGCCACTTAGTTTTATGACTTAAAATTCCTCCGACCATCTGTAGAACTAATTTAAACATAAAATAACTATTATTTTGCATTTTTAAGTGCAATACCAAATAATATCGCATGTTTATTTATTGGTAAAGCACTGAGCTTAAGTTAAGATTCAGATAAAATGAACTTAACACTTACAAACAAGCAGGTCTATGGGATGCCATAGACTCCAAGAGCGGAAGCAGAATAATAAGAAGAATGGAAACGGATACAATAGGTGTCTCCTCACCTTCGGTGCTTGGCCCCCAATTACATTAATGTAAAAACATTCAACTTTGTCACAATAGCATGGTTCCGGTTAAGGCCGGGACACACCAAGCCGACTGTCGGCGAGTGTCAGTCGGACTAGGTTTTGCGGTGCGTTCCTCGCGTCGACGGCAGTTTGCCCGATTCATTTGATTCAGCGCCGGGGCCGTCGGTGAGAGTAGGAACTCTGATTGGGTGTTCAGTTTAGCAAACGAGTTCTTAGTGCATGAGAATTAAAGCGAAAGTGATGAAAGAGCAAGTCAGTCAAGACGGCACAGACAGAAGGCTGATCTAGCTAATGTTATATTATCTTACCCAAGCATTCCAAAACATGAATATTTTCATTACATGAGCCGCTTAAAATTAAGAAAGATGTCATTGTTGATCATTGTAGCCAATCACAGACATGTATGTCGAGCGCGTCAACACAATGACCAATCAAAAGTGTTTAAGAACCCATTCAACAGCACTCAAAATGCTAGAGGGAAATGCTGGTATAATCAATTTTTAGTACCGACTTGGTACCGAAGTCAGTACATTTTGACAACTCTACTTTTTAACGTTTCATATATCTCATGTATCTGTGTTTGGTTTCTCCTTTTGAATGACTAATATAGACTATTGATACCTGCTGATATAGTGTTAATTCGTTACACGCAGTTTGCAGTCGGCTATAGTCTGTGCCATGTGTTCAAGAGCAGCTTTTTGGTGCAGACGCAGCCGACGCAAGGCGACAACACCGTCGGTTTTCTTCGCTGCTAGTTCGTTGAAGTTCGGCTTATATTGATATATATCTGATGTCTATGGTTTATAACAGAATTCTGCTCTGAATTTGAATGCTTATAACCGTAAAAAAAAAAAGAAGAAAAAAAAGAAAAGGTAACCATAATTAGGAGATGGAAACCAGTGACATTCTACCCGAAGCAGTTCATGTCCTCAGACTCAGATTTATGATTTTTTTTCTATCAACATGATCAATGCTGAAATTAAACTGCAGCAGACATGTGGTACAAGAGCGAGCTCTGTAAGTTGTTTATGTTCACTATTGTTGTAATGTTATGTGCTTTGAGGCGTGGTAATTTAACAAAGTTTTGCAAAATCTACGGCCCATGTTTTGAAGGAGGCATGGCTTTGGAGACACTCTGAAGGGAGGGTGGGACCTCATGCTTTCAAAGCTAGCTTGCTACCGTTAGCCGCTCTGAAAATTGCCACCCCTACCTTTTAATTTAACAGCCTTTTTTTAGCTTTTTAATGTAGATTAACTTAAATTTCCTATGAATCAAGCATCTAATCAGCACTTACTTGAGGTCCTGCAAGAGATCCTTGGCGTTGAGCATTGTGATTAAAGATGTTGTAGCAGCTGGGATGATGATAATGGGAGTTCTAGAACCTGGAAAAAACAAACAAATCCACCAACTGAATTATTTGTAAAACAAACTAGCTCTCTGCAAAGATCTTATGAGAACTAAATGAAATATTTTAGAGCAAAGTTAGAAAGAAGTATATTAACTATAACAATTTCCATAAGCTTTCCATGTCTGAGAAAAATATTTTTAATCTTGAGAACTGTCACTATGTATACATTTTTTTTTTTGTGACAACAAAGGTGTAAAATCCCATAATTTGATAGACTAAATTATAAAAACATGCTTTGTTCAAAATAGCATATTTCCTTTCCTCATCCACATTGTTAAAGACATACATACCTTTCTTTTGGTTGGGAGGGGGTCTTGCTTGAGAGACTAAAGTAAAGAAAAAAAAAAACACGGACAATTTTTTATACTAGCAAGAAAATGTGAAATCATTCATGCACATGCTACAACTACACACATTTGTAACATGAGATAAACAGTAACAGGTTCAACATTTCAATTGTGCATCTAAAATGATGTGTGTGAAAATTGTGAAATTGTGCCGTGTGTTGCCATCTCAAGTTCAAAAAATCTTATCGATCCTTTAAATCTTTATCCTTGTGCAACAGAACACTCCTCACATATCACATTATGAGTAAATCATCTCTGCCATCTTTCAGCGAATTGATTAGATGGATGTTGTGTTTTTTTAAAGGAATAGTTCAGCCAAAAATGAAAATTCCATTGCCGGAAGCCAGTGATAATGGTTTATAAAGATTTAAATATAGATATTTTTCTAACAAAAACCCATAACTTCCCTTTACAATGCATTTATTAAACCACTCACTGGAGTCATATGGATTATTTTTATGACAGATGGATGCGCTTTTTGGATCTTCAAAAATTCAGGCACTCTTCAATGGCATTACAAAGCTGGGAAGAGCCAGTATATCATTTAATACAACTCCAATTGTGTTCGGTTGAAAGAAGTCATATACACCTAGGATGGCTTGAGGCTGAGTTGGGTTTTAAAAAGTAACAGACAAGTTAAAATAACCGCCTCAGCTATAATATTGCAAATGTAGCATATTATCCATCAAATTACGCAAACTATTCCCTAAATCTTAAAGGAGTTTTTCCATACCTGGTCTGGGAACAGGCTGCATGGCTGGTGTTTGGGCCTTTCTAGCAGATGCTCCTTCCTACACACACAAAGAGAGAGAAAGAAAATGCACATGAATGCAATGGTGAGTCTGGCCTTTAGACTACCGGTAATTTAAATTAACCTATCAGTAACAAACAAAAAAAACCTTGAGAATCCGTTTTCATCAGTTTGACCCAAAAGATGCAGACTTTATGCATCACTTCTTGTCATAGTGCAGAAGACTTTGCTTATAAAGTTTATTTCTTAAAGTCAAAGGGGGTAATTTGGGCTTTCTATCTTGTACTGAATATCCTGAAGACAATTTGGTTGGAGCATTTAGACGACGGGTGTCAAATTCAGCTCCTGAAATGGAGGGCCACAATCCTACAGAGTTTAATTTTAGGTTTTCAAATCAGCCTGAAGGACTTGATAAGCTGGATACTCCCTGGGCTGGTTACATAAACAGTTTAAAGAAGAAAAATGTATGTTTAACTTTGAAGACTAGTCTTAGAGGTGTATCTCTTTTTAAAATCAGTTACATAAAAACGTAGATTGTCAAGGGGTTATCAGACTTGATTTTCAGTATCAGATTAGGTCAAACTGTTCATGGGTCCTACTAGATTTTAAGACACCATCTTAAAGGGGTGGTTGATAATGATTTCACTTTTCTAACTTTAGTTAGTGTGTAATGTTGCTGTTAGAGCACACACAACATCTGCAAAGTTACAACGCTCAAAGTTCAAAGCAAAGGGAGATATTTGCTTTTAAAGAAATCGTTTTTTAAGGACTACAACAAACGGCTGTTAGAACTACACGAGCTTCCTCCCGGGTTAGTGACATCACTAACCCTAAAATTTACATAAACCCCGCCCCTGGGAATACACAGTCCATGTTAAGAGGAAGAGCTGTTGTAGCATCCGTCTTTTCACATGCAATAGAAAGTCACTCTGTGTGCATCTCACAACAGTTCCTATACAAGTGATTTATAGTTTATCCTGACAGAATATGCTAATTGAAGATAGTTAACTCCACATCAGCAACATAAATTCATCAACTAACCATTCAGAGATGTTCTGTTTCATTCTACATGTCACTTCTTAGTCTCTCCATCTTTCTTTGACTCCGGTTTAAACATAAGGCAGAACAGTTTGACAAAATGTAATTTTGCGATTATTGAGGTCAATATTGCGATTACGATATGCAATTGCGTTATAAACAAATGGTTTCATGAGTCAACTTGCTTGGTTCTAAAGCAAAATGCACACACAGATTAGTGATAATTCTGAAATGTGTATTTCTCAACTCAAACTAGCAACAACAACTAAATGATTGATAACACCTATAATGATCAATAAGCCATTGATGTCTGGATAAAAAAAGTGTGCATTTGTAGCCTGCATGCGTTACTGCGAGTGACGGTCGGTCCGTGGGAAGTGAGTGAATGCGAACAGAAGATCAGCTTCATAGGAGACGCCATCGAAAAACTTTAAATCCTTAATTTTAAAATATGCTGTTCTATATCCAGTTGCCCACTGTGTCATATTCATATTGTTTACCCTGTGTGCTGTATGTAAAATTAGCGTTACCTTGTCTCTTATAAAAAACCTTGTACCTTGACTCTTATAAAAAATATGATTACCAGTGCGCACGAAATTACCAGATTACAGAGTGCCCTGTTACAGTGTTTACGGTTACCTTTTTATTCACATATTCATTTATTTTTAAACAATTACTTTATTTATAAATACTGTAATAGGATTGCAGATCCAAGAAGTTGCCATCTAAAGTATAAGCATGTTTATTTTAATACAGTTTCAACGAAGGTGAAGTGAGAAGTTTGAACAAAGACATGAGGGATTAAAACTGTAAATAGAAAGTCATCAGTAATTATAATGAAGACAAAAGAAAAGAGCTGTGACAGGTGTAAAAGTGTGCAGGGTAGGGAAGACTGAAACTGAATGGAAAAGTTTGCACCACAAAACAAAGACGATACACTGATGTTTATTGTCGTTTTCTAAGCATCCATCCAGTTAGCATTTTAGAGTCTTTTCAAAATAAAAATCACATGACATGATCTTGAAAAAACATTTCAAAAACTAATAGTTTGAGACTTATCTTCAGATTTGAAATAACATGGCATTTCAAGTTTAAAACAACGCCAACTTCAATTTTATTTTTCAATTAAAAAAAGTCTAATAACTACAAAACTTTAAAGCATTTAAAGCATTTTCATTATGACAATTGTGACTTTACAATAAACTGCAAAGTGTCTGCATTCAAATAAGACCATACTTATGCTTTAAGTGCAATGGAATCATGAAGTTTGCAATTTCGAAAGCAATGCAGCAATGCAGGAAGCAATGCAGGTTAGAAGACAAAGGAATAAATGTTGCAATATAAACCAGTTATACATACCAGGCAAACTACAATAATAATCAGAAGGGAGGGAGGTAACGTATGAGGTGTGGAGAAAGAAAGGTGGGTGTGTGGTTGAATATGTCAGCAGAGCCATGCGTTCGCACATTTTCACCTCCCTTCCCCCAGCTTCTCCTAATGATCAGAATAGCAGAGCAGCACAGCACAAAAGAGAGCTGCTCACAGCATCATCGCTGTACAGACAAGAGGTATTAAAGTCTGTGAGGAATAGCGGGGTGGATGCCTGAGCAACATCTTCATCCGCGCTGCATCCCATCATGTCTCAGTCAGCGTTCGACAAGAGAGAGGCAGTTAATGGTCTTAGGAATTGAAATTACGAATGGGAGAACACCTAAAGCCACGGCCAATCGCTGACCTCCTAAATCGCACATCATCTGTGAAATCTACAGTAAGACAAGCAGCAAATTGAAGAGATGAGAAGCAAAGGAGTGGCAAACTATAGGAGGAGGAAGAGACTGGAATGGCATAATGGCTATTAAAATGTACGGGGCTGCTGGAGCAGACAAAGAACATTTCCCCGTCAACTGTCAAACCAGTTTGGGTTTTCTGATGCTGGTCTAACCGATGCTGTGCTGATGGGATTTATTCTTTCAAGCGATCCTGGTTAAAGAGAAGTAAGCCATCTGTGAGAGAGATTTGTGCTTAATCTAGATGTAAACAAGAGTTTACTCTGAATGCTTTTTCATGTTTAGCCAGAAATTAGTCTCTGACTCACAATTAGCTAGTGACAACAGAAAGGCTGTAGTGTACACTAGATCTAGAAGTATGAGAGAAGGGAAAAGAAATAAAACGCCTCAGGCACTTCTGGCCGTATTTACAGCTGGTATTAAACTTGACAGTTGAATACCAGCTGTAAATACGGCCACATGTGCCTGAGGCGTTCCACAAAGCTTTATTTAACAAAAAAAAGGAAAAAAGGTTAGCAATTAGAGAGGCACTGATGTATCGGCCGCCGATATTTATTGGACGATTTATCAATTTCCAGCCATCTGCATATAGCATGAAAAAGACTGATATAACAAATCGATGGTTTATTAGTTAACTGCGAAGGCACTGAGCTGTATAATGTCTGTGGCATAATCCAAGATTATAATTAATATTCCTGCTGCGCTGCTGTGTGCGTTTTATTGTTAATTATATATAAATATATTTTTTTTTTAACACTACTTTTGACTAACTTCTGTAACTTAAGGATTAATATGTATAGGGCACTATGATTTCCTCATGTGAAAAACATTACGCATTATACTGTAAATTCCGTTTCTATGACTAGATTCTGTCTGTCACAGAATTTGTCAAAAATTGATGAATAAATAAAAAGTAGGTCATTACACTAAGCAAATCGCTCATATCCCCTGCACAGCCTGGAACATACGATTAATATCCATGATCTGCCATTTTCGCTATTGTCCTTGCTTGCTTCTTCACAGTACCTGCAGAACTTCTGATGACTCGGCTGTGCAGGTCCACGTTTGGGTTAGGCAAATTCCATAACACTGAGTGCACTGAGCTCGGTTTAAAAATATGCCATATTTAAACCCATAATATACATGTGTAAAATACATTGCAAATGTTGTGTAGTAATTAAGCAAATAAAAATCATCCCCCTTTCTTATTTGCAGGTTTCCGGATATTTGGACTCGTATGTTATTCGTAGAGGCTTGACAAATACAAAGAACCCAAAGAGATCATGCGATTTAAGCAGAGGAAAAGATACTGCAGAGTTTTCCTTTTTGTCATTCTGCTCATGTTTGTGGGAGGCCTCATTACTCAGGGCCATTATATTACTCGTTACATTTGGCCCTGTCAAATCACCCAGGAGGCGTTTGCTACTCAATGGCTCCAA
The DNA here is from genome assembly GCA_030578255.1 of Tiaroga cobitis. Lineage (NCBI taxonomy): Eukaryota > Metazoa > Chordata > Actinopteri > Cypriniformes > Leuciscidae > Tiaroga > Tiaroga cobitis. The sequence goes on from CM060592.1 coordinate 24,249,764, forward strand.
ACCATGAAAACCTTCTACAACTCCACCATGATGGATCCAAACGGATTGAGAGAGCTAGAAGCGACCCCTACACCACTAATATCACATGAAAATGTAATTTCAGCTTTGGATGGTTTGAACATCAGTTCAAGTGAAGAGATGAGAGCGGCAAGGACACTGAAAATTGAGCCTTACGAGTACATCCTTAATGAGCCGAACGCATGTCTCCTGAGAGCACCTTTCTTAGTGCTTTTGATTACAGTTGAGCCCGAGAAAACAGACGCCAGGGACGCTATCAGGAAAACGTGGGGCAATGAAAGTATGGCAGGGGGCTTGGGTTTCATCCGTCTGTTCTTCATTGGTGTAAATAACGACACCCAACGAAAGGGCAGCAAACTACAGCACACAATAGAGGATGAAAGTCGACAGCATCATGACATCATCCAGCAAGATTACAGGGATACTTACAACAACCTTACACTCAAAACGCTGATGGGGATGTACTGGATCACAAAGTATTGTCCCGAGGCCACATACGTCATGAAGACAGATAGTGACATGTTTGTCAACACGGAATACCTTGTACAGAAATTCCTCAAGCCCATGGGTCAACTAACACAAAAGTATTTCACAGGACATCTCATGACGGACTTCTCCCCAAACCGAAACAAAGAGAGTAAATGGTATATGCCCCCAGAAATTTACCATGGTAGGCGATACCCCACCTTTTGTTCAGGAACCGGATACGTCTTCTCAAGTGACATGGCTCTGAGGATATATGTGGTGTCTCTGAGCATACCCAGGCTACATTTAGAAGATGTTTATGTGGGCATCTGTCTAGCTAAACTGAGGATAGAGCCAGTGCCACCACCAAACGATCAGCTGTTTAATCACTGGCGAGTGCAGTACTCCAGCTGCAAGTACAGCAACCTGATCTCTTCCCATGGGTTTCACCCCAATGAGCTGATCCAGTACTGGCAGCACCTGCAGAGCAACAAACACAATCCCTGCTAGACGACATGGTTAAAGGACAGATTTCGCTATGCTTTTCTGGTGTGGGGTTTTTTTTTGGGGGGGGGAGATCTTACCAAATATAACAGATCACATAAGGGTTCTGTACAACTTCTGTTTTTTTTTGATTATCAGTTTTTCATTATGTAATATTAATGATGGTTTATCTTCACATATCTGACTGATTAAATGGGTATAAAAATATGTACTTGTGAGTTTTTTTTAGCATTAGCTTTTATGATCAATCTTATTGGATTGTAAATAAGCATAAAAAAGTCCTGTAAGATATTACAGCTATAATGAAGAAAAGCAGGTCGCCTTTTGGTCCACTTGTGGTCCGCAAATGCTGCATTTATCCCTCAACAGACAGCAAAATCTTGACATTCATGTTACAGTCAGTACAGTAAAGAGAGACCACTTCCATCTCCTGAAACATCTACCTCTACACATACTTCCAGAGTCCTAAGGTCAAATTCAACAAGCTTCAATCAAATATAACTTGCTCAAACTAAACTAAAATCTAACTTGGTTAATGCAGAGGAAGGGGCAAAGGTTTTAAAAAACCTTGGTAAAAAGTTTGGTGCTATTTTGTGTCAAGTAAAATCAACATTTCAGTCTAAAAATGGGCGATATTTCAAATCTACAATATACGTCCAGCGAAATTGAGCAAACAAGTGACAATTTCAAACTAAAACTGAGCGTAAATAAGTTTGTATGGCGTTTTATTATTTTACTTTCGCCAGCTGTTAAACGGCTTCAAACTGCCAACGGTCCATGATGATTACGTAAGATAGGTGTGCTCTGGGGCTTTAGCTTCTTTGCCATGGAAATCTTTTTAGGTTCATTTCTTCACTCAGTCCGTTGAGGTCAGAACGTGAACACACTGCTGGTTTATAGTAGCAATTCTGATTTCTGAAATTGAAGATCTGACACTTGTTTTTTTTAGTGTTTAATACTTAAAGGTGCAGTTTGTAATATTGGCTGTAAGCGTTTAAAATGGGTATTGCAGGCAATATGAATAAAATTGGCCCTTAAGATACACTTTCTTGTAGAATTTCCAGAGTTGCTCCAAGTTCAGTCACACAGGTTGCCAGATTGCTGAGACGCAACATAAATGAGCACAAGTCTCCAAAAAATCATATTTATTCATGTTTTAGTATGCCAAGAATTTTTTAGGTCAAGCAGAATCTGCAGTCTCGGATCCAGTCAGTATTCTATGAAGTGGTATATACAATTTTTTACTTGAATGAATGGAGTGCCAAATTGGAGAGCTGGTGCAAACCTATCCACATCCCTATGAACAGATGCTTTAATAACGCAACACACCACAAAGATGAGTGATAAGAGAAGTGCAGTTAGAGGACAATGTCCAGAACATTACATATTATTTACATATTACTGCTCCCGGCACTGCAGTGTGGGGGACGTTGGAACATTTGAAAACAGTCCATTGCTTCGGTAAACAGAAGTGTTAAAGACCTGAACAAAGAAAACAAAACACTTCGCTGAGACAGGGCTGTGCAATTAATTGAATTTCGATTTCGGCTACCAACGATCACCAAAATAGTACAATAGAGTAAAAACGATTATTTTGTCATGTTCTGTTTTACAAGAACACTCTTTTTGTCTTGTGTTCTGAATGACAAGCGCACATCCGGTTCTCCCGAAGCCATAAACTCTCTCAGCCTATACAGTCATAAATTGCAAGCACAAACTTCACAATAACAATTGACCTTTCGCCAGCCCCTCCCCCAAAACGGCCATTGTCCAATTACACATCATGGCAGTCATTACTATGTGAGCAGGTCCGTCAAACATCAACTCCAAAAAGATGGTGAAGCGGTGCGCCCACGGCGTTTGTATATCGGACACTAAGTACCCCCTTCCGTTTCCAAAGCCGAAAACACAACGCGAGCAGTGCCTACAATGGATAAAACAGTGTGGACGGCCCCACTCCCAGTAAAATGTGTCGAACATGGTAAACTCGCGTGCAGTGTGTGTGTGTGAGACTGAGACACTGAGATTAGTCAAAGAAACATGGAGAAAGCAGATCAAGAGGATCCACAAAGGAATTATGTTTTCTAAAGGGTTGTTGTTAACATGATATTCTCGGGGGAAAATGAGCAGCAGTCAACAGTGCAGCACCCGTAGGCACTTTAGAGGAGTGCACGTTCACAACGGTGAAAGCATGAAACTCACTTGACAACATCAGTTCATATATCAATATCGTAAAGAATAGAAATAACCTTAAATAATGTATGGTTATCTGCATCTAGGTATCTTATGTATAGTTACTTTTTAAACACGAAAATCACATTCAGCATGACACGCAAGCGGTTGCCGTGGTAACGAACAACCTGCTTGTTAAAGCGAATGTATAATGTTAATCCTGTATCTGAGGCAAAATGACTAAATATGCAGCGCGAGTTATATATTTCTAACTCCAAACAATTAGCCACTGAACCAGCTTATAAAATCTTCAAGGCTGTGCTGGTTGCATTTGAGGTACACGTCATGGGGTTTCTCAGATTTCACTTGAGATCGGTAAGCATCAGCCTCGATAGTAGTCGTGTCTCCTTCGCATATTTTTATATTTTGAATGTATCCCTCCACTGCATACTATAACCCCTTTTGCCTCCATCTGGAAGATATCGCGGAGGGATTGCTCCAAAAAAGGTAACTGACACGCACGAGTATACCTCTTCCCGTCATGGCAATCTGTCACGCTGGTCGTGTTTGACCATTTATTTGACGGGCGTAACAATAATAACTAGGGGCGTGACTTTTGCGAACGGTCAATTGGCTCACTGTTTCCTCTAGGATTTTTTCCAACTGTGGTGGCAGGCCCATTTCCCCAGGTGGAGGGGGCGTGGCCCATGAGTGATATTCCCATTGGCCACGCCCCCTTGCCCCGGGAGAGACACGCTTGATTCCTGCCGGTTCCATAGTGAGAGACAGAGACAGTTTGGGCGCTGCGGCATATTAAATATATTATAAACCGTTTTTCCGCGAGAGAAATACAAAAGACCGAAATGAGTGATTGTGACGCTCAATGCGTAACACTTGAGAGCTCTGATATAGCTAATGGCAACAATGTTCCAGGTGCGATGCACCGCGTAAAAACCGGAATGGTATATGTTTATACTTCTCGATGACAAGCATAAATGAAAACAAGCCGAAATGAAATAGCAGTAACGAGGCTATTTTTAAAATGTAAGGAGTAGAAAGTAGCCTACAGATAATTGCGTGAAAATGTAAGGAGTAGAAGTAAAAAGTCGGCTGAAAAAGAATTACTCCAGTAAAGTATAGTTACCCAAAATGTGTGTTTGGACAGAATACGAGACAGAGATCTTTATTAAATTCATAAAAGACCAAATACAGGAATACTGGCTTCTAAACCTCAAAGAAATGCCACAATCAAGACCTCGGAGCAGAAATAAGTGAGAAAACACCTCACATGTGCCGCTCACAGTATAAGGGTTTTTCCTTGCCATTAATGCTTGGATAACACGCTTAGGCCTATGTCTCTTTACATTAATAATAATAATAATAATAATAATAATGTCTAGTGCGGTGGCTGTGTGGTATATAAACTTACCAACGTCTGTTGCCATGATTTTTGGAATGACTGATCGCGAGAGGAAAAAAATTACGTTTTGGTCACATAACATTGTTTAAATGGAAACGCCGTCATTTCGCAATAGTTTATCGATATTTAGAAAAAAAATTTGTGAGATTCTGTAATGGAAACGCGACAGTGTTTAACAGACTAACTTCTCAGAGTTATAGTGTTCATTATACTAACCATTCAACTCCGGATTGATTCTGGAGGAATAAGCACCGGCAACAATCCGTCCTCCGACGGATGCTCATGAAGAGGAGGGGCTATACGCGTCTCCGTTGTCAGTTTGTGAGAGTGGGAGGGAGGGAGGGAGCAAGCTGTGCGCAGCTCTACAATAAAATAAAATTTTACCCATATTAAATAGTTAAAAAATCTGAAAATCAATCCGTGGCGGTCAGCGTTGATATTGTGGCGGGCCGCCACAAATGAATGAATGTATGGGAAACCCTGGATTATGCGCATCCCGTGCGCAGAATGATGCACTTGAAGCAACGCGAAGTCACAGCGTGCAGCGCTTCGCATTGAAAAGTTCAAAGCACAAAGCGAAGAGATTATATGCTTAGTGTTTTCTCTAGCTATGCAACAGTTTATTGAGCCATTTCTTTTAACAGTTTTAAATTTCAGTTACAGTGCGCATGAACAATTCATAGCGCTCTCTACTCCAGTGCTGTAATCTAACACCCGGGAGAAAGGAATATGATTTAGAAAGCGCAATAAATTCCAGCAAGATAAAATGACTTTATGCAAACCATAGACCTTTATCTACAAATAAAAGTATAGTAATGGGAACATTGATCTTGAAGAGAGTGTCGTCGTGTTGCTGTCGTAACCGGACGCGACGCGCTGTTTGAATGCTGAATGGAGAATGACTAAGGAGAGATGAGTTTCCATTATCTTTAAATAGCCCCTTTCATGGATTTTTGAAAATGACTGTTCATGTAGTGTGGAATATAGCTCTAAGGGAATAAAAACATCCTGCAAAGATTTATATCTGAAAGTGCACCGTATATAAAGTTATTGTCTTTCAAAAGTGAAAGTCGACTGAGTCAGTTAATGACTCGTTTAAAAAAACAATTCATTTCATAGTTTCGTAGTGACGTAGATACGAAACATTAGCATATTGGCCGAGCCCAGTTACTGCGTGCGCAGACGGAAGTGTAAACTTGAAGTCTAGAAGTGAACACATTCAAATACTTCAGCTGAATAGCATCATGACAAGACGCTGTGTTCTACAATGCAAAGATAGTTCAGCCACTTTGTTTTCATTGCCCAGGGACGAGCATGTGAAGAATCAGTGGTTAGAGTTCATATTTGCAACGATACCACAACAGTATAGCCCGAACCTTGTGTTGTGTTCTCATCATTTTAATGACGAATCATTCAAAGACATAAATGAATTCAAATGTTGATTCGCAAGTCGGTTGTTCCTGAAGGAGGGCTCAGTACCCAGTGTATATGGATCAGCTTCGTCCTCCTCCGAATCACAATCTGTAAGTATTATTAATAATGTTTGCTGTTATGTTTTCTGTAGCATGCGCAATATGTATCTTGTTGTGTATGCTCCGCGCAGCTTCTAAGCGGGGTAAAGTTAGTTTTGTTTTCGATATTCCCCAGACATTTGCTGAAAAATTGTTGACAGCAGCGCGGATTGATAGAAATGGAAAGAAAATAGTGCCGATTAAAACTGAGGTATGAATTTTGTATGGCGTGTTTTTTGTGTGGAAAAATTAATCAAGCTTTGAAACGCTAATAATTTTTTCACGTAAAAACGCAGTTTTGAGGCCCCGGAAACTAACCGGGAGTACTTTCTTGAAAAACTTCCAGCGGCCAGAACTCTGACCAGGGAGGTGACTACAGAGTGGGTCAGTGTGTATGCACTATAGTGCTGGTAAGGATTGCATACAACTTCATGTCTTAAATGGGCGAACTAACCCTTTAAGGCCAATTTTAAAATGGTTAAAAACGAACTTGATCTTGGACTACTTTTTTGGTTAAATTGACCAAGAACAGTGAATTACAACACGCGCAAATGTACAGTACTGACTGAGCAACGAACTTAATTAAAACACTTAAATGTTTGTTAAAGTGCTAATGGACCAAGTAGCAGTTTCAGCTGATACAAAACACCTTCCTTTAAATACAGTTGCCAAGTGTCATACAAATGGGGCCATGATTTAACAACCCCATGCGATTATATTTTATTCATTCTCGAAATAATGCCATAAATGTGAAATACCTCCACAAAATATTTGTCATCCATAGTTTGTATCTAAGGTAGTCAAAAACAAATAGGATGCATAACATATGAACTTACCGTCACTGACTTCAGCGTCATACCGTGATAGGTTCCCATAGTGTCAATTTTAAAACCCTCCGTTTCTGAAAATAAACAAATAAATAAATAAATTCATACATTTCCAGTAAACCTCAATTCCATTTTCGTGGGCTTCATCATAAATGGATAATGATACACTTAAGTACCTCTTCGTAAATTTCAGATCAGAGTTTCCTAAACTGTGGGTCAAACCTAAAGAGCTCGCTAACAGGTCACCCAGCCAATGATTTAAAAGGTTATAACTAGGTACATTTATAAAAAAAAAAAAAATTGTCTGTGCAGATATTCTATAAAACAAATGTTTGGTGAAAACCAACTTACCCTCTTTTCCTTTGAATCGCTCCTGATCGTATCTGTTGTAGGCAGCTGGGACTGGCTGTTTATTTCTTGTTGCTGGATCCTATAGGATGAAAAACAAATTGGAGTGCATAAATAAACATACATAGATTAGGTTAGCTACTTCTTTAGAATGGCACTAGACATTTTTTAATAACAGGTACACTAAGGCTGCATGATAAATCAAGAAGAAAAAATAAATCTATATTGCAATATGGCTTCGTCCAATTGACAATTGCGCAGGCAGGGATTTAATAGCACATTTGTGCTATTGGTTTCAGAGTGAAGTGCGGCACTGTGTTCATTTACCACAGACTGTAAAAAAATATAGACATAGTGTCCATGACATCACCCATAGGTTTCTGAAGAGCATTTTTGAAGCCCAAAGTGGGTGGAGCCGGACGTCGCCATCTTGTTATTATATTTAGCCATTTTGGACAGATATATTATACATATGTAAAACTTGTGGCCTTCATCAGCTCATATTCTGCTGTTATCAAAGCAAACAGGGAAAATGTACCAAATACAAAAGAAAGAGCTAGACAAAGGGGAGCTGGAGCGCTGCTGGTATCCCTTGTATCCTCTGGTGCTCTTGGTTAATTGTTCATAAAAAAGAATTGGAAAAAAATCAATTTCCAGGCACTCAGTTGGATGCAAAAGTTAAAAAGTTAATTATTTTAAGGGCTAAAACATTAAAACACCAACACGTATCGGCCCACTGGCCTTCATCAGGGTGTTGGTAACAAACAGACAGAATCAAGTCATACTTCTAGTTGCATTGGTTTCAGGTGTGCCACTCTGGCACTTGCAACACAATTTCATGCCCACTAGAGGCAATAGTTCAGGTAATGTCTAATGCATCTGCCTAGAAGTATGACTTGATTCTGTCCGTTTGTTGCCAACACCCTGATGAAGGCCAGTGGGCCGATACACGCGTTGGTGTTTTAATGTTTTAGCCATTAAAATAATAAAGGCTTTTTAACTTTTGCATCCAACTGAGTGCCTGGACTTGGATTTTTTCCAATTCTTTTTTATGAACTAAGAGCGAGCTGTTTGGCCCTTTGTAGTGCTATCATCTATTTTACATAAAGGTGAAAAGGAAGCAGAAACCACAAACAGACATTCTCACGCTATTAAAGCAGCTTAGTTGTGTACTCACCACCTGAGTTTGGTTCTGAGTCTGTCTCTGTTCAGGGGCCCGGCCTTCTTCCCGCGCCTTCACTGATTGTAGGATGGCAAATATATTTTTGGAGAAGTTCTATAAAATCAAAAGATCACCATGTTCAGGAGATCATATTCTTAACCTACACTTTTATAATAATAATAATAATAATAATAATAATAATACATTTTATTTGGCCGACGCCTTTCTAAACACCCAAGGACATCTTACATGTTTGAACAAAAGGGAAAACCATTAAAATACATTAAATTCATAGTAAGCTAATACATGTTACAAATAAGACAAATCAGCAAAATGCTAAGAACGCCAGAAGAAAGCACTATAAAAGAGTGTCAGAAGGGTAACTATGGTAAAGTAGAACTAAAATGCATTAAAGATTAAAAGCTTTCTTAAAGAGATAGGTCTTTTATTTTTTCTCAAATTTTTTAAATGAATTAACTGTGTCTGCCTGTCGAATGTAGGAGGGGAGGGCATTCCAAAGTCTTGGAGCAGCGCAACTGAAGGCCCTGGCCCCCATGGTGGAGAGACGGAATTTGTGAGTGACAAGTAGTCCAGTTGAGGAAGAGCGAAGGGAGCGTGTAGGAACATATCCTGATAGGAGGTCATAAATATAACTGGGTGCAAGGTTATGGAGTGCTTTGTAGGTGATGACAAGGGTCTTAAAATCAATACGGTAGTGCACAGGGAGCCAGTGTAGAGTGATTAGGATAGGTGTGATATGATCAGATGGTCTGAGACCAGTGAGGATTCGAGGACCACAAGGACTTTTGTGCACAACTCATCGTCAATCAAAATGTAACCCCACAAATATGACTTTAACCAAGTTATGAGATTGTGACATTACATTTTTTGACCATACTGTTTTTAAAACACATTATTAAAAGTGCTACAATTATTGCAGCATGTTAATTATCTAGGTCTACTACACTGAAAATTTGCTTGATCCTGGGATCAACAATGGTGATCTACCACACCAAGATAAAATCTTTATATATTTATGCTAGTGCCTAAGCATTTATCAGTGGTTAATTCCTAAAATACAACATAGCAGACAAATGGCTAGTAGTAGGCTTGTTTGAATACGAGAGTAGGCGGCTGCAGTGAGGGGAGGAGTGAAAAAAGTGCAGGCAAGACGGACAGTTCTCTCTTCCCACAGTGGATGAGACACCTGTGAGTTCAAAGGCAGATATCGCGGGACTCATGCACCTGTTGATGATAAACGATGTCATTTATGTTCTGTTGCTTTTATATGAAAATAAATATAATGAACAAGACACCCAAAGTATGTTATTTATTTCCATTTGAAAGACGCGTTTAACCTGTTTAACAATAATTTTTACTTTAATTAGACACACATATATACATATATATATATATTATTATTTTTTATATATATATATAAACATGACAATCAAATAACCCATATAGTGAGTCGTTTCCCATCGTGCTTTTGATCAGCTTGACTGCAGAATCGGTCACGTACGCCCTGCGATTGGGGGAGTTTTTTGACGTCAGCATGACAGAGCAAGTTGGACACTCGGTTCTGCGCAGATTTTGCTCATCTCAAACAAGCCTGTTGACAGCCGTGGAAATCCACCTGTCACTCAAGTGGCCACTCCCTGAAGTACTTTTTCAAAGTTCAGGAACTTTTGGGGGTGGTACTCGAGCGCTTAACATGCCGATTAGTTGAGTTCATGCCGCATTTTGATTGATTGATTGATTTGATTGACTATTGCGGGCAGTAGGGATGTGAATTTCTGCCAAAAATGCCATTCGAAAATCGAGGAGCAAAAGTCGATTATCATTCGAAAATCAAAAAAAAAAAAAAAAAAAAAAAAACGCACACTCACAATGACAGAAAGGGAGGCCGATTTCATCTTTAGCGATGTGTCATCAAACAAACTGTTTATTATTCGAACATGTTTTCGTCGTTTTTTTTTAACATAGAAGAAAAAAACAATAAGCACGACAGTCCGTTCTTGCATCGCCAAACCAGATGCTCGTTAGATAAAAAAAGAATATCATAATGATTTTATGCAAACCTGCCTTGTTACTGCAAAAGCCTACTTTTTAAACAAATTAGTTTCAACCAAAACTATTCGTGTGCCACTGAGCAATCCACACACATACCGCGGGATGGCGGGTGTTCATTTCATAAACTGTGTACAATGGTAGCTTATTTAATGTAGCCTATAAATGAATGTATATGTCCAAAAAACGGATAATGTCATCATACTTGTAGTGCTATCGTCGAGTAATAATCTGTTTGGTTGTAAAATGTATTACCTGACTGAAATGAACTCGAATGTATCGTCCTGTGGAATCATTCATTCACAGACATCATACGAAGATGTTCAACTAGATCTTCATCGCTGGCAAAAATATGATGCATGTGCAGATTTGCTTTCACTAGACTAAACTGTAGCTAGTAAATCCACGGCCACTTCATCCAACGCTCTTGATGTTCTTAAATCTTCCTGTTGCGACTCCGTGTCGAGTGTGAATTGAAAGCGCTTCAGACGGTTCAGTGCGCGAGGAACTGAACAGATCATTCAAACTGATCCGCGAACCGATTTAGACAGATCTGCCAACTTGTTTGATGAAGTCTTTGAACAGAATCGACTCAAAAGAGTGATTCACTTGTGAATGGAGCATCGCTCATGTCCATAAAAAAGATACAGCGCGCTTGGAATAAACTACGCATTTAACAACATATTGCATTAAAATAAAGTAACGAGAGGAACCTCACCCAACGCAGTGAAGTAAATGTAGCCTACTTTGTTACTACCATAGACGATTCTACCATAGACAGCTAAGGTTATACCCACCTCTGTTGGGCGCAGAGTTAACGGTCACGACAATGCTCTTCTTCTGATGTTTGTTTACACTATGTATAAAACGCTGGTATCCTAGATCGCGCAGGAGGGGGTTTCATTCATGTTAGTGACACCTTGTGTCCCCGACAGGAAAATACTCTGCTGCGCGATCTGTGACAGTAGGCGCGCCGTCAATTATGTCACATTGGAATTGCGCGAAAATATAATGATATTCGAATAAGTAATTTTATGATCGAATTTCGAACGCAGTTCGACTATTCGAAGATCGCGACTCATCCCTAGCGGGCAGTAACAGTTTGCTATTCGAATCAACAATGGAGTTAAAAAATACGACAGATGGAACGACAACAAGGTTCAGCCTTTATTAAGCTTAAATTCAGAAGATGAAATCCAGCAGGAACAGTTAAGTTGCACTCAGTCCTACGTCATTGTTCTATTTTGCCTAATCTACACGGTACTTTAGATAGCAACATGTCTGGTGGAAAAAAAAAAGTTTCTGGGACAAAGTGTTCCGGGTAATTTCGGTGAAAACGAGGCTATTGACTAACCGTGTAAATAAAACTGGGTGAGCAGAACAAATGTGATTTAATCCGAGTAATGACTACAACAAATCTTCATAAAAACAAGATTAGCAGTTTGATCAATGCAACCATCACCTGCAGGACAACCATTTTATGATTTATAAACACTGTAACACTAGTGGCAAATACACCCAGATAAAAACCCAGATGTATAGTTACATCATTTTAATGAGGCAATAATAGTTTAACTAGAAGACATATTTTTGAAGTAAATACATTTTCACCAGGGATGCACCGGTACCACTTTCCAGAACGAAGCCGATACCAATACTTTTTGGTACTCGCTAGGCATGGGACAAATCGATGCATCGCGATTCTTCAAACGATTCTGAGCTTAGTTTTTTAACAGCAGCTGCGTGCTTTAGAAACAGCCGTACTCTACTTGCTTCCAATTCCTTACAAACACTATGAAAGATTTTATTTTATGGAAGATTAAAGGGGCTATATGGAACTTTTTCCCCAAAATAAACATAACAATAGCCTTTTTATTTGACCATTTATGACTCAAACATCTCCCGATGAGCATACTGACACCTTGTCCGCTCGCAGTGGGTGCACCTATAAGCCTGTATCCTATTTTTCCTATTTTCTGTCGGGTCGGATTTTCCCGCGCTGTCGGCGGATGTGACGTCAAGCGCGTTCATGTTAAACGTTTCAGATCACTCTGCCACCACCGCTTGCCAGCAAGTAGCCTACACTCGCAAGCAGTGCAATGGGTTTTGCGATTTTGTGACTGTTCTTACCTCTGTAAACATAATGTTGACCTCCTTGCAGCAGATGACTTGTGAAGTGTGCACGTACGAGCGCGCTGCGAGAGCGAGCAGAAAGGAAGAGCAGTTCTGTTTTTTGGCCACAGGTGTCAGTCGCGAGTTTAAATTTCAGAAAAACGCATATAGCCTCTTTAAAGCAAAGTTCGAAAAGGTTGAAGCGAATTACGAGGGTGTTCGCAGTGGGCTGTGTTTACATTCATTTTGCGTAATAAAAGCAAGTACATTTAACCACTTACATGGGCTCTTCTCTTCAGCGCTCTTCTTAGTGAGCATTTGAGCGTGTGGTTTAAAACTAGCCTATTTCATGCTTAATTCTGCCTGTTAAAATGTATTACTTTCACTGTTCATTCTATTGCTCTATCAGATTTTTTCTTTAAATTAATAGCACAGCACATATTTAGAGCTGCTTCAGCAGGGCTCAATTGCTACAAAAAATAAATAAAATAGAACAAAGATACAAATTAAATAATGCTTTTAAGTTTAAGGTAGGTCTTACAGTAGTTTTCAGGTACAGAAGTTGAATAGAGTAACCAAATGTAAAATTCTGAATAGTTTTTACTGTATAAAATAGATGCATATCCTCCACTTCACAACAGGGTTGTTAAACCGTCAGGGTTCATTCTGTGATAAATGGCTACTTGCCACACAACTAAATAATTAGACATTAAAAATTGAGTCTAAATATTTTATTAGGTCTTTAAAAGCAAAGCTTCCGCAGAGAAAGCAGTTGCTAGCAAGCGGCAAATTCAAACTAGACGGATATTTAAGAGATACGGTATACAGTCATACCACAAAAGAGCTGCACGCAAGACGCAACGCACAGACTTGACCAGACCAGAGGTGTCCAAACTCGGTCCTGGAGAGCCACTGTCCTGCAGAGTTTAGCTCCAGCTTGCCTCAACACACACCTCAGGTGTGTTTAATTAGGGTCAGAGCTAAACTTTACAGGACAGTGGCCCTCCAGGTATAGAACCCCTGGACTAGAAAATTAAGTACTTGCTCAAAGTAGTCATTCTACTCCTCTCCAGGTTATTCCATTCCATTTTATGCACAGCATTTCGCCACAAATAATTATGGGGATAATAATTTGAGATGAAACTGTTTTAAAATCGTACACGTTTGTTATCTTATAATCAATTACAGTGTACAAAACAATAGTCGCAAAATGGCAGCAGCTGCGTTTGTATGATACAAGAGAGAGCGAGTACACGATAACAGGATGACAAATAACTGTAATAAAATTAAAACTCAATTTAATATTGTGTAGCTCACCAAATGCAAAACTTCCACGAGGAAAACCCGTTCCAAGCAATCCTAGCAATGGGTTGTTATTGAGGACTAACATAGAACTGGATGGTGCGATTGACCAATCAGAATCTAGTATTCTTCAGAGCCGTGTAATAATCTTTATTAAAAGTTACAACTTACTGTTTATATTTTTTTTCTATATTTTTGATAAAATTGCCTTGCTTTATTACAGAATACTGCCAGTCATGTGTGTAATGATTGCAGTGAGCTCAATAGAAATGTTTAAGGCTGTCACTAATGATTATTTCGGTAATCAATCATTTTGACGATTAATCCGGTATTTTGTTTGTGGTAATAAAAATACATCCAAGTAAATAATAGCATTTAAAATTATTTTAAACATTGTTGCCTCATTGTTATTATATGTAATTCAATAGTATCAAAATCAAGTAATCATATGGTTTTATAGAACAACAACCTGTTAAAATATAGCTGCGAGCAGCGATTACGGGCCCAAGCCGGTGGCACCGCAACCCTGGTTCCTTTAGTTACCTAAAGGCACCGGGGGTGGCGGTGCCGCCGGCTTTGGCCCTTCATCGCTGCTCGCAGCTATATTTATATATATATATATATATATATATATATATAAAAAATACATATATATATATATATATATTTATATATATATATATATATATATATATATATATATATATATATATATATATATATATATATATATATATATATATATATATATATATATATATATATATATATATATATATATATATATATATATATATATATCTCACTTGCCTTACCTGAGAACAATGAAAACAATAAAAAAAACTAGGGAATCACTAAACCGAGAGAATTATTCTGTTTTGATGATACACTCAAAATATTACACAAGCAATTCTTTAAATTTAATGATATTCAGAACAGAACAAGAATTCAAAAAAACTATAATTAAGAATTAACCGAAATAATTGAAAGCGAAAGTGAAAGTAAGTGGTGTTTGGCTCACGTAACTCTCTCATTAGAATCAAACTGTTTCAACATTTGCGATGTATTTGGATGCTAAACTATTCTTTATTATGGGCTTTGTACTTCACTCAGGTTTCAATATGTGTGTGTGTGTGTGTGTGTGTGTGTGTGTGTGTGTGAGGTGCGGGTGCGATTGAACTGTTACACATAAAAACATACTCCGTCCAATAAAACACAACAAAGTGCTTTTTTCAAACTATAAACTCTTGTCAAACTGTAACCTACAACTGTCACTAAACTAAAATCACACGCACACACTGTCTAAAAGCAAAAAATATTTATCCAACCCCATTTAAAACAGTCTGTGGGTGCCATCTTTTGGACATTCACCACATCGCATTGATTTTCATTTATTGTCCTCAGAGCCCTAATCTGTTTATTTTTCAATTACACATTCTACATTGATTAAAAAAGAAAAATTCAAATGTGTTTTTATTTTATACAGGAATAAATTATTTATAATTCAGATGAGAATAAAGTTAGTGTTTTACAATTTAAAGGAAAACAAATATATTGTTCTGAAATATAGCACATTCATTTTAAATTCATTCAGCTTCAATTACCAATACAATCTTAATTTTATTTAAAGCAAACTATACATTTAAAAGATCTTGGTTCTGTGCATATTTTGTAATTTAAAAAAAATACAAAATTGTTATGCAAAAAGACAAGGCCTTAGAGATTTCTTTATCCTTTAATGCAGGAAAAATCACACAGCAATGAAAGGCTTAATATCATGTCACTGTAACAGCCAGCCAGCCACACACACACATATAAACACAGACACCAGCCCTCCCTCCCCCTCCCTCCCCACACAGACAGCCACACACACACACACACATAGAATGGGAGGGGGCCCTCTCTCTGTCAAAGAGTGACAGAGAGAGATACCATTTCATGAAATCCACATTCAAACCACAATATCTGACTTTCTGAGGGTTGGAGCTATTGACTGTAAATTAGAAAGTTGTTTGGCTTGAGGAGAAGAATATACAAGCTGAGTTTTGTAACTGTAGGTAAATCTAACTAAGTTATAACACACTTTATATGTCCTTTTTTAGTCATGAAAATTCATTTCCTCGCCACGGCCAAACCGTTCGAGATATCAAAAATCCGTCAGCAATTTAGCATCCTCAATGTCTTGACTTCATGCACGCCTAGTTTGGCGATGATTGAATGAATTGCCTAGGAGTAGTACTTCAAATTCCACAGCAAGCGTTTTCCAAACAACCCATAATAGCCGACTTCCTGTTGGGCTGGCGTAAAACTTGACCAGGGGTAAAATGTTTGGCCCGATGAGATCTATATGTGTACTGAGTTTCATATTAATTCATGCAAGCGTGTTGAATATATGGACCAAATTGTCGGACCCCGTTCAAGGGGGCGCTGTTGAGCCCCCCTGCCACGCCCGGGTACCAGCTTCAGCCCGGCCCTGATGGCCGTGGGTTCTGACCTGTGTGCAAAATTTCAAAAGTTTTTGAGCACGTTAAGAGTCCCAAAATCCCCTGAAACCTTGAAATGCATTAAAATCAATAGACAAATCCCTCACACACAGAGACGGAAAGAGAGGGAGAGAAAATTCTCAGAAACATCCACATTCAAACTAAAATATCTGACTCCCTCTTGGTCTGAGCTAATGACAGTAAATTAGAAAGTTGTCCGGCTTGATCTGAACAATATGCGTACCGAGTTTTATGATTGTAGGTAAAACTATAGAACTAACACCCCCACTTTTGTCAAAAGGTGGCGCTACTGAGCCCCTGCACCACGCCCGTTTCTGAAACTTTGCACATGTCTACTGGCTAATAAATGTGATGTGTCTGTCGAGTTTCATGTTATTTCAAGTATGTTAAGAGTCTCAAAAGCATCAACAAAGAATATTAAAGTTTGATGCGTTGCCACGGCAACAGTATCTAATATATCAATAATCCTTTCACAGGTCTACATCTGCCGTGTATTTACATTATACAGATGAAGTTTGAAGCAAATTGGGTTAAAATAAGAGGGTGATTTCAAAGCATTTTGAAAGTGACACACTTCCTGCTGCCAGTTGGTGGCGCTATAACTTTGACTCACAATAGTCACATCCATGTGATCGTCCTCTTACAACGAACACACTGCTGAAGTTTCATTAAGATCAGTTAATGTATGCTGAAGTTATAACACACTTCCTGTTTCACGTTTCTCGCCATAATTTCATTTCCTCGCCACGGCCAAACCGTTCGAGATATCAAAAATCCGCTGGCAATTTTTCATCCTCAATGTCTTGACTTCATGCTGACCGAGTTTCGTGGCATTTCTTTGAATTCTCTAGGAGAAGTACTTTAAATTCCATTGCATGCGTTTTACAAACAACCCTAAATAGCCGACTTCCTGTTGGGCTGGGGTAAAAAGTAAGAGCATGAAGTATATATGAACCGATGAGATCTATATGTGTACTGAGTTTCATATTCTTACATGCAAGCGTGTTTGATTTATGGACCAAGTTTTCGGACCCCGTTCCAGGGGGCACTGTCGAGCCCCCCTGCCACGCCCGGGTACCATCTTCAGCCCGGCCCTGATGGCCGCGGGTTCTGACCCGTGTGCAAAGTTTCAAGAGTTTTCGTGCACGTTAAGAGCCCCAAAAGTGCCCGAATAGTCGTAAGAAAAATAAAAGAGAAAAAAAAAAAAAATAATCCTAAGGAAAACAATAGGGCCTTCGCCCTTTCAGGGCTTGGGCCCTAAATATTCAAATGCAGTAGTCAACATTTGAAGTGGATCAAAAAAATATTCATCAGTTGTCCTAAGACAAGAACGGGTATTGTTCAAATTCATGTATAACTTTGATGAAAGGTTTTGTTCCACTTTAAATGTTGACTACTGTATATAATATTATATAAATTATGTAAAATTATCTTATGCAGGGCTTGATGCAAACTTTTCTCAGAAGGAGCACATGTGCACCTAAGTTAAAAAATGTAGGAGCCCAGAAAGATCTTTAGGGGCGCAATGAATGACTCTGAATTGAGCGGTTTAGTCCAAATGTTCTGAAGAGACACGATCACTTTATTTGATGAACAGATTTAATTTAGGCTTTTATTCACATATAAAAATTCATCAACTCGCATCAGTTATGGTAAACGGAAGCTCAAACATGAGGTTCATTCTCATGTTACACAGCACGTTTGAGCTTCCTCTGTTCCCTCGCCTCAAGCAGGTTCGGTTGAGCTTTTGTTTATGTTCGCTGATGAATGTTTATGTTAATAAAAGCCTGAATTCAATCTGTTCATCATAAAAAAGCGACCGGACTAAATTCACATTGATTAATTTTACGATTTCTTCATGAACATCAAAGTTGTAGTTGCGTAGCCGTCTATGGAGAGTTCAGAAAGGTCTCAGATTTCATTAAAATATCTTCATTTGTGTTCCGAAGATGAATGAAAGTCTTACAGGTTTGGAACGACATGAGGGCTAGTAATTAATGACAGAATTTTAATTTTTGGGTGAACTATACCTTTAATTATTACGCAATTATTTTTACTTCAAAATGTATAAACCGTATGAACACCTCAATAAAGTAATTAAAGTGCTAAAAAACAAAACAAATGCCCGCTTGCTTCACCCGTTTGCAGTACATTAATAGCACTTTTCCACTGCATGGTACGGCTCGGCGGCCCTTTTCCACTGTATGGTACGGATCGGTACGGTTCGCTTTAAATGGTAGCATACCACCTCTGTTGAGGTTCCAAGCGTACCGTACCAATACTAAAATGTGATGAGAAAAAAACACTACAGATCACTGATTGGTCAGGATTTGCAACACGAGACACCAAATCGCTAGATTTAAAGTCAGCAACAGCCACCGCAGTATTATTTGTTCGCACAATTTTTATTAAATGACTTGCTTGAAAAAAGAAAATAGTATAAAAAGAAATGGCTGAATCGTGGTGATTAGTCAGTAGCCGAGGAGCGGATCCAGCGAGAGATAAAGTTTTTCAGTAACTTTAAAGGTTCTCCAAGCAGTGTCGGGTGACGTCACTTCTTGTTGACGTTTAAAGTATTGTCAAACAAAACGGAGGCTAGCTAGACCCTCCCTCCTCATCCGCGCACTAACCCCCCAAACCCCGCCCCCAAGTCCTCCTTGTCGGTGATTGGCTGGAACTGTTTGTCATGTTTCGTGGAGCGGGTTAGCCCAGTTTGTTTTTGTTGCTGTTTGTGGAGCCTGGCCTTTCTACAGAGATCGCGTTTCTTTACAGTGTGTTCAGGGGACAGGCAGCCAGCGATTAGTGAGGAGATGGTTGCTGTATGTGACAAAAAATGTTTTGGCCTAAAAAACGCGTGACATCTCTTAGAGCACCTTCAACAAGCAAACTATAAACCCACCCAATTTGAAGGGGTAGCCTACTAAACTTACTTGTGGAAAAAAGGAGAAAGCGGCGCGGCCGCGCTTTCCACGCGTTTTTAGTATAGGGACGTCACTTGATATGATGCACTGCGCTATGAAACCCATTTATTTAAGGCGCATTTTTGTGTATCACGTGATTATTATTATTATTTTTCAACAGACAGCATCTTTCATAGCCTGACTTCGTCATACTCATATTCTAGTCAGAATGTGAGTCTGATACTGCTCCATAGGGCTTTGATTATGAGGCGTGTCTTAACCGAACCAGGAAAAAAAAACCTCTGCACTCAATTGGATAGACCTACAACCAATCAGAACAACGCAGTAAGTGTTTATGAGCTATGTTTTTTTTATGAGCTACGCAAAGTTGTCAACAGAACTCAAATACACGCACGCTGGAAGTAGTAGTAAAATAATGAGTGATGCTTCTTTTACTTGGTCCTCCATGAGTGTGACCAAAGAAGAAACCACAACGACCGCAGGGTTTTCATTGCACAATACATGTACATTTCAGGTACAATACATGGCAAATTTTTTCAAGGAAAACAAATCTCTTAACTAATGCTGTAAACTATGGGAGTTAGTTGTAGCCTACTAGGCTTCATTAGCCTACTATAATTTTGAGGGTAAAAATTAACTGATTTGAAGCTATACAAACACTTCAATTACACTTATTTATTTTTATAATAAGAAAGTTATGAAATATAAACATTTAAATGGTGGCTGTCATAAAAACTTGCCAGATTTATTCAAACATGAATTAAATATTGAAGAACATTAAAAATTATAATGAATATGTAATATGGTGCATATATTTAGCAAAATTCTCCTCTCTAAGAGTTATTTTTCTTGCTGACTAACTGACTAAGTTACTAAGTTTAATGTTTTTTTCTGAGGTAAATGTGACGTTACATGCCATTGTTTACTTGCTGTTTAACTGACGTCTTTCTACGGATGAAACGCTGATTGAGCGATACCACATTACATGATACGGATTTCGAAGTTGTACTCTATCTTTTAACACACTTTCAGATGCTCATAGATGTTTATTTGGCGCTGTAACTGGTATTATTAAGGCGGAGTAACTGGTATTATTAAGACGGAAGAGGATAATGAGATCATGTGCGCTCCGTGCTGCTGCTTCTCTTGAGCTGAGCCAGAGCGATCTCACGCCACAGCGCCAAAACGTTATTTATGTTTTTGAATTTCGTAGGAAAATGGACGTAATTAAAAATTTGAGACTTTATTTCCTAATAATAGTCACAAAGCACAAAGATTATTTCGATTTATTGGATGGGATGCACGATACAATGTTATACGCGATCATCAAATGACAACAGGATGACTAATCGATTCTTGAGATTTAAGAATCGATATCGGTTCGTAAAAATGAGAATCGATTAATATCGAGAAATCAATATTTTTTACCCAGCCCTAGTATGTATATGTATATGTGTGTGTGTATAATATATATATGTTTTTTTTTTTTTTAAGTGCACTTTGAGTATCTAGCTCAGGGGAGACTGGTGGCTGAAGGAGCTCCATGTCTGGGCTGTTGTCGGAGCATTGACCGGGGAGTAGGGATGGGTATCGATAAGGTACTGCTTATCGATCCGGTACTTTAACGGTATTCTTATCGGTTAGTTTAGTTTTTTACATAAATACACACACACACACATACATATACACACACACACATATTCATATATATATATTAGGGGTGTAACGGTTCACAAAATTCACGGTTCGGTTCGATACGATACACGTGTCACGGTTCGGTTCGGTACGTTTTTGATACAGCAAAAAGAAAGAAATGGCAGAGAAATTTCCTTGATTTAATTTTTTTTATTATATTTTTATTAAAACTAACATCATAAAGTATGATTTTTTTTTTTTTACTTTAAGCAATGGAGCTATACTTGACTTTTCTTAGGAGCATATAAAACAAAACAGCTCCTTGAAAAAAATGAAATGTAATATTGTAGTAGTTATAAACAAAGGTTTATTTTAGTTCAGATTAACATTTGATAAAACCGACGTAATGTTACTTGAAAGCATTAGCCTACTATTCCTCCCAAACTCCCATGGTCACACTTAGTGTTACTACAGTAAATCCATGGTGAATGTTGCTGATCTGTGGACACTGAAGAGTTCATTCATGGCACAATGTTTCTTCCTGGTTTCCACGTCAGTGCTGTTTAATCCGTTAATGAGAAATGTGAATGTTTCTCACTAGATCTCGCAGCGATGTTATTACTTCACTAGCGAATTCAAAATTTTTCTTTACTGGATTTCGCTCGCTGTATAGTAGCAGTGCTGCATGATTAAGATCGGCTCGCGCTGCATTGGTCTGATAAACGGTCCGTCAACCACACAATAATGAGTAGCTCAGTTTCGTTCCGCTTACATTACATTTGCCATTTGATGTAATGTTGTGGTTGTGGTCACGACAGCGTCTCTTACATTATGAGCACGCTTGCCACGCGCGATGCGCCTAGATTTGAAATAACGAATATTTGGTCGGCAGGAAAAATGGTCCAAACGAACCGTTCGGTTTAAAAATGCGTACTGAAAACCGAACCGAAAGCCTCGTACCGAACGGTTTAATACGAATACGTGTATCGTTACACCCCTAATATATATATATATATATTTTTTTTTTTTTTCAGGCAGCGGACCTATGGAAAATTGTCGTCGCACCCTTACAAATTTTGGTCGCACTCTAGAGCCCTGTCTTTGTTCCAAAACAATGTGTTAAAAAATACCAATAAAAACTTCATTCGCACACGTGCACTAAATGCATTTTACAGTTCGCATCTATTTTTAGTAGCAAATGCGAGTGAAATGTTCGCACTGTTGAGCCCTGTTATGTACATTATGTATTATAATTATGCGGACATATGAAAATCTGACTTTTTTAATGTTTGCTCTGATGTCAGTGTTTCTTTGTCACAAGCACTGTTCACACGCTGCGTTGTATCAGAGCATTTTAATGAGTACACAAGCAAAGTACCGGTGCATCCCTAATTTCCACACACAATGACCAATTTGTTTACATAAATTAACAACTTGAAATATATCTTCACTATTTTTTGTTACAACTCAGTTATTAATTTTAAGGATATTACTCTGACAAAAGAGATAATTATTGAATAGAGATTACAAAATTGAATTGTTCTCATGAAAAAAAAAGATGAGGGACTATGATGGCAACCATTTTTTAATAGCTGTTAATGTATGTTGAAGAGCCCTTGTTTTTTTCCCCAAGAAAATTAGGGTACTCCGCTCACCTTGCCGCTGCTCTGTAAAATCGTCGTCCTCGTCCGCCACACTCTTTCTCTGCTCACAATGTCTCTGGTCACGTCTACTTCTGCGTCCACAAAGCTTCTCTGTTTCTGGGTGATGTCATCGTCCAGGTCAGGCTTGATAGTAGAGCGCTTCTTGGCCATGATTTTAGCCTTGATGGCAGCGATCTTCTCCACAGACATGGCTTCTGACAGAGACCTAAGATCAGCAGAGGATTAGCTAAACTGAGGGACTCACAGCCTCAATTTAGGACAACTAAACAGTTAAGGGTCACAACTAAAGACTAACTTTTTTCAACTTTTACTATATTCAATATACAGCACAGCTTTGAGTTTATAAAACCAGAATTACATTTTAAAATATTAAGAGCAAAATTATAAAACGCTCTTTAGAGAATCCATTAATCCCTTGCATTACATTTTTTGCAAACTTGTCTGAAAGACTGTTGTATGTATTGTGAACTCCTGTAGTCAGTGATAAAGTGCCTCAATTATGCCATTTTAAAGGCTCCTAATTTTGTTTTGGATGTCTCCTACAAAAGGTTTACAAAATGAAAAATGGCCAAAATAATTATCAGGATAAACTTTTTCATATCAGTCGATATCGATAACTATCACAATAAATGTCAAATCTTTTTAAGGCGGATTTTTGCTCCCAAGTGAAAGTTGTAGAACCTAGATCATTAATCGTGGTTATAGACTACTCTTTATTGTCAGAACACTTCGGGAGTTCTGGTTTTTTAATTCTTTACACTTTTTCAGTCATTTTTCCTTAACAATATAAAATATATTTTTTTGTGATAGATATTAATAGATTTTTCATAGATTAAGCAACTGTATGTGATCCTAAGGTTTCTTCACAATAAAAAGTAGAGGTCGACCGATTCATCGGTTTTGCCGATTAATCGGCACCGATAGTTGTTTGGTGGAACTATCGTTATCGGCAAAATCCACACCAATAGTTTTTCCGGGTTGCGTCCGTTGCTGGAGCGGCTGAGAAGTACGCGCTGTCATTACACAGCACGAGAGCGCTCAGAACAGAAGAGACTGCTGGCATTATACAGAGTGAGAGCGGCCTCTAGAGGACAAATAACAAACTATCACTGGCTGAGTTGTTTACGTTAACACGTGAGGCAGCGCGCGGCACGGAGAGAACACGCAGCACAGAGAGCACTGACATTTAAAACACCGACAGCGAAACGGTATGAATACGTAACACTAAAGTACATATTGCCATATCATTACAAAGTAATTCATTTGTTGACTAGATGCTGCATTAACAAAATGTAAAATGAACATTTTGAACTGTAAAAATGGTAACAACCACATTTTTTATAAATTAAAGTTAAATATTTTGACTGCGTTTTATTCAAATGAACCATTGGTCTTCCATATTGTTCATTGGGCACGCATGCATTAGATCAAGATAACCCCAGTTAAAACCATGGCGATTTGTAGATTTCTGAGTGTATTGTTGCGCACAGTGTTTCTCCTAAGGGATGCACGATATATCGGCCACCATATAGGTACCGGCAGATATATATTCGTTTTTAATGTTATTATTATTGGCCGATAAGAAAATTTGGCTGCTTATTTCCTTCAGCTGAGAAACTTCAGATGCGCACTGTTATCCATGATGGTTTTGAATTGCTTGAAATATGATAGGAATCACTTAAAAAAAGGAAAATACAGTTAAGTGCAACATGTGCAGTGCAAGTCTGTCATATAGGCTACATACATTTTAATGGTGAGACTATTACTTTTGTATTCAGGCTAAATAGTGAGATTTCAAGCCTTTATTTGTTATAATTTTGATGATTGTGGCTTACAGCTATGAAAACCTTTTCACAATATTGTAATTTTGAATTTGGGGTTTTCATAAGATGTAAGCCATTATCATCAAAATTATAACAAATAAAGGCTTGAAATATCTCACTTTGCATGTAATGAGTCTATATAATTAATATATTAGTTTCACCTTTTAAGTTGAATTACTGAAATAAATTAACTTTTGCACGATATTCAAATTTTTCGAGTTTCACCTGTACAGTGTTTGCGGGTCAAAGTAGACGTTGTTCACGAGAAGCCAATAACAGGGGTCAAAGTGAAAAAAATTCCTGAGCCTGAACTTTTCGGCGGAAGGCGGACTTATCTTCAATGGCGCCATTTATTTTTAAGGATTACAGCTGTATCTTAATGCCATCTTTTTATGAATGAAAGCCAGTATCACTAATATTATAGCTACTGATGTCTCGATGAAATTGATTTCCCCCCAAATTTTAAACATTAGGCTTCAAAAAATATAAAAACTTTTAATTTAAGTGAACTTAAAACAATCCACACTTAAACCCATAAATAAATGTCATTTACCTGTACCGTATACAGAAATTGAATAAGGTTATAAAACAGTCCGCACTGCATAAATTATGAATGAAATCTAGATTAATCCTTATCAAAGCTACAAGCGTTCTTTAGTCAAGAGCAGTGAGTAATTTTCTCTGTTCTTTAGGTTAACTTTACTGACAGACAGAATTAATGGCACCTGTCACTTTAAGATCTGCCGCTGCTGACAGGATCTCACGCATCTCATTCTCTCACTACTATTTACTTCCATTTAAGATTTTACTTAACTTATTTAAGACTGTTCTTGTGAGGACATTTTGGCATAAATGTGTGTGTTATTGTTCGTTCAAGCGCGAAAGAGAACTCGATACTGGCGTGCGTCTTTCTGTGCGTCGTGTGTATGTGTGTGTGCGCGTGTGTCAGGAGGACATTCACTGACAGCGCGTTCTCTTTTGTCTTGTCGCGCATGAGTGGTTTAAAGCATTTGCGTGAATAAGAGCATGATCATAACCCTAGCTAAAGGATGACAGAAAGAACGGATGCTGCGTTAATCGCGTTAAATATTTTAACACGTTAAAGCTGGACAAAAATTAATCGCATGCGAAAATAATCTTTTTTTCCTCACGGCCGCACGCCGGAGATCCGGCACGGTGCCGGAATACTTTAAGCCCTGCAATAAAGACCATAGACTGGCATTATGCAAACCTGTGAAACCCATGCAGGTTTGTGCAGAAAGTAAGACTGGAATTACTGCCGACTCGTTTCAGGAATTTCAGAATAATTTTTTTCTTTTGGGAGACAATAACTCCATTTATCTGCACTTTGACCTTTGAAAGAGCTTTTACATTCACAAACAGCTATATTACACACGGCACGAAAGGTAATAGCCGAAAAAGCATAAAAGGGGCACTTTAAAACACTTGATCAGTTTGATCATACCTGATCTGATCCGTCTGCACAATGCTTTCCTTGTGACCCTCGAGACGAGCCGCCAGACGCTCCTTATCCAGACGCACACGCTCTTCATCCTGAGAATCACATGCATAAATCATGAATTAGAATCCTATATCTTAGAGCTCTGCTTTTCAGCAATATAAATGCAAGTAACGATTTTAGATGGAAAGCCAAGAAATACTTGTTTAAATGTTTCTCACCTCAACCCGAGGTTTTTTAGCCTCTGACGACGCTTCATCCGCTGCCCTTTTAACTGTTAAAACAATTGTAAATTAATGCCAGTAAATGGGTGATCCTTGACTTTTAACTACTTCAAATCTTTAAAGACAAAACTTTTTCAAACTGTTTCAGACTTTTATCATATTAGCATGCAGATTTTTTTTAATGACAAGAGCATGCTCAAAAGAAAAAAAATCCACACACCTTGTGTCGGCCTTTGTAGACCAATCTCAATGGGCGCACTTCTGTCGATACTCGTTGAGGACGCTGTAAAATTAAATCAAATGCCACTTTAATTACAAACAGATAAATAGTTATGTTGCTTTAGTAATGAGTTGAATACGGTAACGTCAGTGATTTCTCATCACACTTACAGCTTTCTCCATTGAGATAGGATAGCAAGTCTTTTCTGTCGGGTCGTCTTACAACAGGGATGTTCTCTGTCTGCAATCAGAGAAACAGCGTTACCTTTTACTTTACAATCAACTATGCAAAATGTGAACATTCTACATTATAAAAGAAAACCATGAAGACAGTTTCTAAAAGTGAATGAAGCTTTAATTAAAACCTGCATTTAAAGGGGTCATATAATGGTACATGCACTTTTACAAGTTGATTGTACTGAAATGTGTGTTGGCAGTGCCTGTACACAACCATCATATAATGATAAAAATCCATCCAGTGTGGATGGAGTGTGGACGTCCCTCCCACGATTGTTGATTGACAGCAGCGTTTCAACACAGACCTGCCCTGAGCGAGCTATCATCATAGTCCGCCAATTTGATACGCTGGAGCAGAATGGCGTCCAAGCGATTGTGGTGAAGACAGTTTTGTTTTCAAAGGGAATATTCCCCACGAGCAACGTCAATGCTTTCATGTTTGCGCGAATCATTTCTCACCATACTGCTTTATACAAGGGTCAGTATAAAGCTGGTTTTGCTAAGAAGCTGCTCCTGAAAAAAGGATCGGTACCAACTATTTATGTCCCTGCTGCACCTCCAGAAGAAGCGAGTGTAAAGTTATTAACCTTTTTATTAATCTTTGCAAATCACTTGCACGCTTCACGATGAACGTGGCTAATGTTTACACTAAGAGTACATTACGGCATGTTTTCTATGTACGACGTTATATATAATACTCAATATAATTCATAATCCCATGTATATAATGAACAACGCGTTATGGTTATTGTGTTATTAAAAACGTGGTAACACTACACTAAGCTTACTTTTGTAGATGGTTTATAATGGTGTCTGTTACTGATTAAGAAGTAATGTAAAAAACAGTTATAACTGCATGAAAATGAATGGTAACACTATACCTGCAAAATACTGTTTACATCCTGCAAATGCATATGAATCAAGACTATTAATACTCTAATCCTATAATGTTGTGTCAAAACGCCCCACAGAACAGAGAGGCGGGGTGAGCAAAGCTCATTATCATTTAAAGACACGTGCACTTAAATGGCGTGCTGAAAACAGAGCTGTTTTTGACCTTTTCTTACAATACTAATGAGAATGTTTAATTAAAGTATTTTACAAACTTTTCATTTAGCCCCTAAAGAATCATATTAACCTGTATAAAAATGGCATTATATGACCCCTTTAAGGATATGTGGTCCCTTGCATGAAAATAATCATATGTGAAGGCCCTTGGCATCTAAAAGATAAAAAAAAAACATGGTATAAATCATGCAGTACGTATAAAAAAATCGTTTTACTTACTGCAGCTCTCCGCACATAGGACGGATGAGGAAGATGCACATTGTTGAGGAGGAAAAGAATGGAGTCAAGAGTGTAGTACTCTTTAGGCTGTCCCTCTTTTCCAGTTCTGTAATGACATTAAATTGCATGTCATTTATACATGTTTATTTATACACACATGAAACATGGTTAAAGTCTATTTAGCATTTTTTATTATATAACATCAGCATCATTTAAATGAAAAGTGGGATTGTAAGGTTATGATTTTTTTTTTTTTTTGTGAATCAATTTTTCTACCCCAACTACTGTGCACAACAAGTAATCCATCTTTGACAAGTGCTCTCTCTGGTGACAGCTAAATTTACCAGACAAAAAAAAAAAAAAAAAAAAAAAAAAAAAGAGGAAGAACTAACTGAACCTGCAAGCCAGTCATTTTTACCCTTTCATTAAGATACATACATTTCCACCTAAATAGGCCTACGTTACAAAACGCAAGAACCTTGTATGAACCCTAGATAGGGCACATCACAAGAGATCAGGAGGCTTTACTAACATAAGCAGCTGTTTTGCAACACGTGAACAATAAGAGAAGAACCTTACAAAAAGATTGTGGTGGTTCCATGGTACAGTGATAGTATTAGTTGGAAATATCCTAGTACTTTGAGAATTTTAACGTTACACGTCTCAAAATATACATGCTCCGTGTTATTTACATGTTACCTCACGGCATAGCATGCACAAAAAACATACTTTGCAGTTTTTAGATCCTATTTCGTGATACCAAGTTAGTGATTAGTGATTGATTAACGCTGCAAAGTTTTAAACTCTCACTCAGACTAAATGCCAATGGTTCAACAGTAACAAATGAGAAGTTGTCGCGCAGCATCAGTGAACCCTACGATGTTGTCTAGGATAAATAACTCAGTGGGTTTTAAGCAACAGCCAAAATATTAGCTATAATCTATCGGTATCTATATATGCATTTACACTAGCTTACAGATACAGTACGCCTTCTCGTTTCCATGAGCATTTCAACACAACAAGAGTTTCTCCACACGAGTGCATCAGTAGCGCATTAGCAGCTAAAGCAGCTCAGCTCAAAACAACACGAACAACTGAGCAGAACAAGCGCACACATACCCCCAAATGACATAGTTAGTCTTGACATTTTTTGGCCAGGAGAATTCTCCGAAAATAACTTCATCTCCTTTTGCAACGATCTCCTTTTTCTGGATATTGTACTGGCGAAGAACACTCAACACGTCCGCCATGATCGCGCCTCCTCATTACGAGTGTTTTATTTAAGACCCCGCAACTTCTCAGCACAGGACTGCTACGAATAGTGCCCATGTAAAAATGCATTTATAAGCATGATAATCTTATTTGTTGAACTTCGACCGCAATAGGGACAATAGAAGCTGATTCAGTAATGGATTATTCACAAGCGATTAGGAGTTATGTATTAAAAAGTATTTAAGAATCGCATGCACAGGTCAGGCAAATCCGGGGCATCTAAATCAAACAGCCTCTGCCAAGTATTAACTATAAGCTATTAATTCACTGTCATAACCGTTACCAAAAAAAAAAAAAGAAGAAGAAAGAAAGAAATGCATTTTAGGTTTCATTATATTAATACAAACACAAAGTCAATTTCACATAACTTCAGAAAGACCTTAATAACTTTGAGTCTATAAAATTTAGATTTTGTATAAGCCAGGAAGACTGTCTTTGCTTTATTCATTGTATCTCTTGCATTAAGGTGATTTGGTTGTTTGTAATGTCGTTGGGGAAAACACTGTCAAGTCTTTCTTTAGTAGTTCAGATCCTAATTGTCTTCTATTCTATATTTTGTTATTTTTAGCCTATCATGTTTTCTAAAAAAAAATTAAAAAATACTATTGACACTAGCAACTAACATAGTTATCTGCTACTACTAATATATATATATACCGTTTGCTAGACTCGATTACAATAACACGATTGATTAATGTTAAATGATATAGTCTGAATATTAACATTTCAGATAGAATTAAAAGGCATCACAAACAAATTACTCTCAAAAGGCTCTTTATTAATTTATAATTAGTGTGTTATTAAAAGAAAAAAAATCTCCTTTTTCGACAGAATCTAATTGGCAAGAGGTAACTTGTAATATCAACTTAAACAGCAATTTTGGCTTTAAAGACTAAAATGCTTTCAGTTTTCTATTATTTTATAGTGTTGTCACCTTATGATAATAAATGTATTGAACAATACAAACAAAAACAATTATAAATAACTTTGGTAACTTGCTATCCATTACTAAATCAACAAATTCAATAAAACCAAATTAATTTCTATTTGTATCCTAAATTTTTAACATCCAAAGTCTTTCATTATTTGTCATACTTATTTATCCCATACTTCAAGAGGTCTACATCTAAATTAACTTAATAGTATTACACAAATAGAACAAAAGGTGCATTCAGTTTTGCATCTCAAAAGTAACAGGTAGTAATTATCTACAGACATTTTAGTGTTTGTTAGTTTGTGCCTACATTTCCTTTACATAATTATTATAGCAGCGTTAGGAAACTTAAAACCTTGATTGGACCTTACAATGAGCAACAGAAAATGCAAAAAGGCAACTTTCTACACATAAATGAATCTAGAAGCAAGATCCATTTACAAGCTCAACCATTCAATGCATATACCTCTTTTTCTCTCAAATTTGGAATATCTATATACACTGTATATGTGTGTGTGTGTGTGTATTAAGTTTAAAAGTGCACTACAGTTAACTATAAAATATTAAGTTAAGTCTTAAATAGACTGAAGTGTCAAGCCTCTCTTCAATCATAATAAGTAGTTATTTGCATTCATTGATCAAATATCAAGTTTTTGGACGACAAATCAAGAGGTATTTTTAAACATTAAACATTACCAACAAGTCTAGTAATTAAGGGGCGTTTACACGACACTGATTTCAACTAAAAAAGGAAACTTGAAACATGAATAACATGGATAACATGAAAATGCAAACTTTTGAAAACAGGTTTCAAAGTGCACGTTTTATGTGCACAAAGTACCATTATCATCTCTGCATAAACAAACAAAAAAACAACAACACGAATTTGTGAAAACAGTGATGTCATGCACAGCACATGCGTATTATGTGGGATCCGTATCCCACATAATACGCATATTTGAGGATCCGTATGAACGGGGACCATTTTGACAATGTTGTCGCCTGTACACGAAAAACGCAAAGGAAAAACGTTCCCATTTTTAGTACATTATAGTCGTGTAAACATAGGCTACATGGTTTCTGAGAACATCAAATTGCTCGATTTCCAATTCAGTGAACTTGCAAATGTATTTTGCTTCATATTTCTCAAATATTTTAGTGGAAGAGCTATCTGTGAACTTTCAGCTCAAAGTGCAATATGATATTATATATAATATTATTATATAACAACTCATTACACAGAACAAATCATGAATGAAGACTACACAATGAGCAAGGCCTCTAAAAATAGAACATTACTTCCAATGAAGGTCAGTGACATACATGAACTTATAACTTAAAAACTGTGTAAAAGACATTCAATTAAGCAAACATTTCATTAGACCAGGTTTAGAAAACACAGTTATACTGAATAAAGAACAGTTACTTCATTAATTTGCTCCCCTAGATTTTCCCTTCAACTAATCCAGCCTGCTGGATGTTGAATTACACTTGGACTTGATTCCAGGCTGTAAAGACAAACGACGTGATTATCTAATTAATATGCAAAAACTGTCTTCTTTTTTTTGCATGTTGATGTGGGGTGCATCAATGTCTTGTTGTCGTTCAGAAAACTGTCTGCATGCTACAAAACCTAAAAGATTTTAAATGACATCAAGTGCGAAGTTACGGATGACATCGACTGCTTGCGAGTCAAAGCCGCAGATGTCCAGCATGCCACGGTCTTCAGGGTCAGCGATGGACAGCGAGTTGGCAATCATTCCACACACAATCAGCTTGGAAAATAAACCGCTTTTCTAAAAAAAAGAAAAGAAAAAGAAAACACAAACATGACATTTTCTCTTTAAAACGAAGAACATCCCATCGCTATTACCAAATCTAAGACTGTCAATTGATTTAAAAATGTAATTATCACATGATAATTACTCTAATCACTCTAATTGTATACAGTTTGGGGGTCAGAAATATATATATATATATAATTTTTTTTAAATAAACACTTATTTAGCAAGTATTTAGCATTGGATTTATCAAAAGTGACAGTAAATACATTTATAATGTTACAAAAGATTTCTATTTCAGATAAATGCGGTTCTTTTAAACTTTCCATTCATCAAAAGAATCCTGAATAAAATGTATCATGGTTTTCACAAAAATATTAAGCAGCACAACTGTTTCCAACACTGATCTGATGTTTCTTGAGCAGCAAATCAGAATAATAGAAATTATATTAAAATACAAAACAAACATAATAAAAATTTGTATTAATTGCACAAAATTTGTGTTAAATAGACAGCCTACAAACATATTACAGACAGCAAAGAATATAACAGTGTAAAAAGGTAAAAACACATTGCTTCTACATTCCCTTTCAAGTTGCACTCACTTGTCTATACGTCTTCAGTGTGTCTGCTGGATTTTCCCTCCCAAGGGTTTGATTATTGGTGAAAATGATGAAGACATCCACAGTTTTCTCATTCTCTGAGGCCCACGTGATGGGTAAGGCACAGTCTGTACTGCCACCAGGAGTCTAGAGAGAAGTCACATGTAGATTATGATTACAGATGTAGTAGATTTAATAATTTATTGTATAGCATGAAATGTTTTCTCAAGATGTTCTTACCTGGATGAGCTGTGCTGCTACTTGCATAAGCGTCATATCAGAAGAGACAGTACGGGGAAGAACACTTCCTTCAGAGAAAACCACAATCTGTGCGTTTAGTTCCGTTTGTGCAATTACCTGCAAATAAAAAGGGAACCATTACATATGTCTCCTGTCTCCTCTCCACCAGTAAGCTGGTGTGTGGTGGGCGTTCTGGCGCAATATGGCTGCCGTCGCATCATCCAGGTGGATGCTGCACATTGGTGGTGGTTGAGGAGATTCCCCCCTACCATATGTGAAGCGCTTTGAGGTCCCAGAAAAAGCACTATATAAATGTAACAAATTATTAATTATTATTAATTATATATTTGGTACACTGTAAAAAAAAAAAAAAAAAATCATGATACAGTATGCTATCACAACATTTAATCTTTTGTTAAATCAATGTAGATAATGTGGTTCAGATAACATAATATTTTGAGTTTGCATTTTTAAAAACAATCATTGTATTAACTAACATTTTTAATTTCAATGAACTCAAATTAAGGCAACCAGGTTCAAATTTTGATATTTTTATTTTAAGCTCATATTTTATACTTTTTTTTTATTAAGTAAAAATCCTTTTAATGACCACCTTCAGGTAGGCATATTTTTTTTTACTCAGTTTGGGATTTAAATAAAAGGTGTTTTTTCATCCTCGAGTATGAGCTCCATATTGTCCTATATCATACAATATGAGCCATAAAAGCCCGATGTATCAAATATAGAAATTTTGCACATATGCAAAAATAATTTGTAGAAGTCGTTTTATATTTGGTCTTAAACGTTCAATAATTATGTTACATTTAAAAATATATATATATTTTTCTGATTATTATTTCATTTGGCATCCTTCTTTACAGCGTTAAAGGTGCTCTAAGCGATGCTGGGTGACGTCACTTCTTGTTGACGTTCAAAGTATTGTCAAACAAACGGAGGCTAGCTAGACCTTCCCTCCTCCTCATGCCGTCCCCTCCCCCTGTAGTTTTACTGATACTTCATTCAAGGTGTAATGTCGCCAAGTTAGATAAATGCTTTCATATAATGCCGAAAAGGAGAAACTTTACCAGAAAAACTAGATAAAACGTTTCACCACCTGAGGTTAACTTTAGTTCCCATACAAGGATGCAATAATAGCAAGATAACGTTAGCTTCGCGTTTCCCAGTGAGCATAAACAACGGCTCCGTCGTAAACAAATTTAGTCAAAGTTGTCAATAGGCTATGAATGAACATTCAAATTCATAACAAACAGTTGGTGAAAACAATCATTCACACAAACTGTCGCCCTACTGTGAGTTTGCTTGATCATTTACAATAGAGATCGATCGCTAGCTGCTAGAAACCTATATGTTGTACCCACCAAAGTTAGCGCTGACTGCATTGTTCTAGCTAATTGTATCCTTGTGTTTGTTAGGCGACATGAAAGTCCATTTAGAAAAACCGAACTGGATTTACCCACCTGTCCTGCAAAAACAGAGCTACCTGAATGTCGGATTGGAAGCCCTTCTGCCGGCAGAGTTCTCTCTACCTTTCAAAGGCTTTTCCAATGTAAATTCGGGACTTCGCGCGTTCCTTCTCCTTTTCCCTCTTCTTTGCATTTTTGCAATCTGTTCATCGGAACGTCGTCTCTTTGGTCGTGTGTCGGCCATATCAAACTTGAGTTATAATTCTAACTTCCCTCTTCATGCTTCTCTCTCCTCCACACCCCCCTTCATGTGTACGCGCACTAACCCCCCAAATCCTTCTCGTCGGTTATTGGCTGGAACGGTTTGTTATGTTTCATGGAGCGGGTTGCCGCAGTTTGTTTTTGTTGCTGTTTGTGGAGCCTGGGCTGTCTACAGAGATAGCGTTTTTTTACTGTGTTTTCAGGGGACAGGCAGCTAGCGGATAGTGAGGAGATGTGACAAAAACTGCTTTGGCCTAAAAAACGCGTGACATCGCTTAGAGCACCTTTAAAGGTGCATCTGCTAAATGTTAGTTTTGTCCACTTTTCGAAGTGAACTAGCATACAGAGCTATCCCGAATCAACTAAAAAAAAGTCACAAAAGTCTTGATTTAATTGGGTTACAAACCCAGTTAAATCAAGACTTTTGTGACTTTTAGTTGATTGGTTGGATTTAATCAACATTTCACCTTCTTAAAGTGTCTAAATTTTTTTTACATGATTCGCATATGAGAGCAGTGCACTGGAGAGGCAATTCATTGATGTTTACAAGACTAGATTGTCCCGTCAGAAAAGGAATATGCAAGGAATGTGAAATATGTGCGGGGCGGACCTCAGCAGCCACACACACTTTCTCCAAGGACAAAATATTAGCTTAAAATATGACTTAAGGTTCTTCACAGACGTCACACAGTTTGCAGTGGTGTAGTCTTACCATGCACATTGCCGCTGCTACTGCCACAGTGCTGATGGAGCTGCCGTGAGTCACGCTGCTCAGAGAAGAACTTACATCAACTGCCACCAAAAAACGCTTGCCTGTGGGCTCAGCCGTCTGGAGACATGAAGAGTCACAGGTTAAAGGCATAGTTCACCCAAAAATAAAAATTCTGTCATCATTTACTCACCCTCAAGTTATTCCAAACCTGTATGAGTTTCTTTCTTCTGCTGAACACAAAAGAAGATATTTTGAAGAATATGGGTAACCAACTTCCATAGTATTTTATTTACATACTATGGAAGTCAATGGGGCCCATCAACTGTTTGGTTACCAACATTCTTCAAAATATCTTCTTTTGTGTTCAGCAGAAGAAATAAACTCATGCAGGTTTGGAATAACTTGAGTGTGAGTAAATGATGACAGAATTTTCATTTTTGGGTGAACTATCCCTTTATCATAATTTGATTTCTACAGTATCTCAAAAACAAATGTGTTACACAGCTTACATCAAAGCGTCACTCACTGAAATAGTTTTGCAGAAGGCGCAGTCCAGGGCTTGAACAATGACTCCGTCCGGCTCCCATTTCAGTTTGCTACGCTTCCCATGACCTCTCTTATAGTTTTCAGATGCCACAAGAATGTTGAACGGCTGTGTTTTTGCCTGAAATAGCACACACATTGAAAATTAGCATGTAGAAATGTATATTTTATTATATTCAAGTATTTGGACTTTTTGTATTTACTTTCAAATCTATGAATTAGAGCTGCACGATTAATCGTCTAAAAGATTGCGATCTCTATTCAAACACCCACGTGATCTCATTCCTAAATAACAATGACTCTGCTGTGTCTATGAAACCTTTGATAAGATCACACCTGAACATTCAAATCTGCGTTCGAGCTGCCGCTGATCCAGAGAGAGCAGTTATCATGTTTAGGTAAGAAACAGCTTCACAAACAGTCTTTTCAACCACACATTATTTTTATTTCATCTTTATCTTACAATAATTAAGATTATCA
Organism: Tiaroga cobitis; assembly: GCA_030578255.1. Lineage (NCBI taxonomy): Eukaryota > Metazoa > Chordata > Actinopteri > Cypriniformes > Leuciscidae > Tiaroga > Tiaroga cobitis. The sequence continues at coordinate 24,285,897 of CM060592.1, forward strand.
TATAAGTACTGCGATAAAATGGAGTGGAGTTAAACGCAGCCAAAGTCATTAAATCATTCATTCAAGAAATTCGTTCAAAAACGCGGATTCATCCATTTATGATTGTATTTGTATTTATGAGTGAGTCATTGAATCTTTTATTTAAATCAAATGTATATATAGTTTTAAATTAAAATTAAAGCAACTAACATTTTGTCAGAACCTCTAGTAAATGTACATGTTATAATATTTTATTTAGTTTAGTTTTTATTTTATTTAGATCAAAAATCGTGATCTTGTTTAACACAAAAAACGTGATCCTCAATAAACCAGAATCGTGCAGCTCTAGTATGAATGTCACTAAATTAGACGTTAAACGTATTATTTAATATTATTATTTTTGGTACAACAAAATGACAAAGCAAAACATAATTTATTTTAAAGAAAGATAACACTTTCCCAGCAAACCATTTCACAAAAATGAGTTTGTAGGGTTTATGATTATAAAACAATAAATATATTATTATTACTATAATGTTCATAGTTAATGTGATGAACTACACCTGTGGTTACTCTGTTAGGACACCTGTGAGAACTTGCTGACTTCATACATCCACTAAAAATCACCAAAACACCAGTTAATTCAAAGTCATTGGAAAATGGCTCCGAAAACTTAGTTCTGATTTGTTTACAGGTGCCACATAGTTTGATTTTTGCTATATAATGCAAATACATTCATGATGTTTAAGGGTCCCAATGCTATACATAGAATAAACGATAAGATTTCAAAATAACTGAACTAAGGAGCATTACTGGGTGCTGCTATTGTCTTAAAATGATGTTGTTGTTGTTGTAACCTGACCTTTTTCAGTGCAGTCTCATCCTGAATCCTTTCACAAACAGCTGCAACATCCGGACTTCCTGGTGCCAGAACCTTGTCTGCTGTCAACTTACCCAAATGCTTCAATAAAACAACCACTGGCATCTCTTTTAGCAATGCTTTCCATACCTGAAAGGGACCAATAACAACACTGTCATCCTTCAAGACCTTTCAGCCTCATTAGTGCTCGTCATGTGCATTCACTGCCAAGAAAACTGCATTTACAATATTTTTTTTCTGTAGTTTATCTTTATTATTACTTTATACTTTAAATGTCTATGCTCAAACTAGGGCTGTCACAGTGATGGGAAAACTTAATCAGATTACTTTTTTCAAGTAACTAGTAAAGTAATGCATTACTTTTAAACGTGTAACAAAATAATTGAGTTACTTTTCAAGTAAGTAACGCAAGTTACTTTGCTTTCCCATCTATTGACTGACAGATAGGCTAGGGGTGTGCCGGTTTCAGAATTGGTGATGACGGTTATGACGTGAGTCAAATGTGACGGTTCGTAATAGTAGTGGGAAGTTCGGATCATTTTACTGACTCGGATCTTTGAGTCTCGTTCAGCAAAAAGAACGAATCTTTTTTCGAGTCATTTCGTTCTTTTCATTCATTTCAGCATATAATTAAAAAGGCATGTTAAATATCCCAACACATCTAGTACTTATGAAAATGTTGATTAAATTTGTAAAAAAAAAAAAAAAAAAAAAAAACTATAGGGTAATGCAGCCAAAGCCAAATTATAAGAAACCGAAATTTGTATTAATTGATTAGTTGTTGGGTCTTAAGTTCAGGCTATTGCAGTCTGATTCTGTTAGTTCACCTCACCTGCTGATCCGAGACGTTCTTTCCTTTGCAACTTCATATTTATCAGGTTTGTCCTCCTTTCGTGTCTCGAGACGTTGTCGACTCGTCAGTGTCTGACTCTGATCTGTGCTGTCTGCTGGGCCGTGCCGTGTGTGATACAGCAGGGCCGGAAAGAGTAATGATTAGTTCATCTTTCGAGTTCGGGTTCGGCCGGGTCCGAGTCTTTCGTTCTTCCTGTCAGTCCCATAGAGGCTATGCTGTCAGTACCGGAAAGAGAAATGATTAGTTCATTTTCTTCGAGTCTTCGGGTTTGAGTCTTTCGTTCTTTTGTCACGTGACCGCTGGTATTTCGCATCAAATACAACATTAGATTCGTATTATTGACTGCGTCTGAATTGTATATTGTTTTATATTTAGGAATTAAAATACAAAATATGTGAAATATACATTATCTGAAAAATAAAAGTTCCATCTTATTATTGTCCCAGTTCGTCTCTTTTCTAAATGTTTCTTGTGCATCTGTGGTGTGTTTTATTATATATTATACATTAATTAACTACTATTATATTATACATGAACTATGTGCTTGTTTGTAAAAAGGTTGTGAATTAGTAGGCTATTCAATACGGTGACAAGTCACGTGACAAAAGAACGAAGGACTCAAACCCGAAGACTCAGAAAATGAACTAATCATTACTCTTTCCGGTACATACAGCATAGTCTCTATGGGACTGACAGGATCGAGGAACTCGAGACTCGGACCCGGCCGAACTCGAGACTCGAAAGATGAAATAATCATTACTCTTTCCGGTACTTACAGCATAGCCTCTATAGGACTGACAGGAAGAACGAAAGACTCGGACCCGTCCCGAACCCGAAGACTCGAGAGAGATGAACTAATCATTTCCAGTACAGATTCAGATTCAGAAACCATATGTTACGCAATGCGCATGCGTGGTCAACACAAAATGAACGAATCACTCTCTGAGACAACTCGGTAGTCCCGAGTCATATTAAAGATTCGTTCAAAATGAACGAATCGTTCATGAACGACACATCACTAGTTCGTAACATAACCGTCGTCGTCGGGGGGGTTGCGACGTGACAACTTAGTTTGAATAAAGGAGCAGACACTGATCTACTTGCTCTATGTTTATTTAAAATGAACAGCAAGACGACTAGAAGAGTGAATGTGCTTTCCATTAAATTAATCACACACAGTAAACAAAACCTTCACAAAAAAAAAAAAACTTTGCAATGAACTGCAATTTAGACGTGCCGGTGCGGTGATACATGCTTGGGCAGATTCGGCTTTAAAGCCGCCTTTCCACTGCACACGACAAACGACAGCCATTAAACCGGAAGTCATTCATTTCCAATGGAGAGTCGTACGGGAGCTGCGGGGAGTTCCGATCATATGCGTATGCGGAAAATTCGTATCCGATTTGAGCTTTGGATCCGTTGAAATATCTGAACTTCTGCGGCTAGACCGTATGCGACCGGCCGACCGGATGTGATGTATTCTAATCAAAACTATGAGCGCGAGGCTAGAATTACCAATATTTCAACTCTTTAATGTTATTCTGTAAACGCTATTCTGTAAAATGTCGGTTATTTATAATTATGGCAGAAAAAGATATTTTATAATTATTAAATCAATATTTATATTGATTAGCTCTGTAAAATCTATTGTTTTTATTGTAGATGTATTGAGGGTCATTTGTTTTGTGTGGATATATTCATGCATGCATTACATTCATCATTAATTTTACCATTGTGAAAAGCCGAGGGTACCGGTTGGTTCACGACCAATTTCAAAGTTCCGTGCGACTGACACTAGGGGGCGAAATGCGACAATCGTATGCGAATATCGTGTGCAGTGGAAAGGCGGCTTTAGTCGTTCATCCTCGGATGCGGCGCCGCGCGCGCTGTTACAAAAAAAAGCTGTGCACACAGCAATGCGAAATGGGGTCTTGCGCACCCAACGCGTCATTTTTGCCGCGCGCACCTTCGCGGAGTTCGCGCTCGTGCGGACCATAGACAGTAAAAGAAACGGACGCGTCGTGTATAATCAAGGCTTTACTCCGTGTCAGCGCGCGCTCTGATCGGTAAAGGGGCAGAGATTTCTCCCGAATCATCTCCAGCAGTAGCAGAAGCACCACCACTAACTCCGCCTCCGTTTCCCTCGTAAGCTGATATTAGTATTTAAACATTCTTTATGAAAAATATTTTAATAACACGGTTTTGGCGGTTATAGAGTTCTAATGACGGTGTTCAACTATAACCGTCGGTCTCACGGTTATATAATAACCGTCACACCCCTACTGACAGATCTCCTATCTCCATGTTGAGAGAAATCAGGTGCACTGTGAACACATGATGGATATTGTAGTTCAAGACTAAATGTGAGCATTTACTCCTCACTTGCACAAAAACACATTCCGTATTGCTCACAAAAAAAAAACTAAGAATATTACGCTAACCTGCAATAACTAAATATGTTAAATAAGACTTTATGCATTTAATCTCACTTTATTAACCAATGTCTTTGCTGCTGACCTTATATGATCAAATTCAACCATACTAAGAGAATATGACTTTAGTTAAACATCATTTGTGTTTTATTTTATTGCTGTAAGTAACTTTCCCCGAACACTGGTCACAACACCAATATTTCAGTAGTTGATACCAATAAAATGACACCATGCTTGACACCCATTTCAATACCACTGCAATATTTAATAGCAACTAACATATTTATTAAAAAAATATATAATTTTTTTTATCAAAATGAAATGTGGTTCAGACCTCTTTGGACTTCAGGTGGTTGGTCAGAACGTGCTCTTTTTCCAGCATCTGCTCCTCAATAAGATGAACAAGCTCCTGCTCATCAGTCGAGTGTTTGGCTTTCTCCACAGCTTCCAGATATCCCAAAACTTTTTGCAAATCATCAGTGATCTCTTTATCACCATACGCTTCCTGAACCCCTTTCCATCCTTTTGTGATGTATTTGCAAACAAGAGCAACAGCTGTAGAGAACAAGAACACATACTCATCTCTCCTCATGTGACTTTTGACACAAGAAGCATTTTTGCAGTTTACTATAAAACATTTAGTTGTGACTATAAATCCTTTTTTCATAGCTGAAGTAAAAAAAAAAGCTGAAGTAAATACAACAACAAAAAAGATCTGTGATCAGTTAATACTACCACCTACCGTTAATATTAATAAACAATATTACTTCTAATCTAATTACATTATATGCTATGAAAAATACATCATTGCATTTTTTATCACTTATTTTATTGTCATTTATAATTTTTAAATAACATAATTTATTTATAAAATAATAACCTTTTTTAAATAATTTATTATGTGTTTTGATACTCTATAATTTACACATTTATTTTATCTATATTACGGCAATTGAAATCATTGAACAGACATTACAAAAAGTGCCTTTAGACGTCAATATATGGTTTATTTCCATAGGATTAAACAAACCCATCGCTGTCCATAGCAAACCATTTTGGAAGCACTCACCGTCATTGGTTGGCTTCATGTGGGACAGCCTGAGGAGGTCCTGGTGGGACCAGCCTGCCCTGTGCTTGCACTTGGTCACGGCCCGCGCCAGGCTCATACCGTCCTGGCCGTTGTACCAATCAGTCACGGCCCTCCGCAGAGCCCGTCCCCACATCCCAGAGCCCCCTTTCAGATCCTTCTTATACTGCACAAATGTGAAGAGCTGCACGGGCGCGCGACACAGTTCCTTCAGCGCCCGTAAGGCGCCCTGCCTGGTCTTGCAGTCTGCATGCTGTGAGCAGACAGCCAGGGCGAAGAGGCTGGGGTTGGGACGGACAGCGCGGCCCTCCAGATTCAGGCGTCTGATCTCCTCCACCACCTCACAGCCTCGTCCCCCCTCGATGAACTGCATCAGGGACAGGGCGTTCTCCATACCCAGAGGGCACTCTTTAGTGCTGTATGTGGCGCTCTCAGAGCCGTAACAGAGGAAGCGGCGCAGACACACAGCTGCGGTCACTGCTCTGCCCGATGAGTTCAGCACCTGTTCATTAACAACGGACAGTTGTTCTGGAAGAGATGCTGGATCCATAATTAACCGTTCTTCAGTCCTAAAGACATCAGAGAGGTTAACATTACACTGCACAGAACATCAACACTCACTAGTCTGTTAATAGCAGACACATGGTTTGCTTTGTGAAAACATAATACCAAGGTTATTTTTAGGAGTACCATGTAAATACCATGGCACATGAATATGGTGTGCATGTGTGTGTTCTGGTAACCCCTAAATTATGGGGACAACATGACCAAATGTCCCCACAAAGATGGCAATATCCTAAAACCTTTATTTTTGGTCCCCAAGTAGGAAAACAGCTTCTAAATCAAGTGATGTTTTTTTGAAAATGTAGAAATGCAGAAAAAATAAAACATGAAAACACTACGGTATGTGTGTACGCTACATACATATTATATACAATCACGTTTGTACTTGTTTTGTAGCAAGTGCAAAGTAAAAATAAAGGATAATTTATTTGACAGTGTCCTTGTTAACGTTACATGTTCTTATCATAGGAATAACAGTAAAAAAATAATAATTACATGCAACTAACCCTCAACCAAATCCTAATCCTACAGTAAGTACATGTACGTTAGTTACTTAATATTACTCAATACTTAAATATAATTACTCTGTAACAATGACACCTTAAAATAAAGTGTAACCAAATAAAGAGTAGTGATGAAATGACTTTTGAAGTCCAACTTGAGGTAATGTACATCTAAGTACACTTCACTGTAGCTTTTAACATTTGAATTAACCACTGTAAGTTATATTTTAAAGGCTCGGTTCTTCAAACCGTTGAGACTGTGCGCGTTATTTTGTTTTGTCAGCTTTATGAGGATCAGATCACTAGCGGCTTATCCTGTTAGCCAGTTAGCCAGGGCGAGGAAAACCTCCTCAAAACACACTTATCCAGCCAATAAAGTTCAGATTGAACAGCTCCATCACACCCATACTACATCACCGATAAACAACATGACGACCACAACCTTTAAATCACACACACACACACACACACACGCGATGAAGAAGGGAGGGGTAGACGAAGATCAGTTATCCCAATGCTACATACATCTCTCTACACACAAACTATTTCTCTGCATAAACAAATACCTCAAAATTGTAAAAAAAAAAAAAATGTAATAACTCCAAAAGCTCTCTACCTGCCTCAGCCAAAGTCTCTAACGTTAGATCTTCCCGAGAGTTACGGCTCCTCCCTTAAAATCAGACTCAAGGAAGATGAGAGAAGAGCGAAGATTCCTGACTGATCTCAATACAATGGCCGTGTGTATCAAAACCTAGTGACCTTCCTAGCTAGACATCATTGGCGGGTATTGGAATGCGATCTGCGTGCTAATTTAGACTGGGAACGCGCCTATTAATGCCTTAAAACGCTGTCTATGTAGGCAGCTCACTAGGTTTTGAGACACAGTACAAGACAACGTTCCAACCATTGACTGTAAAAAATTTTTTTAAAAGTTTTGTGTGAGATTTGCTTTCTATTCAATGGCATGTTTTCCATGTATGAATGTGAAATAAACACGTAAAAAGATTCACAATACTTAATAGACTTGTAATAATAATATAGCATCTTTGTATGTAATTTATTTCTTTAAAAAGGTGTACCTTTTGTCATTTCTTTTTATTTTATTCACTACACGAATTTTATACTTCTTAATTTTTAAAAAAATGTATTAAAAGCAACATTAATGCACTATCAAGCATCAAGCCATAAACAAAGCCCGTCTACGGAAAGCCTGGCCACTCCCTATTAAGTCCTATAGGCTAGTTGAACGTGGCCGCCATTTTGGATTTTTGATCAGCGAGTGTGCGGTTGGACACTTCCGGTTTCGCTTTACGCCCGGTGCAGGGAGCCGGAGAAAGCCGAAATGATCTCTTATAGTTGTTTATAGAATCAATTATATCATTTAAAATACTACTAAGATATATATTACTATCACATGAGCAAATGGTAATTAAATGCACGGATGCAAAGTCAGATTAATGAATGAAATACAACTGTTCATGCACGAACAGAAGATTGTCTTGGTCTCATGCTGCATACGCAATGAGAATTATGCCTTCTGTAAACATTGAGTTACAACTACGATTATATTTGTTTGCATACAATACCGCCTGAACATTCACACGTTTGCCCTGTCTTATTTATCTCCATAAATAGGCCTACTATTTTCTCATTTCTATTTTCATATATTTTCACTTACTTACATCAGTTGCTCGATCAATATTATCAACACATATTTTCCTTACATGCTTTCTTGGCATCAATTATCTTTATAGATAAAAACGACGGCGAAAAAAATCGTAATAATTGCGAGTAATTTACATTTTTAACTGTAACGTTAGTTAACACAAACAATTTAATATAGGCCTAGCTATAAGTTTGTGTATATTTTACAGCAAATACTGTATGTGCTGCTTATTAAAAAAAAAAAACAGATAATGATTTATGAAATAATTATGATTTAAGATGATCTTTACTCATCTCACTTGCACAAAATAAATGCAGTAATAGAACGCATAGAAACGCACAGGTGAAATACGCTGAAAATTATATGCATTTAAATGACATACTAAAATACAAACAGTTAGCTTAGAGCAAAAATAATGTTACCAAATAAAGTAATGCCGACAACAGACCCGGGTGTTTTTGTCACCCTCTGATGACAGATGCTTTTGATGCACATGAGTGTTTTTAAAATTCAAGGGAGGCGACTTGCCTTTCAGAGGTGACAGCCTCAGCACTTCACGGTTTCTCGTTATGAAACACGTTAAAACAAAGAAGTCAGCTTTTCATGCATTCCCCGTTGGTGACCAGTCCCGAAATTTGAAGCTTTGTCCCACGTCCCGCAAGTCATAAGCAGTGTCCCGCATTTTAATTTCGTCTGCATCATTTTATTTCATCGTCCTTTAAATGACAATTCTACAATAAAAAATGTTAATAATAAAACACTGAACATGCGCAGCGCAGCCGTATTTATTGGTTCTAGTCAGAGAGGGAAAACAAACACTGAGAAACCCCCCCACACACAGACAAAAAAAACTGCAACAGTAAAATGTATCTGGCCTCCCGAGAAGAAAAAGCGTCTTGTTCGTATAAGGAATGGGAGAAAAAACATGGTAAAAACCAGTTACAGGTGACCCTAAAAAAGGAGATGTGTCTAGACACACAATGAATGAGAAGGCCTTCCTCGAAGCTGCCATCCGACAAAAAATATAAATTCAAGATGCACTGAATCCGGTAAGAACGCATTTAATCTCTCTAGTCTTTCCTAATGGAATGTATGTGCTTATTTGGAAATGTGTTTTTTAGCGATTGGATTATTATTTTCACTTAATTATTTAGATTGAATAGACCCGTGCTGTTAAAATGAGTTTTATATTATTAGTGAGGTTCACAGCGCCGGTCAGCGCCGTCATTAACATTAGCAATTTAAAGCATATCACTGCAAAAAGACATCTAATATAAAATCTATATTTATTCACCTAGTATAATAATAGCAAGTTCTCTCCGTGTCCCGCAAAATCAGGTCTGCTGATATAATCAAATATAATCGTAGTTGTAACTCAATGTTTACAGAAGGCATAATTCTCATTGCGTATGCAGCATGAGACCAAGACAATCTTCTGTTCGTGCATGAACAGTTGTATTTCATTCATTAATCTTACTTTGCATCCGTGCATTTAATTACCATTTGCTCATGTGATAGTAAAATATATCTTAGTAGTATTTTAAATGATATAATTGATTCTATAAACAACTATAAGAGATCATTTTCGGCTTTCTCCGGCTCCCTGCACCGGGCGTAAAGCGAAACCGGAAGTGTCCAACCGCACACTCGCTGATCAAAAATCCAAAATGGCGGCCACGTGCAACTAGCCTATTGTACCGAATTTTGGTTGTAGTTCCACCAGAATTCCACTGGGGGCGATCGTCCGAGTGCAAAATGAATGGGAGTCAATGGGGCTAGAGGGCTAAATTTGTCTCTTTTACCCGATTGTCATTGAGAAATCTCAGATTTGAATGTAGGTTCTGCAAGTTCAACATGGGTTATAGGTCGAAAGTTGAATGAACGAGTGCTTATGTCCTTTCGATTTCTTACAGGTTGAGTTGTTGTTGCCCATAACACGCTAGCATTTTGCTAATGGACGCTGATTGGTCAGTGAAGGACTGATTACGACCAGAGACACCGCTTGATGGCATCGTGGCATCCGAAGCGGGACCAATGTTAAGGCCATAGGCGGACTGAACTCTTTATATACAATAGACTGTAAAAAAAGATATTTACCCGTGTCAGATGTGTAGTTGATGCCTCGAGAGAAAAGAAAGTGCAAAAGCATAAACATAATAAATACACAGACGCCCTATTGGCCGCTTTGTGGAAAAAGCATTTTCTGTGATTGACCCGATTTTAGCAATAACAAAGATAACTGATGGATCCTTTATCTATGGTAATACGATATGGTACAACTACAATGCAGTGCAAATAGTAAATATAATACAGTGAGTAATAGTAAATAGTTTAGTCAATAAAATAAACAAACAGTATACAGCAAATAAAATAGTAATGAAAAGGCTATATAAAATATAGGCTATATAAAATAAAATGACACAACCCTGTCTATTTTTGTTAAATTTCAGTTTTATTGATCAGTAAGAGACATTATAACAGTATAAGTAGCCTAAAAGGTATAATAAGTTATACAAGACAAGAAATAAAGTAAACCATTCAGACACAGCAGGATACAACGTTAAAATAGCCAAAATATAAAGTTATGAAACTTCACTTTGCCTTCAGCCAAAACGATTTGACAGGGAACAAATGATACGATTAATAAGACCAAAGATCTCCCCTTAGATATACACAAGACGAATTATACCCACTGATCTATATAGAATGACTGGATAGCTCATGACGTCATAAACAGTGAAGCCACCGCGCCGCCATATTGTGATTCCCTAGTGAGCTCACGTGTTCTATTGAATCAATAGGAAATTGTATGATTTGACTAAGAAAACATTGCATAACGAGACACCGTCTTTAAATCTAAAGTCTCCCTGAACAGTCTTACAACGCAAACATCCTAAGCATTTAAATGGGTATTTGTTTAAAGTCGGAAATTATTCCTGCTTACTAAAAATTAAGTATATGTGAATTGTGAACTTAAAATTGAGCTCTTTCTGATTGTGTTTTACAGATAGATCAGTAGTCTGTTCAAGTATTTGATTAGTTAGCAAGAACATGTCCAGGAAATGCATAATACAAATTGTATGGGTTATTGTATTCCCGTTTCACCTCTTATTTACCCCTTATTTACACTGACTGCACACGTCTGCGGCGCCACACGGCTACCGGAGCTGATCGCGCCCACAAATCGGCAAATCACGTGGAAATGCTCCTGGTGTGAGTTGACACCGCGTGAAGGTAGGAATAAAACATTGTCGGAGCCGTAATGCGCCGCAGATGTGTGCAGTGTAAATAAGGGGTTTACACATAGCATAGGCCTACTCTGTTTGCAGTGCATTTTTTTTTTTACCATACCCATGTCAACAGGTTGGAGCTTTCACTGCACGCGGATGCCCGTCCAAGCGCGGTGCGTGCAGAGATCGTTTGTGCTGCAGGCGCTGAATTAAAGTGACAGCGCATGATTCGTGGTCAAACTGAACACGGATTGACATGAAAATATGAAATAAATGCATTTAATAACATTTGTAAGAAGTAATGCATTGAATAATACGTTTATTGGGTTTAAACTTGAATACGTCTGTGAAAGAATGTAGGAAAGAACATAGCAGGCTATACATTTTTTTTAAACAACACGGAAATAGCGACAATTGTGCATATAAATTACTATATATGGGCTTAAAGTACAACCTGTGAGCAGTTTTTCAAGATCCTTTTGTGATCTTCGTTTTACACTTGTTGATGCACAGCGAGTCATCTTAAAAGTGCCGTCGGAGCTACCGATCTCTGCATAACGGCCGTTGGAGCCCTCTGCTGGTAGGGAATCATAAGATGGCCGCTCGAACACTTCCGGTGGCTTCACTGCCTGGTGGCAGTTTAGAACGTCATGAGCTATCCAGTCATTATATAGATAAGTGATTATACCTCGTTTAACCACTACTAGAGACATCAGAGCCAGCGGCGAACGTCAGACGCACTAGCCGAGGAAAGGCTGTTCCAGGCGGGGTGCAGAGCGCTGAGACCCGGTGAAAGACTGTGCCCGGTTGCATAAAGCACCTTAAGTGTAATTTTCCCTTAAAGGGATAGTTCGGCCAAAAATGATATTTAAACCATGCATTACTCACCCTCAAGCCGTTCGAGATGCATATGTCAATCTTGTTTCAGACGAACACATTTTCAGTTATTTTAGAAAATGTCTTAGACCCTTCAGTGGATATAATGTGAAGCAATGGGGTCCACCTCCTTCAAGTCCCAAAATGTGCATACATCCTTCACAATAGTAATCCATCCGGCTCCAGGGGGATAAACGAAGGCCTTCTGAGGGTAATCCGTGCGGTTTTGTCGTAAAAATATACATATTTAAAACTTTATAAATGAAAATATCTGACTTCCGGCAACGATCGACACGCGTGCGTTCACGCGCTTTCGTGTTTTGTTTTGCTCTGCTCTCTGGCTGCGCTGGCGCGTTCGTTCTACGTCACAACAGTTCCTACTCTACGTATTACCTCGTACACCGACTTCCATCACCCGTGAACGCGCGTCGATCGTTGCCGGAAGTCAGATATTTTAATTTATAAAGTTTTAAATATGTATATTTTTAGGACAAAACCGCACAGATTACCCTCAGAAGGCCTTCGTTTATCCCCCTGGAGCCGGAAGGATTACTTTTGTGAAGGATGTATTCACATTTTGGGACTTGAAGGAGGTGGACCCCATTGCTTCACATTATATCCACTGAAGGGTCTAAGACATTTTCAAAAATAACTGAAAATGTGTTCGTCTGAAACAAGATTGACATATGCATCTCGAACGGCTTGAGGGTGAGTAATGCATGGTTTAAATATCATTTTTGGCCGAACTATCCCTTTAAGGTCGCCCTTATGTTTCCCTTAAACCTAAGGGTGTTGCATAAAAATACCCTTAAGTGTTACTTAACGGTTTTTTTAAGTGAAACGTCATAAACACTTACAATTTCCCTTAAATGCTGTTTTTTCACTTAAGTAAGCGTTAAGTGTTGCATAAAACCCCTTAAGGGTAATTTCCCTAAGTATAACTTAAGGTTTGGAAATCGTAACCTTAAGAGTAACGCGGACAAAAATAAGATGACATGGGTGAATTTATGGAACCAGCTGAAGATCATAGGGAATAGGGAGAACCCTTTGGACCAATTTAGCGATGAAAAATTGTTGCAAGAATACCGATTTGATCGACGCGCAATATTTGACATAGCTATCAAACTAGACGGCTGTCTATCTGTCATTACACGCGACTCGCATGTAAACTATCACAACGTTAAGTCAGTGCGCGCACGGAGTGTGTGTGGCCGACCCGTGCAGAAAAAGATTCACAGGAGAACGAGCTGATTCTGTGTTTTAAAAGGAATCATGACAGAAGAAAACAGGTATGCTATGGAAATATACTCAGCTGTATTTCGAGACACAGAGACAGAAATGCATTCACAAAACCTAAACAAATGCCAAACCATGAGACGGTGAACAACACAAACTGCCGCCACTTTCGGAGCTAACGCTGTGTTGCGTGATAGCGTCACTGGACTGACACGTGATATTCCAACATGCTAGTGTTTTGCGTATCTATGGCAACAACAGACTTTTATAATGTGAATCCAGGATCGCTGTCGTGAAACACTTAAATGTTTCCCTTACCTAAGAGAACCGTTTAAGATATTATATGCAACCCCCTTAAGTTATTCTCTTAGGTAAGGGTAAATCGCCCCTTAAGTATCATACTTAAGGGAAAAACTTAAGGTGCTTTATGCAACCGGGCACTGGTCCTCACAACTCCGAACACGTCAGATCAAACTTTTAAATAGGCGCTATCTTTATAAATAAACCACAGATTTGAGCTTTAAACAACTACATTGTCGACTGAAAAACTATTAAAACTTCATTTCGTGACACAATAACAGTAGTATTTTTAAATTTCGCGGCTTCTCTCGTCTGTCTATGCGCGAAAGCACCAGGGAATGAAGGATTGCCGTAAAGCAGGTCTCTGGTCGTACAATGTGTATGACGTCATTGACATTTTAAAAGACTTTTTAAAGCAAATAAGTGACTCTAAAAAATCTAACACCCAGTAATGTGTAATTTTGTTGCATCTTCTTTCGAATACAACATTCAAATTACTAGACAAAAAATTATATCCTGAGAAAAGTGGATTTTTAGGGGTATTGCTCCATAGACCTCCATTCATTCTGCACTCCGCCTGTGAGCGCCCTCATATGGAATCAGAGTGGAACTGCAACAGTTCAGAACCCGGAAGTTTAATGTGAGTGGGAGTTCTCCCGTTCTCCCCATATTAGACAATGGGCCTTTCTCAATATGTGTTCTTGTCTGTACTTGTGTCCTTGTGTTCTTGTGAAACGTCATCTTTTGTGGCCCAAGTACTGTCCCAATACACAAGTTTGCATTTTGGCAAGAATGGTTAAAAATCCCGGATGTGTTCTTGACACGCCCATTTTACCGAGGATGCATCGGTTGGTAACTTGTGTGAACTTGACGGCAGAAATATCCCAGCATTCAGTTCGGCATTCGAGGATGGAGAGGCAGGTCAATACAGTAATTCGTTTTTCTACAATTTCGTACGCTATTTCATCACTAAATTCACTTCTGAGAACATTTGATGCGAGAAATTAACTGTGTAGATTTCAAATATTGGCATTTTTACGAAAATCTATCGCGAATCGAAAATGTGCTCAAACGTTTTCGGAAGTGAGAATCTCCGTAAGCGCCTGCGGGTGTTAAGTTAGATAGCGAGCCAACCGGCCAGTCTGCTCACAGACTCGTTTTACCCCACAGTCAAGAGACCATTGCAGCCTGGCTGCTGTTATCGTCAATAATTCTCGTTATGTTTGGGTACTGCAGACGGTGTCTGTGCGGGGTTATTATTGCGCAATACCAGCAAGAACACAGCGTCTCAAACTGTCAGCAGCGTTCTGTGTGCTCGTCACCTTGTGAGTTCATTCTTCCAAGAACAACTAGCAAGAGCCTTCTCCCCAAGAACACAAGTCCGTTCTTTGCATTCTTGGTTTTGAGAAACACCAATTCTCTGCCATAAATCTATGCAAGCCCATCAAGCCCCTTTTAATGTCGCGCCTGAAACGCATCATCACAGCTCGGGCTGCGGAGCCTCTCTCTCTACCTATTTATTTCTATGATGAAAATACAATAAACTATTATATACGAACAGTGCAGAGTGATAGAGATATTTCAGTTAAGAATGTCAAATAATGTCAAATAACCAAAATAATACAGACAAGAAAGACAACACAGATCGTTTTGCCATCGTCACTAGAGGGCGCGATTTTGCAGCTTTTCTGTCGATTTTTATTAAAAAACGTCTTTTTTTCAAGGTCATCGCTTCCGAGCATACTAACTCTTTGAAATCTGCCTTAGTTATTATTCACTATCATTAATAAAGTAACAAACAATCACATTTTATAGCTATTACTGCTTTACAATTCTCTAAACCAGATGTGAAGTCTTCTTGTAGATAGCAGAAACTTAAATGTCTTAATAGTCCTGTATTGGTTTAAGGTCAACAACTAGAAGACACACAAAGGACGACACTCGTGAATATTAATTAGGCAAGACCATAGACTGTAAACGTTTAGTAACCTTAGTAACTTAGTGCTTAGTAACCTTCCTTAGGCGTCCACTCACGAACCCGAATTAATATTCATGAGCAAGACCGCTAAGCCGCATTCAAAATTCATTTTTAGCTTTTTTGATGCAATATGTACATTTCAGAACTTCACGGTTCAAATCCTCATGTATCAGAGCCTGCTCCTGACACGCAAAAAGAAATTGTGCCAGCAAAATGAGCATAGAAAATGTCCAATCATGCAACCCCAAACGATTCTGATTGGTTAGTTTTCTTCTACGTTGCGTAGAGTAACACGTGTCATGTTACACTGTAGCTCGCATCCCTGCAAGTACAGACTTTACATTTGTTTTGGCTAATTGTTGGTAAATACTGATATTTATTAATGTGGTGTGAAAATGTACCTTTTGGTTTCACAAATTATCCTTAGGTGGTCCACATGAGAACATTTTTTATTTTAATTATCAAATATCGGATACATTGAATGTAAAATGAACCCACATGTATGGTTTTATTGTGAGACGAGACCAGGCAGCATTAGACCATATTAGAGACAGTTTAAATAAATAAAAAAATCACCAAAGACTTTAAAAATTGTGTGAGATTTACTACCAAGTATTTATTTGAGTTATATGAGTTTATGTACTTTATTCGGAACTTTGTTTTCACCCCTGCCGTTCCGTTCCTATTTTTATTCTTCCTGCCGTATATCTTTTTTGTTAGTTTTTTATAATGTTGTATGATAATTGGCACACACACACACACAAAAAACAGTATATAGACGCATGTCGTTTACGAGCACTGTACATCTACTGTGTGACTTTAAATGGACATTGACGCAGTCCAATCATAACAAGAACAAGAAATGGCGAGTCGTAAGCTCCGCCCCCTTAGACTTCCTTCTGTTCCCCATCATGTACCGGCTGCATTTCTCTGGGTAGCAGCACTGACTCGCTTCACGGAGCGCCACCCATCTCCCAATTTAAAGTCCTGTCTCCGTTCACCTTTGTATCTGGACGCGCATCCTCATTCAGCAGCAGCCCAAGCGTCTCAATAACGTTACCCGGAACCGTGGGGTTTATAGGGCAATGATCTCACCGGAGCTTAATTTTAATTTATTTTCGAGTGACCTTTCACTTTACCTTAAAAACCAAGTTAAAGTCGAGCTATTCGGCTCAGGGGTTGGACTATCATTAGTGCTCGGATTCAGCGCCGCTTATGCCTGCTACTACCTGATCTCTGTGGCCAAGGTAAGGTGACTGTACATCGGAGTCGGTACCGTTCATTACAAATGAATTAATGGCGTGATCCGGATGCTCGTGCACGTGATTGGGTCATATTTGCAGCGGTGTATATTTGCAGCTGTTGTTGACAGGGTCAGTCAGTGCACGAGAACTGCCGGCTAATGATGTCATATGCAATGGGCTGTTACGTCATTTTAGTCCTTTCACTGTCAGAATTCTCTGCACTCAATCCGCATAATGTAATCCTATACGTGTGCATAGCGTAGGCTATATTAATGTCATAATGCGCCTTGTAATATGTATTAAAGATTTAATCTGTAAGGAGAACTCATGTTCACTCTCTCGCATTTTGAAACACATGTACAGGGATGAAAATTGCCAGAACATCCTTCCCCAATTTTGCAGTAGCAAAATATAGGGAAATAAGTTTTGAGGCAGTCACGTTGCATAATATGTTACAATAATGCAATCCGCTAGTGTTGTAATTTTCAAAACACTATAAACTATTATTAAATGATAATGGACGATCAAATGTTTAGAAGGACAAAAATGTCAATTGTTCAGCGAGTTCAGTTCTCTAATCAAAACCCTTCGTAAATAAACAGATTTTTAAATCAAATGTATCTGAATTGTACACATACAAAAATATATAACGTCAAATTATTTTGCAAGTTGCTTGGGGCTTAAAGAGATAGTTCACCCACAAATGAACATTCTGTCTTAATTTACTCACCCTCATGTTGTTCCACACCTGCATGAATTTCATTTCTTCTGCTGAACACAAAAAAAAAGATATTTTGAAGAACGTTGGTAACCAATTGTTGATGGGTCCCATTGACATCCATAATAGGGAAGAAAAAATACTATGGAAGTCAATGGCTTGATTGATTTAACATAACCAACATTCTTCAAAATATCTTCTTTTCTGTTCAGCAGAAGAAAGTAATTCATGCAGGTTTGGAGCAACTTAAGGGCGAGTAAATGATGGCAGAATTTTCACCTTTTGGGGATCTATCCCTTTAAGGTGCCAAAGTGTCATGTTTGATCTAAGATTTTTTGTATTATTTGTGTCACAACTTTATTATATTTATTTGATAATAAAACAATACAAAATATTTATAATACTTAATAAAAAAATGCTATTATTATAGCCTATTGTTATATTTATCTTATGATATAAATTTGTAATATAAATATGTATTGTATAATATGATTATAATTTATAACCATAATTGTCATTATACATATACTAGAAAGTAGTTTAAATTCTCCAAAGGCATGATGTATCAGGATAAAAAATTGGATTAAAAAAAAAGTAATTATTAGTTATATATTTCAAATGTATAGGCTACTATTTTTAATTCCGAGATTAAAAAAACAAACAATCCCTTTGCTCTTTGTTTTACAGAAACCCATACTGATAGCTGGAGGGAAAAAGTTCCATCAGTTCCTGAGAGACCAATGCCCCGTGGTCTCGGAGACGTACTACCCCACGTTCTGGTGCTGGGAGAGTCGAGTTCAAACGCTGCTCAGACCCTTCGTGACTGCGAAGCCCTGGGTCAGCTACAGAAAGTGAGCACATTTCCCTCACAGTCGAAATGTATTTCATGCTGTAAATGTGGCAGAAGGACTGTTTAACTCCACAAAGCCAGTAGACGTGTTCTAAGAAATGGACAATTATTGCAAATGGGTGGACTTGATATCAGTGGAAGTGGTTCTTAAGTGTTTCAGTGCCAGGTCCTAGTTTAGGCAGGAAATGAAGATTTGCACTGAACTTTGGTGATTCAAAATCAGTGCAGATTTCACATTTATGCTAAAGTTGCCACTGTTACTCCACTTGAAGATATGTTTTGCCTAGTTTTACATATACAAGTGCCCTTGGTAGATGATCAGAGAGCTTCTTTCTGCATTAATTTGCTTGATTGTCTGATGCAGTCAGAGAGTAGCTCTTATGTTCAGAGGACGCAGCAATATAAAAAGAGACAAAGAGAGTGTAGCAGCTTATATCAACCTTCCTGTTCTGACGATTGCATGTAATAAGCATGCTTTGGTTGCACTTTACTGAAATAAAATGACCGTAGAGGGTCATATATCACCCCATTATCAAAAGATAAAAGAAATTCTATTTGATGTAAAGAAAACACATTTTTATGACAATTACAGTGCATTCAGTAAGTAAATTAATAGACATATTTTAATATCATGCAAACTTACATGAGACTCCAGCCATACTAGGAGCCTAATAAAACGTGTATAGTTTATAAAACATTTAGATCGCATGACAACTGATTACTATTAGCTTTATCCCTGTGGCCATCCTATTATATGCATCTATCAGTTGTAAAATAAAAGTATCAGGTATGACTACAAATAATGTCCAAGATGGTGCCATGTCTACCAGCACAACATAAAAAATTACAATGTGCACCCTTTTAAGATTTTTTTTTTTTGCATGTGGACATTATTTTCATGACAACCAAGACATTCTGCCTAATATATAATACTATATAACTACATCACTTTCACATTACTCACATTAAATGTCTTTCTAATAACTGTAATGTAAAACATTTCATTTCTGTGATAATGTGTCCTTATTACACATTACATATTAACAGTAAATATTACATGCAACTAACCTTTAACCAACCCCTATTCCTAACCTTCTAATAAGTACATGTTGTTAATTGATACTACTTCTAAACTCATAATAAAGTGTATCAAAATTTCTTACTTTTATATTTTGATTTTTGGAGTGAAATATAATCCAAATATTTCTTAACAGTTTCTTTGTTAGATCCTCCATTTTAGATTTGCAGATGTATTTTTTTGATCGAAGCATCTGAGATTGGTTGAGCATTGATTTCAACAAAAACTACTCAACGCTTAAGCTCAGTTTGTTGGGGAAGTCTGTTGGTGAAACAGTGTTTTGATGGCGGCATGTTTATTGTATGGTAGAATCTATCAGTTACTGATTCGGTTAAAACCGATTCAGTGCTGCAGTATATCGCTCATTGAACCAATTTAAAGGATAAATCAGCCGCTGTGCATTTCTGCTCTGCGCTCACAGGAGACGCATGCTCGCACAAACAATAGCATCCAGTGTTCTGTTCGAGTCACCTGAAATGCTTTTAACGGGATTGGAATCAATAGCTAATCCGTTTCCTCCGTCTCAATGTGAGGCTGGCGTGAGAGACGCACATGTGTTAGAGCGAGCGAATCTGCTTACGGATCCTGCTGTTTTATGGAATGATCGAGGACAGGGTGTTTTAAGTCAAGGGCATCTGAGTTTGACCGTCCCAGCAGCTGCGCATTCCCATTAGCAGGGAGGGTGTGATGCGTGCTGGGACGCGCTGAATGCTCTTGTGTGTGATGTCATCCGCTGAAGCCCGCTGACACCACTGCCATGCTTCAATGCCATGTAGTCAGGTGTGAAATTCGAGCTTCTGTTTTGGAAACAGAATGTCCTGGGAATATAGATCTAAACGGGATATCACTATCAGATACCAGCGATATTTGAGGATTTTATTCAGATTTATTGTCTAAATAAAGGAAACTGGGTCTAAAGAGGCCATATTACAGCCTTTTACAAAGTCTGGATTTAGTTTTTAGGGTCTACTAGAATAGGTTTTCATGCTTGAATGTTAAAAAAAAACACATTATTGTTCACTTATTTTACATTGTTTCAGCACCTCTCTGTCAGTAACGCTCTGTTTAGTTCCTGTCTCAATGAAGCCCCTCCTTCCGAAAAGCTTAATGTGCTCTGATTGGTCGGCTGGATCAGTGTGTTGTGATTGGTCAACCACTTTGAGCGTGTTTGCAGAGATGACACGCCCCTTACCATAACCGTGAGTTTCAGCTTCTCAGGTGGAAACACTAACAATGGCGTCAGTTTTGCTAAATCAATTCGATTGATTCGGAGTGGAAAAAACAACATTTCTAGGACATGGTGACAACACATTACTAACGCAACTCAAACAGGCCCCACCTCTTCTTTTTGCATATGCCTTCGGGGCGGGAATTATTTAAATGAGGAGCATTGTGTAAATTCCTAAATGTCTACAATCAAGGCGTTTCAGCGAAACAGTGCGCACTGATATAGAGAGTAACTCCCTTTGGAGTAACTTTTTTTTTCGTGCTTAAACAGCAACATTACACACTAAAGAAAGTTGTAAATGTAAAAAATCATATTAGGTCCTTTTTAATTCAAGTTGTTGAATGTCCAGATAGTAGTTTTGACTAACGCAAAGTAGTTGTGTTTACAGTACAGCACTTACGATGGAAGTCTATAAGGCAAGGCTTTGTTGAACGTTAAAACTCAGCACTTTAAAGCACTTTATAAAATACAGATTGTTTCAAAGCAGTTGCACAGTAATAAACAGAAAACAATAACAGCTTTAATATTGCAAAATTCAGCTCTACACAAGACAATAGTGTAATTTAGGGATTAACAATTAATCAAAATAAAATCGAAATCATGATATGGCTTGGTGAATGGCTTACTGCAATTATCAAATCACAAAGGCTGCAATTTGATGAAATAAATATACGCACCGTGTTTCAGAATGAAGCGCGACACTGTGTTCATTTACATGCTTGGATAATTGTTATTTTTCTTCATTTTAAATGTATTACAATAGTAATATTTCCTATTTTGTTTAATGTTTTTTATTTAATAATAAGCATCATTATAGATATAATATAATAAAAATTCAATTTCAATTTAGTTAGAAAGTAAGATATTTTGAAAGTACGATATGAAAGATGTAAGCACTATGTTTATTCTTCTCCAGACATATTACTGAAAGTCAGTAGGTTGTCATTTGGAAGCGCTTTGCCAGATTGGTCTCTCACTCTCTGACATTTTGAAAGGTGGGATTTACATGTCTATAAACTACTTTCCCACATTTGAGTGTGGGCCGTTCTTGAAGGCACTTGACTGTGGACAGACTGAGTGCATTTTTAATGATCTCTCTGAAATTACATACCAGCTTTTTGTGCTTGTCTCGTCTCCGAGAAAGCTGGTTTGAGCGTAGAGCTGGCTCATCTCTACTGTAAGACAACACGAGAGCCCTTTGACATAGATTCTCTCCGCACCGCAGTGTCTCTGAGGAATCTGCCTCTTCAGGCAGAGTCATGATGAGGCCATATAAAACAACGGATAAGACAATGTAAAATGAGTCCATGCACTGTAAATACATTATTCATGAACAATTTAACAATATATACCTACTGTATATGAAGGCTGACCTTCATAGAGCACACTTATTTTTTAAATAATTTCGAGTAAATATTTTGTCAAATAAGTATTTGTTTAAAATCAGTACATTTGTGTACATCTCATGCTGTCATTATATTAAAATGTAATATAGACTACCGTTCAAAGGTTTGGGGTCGGTAAGATTTAAAAAAAAATGCTCACCAAGGCTGCATTTATTTAATCAAAAATACAACCCTAAACCTATAATCCTAACCCATACGTTAATATTGTTAAATATTATTAACATTTAAAACTGTTTTCTATTTTAATATATTTTAAAAATGTAATTTATTCTTGTGATGGCAAAGCTGATTTTCTGTCAGGTGTGGGGGTCAAGAATTGTGAGGACTCAGGCGCAGAGAGCTTTGAAGGGCTTTATTTAATCCCAAAATAATAGTAGGGAGGTTAAGCCCAAAAAATAGGCCTTTGACTTCAAGTCATGATGCAAAGGTCGCCTTTGGTATGGAAGTACCTTAGGGTCATACAAATAAATTTATCCTAAGACACAAGTGAGATCACACTTTGTATCAGAAATAAACACGTTTTTTTTTTTTAAAAATGGCTGCCAATGCGCCGAAAATACTCTAGAGCCCATATCTTTGCTTCTGTTATCGCTATAATGACAAATTTGGTGTCAAAGTGTACATTTTTGGGGTCAAGGAATCCAATAAAATTGGTTTCAAGTTTAAAAAAATTATCATTTTCCCCATACTATGACAATTGGTGGTAAATATGCACATTTCACATAAAAATTGTGTCATCAGAGTGACTTTACTTATCTTTTCATTCAAAAAAATTTGTATTTAAACAGTGCAGCTACTTATGTACATTACATTTGTCCTAAGTAGCATGAGATTTCGACCAGTCAGGAGTAGCCTTTAGCAAATCAGTTCCTGCAACAACACATCCCATCTGCACCAGGAGCTGTGACAGCGGTTGAAGGTGACAGGTTAACACTTTGAGGTTCGTATGACTTTCTCATTAAATAGAAAAAATGTTTTTAATGTTAGATAACTAATAACTAGCTAGCTAGTTGACTATGAAAAAAAAAACCTTAGAGGGAAAATCTCTTTTCTCGAGAATACTGAAGCCAAAAATTATCCTTATAATTTGTATTCATTTAAAATGCACTTGCTGCAGCTAGCAGACCTAGGCGAGGCAGCTCACGCGCCTATTGGCTGCTCTGCGGCAACTGCTGCAACCTATCGAGGGACTGCTCGTGACGTAAGCACCAATGAGGGCGCCGGCGCCCTCATTCGTCACGTCCCGCGCGAATGGGTGTGGCTTATGCCTATATAAGCCGGAGTTCGATAGGATAGGATGCTCCTTGGTTTTCATCGACTGAAGCAAAACCAGATTGTAGCACAAGCACGACAGAGTTACGCAACACTCGTTCCCTTTTCTAGAGAGAACCGAGGTTACGTTAGTAACCAAGACGTTCTCTTACCAGAGTACTCTCGTGTTGCGTAAGCTAGCTTACGCTACGCGAACCCAATTTAAAACGCTGTGCGTGCTAAATCTACCACAACACTGACCCAAGGGCAAGCCTGAGCTCATATAATATGGGGATATAAAAAGCTGACATTGGGAATGGGCTTAATAAGAATGATATAAGGCAAACGTGGTTACCTTAAATGCATAGAGGGTGCTTAACCCTCCTGTTACCCTCAGATCTGATAACATTTTTTACCTCCACAATTTTTTTTAGTAAGTAATTTTATTTAAACCTCCACAATATAATTTTTTTTTTTTTACAAAGGTTTGTCTCAGGTAATTTATGTCTTTGTTGACTACTTAAGTAACCTTTTAAGTTGACATCCACCCACCACCCCCCTCCCCACCCCACCTAACCCCTTATGCATCCAAAATACCCATTCCACAACTATGGACAAATTTAGAAATCAACATAAAATCTGACTGATTGACCTAAAATTGGAAAAGTATAAATATATTTGGTGTTTTATTTGTTTTATAATATTTCTAAATATAGATTTTTGTAATATATAACATTTGGAAAGAAAAATATTTATTTTATCAAGGATAGTAACACGAGTTATGTTTGGGGTCAATATCGGAAAAATTATGTTTTCCCCTCCCCCATGGCACGGGAAACATCAAAGTTCTCGCAAAAATTATGTTTTCCACTCCCCATGGCACAGGAAAGAATTATCAGTTCTCGAGGCAGCTAGACCTTTAGATCGGCCACCAAACGAAACAAAGAGCTGTCCTGACCGTCTGAAAGCTGCCGAACGTTCCACGTAAATTCCCAGGGCCCTAACCGGGCAAAGGAGATTCACGTCAGACTCGCTGTCAGATCCGAAGAGGGCTGACAGGGAGATGACTTGCGCTCTGAAAGGAGTGGCAAGTACTTTGAGGACATAACCATGTCTTGGTTTGAGGATGACCTTGGAGTCATTAGGCCCAAACTGAAGGCACGACGCGCTAACAGAAAGTGCGTGTCAGTCACCCACCCGCTTGACTGAGGCGATAGCCACCAGAAAGGCGGTTTTCAATGAGAGATACTTAAGGTCCACAGACTGTAGAGGTCCGAAAGGGGCACCCTTCATGGCCTCCAGGACCAAGGAAAGGTCCCATATGGGAACCGAGGGGGGACGAGGAGGGTTCATCCTTCTAGCTCCACCAGTGACTGGCCATGTGAATGTTTGACAAACGCAGCAATAGCCACCACATATACCTTGAGCATGGATGGGGATCTACCCTTGTCCAAGAGCTCCTGTAGGAAGGAGAGAACCTCCGACACCCCACAATCTTGTGGATCCAGGTTGCGAGCTGAGCACAAACCTGAGAACACTGACCACTTGGAAGCATAAAGCCGTCTAGTAGAGGGCGCTCTAGCTTGCATAATCATGTTTAACACTCCGTCAGGGAGACTGACCGGTACCCGTTGATGGCCCACACATGCAGAGCCCAAAGCTCGGGTCGTGGGTGCCAAATCGTACCCCCGGCCTGTGAGAGGAGATCTCTCCTCAACGGGCCAGGCCACGGAGCCAAGCTCTGAAGCTGGATCAGCTCCGGAAACCAAACTTGGTTCGGCCAGAACGGAGCTACTAGAAGCACAGAGGAACCGTTCTCCCTGATACGCTTGATTACCTGTGGTAACAGCGTGATCGGAGGGAAAGCATAGAGAGGGCGGCTGGGCCAGTGATGGGCCAGCGCGTCCTTGTTCTTTGTGAAGCATATTGGACACTGAGCGTTGTTTTGAGACGCAAAGAGGTCGACTTCCGCTGTGCCAACGGTGTCCCACAACAGCTGAACTGTCTGAGGCTGGAGAGACCATTCCCCTGGGGGAACATTGTCCCTGGACAGCCTGTCTGGACCCACATTCAGATGGCCTGGCACATGCGCCGCTCTCAGCGAGAGTAGGTTGCGCTGAACCTATACAAGGAGGCGTTCTGCCCGTGCATGAAGGTTCCGTGATCTCAGACCGCCCTGGCGATTTATGTAGGAAACCACCGACATGTTGTCCGTGGGGACAAGGACATGGTGACCCTTTAGAAGGGGAAGGAAGAACCACAAGGCGTCAACCACCTTCATCTCTAGACAGTTTATGTGCAAGCTCTTTTCTTGGCTTCACCACAGGCCAAAAGTCGGTCTGCCCTCGTAGAGGCCGCCCCAGCCCGAATTGGAGGCGTCTGTCGAAACCACTTTCAGTTTCGAGATTAATCCCAGGTTTACACCTGTCTGATACCAGTCGACCGCCTTCCAGGGCTCCAGAGCTGTGACACAGTTCTGAGTTACCTTGAGACGTAAATGACCGGATGCCCATGCTCGACGCGACACCCGTGTATGTAGCCAGTGCTGTAAAGGGCGCATGCGAAGCAGACCCAAACGAAGAAATTATTAAGTTGTGAATGGACTGTGTGTTTGGCATGCGTTTTTTAATAAAAAATTGCATATTTCACCTCCAATTGTCATGGTAAGGACAACATTATTGTTTTTTAGTCTTGGAACGTATTTTATTGGACTCCTTGACCACAAAAATGTACACGTTGATACCAAATTTGTCATTATAGCTATAACAGAAGCAAAGACATGGGCCTCTCAAGTATGATCGGCGGCCATTTTTTTTTTAAATGTGCGTATATAAGATACATAATGTGATCTCACTTGTGTCTTAGGATAAATTTATTTCTATGGCCCTAAGGTACTTCCATACCAAAGGGGACCTTTGCATCATGACTTGAAGTCAAAAGTCACTTAACCTCCCTACTATAAATAAAACACAAATTAAACCTCCCCAATGGGGGTGAAACACAGTCCTGGGCTGCGGGCAGCAGGACTGGAGCAAGGCTTCCACACGAGGAACATAGACAGGACAGAGTAGCCTACAAAAGGATAATAAGGGTACATTTACATGACAACAATATGCTTAAAACGGAGAAGTTTTTCCTTTGAGTTTTCCGCGTACAGACGACACCATTGTCAAAGCGATCCCCATTCACATCACACGGATCCGCGAAAATGAACTAAAAACTCTGTATTCTGCTGCCAGGCCATTAGATGGCGACGAAACACTATAGATTGAACACGTAATACGCATGTGCATGACATCATGGTTTTCAGAGATTCGTGTTTTTTGTTGATATGTTCTGTTTGACTGAGACTGTTTTTAAAAGTTTGCGTTTTCAGGCACCCAAAACGCTGTTGTTGTGTAAATGAATGGCCAAAACGCATAAAAAAGTTTTACGATTTTAATTGAAAAATCGGTGTAACGAAGGAGTGCAGGTGGGGCAAATGAACCAATAATCAGGTAACAAGAGGGCGGGGCCAAGACTAAAGTCTGACAGAAGAGCACATGGCACACAGAAACAAACGAAAAAGCCTTGTGCAAAATGCACATGGCAAAAATAAACATGACAGAAGCCATGTGCTCACACACACACACACACACACAATGCAAGACTGACACACATGGCAAACAAACACGACAAAAGCCATGTGCTCACACAAACCCACTGGACAGAAGAGCACATGGCAGACAAACACGCTCATCCGCCATGTGCCCAAACAGAAAACAAGACTCAAGACAAACAGAAGTGCACGAAGCATGGATGTCAGGACCCCGACACCAAAACTGAATCAAGCCTAAGTGTCAGGATCCATACACCATGCCCCGAACATGCAAGGCACAGACATAAGAGCGCACGGCCCAGAGAACAACCCCAAAGCTGTACGCTCACACAAACACATGAGTGTCAGGGTCCTGTCACCAAACTAAGAACAAGACCAATCAAGGTGACAGGACCTGGACATTTTCAGCATCATTACTCCAGTCTTCAGTGTCACATGATCCTTCAGAAATCATTCTAATATTCTGATTTGCTGCTCAAGAAACATTTATTATAACAGTTGTACTTCCTAATATTTTTTTGTGTTCAAATGCACTTTATTTGAAATAGAAATATTTTGTGACATTACAAATGTGTTTACTCGCTGAAAAAATGGCTTTATCCAAAGCCACTTACAAATGCTGTAACACGTAAGCAACGTATCATAAAGGTTCCAGCAATAGACCCATTATATTGTATATGGAAAATATACACTCACCTAAAGGATTATTAGGAACACCTGTTCAATTTCTCATTAATGCAATTATCTAATCAACCAATCACATGGCAGTTGCTTCAATGCATTTAGGGGTCCTGGTCAAGACAATCTCCTGAACTCCAAACTGAATGTCAGAATGGGAAAGAAAGGTGATTTAAGCAATTTTGAGCGTGGCGTGGTTGTTGGTGCCAGACGGGCCGGTCTGAGTATTTCACAATCTGCTCAGTTACTGGGATTTTCACGCACAACCATTTTTAGGGTTTACAAAGAATGGTGCGAAAAGGGAAAAACATCCAGTATGCGGCAGTTCTGTGGGCGAAAATGCCTTGTTGATGCTAGAGGTCAGAGGAGAATGGGCCGACTGATTCAAGCTGATAGAAGAGCAACTTTGACTGAAATAACCACTCGTTACAACCGAGGTATGCAGCAAAGCATTTGTGAAGCCACAACACGCACAACCTTGAGGCGGATGGGCTACAACAGCAGAAGACCCCACCGGGTACCACTCATCTCCACTACAAATAGGAAAAAGAGGCTACAATTTGCAAGAGCTCACCAAAATTGGACAGTTGAAGACTGGAAAAATGTTGCCTGGTCTGATGAGTCTCGATTTCTGTTGAGACATTCAGATGGTAGAGTCAGAATTTGCCGTAAACAGAATGAGAACATGGATCCATCATGCCTTGTTACCACTGTGCAGGCTGGTGGTGGTGGTGTAATGGTGTGGGGGATGTTTTCTTGGCACACTTTAGGCCCCTTAGTGCCAATTGGGCATCGTTTAAATGCCACGGCCTACCTGAGCATTGTTTCTGACCATGTCCATCCCTTTATGGCCACCATGGCATGTACCCGTCCTCTGATGGCGACTTCCAGCAGGATAATGCACCATGTCAAAAAGCTCGAATCATTTCAAATTGGTTTCTTGAACATGACAATGAGTTCACTGTACTAAAATAGCCCCCACAGTCACCAGATCTCAACCCAATAGAGCATCTTTGGGATGTGGTGGAACGGGAGCTTCGTGCCCTGGATGTGCATCCCACAAATTTCCATCAACTGCAAGATGCTATACTATCAATATGGGCCAACATTTCTAAAGAATGCTTTCAGCACCTTGTTGAATCAATCCCACGTAGAATTAAGGCAGTTCTGAAGGGGAAAGGGGGTCAAACACAGTATTAGTATGGTGTTCCTAATAATCCTTTAGGTGAGTGTATATTAGGAATTGACCAATGTGGGTTTTTCAATAACTGATGCTCATGCCGACAACAACATGAGCCTTTGAATATTATATTAGCCAAGCGCTAATGTAGAGGTTGGAGGCAAACTAGCGTCCAGCATGGAAAGTGATGTCAGCTCATAGCACAGGTGGGATTTGGCTAGTGCCAGACTGAAGACTGACTTTGGCTTTAGACCTGATAAATACAGTGACCATATCACACTCTGGTCACCAATTCAATTCCAAATATCTAACAATTATGTAGTATGTTTTATGTACAACTGCTTAAAGAAATTCACATTGCTCAAATTGTACCACATTGCCTAATATATTGGAAATTGATGATTTACAGCAATACAAACAGATTAGTTTGTCCACTAAAAATAGAGGTTCAAAACCCAGATACATTTTACATGTTTCAGCAATTAAAAATTGTTTGCATTGTGAAAGCACAAACTGGCATTTGACAAGAACAATAGCACATTATTTTGTATCCAATCCAGTTTCATTCATACTGCACATTTTTAAGAGTGGCTTAAGGGGCCGCTGTGGTGTGATATGGATTGCCGTACTATCACTGTACAGCCGGGGTACTTTATTGTGGTACATTTGTTAGTTGTGTCACAGTTTCTTTCTTTGTACTTTTTATCAGGACTTAAGCTAGTATTAACACACAATCCCACAGTTTCGCTGAATGTTCCTCTGGCAAAATTAAGCTGCTTCTTTCTGTTCTATGTCCGGCAGTGAGCTCATTAGAGCACCAGATGGAGGCCAGATCTCTCTGGATTGGTTTGACAATGATGACAGCACATCCCACCCGGACCAGTCCACGCGACCCACTGTGCTGCTGCTCCCGGGACTGACGGGCACAAGCCGCGAATCCTACATTCTACATATGGTACAGCAGAGCCGGGATATGGGATACAGGTGAGCAGCCTAGTTCACAGCCTTTCATTTAAGGCCCGTACACTCCAAGGACGACAACGAGTCCTATAACGAGGATAATATACTATATTACTAATATACTATAACGAGTCCACACCACAACTATAACAATAACGGCAATCACTTTCAGAGCAATTTTTTCCATCTGATGAACAATGAAAGAAATGACAGCCAATCAGAATCCATCCTGGTAAAACCTTCGAACTGGTCCGTGGTGATTATGTAATAGGTAGGTGTGGCTCTGAGGCTCCGCCTTCTTTGACATGGAAGTATTCTCCGATTCATTTCTTCTGTTCAGCGAGTCCGCGAGTAAAAACATGAACACACTGGAGGCCCGCTATATAGTAGAAAATTAAGTTGTTATTCTAATCGAAAGAGACCCTGACGCTCTTTTTTCATGTTTGATGTCAGGATGTTCACTACCAGTATACCGCTCATCACGTATTTCAAACTTCTTTTTACCCCAAAGAGAAGAACAAATAAGAATTTCGCCGTGAGTATATTGTGGCCTTAAGGTGTTTACAATCAAAATGGGGCAAAATGGCCAGTGGGCAAACATCTAGCAGTGTCGATCAGTTTATGCTTAAAGGTGCTGTCTATAAGAATGACAGCTAGTGGTCGAAATAGGTACTTCAGTCCAAATTCAAAATATCAGAGATCGTTGTTTCCCCCCTTTTTGGGCTAATACGGCTGTACAACTCACTGATTCAATAACGACTACTTTTATACTTATGATTAGGGGCCGTTGACAGAGAACACATTTTTCCATTCCACTGTGCTTCTTTTCCATTGTTATTCAATGTAAACACACGGTAGACATTCGTCTTTAGCAGTTGCACTCGCGTCTTTTGTTGCGTCTCTCGCACATGATGCGGTGCTCAAGTTAAAAGAAGATCAACTTTAAAAAACAGACCTTGCATTTTTTTTCTTCATTCCACGGACAAGAGTCTCGCATTTTTAACAGCAAAAATGTGTTTTGCCTGAACTGCCCCTTATGGTGTTTTTGCATCCTTTTTCATACATTTTTGTGAATTTTAAATTCTTAAAAGCATATTAATATAGAATTTAACTGATGTGCGGTCACAGGTGTGTTTATGTCGGCTATTTTACTGCAGCTTACCTGAGTAATTCCATCAGAATTTGCAATTTTTGTTAACACACAATTGCATTCTCCTTCACATTCAACTTGAATTCTTACTGCACCTGTAGTGCGCTTCAAAAGCAACATAATTTCCATTTGCTGTGCACATTTTGTACAGGAAGATTCAATTCAATGCTTTTGTAAGCTTTACGGCACACCTTTGCTAGAACATGTGTAGCTGTGATGGAGATCAATGCATTATGCATGCTTTACAATACCCCTGTAACATCTTTGTTACTTCTACTTCTGAAGTTGCCACTCTATGTAGACAGAGAGCGAGTGTCTCGACAAAGAGCTGAGCTCTGTATTAAACCATTCAGGGATGCAGAGGCGGGCACTTTCTCTCTTTTGGGCATCTGTCTGGAGAGGCGTGAGTTTGTGGGAGCTACAGCAGCTCACTCAGCATCTTTCTTTAGCCTGTGTTCTCTGCTTAATGAACTGCAGCTTTGTCCATTTTTGCTGCTTAGCTTAGATCAACTTTCCATGCCGCAGCGAAAAAAGGCCCACCGTCCGCTAAAGGTACACTAAGAAGACATTAGCAGTGACGTATGGTATGATAGTAGATGGAAACTAGTTTTGCAGCAGAACATCTAAGCTTTCCATTTTAACCTCTTGAAATTTCAAGAAGTTATTTGTGTGCTGACTGATGGATGTTGGATTTTCTGCTATTTAGACATTTAAAGCAAGACACCCCAGGTGAATAGGGTAAAAAAAACAATTAGATATCACCATACTTCCTCAGTTGATTGATTACAAGAATTGCAACTATTTTTGTATTACAAGTTTTTTAAAATATGCAATTTAGGCATTATCTAATTACAGTTTTTCTCAATCGATTTGACATTTCTCCAAACTCGGGTAACTGTTCTCAAAACGGTTAACACAGTGATCTGAACACTTTGTAATTGTCCTAAACAGGTTGTCCATTTTCCTTCATTTCATGGAAATTACAAATCATAATTTTCTCAAAATACTGTGCACAAAATTCTCAAATGTTTTCACTGTAGTTCATACAGCCAACCAAAACTTTAAGGAAAAACAATTGCAGCTCTTTTTATTTGTTTTACAAAGATTACATTAATTGGGGTCCTATTTTGCCCTTTTATGAAGTCTTGATTTTGTTTTTGGGGTGTACTAGAATATGCTTTCATGCTTGATTGTTCAAAAAACACATTCTTTTTCACACATTTTACATTATTACAGCTCATCTCTCCCAGTCTGTCCCGAACGCATTGTTTAGTTTTGATGAAGCCCCTCCTTCCGAAATACGAAATGTGCTGTGATTGGTTAGCTAGACCAGTGTGTTGTGATTGGCAGCACTTAGCGTGTGTTCTGGATATATCCCGCCCCTCAATAATGGCGAGTTCTGCTCTAGTGTAAATATAAAGGATTACGGTGATTTCAAACCCGATTCAGACCCTGACAATGTTATCAAACAAGAAGAGAATCCAGAACGGATTTAATGCACAGACTTTGTAAGCACTGATTTCACAGGACGTTTCAGAGTGGTATGTTTTTCTTGTACATTATAGGTATGAAGTTATCCTCCATTTAATCCTGATATTTGTCGGAAAACGTCTCAGGTTACTTGACATAAACTTGGCTCCCTGAGAGGAGGGAACGAGAAACTGCGTGATTGCTCATGCTTTGGGGAAAACTCATTTTCTCAGAAATCCTGAAGCCTGATTGAATCGCGCTATTGGTAGCCAATGGCGCTTGAGCGCTCGCGCAGTGGGCGGGCTCAACCGCTATATAAGCAGAGCCCAGCGCCGTGAACTCTACTAAACAAATAGTCACCAACTCTGAGTTTTCAACACAGCGATCTACACTGTGTCTCGTTCCCTCCTCTAAGGGAACAAAGGTTACGCCAAGTAACCCGAGACATTCCCTTTTGAGTTTCACAGTGGGATTGGCCACGGAAGGGTCGTCGCCAGACTCACCAGTTCCAGGAATCACGGCTAGTTGGGCCATTTCGGCGCTACCAGTAGTAAACTGTCTCTCTCCTCCCAGATCTTCTGCAGCACCGCCGACATTATGGCACCCATACATACCAGCACCCAAACCGGGGAAAAGCATATTTCCGTCCTCTGGGCCAGCTGTTCAACACCGCATCCCTAATCAAGGGCGCATTCGTTTGAGAAAAGAAGAACGGGCAGTGGGCATCTCAGCTTCGCCAAAGAGGCTCTAAACCAGACTCACAGTTTGACGGTGCAGCCTCCATTCCCCGTGCACAATGCCTTCCCTGGACAGCATGTCCGCTCTGGAGTTCAGCCTACCCGGATCGAGAGGAATGTCTGATGCGCCCATAGAAGGAGGCGCTGTGCCATCGTTTGCAGGGCACTCGAAAGCATTCGATTGATGTACGCCACCACCACCACTGTATTGTCCGTCTGAATGAGAACATGATGGTCTCTTAAAAACGGCAAAAACTCCTGTAGAGCTAGGTGAACCGCCTTCAGCTACAAGCAGTTTATGTGTCAGCGCGCCTGGGAGCTCATCAACGTACCAAATGCTGTTCTGCCATCACAGAGGGCTACCCAGCCGGTCAGTGACTCATCCGTGGTGACTACCTTTCGTCTAAACCACTCTGCCCATACTGATTCCCTGCATACAAGCTCCTGTTGAGCCAGGGTGTCAGTGCATCGAGACAAGTGGTTCCTGAAACTGGAGGCGTGATCATGTCCTCAGTAGGGGCCTCAGACCAGGGACCTGGGATCTGAGCGGCAGTCATATCCTTCTAACGCTGCGCGCGACTCAAACACAGGACTCAGCGGCTGTGTGAGTCCGGGAACTTGATGGCTCCAGCGCACATGCGCCATCCTCGAAGTGACATATCCTTGCCTCATTGTAGGAGGTGATCGCTTCTCGTGTCTTCCGCTCTTCTTGCATGTCTATTGCGAAGTAGGCTTCCAAGTAAGTGTAGTGAAAGAGAAATATGAAAGTGAAAGAGAAATATAGCGCCATTGGCTATTGCAATGCACAATTCAATAGCGCGATTCAATTTCCCCAAAGCGTGAGCTTTCACACATAGTCTAGAGAACGACTCGAAAGAGTACTATGGTTATACAAACAGTAATCGATTACAAAAACCTGGTTAATTTTTCTAACGGGCGGTGAACAGCCTTACAAAAGCGAGAGCTTACAAAAGCTATAGTAAACCACACTATATCAACGCTAATGTTGGCTAGCAGGCGAGCATAGCAACAACATAAAACTTATAATTAGACCTGTTAATAGAAAACACAACTACAAATAATAATAACCACTTACAAGTTTTGTACTTTATCACTAACAACGGATTGTCCCGACAAAGTGGAAACTGCTCCATTTCAGGAGAAGCTTTTGTGTGTAGCCTGCATCGTGGTTCTGGAAGCTGCTCTTCGTAAAATTGGGATTCTTATGTTCAGGAACCGTGTTTAAAATAAATTTGACCCATTCGTCAGCCTGGGCCTTTAAAGATATGTATTGTAATTGAAGTCAACATAAAATAAAATGCAATAAAAGCAACACTTAAAAGTGTATTTTGGATGTTTTCTTTCCATTAGTTTGAAACAACAGCCAAATAACAACAAAAGCCAAATAGCACAAAATCTCAAAATTGCCTCAAAGATCTCAAAGATGCCTGTGGTGTCTCGCCTTAAAGGGGTCATATAATGCCATTTTTTAACAAGCTAATATGATTCTTTAGGGTCTAAATTAAAAGTTTGTAATATACTTTAATTAAAAATTCTCATTAGTATTGTAAGAAAACACTTATTTTACCTGGTCAAAAACAGCTCTGTTTTCAGCACGCCGTTTCAGTGCATATGACTTTAAATGATAATGAGCTTTGCTCACCCCGCCTCTCTGTTCTGTGCGTACACTGTTTGTAACACAATAACACAATAACCATAACGCGTTGTTCAGTATAAACGTGGGATTATGAATTATATTGAGAACGTCATACATAGAAAACATGCCGTAATGTACCCTGAGTGTAAACCTTAGACGCATTCATTGTGAAGCGTGCAGCTAGCGATTTGCAAAGATTAATATAAATATTAATATAAAGTTTAATAAAACGTTACACTCACTTCAGTTCTTCTGGAGGTTCAGCAGGAACACGAATATCTGGTACCGATCCTTTTTTCATGAGTCTGTGTTGAAACGCTGCTGTCAATCAACAATTGTGTGAGGGGCGTCCGATTTAGTGACGTCACAAAATCGAACGGCTCAATTTGAGACAGGGGAAAACACATAAGGAGATTTAAAAAAAAAAAAACACTGGATGGATTTTTATCATTTTATGATGGTTGTGTACAGGCTCTGCCAACACACATTTCAGTACAATCAACTTGTAAAAGTGCATGTACCATTAAATGACCCCTTTAAATATGTGTCTT
Source organism: Tiaroga cobitis (assembly GCA_030578255.1). Classification (NCBI taxonomy): domain Eukaryota; kingdom Metazoa; phylum Chordata; class Actinopteri; order Cypriniformes; family Leuciscidae; genus Tiaroga; species Tiaroga cobitis. The sequence continues at coordinate 24,321,237 of CM060592.1, forward strand.
TTCGCTGTTATTTTAGTATAATTAATATAGTATTATCGTATTTATCAGTATTTTGAATGATCTTTTACTTTTATTTTTTACATTTTCCTTTTAATTAATTAGTTTAAAATTTACTAAGTTTGTTCCATTTTCCTCCCCTAATGTTTCTATTTAGCTTTTATTTTTATTTCAGTTTAGTACTGTAACGGTCATGTTCTGTTCTGTTTCGTGGATCCTGTGTTTTCTGTCAAATGGAGTCTTTTCATGAATCGTTACTTGTGTATTTCAGATGTGTGGTGTTCAATAACAGAGGTGTATCGGGTGAAAAGTTATTGGTAAGAATAATATTTTTTATCTCCTCTATGTTCTGTTTCATCTTGCCTTGTTCAATATTTCCCAAAACGTATGTAATGTTAAGCTTTGGCACAGGTTACACACATTGCTGTCACCATGAATATTTGCAAATATATGAAGTATGAGTCATTTAAATTAAAGTTACGTAAAATTTGTTGTGCAAACAAATCCCGTACTCTAGACCCCTGATAAAATCTTTCCTTTTCGTTTGACTCATGTACCCTTCGTTGGAATTCAGATGATAATGTTTTTCTGATGTGTGTTTGCAATTAAATGAGGCTTAATGAGGCTCCTTGAAATGTGTTCGGAATGTGTTCATAAAAACCTTTGCAGATGGACGTTGTCCCATGGAAATAATCTTGAAGGATAACCTACAAATATTTTTTTTTTTTTATTTTAAAAAAATAATGGTAAAAAAAAAAAAGCACAATTTTAAGTAATATTTTCCATGAGTAGCACTTAAAGGGTTAGTTCACCCAAAAATGAAAATTAAGTCATTAATTACTCACCCCCATGCTGTACCAACCCCGTAAGACCTTCATTCGTCTTCGGAACACAAATGAAGATATTTATGATTAAATCTGAGAGGTTGATCACTCCTCCATAGGCTCCCTAAGGGAATGAATCCTGACGGCCCAGAAAGTCAATGAAGAAAATGTTTAAATATTCCATGTCACAACAGTGGCTCAACTATAAGTTTATCAAGCGACGAGAATACTTTTTGTGCGAAAAAACAAACAAAAATAACGACTTTATTCGACTATTCCTTTTCTTCCTTGTAGGCCTGAAACGAGACTTCAAGAGATTTCCACGACGCATGCGCGAGAATTGCGATCTCCTTCAACTACTTCAGTTAAGTTCTCGCGCGTGAGTCGTGGAAATCTCTTGAAGTCTCGTTTCAGGCCTACAAGGAAGAAAAGGAATAGTCGAATAAAGTCGTTATTTTTGTTTGTTTTTTCGCACAAAAAGTATTCTCGTCGCTTGATAAACTTATAGTTGAGCCACTGTTGCGACATGAAATATTTAAACATTTTCTTTAATGACTTTCTGGGCCGTCCGGTGTCATTCCCTTAGGGAGCCTATATAGCAGTCATAAACTTCTCAGATTTAATCATAAATATCTTCATTTGTGTTCCGAAGACGAACGAAGGCCTTACGGGGTTGGTACAGCATGGGGGTGAGTAATTAATGACTTAATTTTCATTTTTGGGTGAACTAACCCTTTAAGGTCCGATAAAAGTTTTTTTGTATTCAATTAAAATATGATTAGTCAGAGACTATCAACACATCACAATACACAATCAGTAAATCTCATTAAAATGCTTTAATAATACTTTTCAAGATTTCATTGGAGACATGAATTATGATATATATTTTAATATATTGACACGTCAGGGCTTTGAGATCATGTCCATGCTTTATAGTACCCACATTAATGCATTGAGATTGTAAGATTCCATAAGCATGAATATGGATCATGTGAGCTTTGGTGTTTGTGTGTCTATGGTTAAAGATATACACTCTCTATTATGTGTCTTATAACCTTTGTCCACTGTACTCTAGACGCCTAGGACTTATTGTGCAGCCAACACAGAGGATCTGGAGATGGTCATTGAGCATGTCCAGCGGACCATTGACAAAGCTCCGCTCATGGCGGCTGGGGTTTCTATGGGCGGGTGAGTTTAACACACACACACACACACACACACACACACACACACACACACACATACTCTCTCTCTCTGGGGTTTATCCTGCCCTTATATGGGAATTGATCACAGCTACTGTACTATGATCAGGCATACCTGGACACTCTAGCTCTATTTTTCCTCTGATACAAACTGTATAGCGCCTGTAATTAAATAGAAAGTTAGCATGCAGTTGCCTATGTGAAATACAGTACCGTTTACAAGTTTGGGGGTCTCTTATGCTGACCACGACTGCTTTTATTTGATCAAACATACAGTAAAAACAGTAATATTTTGAAACATTATTATTATTTAAAATAACTGTATTTTCTCCTGTATATATAACTGTAAAATATTCTTTTTTGATACATTTTAAAATGTAATTTATTCCTATGATTGCAAAGCTGTATTTTCAGCATCATTACTCCAGTCTTCAGTGTCACATGATCCATCAGAAATCATTCTAATTGTCACGTTCTGTTTGGTTTGTTCCAGTTACTCTTAGTTTGTATTTTCTTATTTCTAATCTTTAGTTCCTGTTTCCTTTGTACCCTAGGTTCCCTTTGCTAGTTTGTTTAGATAATAACTGATTATCATCACCTGTGTCTTGTTTTAGTCTTCTGTGTACTTAATGCCCTCAGTTTCCTTAGTTCAGTGTCAAAAATTGTCTTTGTGTTGGAATGCAAAACGGTTGCGTTTATACTCCCCTGTTGTATCTTCTTTGTCGATTTTTCGTTTTTGTTTTGTTAAATAAAGTAAAACTGCTGCAATTAAGGTAAGTTACACGACAACAATGTACTAAAAATGGTTTTCCTTTGCTATTTTTGCTTACAGATAACAACATTGTCAAAATGACCCCGAAAACGACTAAAAACGCTGTATTATTCATGCCAGGCCAGTAGTTGGCGATGCCACTTTCTAAAGAAAAACTATGCGTTTTATTGACTGAACACATAATACACATGTGCATAAAGTCACTGTTTTCACAAATTTGTGTTTTTGTTGTTAAAATGAATAGCCGAAATGCATAAAAAGTTTTCAGTTTTGAGCTGAAGATGGTGTTGTGTAAACGGCGCCTTAGATTCGCATGTCCTCTTCCTCGTCTGCCTCACCGTGACACTAAGTATACATTTACACGACTACAATGTACTACAAACGGAAGTTTTTAGCGTACAGACGGCAACATTGTCAAAAGGATCCCAGTTCACACTGATCTGTGAAAATGACTAAAAACGCTGTATTCTGCTGAAAACGCAGTTGTCCTGTAAATGTACGATCAACACGCTTAAAAAGTTTTCTGTTTTTTGTTGAAAATGGTGTTGTGTAACCGGCCCTTACCATGCAGATTTGGTTCTCAAAAAAACATTTCTTATTATTATCAATGTTAAAAACAGCTGTGCGTAATATTTTTGTGCAAAACATGGTACACTCATAATAAATGACATTTTCCCTATTTTTCTTATGTAATGTTTGTTGTTTCTTTTATTTATTTTGAGCATTATTTCTATATCCCTGAACTATTAAACACATTTTTTTTTAGATGGACAGAACTAATGCTGTTCAATAATGTCATGCAAATATGCAAAAAGGAAAACAACAACATACACAACTGAAGTATTGCTGTTTCAATAATAAGCATTATATAATAATATCAATTCCTAACTAATACTATAAGTGTTCCCGCTTCATGATTTGTTCATGTATTTATTTCCTCCGTCATGTGATGCAGATGAAATTTCAGCTCCCAGACTCCTCCACAGCTTCATTTCACCCTAGACTTCTAAGTAAAAGTAAAAGGGTGGGGGGGTAATTTTGCCAAGTAAGATATTTTGTTTGATCCTGGAACAACATTCCTGTCCTTATATTTAGTCATAACCATATCCAAACCTAACCCTACCCATATCTTATCCATAAAATCAGAAGGAAATGATATGTGAATAACACTGATGTAGAAACACCTAACCCTGGTTGTAAGCCTAAACTACACATAAACTGAAAACTTTGCTCTCAAATCTGATTGGTTGACAAAGATGTTGATCCAGGACATGTTGTACTTGGTGAAACCGTGTTCACCGTGTGTGTGTGGGTAAGGCTGGTGCTGGTAAACCCTACGCTGCATTAGGAGAAAAAATCTAAAATGTTGGACCCCATGAGGAAAACAGCTTATAAATCATACTAAATTATGTTTTTTGAAAATGTAAAAATGCAGAAAGTTTTCTGTTTAGGGGATGCAATATAGTTTGTACAGAATAAAAAGGATTATGTGAATGGAATGACCCGTGTTTGTGTGTGTGTGTGTGTGTTCCTGGATACGTTACGACTCATGATTGCATGAGGATGTTTCAGCTGCTGCTGTTATCGTGTCACTAAAATCTCATATCTTGACACCCGACAGGATGATGCTGGCGAACTACGTGGGTCGGAAAGGCTCTGAGGTGCGTCTGAAGGGTGTGGTGGTTTTTTCGGCAGGCTGGGATGTGTTCGAGTGCACGGCTTCACTGGAGAAGCCCCTGGACCGCTTCCTCTTCAACTCATACCTTACCAGCTGCCTGCAGGCATCCGTGGACCGGTCAGTGGGGTCAGAGGGGGATAAGCCCGGCTTAATTTACCGTAGTCTAGTGTGTGTGTGTGTGTGTGTGTGTGTGTGTGTGTGTGTGTGTGTGTGTGTGTGGTGCCGTCGCACTGATCTCTTTTTGAATGCTACCAAATGTGCCAAATAAGATTAAACTGAATTTGTTACGTATTTTGCTGAAGTACACATAGTTTCAGAACAGGACTTATAAATGAAATGAACACTTTGCACATATGAGGCTTATTCTACTTTAATTAACTCTTAATCAGCTTATCAGCAAAACAAAAAAAAGTGCCATGGTGCTAGCATGGTACAGCGATGGTGTTTGATACTACTGAATTGCTATGAGCTGCAGACTTTAATCAGCCACACATTTCTACATAAATTCAATTAAAATGCAAAATAACTTTTGTAAAGGATGACAACTGAACTCCACTTGCAGAATTAATCTTGCAATGTGATGACAACAATATAGCATATCATTTTTTGAAACGTTTGTTGCTGCATAGTACGCACGGTTTCACAATGTTTTGGCATTTTGTGGTATTTTTAAGAATTCATATGCAGTACACAGTGTTTTTTTCATGATTTATTTGAATAATATCTTTAAGTTGTGATGAAATGTAAGTAGCAGCAGATGTTTTTTTTTGTGTGTGTTATGACGTACATCTGAGTGAGACATTGAGATTGGATTTTAAGATGTGGGAGTTGCACTCAAAAATGAAGGCAGATCTAAATGAGAGCCGGTGTCAGAAAAGTGAGGCATTTAAGCAGACTAAATCGTCTGTTTCGCCTTAAGATCCAGTTATGCCTTTCTGATTAAACATTATGAGGTCAAAAAAATATGACAAATGAAACATGCATGGATAAAAAAGAGCTTTAATTATAAAATGAGAGTTATGAATACTTCTTGTTATATGGAGATTTTCCTAAAACGAATTGTGACATTTTCCTCTCTTCTTTTTTTGCAGTCACAGAACCATTCTTGAAAAAAAATATGATATAGACCATGTGATGAAGGCGAGTCATTCATTCTGGTCTTACACTATATTGTTTCACGTTTTTTGTTACATATTGTTAATGTAATAGAATTATTCCTTGCTCGATCTGTGGTTCACTTCAATCATGCATTTCACAGGCTAAAACAATCCGAGAGTTCGATGAACGTTTCACATCCATCATGTTCGGTTATCCATCCAATGAAGACTACTATCGAGACGCTAGTCCTATTCACAACATCAAGTCTGTGCAGGTGCCAATGCTGTGCCTCAACGCAGCTGACGACGTCTTTTCCCCCAATCACGGTGAGTTTATTAGGGTTGCTTGAGAGATTTTAGCCCGTTATAAAGTGTGTGTGTATTTTTAAGAAAATCTGCATGGTTGTGACACTTAAGTTTAGGGCGGAAGTGAACAAATCAGCCAGTTGAAAAGGTCATAACTTTATCCCATCCATGTTCTTCTTCAGCCATTCCAGTAGATGCCGTGAAGCAGAACCCCAATGTGGCGCTCCTCATCACATGTCACGGCGGCCATATTGGCTTCCTTGAGGGTCTGTGGCCACGGCAGAGCACTTACATGGACCGAGTTTTTCAGCAGTTCACCAAGGCCGTGTTTGAGAACGGCAGCGGTCTAAATGATCTCCACTGACCCTCCCTTTTCATTACCTCAGTCTATAGCCATTAGCAAAAAAGAAAAAAGAAAAACCAGTATACATTTCCAAAATGAAGGCCAGGGTTGTTTTTTCAGTCTGTTCATTTATTTATTTCGTTAGTGTTGTAGTTTTAAGCACATCTCTTTTATTTGCATTCATGGAACAGACCTTGCACATGTTCCATCCGTTTCATCCGTCCATCCATTGGTGCACTTATTTGTTTCTTAACTGCATTCATATGTGACTTGCATGTCTGTGTATGACTCTTAATTATGTATTTTTAAATCTCTGAATCACTCATTAGGTGATATTACTCGGCATTAATCCACATGAGGGTGAGAGTGTCCAAAAAACATGATTAATAGCCTATTGAAAATTACTGGGACAATGTCACAGAAATGTCCAGGTCACATTTCACCGCTAAATCAGAATAATAATAATTTAAAAAAAAATTAGAATATATTATGTTTGCATAAAGAAAATGAAGCCTAATTTACTAAGATTACTAAGATTATTTACTAACACACACACACACATTTTCATGCAAAATAAATCCCATTCTCATTCCCGTAATCCAGTAAAAAAAAACACAAATAATTATTTTTGAACATAATGTCTTATAAAATCACAATTAATTACCTTAAAACAGTACAATAATTTATACTTAGAATATTACTTTGCAAATTCACATTACAATTTAAATGTAATATAATTTTTGCTTTTACAAAAAAAGAAGATCCTTGTCACATTAATGTAGCATTAGGAGTTTGTAAGATTATGATAGAAATGCCAATGCAGAATTAAACAGATATTGTATTTATTTTATAAGCATGAATTGGTTGCTTAGAAGTCATTTTTAGATTCAATATATATATATATATATATATATATATAATATTTAAAATATCAAAATTGTAAAAACTAAGAATCTTTATTTGTTTATTTATTTATTTTTTATTGAAAGATTAGCATTGCCTAATCTCTGGGTACTTCAAGGGGTAGAAATATTTGAAATATTTGAGGCCATTTTGGTTTTAAGACTGAAGGCCACTGAGAATGAATTTGCTCAATTGCCATATTGAAATTACTCCACACAAGGTCATGTTCTTTATGCAAAATTCCCAGACATTTTTGATGAGACAGTTGTTTTTTCATGAGAAACTGCACTACTGTAGAAATGGTTGTAGCCATGAATGTTGGAGGGCATTATGTGCATTTGTAATGCTAAGTATAAGATTTTTTTTTTCCTATTCAAAATCTAGGAGCTAAGTGAAGAAAAACAGTCCTCCTCCAGCTGCGCATTTACCTTCTTATGTAAACATGAAGGTTTAATTCATTGATTACCATAAGTCAAAGCCTTATCAGTTCAGTCCTTCCCAAGTGTTAAGAAAGGAAGATTTAGCTATTACTGTCTTTATAGTATCAATAAATTGTGCGTAAGGCCAGTTGAAGTAGAGACTTGTCTCCATGTATTTATAGATGGTATATTTCCAATTCTTCACTTACTTGATGTTTCTTAAATAGCTTTGTAGCCCTCAGGGACAAACCCCACTTCTGATATGTTTTGTTTGTGTTTCCTGTTAGTTTGTGTTTTTTTAAGGCAAGGAAAGATTGTATCATATCGAAGTTTTTATTTTTCACAAGAATGTACCGCATGCACTTTTTTTTGTCATTACTGTTTTATTTGACACTGACTAGCTCAAAATTGTAAATTAATCATATTTTTTTACTAGGAATGTACAAATAGCACTGTTTATAGTTGAAGGCACCAACCTGTGCCCTATAATAAGTTAAAGTGTGTTTTCTTGGACCAGACAGACTTGGCTTCAAGGATTCTGTGAAAGTGAAAATGACTTGAGCTACTGTTTGTCTAAACTCAAATATGCTTGCTTGGACTTTAATCTTTAATTGGGCTCAAATGGCTCTTTATATGATGGCGCATTGAAATCCTACCTACAGCTCCTTAAATTATATAAAAAAATGAGAGAGAAAAAAAACAGGAGCAGTCATTATTTGTGTGAAAATGACAGGAATAGTTCGACCCAGGATGGATATATGATATATTTGTTGAGGAAGCTCTTTATAAACGGTGCCCGGATATAATTGTACATAAGGATTTTCAATGAGGAATATTACTAGACGTTAGTTATTGAAATATCCTTCTTATGAAAATGCCCAGCCATGTGTTGAACATTGACCTTTGTCTGTTTTTACGACGGTGCTGCTTCATTTTGCGCATCTATCTGTCAGTGCTTTGGGGCCGCGACTGCTCCTGCGGACTGTAAAAATGCTTTCCGTCCATCCTGTTACTAAATAGCATGTGTCACTGTTTGTAAGTGTCTTGAGTAACTCTCCCAACATGCATCGCATAACATGTAGCACAACATACATATTTTTCCATGAAGATGTCTTTCCTTATAAATATTTATAAAAGGATTGTGTATTTAACATGTGCAGCAATAACATTTCAATATAAGACATATGTCAATATAGAATAAATACATGAACATGTACTTATAAGTGCATTTGTGGTCTTAAATAAATTATGGAATTTAGTCGTAAAGCAATATGTTAGTAATATGGTTATTTAATTATAGCCTTTTGTACTGATAGTGTAATATTAATAATAATTCATATAATTTATATTATTATAATAATTATATTAAATATATAATTTTACATTATATAAAAATAATAATGAATGGCACTTGCCATGAGTATAAAGCAGACATTGCAGGTCCATTTTTATTAGATTTTTTTCAACAGTGTTGGCTGTTTACCCACTTCAGGAAGTCAAAGTGTTATATTGTTTCGTTTAAATCATTTAAGTTAAGTTTTTAACTTAAATAGCGTTTTGGTGAAAGGAGCATATAAAGGGAAAACAACACCGGCCTGAGGATTGATCCCTGTGGGACTCCACAATTAAGAGATATACTAGAAGACGAGTGATGACCAATACGAACAGTGAACCACCTGTTAGTCAAATTGGATCGGAACCACTGTTGTACCGTGCCATGAAGTCCCACTGATATCTCCAAATGTGTCAACAGGACCAAATATCGCTTGAGACACTTAAAAGAGCGGATTCAGTACTGTGTAATGCTTTTAAACCAGATTGAAACAAATCATGGATAGAATTTACAGTCAGGTAAGATTGTAATTGAAACCGTACAACTTTTGAAACAGACAGAGGAAGAATCAAGTTTTTTTTTCTTTTTTTTTCTTAAGATATTGTGACACCACATATTTCAGGCAGTTTGGGAAGCAGCCAGTAAGCATTTGTTGATGAGCAATAACAGGCCAGGACTGACTGTGTCAATGATTTGTCTAAGGAAAAGAGGCGGGATAACATCCTGGGGACATATAGTTGACAATAGGTGACCAACAATCTCCTTACATAAAACAAATCAATATAGGCTCGAACTCTGACCACATGGAAGAACATAGTGGAACGTCAAGCAAAGTGTAAGATCTCAGATGTCTAGTCTACTTAGTCTAGTCTTAAAGGGTTAGTTCACCCAAAAATGAAAATTAAGTCATTAATTACTCACCCCCATGCTGTACCAACCCCGTAAGACCTTTGTTCGTCTTCGGAACACAAATGAAGATATTTATGATTAAATCTGAGAGGTTGATCACTCCTCCATAGGCTCCCTAAGTGAAGATATTTATGATTAAATCTGAGAGGTTGATGACTGCTACATAGGCTCCCTAAGGGAATGACACCGGACGGCCCAGAAAGTCATTAAAGAAAATGTTTAAATATTCCATGTCGCAACAAAAATAACGACTTTATTCGACTATTCCTTTTCTTCCTTGTAGGCCTGAAACGAGACTTCAAGAGATTTCCACGACGCGCATGCGCGAGAACATAACTGAAGTAGTTGAAGGAGATCGCAATTCTCGCGCATGCGTCGTGGAAATCTCTTGAAGTCTCGTTTCAGGCCTACAAGGAAGAAAAGGAATAGTCGAATAAAGTCGTTATTTTTGTTTGTTTTTTCGCACAAAAAGTATTCTCGTCGCTTGATAAACTTATAGTTGAGCCACTATTGTGACATGGAATATTTAAACATTTTCTTTAATGACTTTCTGGGCCGTCCGGTGTCATTCCCTTAGGGAGCCTATGTAGCAGTCATCAACCTCTCAGATTTAATCATAAATATCTTCATTTGTGTTCCGAAGACGAACGAAGGCCTTACGGGGTTGGTAAGTTACAGCATGTGGGTGAGTAATTAATGACTTAATTTTCATTTTTGGGTGAACTAACCCTTTAAAGATGAAATCGGACCATTTAATTTTCCACTGTGGGGCTGATAACAGAGCTCTTTCAAATACATATGTCCCTCGTTGTCTTAGTAACACAAGAGTATACAGACAGACGTAGTGAGATGTAAATAGTGACCGCGTTATGGCGAATGATCAGTTATTTTATTAAGCACACTCGGTTGAACGGTTTGTAATCATGCCAGGCTCAAGTGGAATTAAAACTGGAACCATTCCTTGCCGTTCTTTGAACCATTAGGCCCAACGGTGGAGAATCGGCTTAAAATGCAGTCAACACAATTTGAGAAAATGAAATGAATATGCTGTATTTTTTTTTTTTTTAATCATCCCAAATGTGCCGCCTGAACAGCTGTGAGCATGACATAATCTAAATCCCTGCTGACAAACTTCAGTGTTTAATACAGACATTGTTTGGAAGAACTTTGACCCACATTCCAAGTTCTTTTCGGTTTGAAATCTCATCCAGACTAGAAGGCAAACTGCTAAGATAATAAATGTATATCATATCGAGCAGTCTGCTAAAATATAATCTCAATATAAACAGCCAGATGGAGTAGTTACTAAGAAGATGAGTATAACATTAATAAAAACAAACCATTATCTGGTTAATATGTTCACCTGAGACTATATGTAGCCTACAACATAATAATTCACTGAAGTTAAAGTAGGCCTACCAGAAATGTACAATCCCAGCTAAGAAAAATATTTTCTAAGAATGTTTTGCTAATGTTCCCATTAAGTGATTCAAGTTATAAAAATGCTAAGCATTCCAAAACTAAATGTTAAACTAAAACTAAAATGTAAAAAATGTTAGACAATCATCTGACTAAAATGTTTCAGAAAAAAACGTCCTACCATGTACTACCATTCTTTCTGGACATGCACCGTACAATGGTATTCTTTGAATTACTTTGTATAAACACTACGGTACATGGTCATGTAAACCATTAAGTTAAAGTATCATGGTATTATCATCTGATACCATTGCTATATCGTCTGTTATTGTACTTTTTTTGTAATGAACAATTACTGTATCTCCAATTCATTTTGGCTTATATACATGCATAATATTCAACCTTTTATTATTAGCCAGGATGCCTGTCTCTAACAGAGCATATCTGCATCACCGATGTACCAAAGTGAGGAAACTGTGAATTTGTGTGTTTGGGCATGTAAGTAAGGCATCTAGGCTCTTCAAACTGTACCAAAGCATCAAAACACAGACTGCCAGATTTATTTATAAACGACTTTATGTTTTACACTTCACTTGAACGCTCACTCTAAAAACTCACCCACGGCAGTCATCGGAGTGGACTGACAATGTGTCAAGCTGCATTAATGTGATTAAAGTTCATTGCCTCTTGGGTTGAACCGTGGTGTGATTTTATACAGAGTCCCACAATATTTAGGGCAGAGGTGACTGTATACAAGGTTCATTATTGGTTGATGATTTGACACAGCATATGTAGAACTTTGTCATGTAAGCTGCCAGCTGGGCATTATAAACGTGTCAAACCAGTTAAAATCAATAGAAAAACACAGCCAGGTGTTACTGCAGTGCATTATTATGATTAGGCTATATAAGAAATATATCACTTGTTGTTCATCTGTTCCATTTATACAAAAAAAAGTTAATATGAGTAACATTTTGACATTTAGGATGTGGTCACACTGCAGGTGAAATACAATCATTTCAACAGCAATCAGTGATATCCGGAATTCCACGTGAGGGATGCAAAGGTGACTCGGCTAACGGGGAACGTTATCAGAACTAGTTAAAGTTCTGTCAGGGCTCTCCCAAAGTTATGAGCAAACAGTCTTCCAGTAATGTTTATAGTATGCTCGTTAAGAGTTATTTTGTGTTTGCACAACTAAATATTTTAGTTGCATGTGTTTTTTAGAATGTTCAAACCTAACATTCCCATAATGTTGGCAACATGATCAAATGGAACGACCCATTAAAGGGTTAGTTCGACCAAACATTTCTGTCATTAATTACTCACCATCATGTCGTTTCAAACCCGTAAGACCTTCATTCATCTTCGGAACACAAATGATATTTTTGATGAAATCTGAGAGCTTTCTGAACCAGCCATAGACTCCAATGTAAAAAACACTTTCAAGGCCCAGAAAGGTAGTAAAGACATCGTTAAAATAGTCCATGTGACTACAGTGGTTCACAATCAATCGGAGTGAAACAGTGAAAAGTCCTAGTAGCTACTGCGGTTAGTGATCTATTAACATCGCTCAGCCAATCAAATTCGAGGATCGGAACTCTTGATTATTTCGAAATTCTATTTTGCCATTCGTCTCACATCAGTCCAGAAGAACAATATCATATAAGGTTGAAAAGGTCACATTATTAGTTGAGCTTTCTACATTTTTGTCTGAAAGACTTACACAAACAGAATAAGATTGATGACAACACTTTATTACATTAATTTATCTCAACAGCAATAAGAACATGTTTCTGAAATCAAATGGTTACTAAACCAAAGCCGGCCAGTAGATCATGAGGTAGAAGATTTCAAATGGTTTGGTGCTACATATGTTCAGAATATTCACAGCTGACAGGAAAGATGCAAAGATTGTGAGAAGCAAATTGCATAATTTATGTGCACATCAAATTATCTACAAATGAGACACATTCTAAAGGTTGTCCAGTGGGTATTTGGCTTTCTTCATCGTTACAATCAGTATCATTATTGGACCTGATGCATTTTTTACTGAACACAAATAATGTAAACCATATACTTTTTTTCCCGTTGGGTTACATTTCTAATACATCATCTATACATAGTTTCAATGGAAGTGTGCAAAGCTTTTGATGACTAATTCAAGGACTTGACCTAGCTAGACATTCCTGATATTTCAATGATTATCAGTCCAAGAAGCTTGTTCAATAAATAAAACAATCCCTCGAAAAAAGGGATCCATTTTTTCTAATTTTAAATAAATCACCCGAAACAGAAACTAATGGGTCCTAGGTAGATTCTTTGTGCCATGGAAAAATAAAAGAATGCATTTGATCTGTGACACATGAGGCTCAAAGTGACTCTTCAGTTAAAACTAGCCAGAATCCAAAGTGACAAATAAGTCTGTCATATATATTAATATCGGCATTTCTTAAAATGTAAACAAAGCTTTTTTTTTTTTTAACATCCAAACAGTCATAAACCCCAAAAGATAAACCATTTCTGAACATTCATATTCTCAGACATACCATGTAAGCTAGCTAGCTAGTTAGCCATCCTTATAAAATTGGCATTGTCTTTCCTGTTTCACTGATTTTAATTGTCTCTTTTTGGAGTGGAGTTTGGGATTGTGTCGTCATCTTAAGGCATTTACAGTGTGCAACTCCAAAACATTCCCATCTACTTCAAAATAAGGAATGTTTCGATGAAATATGATGATTTATAATGACCTTTTAACCGAGTGACCTCAGTTAAAGCATAATGAGGTGGTTAATACGTCAGGCATGTACCAACCAGCATTTACAATCATGAACAACGGCACACATCGGCTGTTGCAGGCTGGAATCGAGAAGATCATAAATAGATTTCTTTAGATATAGCGAATGTTGATATCAGTAAGTGAACTTTGTGGGTTCATTGAAACATCCGAACTTTGAATGATTGACAACTCTGAGGAGCAAGGAATGGATTTTTACGTCAGGTAATATCTTTGGCAAGATAAAAAGATTTTTAGTTTTTTCACATGGGTTGGGATTACCCAATGAAATTCTCCCAAGGCTACACATCTAAAAGCATCATGTGTTGTCGTGTGAGCTTCCATCTCGAGGATGGTAGATGGCGTTGATGATGAGAACTACATTAAGCAGGCAAAAAGATAGAAGAGCAGTAGTAAGTCCTTTTGTCTCGAGACAAAAAACCCTGAGATTATATATATATATATAGAAGGACATATCTAATGATGTCCTTCGCATTGTCCTTGCGTGTTAGGACACGCAAAATCGCCAACAAACAATGTTCTGAAAGCTTTTTCAAAAAGTAAAAAGAGGGAAAACACACGAGGCAAACGCACAACATCTGTATCCAGCACAGTATCTGTCATTTGGACATTTCTTCAGAGTATCTATCCTCAAACTTTGTCCGAGGTAGTGCCGACTGGAGAGTGCCGACTTATTCTCTTTATAAGCAGTTCGAGAGTTATGATGCTGAAAAACATCTTCTCTGTGGCTAACAGTTGAAGGGGAAATGGAGATGTGGAGATTAGATATGGCGGCCTGTGAGGAAGTAGAGGGGACGGTCCTCGCTGCAGTTGGCCGTCTGAAACTCATCTCGCAAACGAAACTGCCACTCATCCTCCAGCTCCAAACGCACAATAGTCTGACGCAAGGAGCTGCGGTCCTGACAGATCACACACAGCGTGGCTCCTGCAAGATGAGTGAAACAAATAATGATTTAAAGCCTCTTATAGGACCTCATCATGCTTAGAGAGGTGTGCTATTATTGTTATAACAGCTCGGAATTTTTAATTCTAAAAACAAGGTTTTGTGTTTGAAATTTGAAGATTAGAGACTACCGTTCAAAAGTCTTTTTGTAAAATAAATTAATACTTTAGCAAAGATGCATTAAATTGATTAAAAGTGACGGTAAGGACATTTAAAATGTTACAAAATGTTCTTTTGAGCATTTGTATTCATCAAAGAATCCTGGAAAAAAAGGTATCATGGTACCACAATATTATTAAGCAGCAAACATTTATAGTAATAATAAGCATTGAGCAGCAAATCATCATATCAGAAGGATTTCTGAAGGATCATGTGACACTGAAGACTGGAGTAATGATACTAAAATTCAGCTTCGCCATCACAGGAAAAAGTACATTTTAAAATATATTCAAATAGAAAACGGGTTTAAGTTGTAATAATATTTCACAATATTCCCGTTTTTCCTGTATTTTTTCAATAAAATAAATGCAGCCTTGGTGAGTCGTTTGAGAATCATTGAAAATGTGGTGATGTGCGATGTATATTATGAGAAAATTAAAGTGTTTTTTTGACCTTTGATGCATGTAAACTTGTTGTGGGAGACCTTCAAAGCAAAATTAGGAACCTTTAAAAATAGCATAATAGGAGCACTTTAATCTTTATAATATTTAGTATATTCCAGTTGTAAGGAATCCAGCCTCACCTTTGAGGAAGTTGAATTTCTTCAGGAGGCTTGAAACGACAAAGGAGTCACACAAGTAGAGCAGCAGGCCACTGAAAACCACGCATTGATGATCCACATTCACAGAGTGAGGCCGCGAGCTCACGTAACACACCTGAATCTGTAAACACAAAGAAAACACGACAACTGAACTATTATGCACAACAGAATCTGCTTTCAGTCAATAGTGCATCTCCAATTGATTCTTTTCATTCCCTGACCAGTCAATGCTTATTCGTTGATAGTTAACTGTTGTTTTATGAAAAAGAGCGGCATGAACTTTCTTCAAAAGTTCTACTTTTGTGTTTTATGAAGAATAAAAAAAAAACAGCACACAGATTTGGAGTGATATTTAGGCAAGTAATTAATCAAAACATGTTCATTTTTGGGTGAACAAGCCCTTGAGGTGTGATATTTTTACCTCGGGGCCGAGGTTGAGGTAGCCATCTATGGACAGCACAGGGTTAGCGCTGTTACAGAGCGCCAGAGGAAAGAGACGGTGGCTGCAGGACTGCAGAAACTTCTCCAGCAGGAACTGAGCCGGCGCAGACAGAAGTGTGTGTTCACTGTCCGGAGCGCACACATACTGAGATGCACACACATGCACCGGGGTCTCAATCCTCTGCAAGGAAAGAGACGAGGAGGAAGAGGTTGTTTTAGAGCTGTTAGTCTCTTACAATGGTACTGTTCTGCATAAACAACAGTTTTTAAACCCCACAAAATGTGACAAATAAAAAATATTTAAAATATTATATAATATACACACTAACATCCAAATGTTTGGGGTCAGTTAGATTTTTAAAATATTTTTGAAAGAATCGCTTCTGCTCACCAAGGCTGGATTTATTTGATCAACATTCAGTAAATACAAGTAATATTGTGAAATATTATTGCAATTTAAAATAAGTGTTTTCTATTTGAATATATTTTAAAATGTAGTTTATTCCTGTGATGCAAAGCTGAATTTTTAGCATTATTACTCGCATTATTACTCGTCAGTGTCACAAGAAATCATTCTGATATGATGATTTATTGCATATTTCTGCACATGTCTCATTATTATCATCAATGTTGAAAACAGTTTTTCTGCTTCATATTTCTGAGGAAACCGTGATATATTTTCTCAGGATACTTTACTGTCACTTTTGATCAGTTTAATGCATCTTTGCTGAATAAAAGTATTAATTTCTTTTAAAAAAAAATCTTAATGAGCCTAAACTGTTGAATGGTAGTGTAATATAATACATTACACTAATTTATATACCTATATTTAATTATAGAAAAATGTAAGCAAACATTGTGAATGTAAATTTCATGGTAAATTCTAGGGAGATATAAAGGTGAATTGTTTAAGATGGCATGTTCAAAATGGCAGCAACAAAATGACAAATTGTTTTGTAGCGCCCACTAGTGAACGTATAATGTAACTGCAGTTACCATTAACTCTATGCTAACAAGCTAATATTAGTGTTTTGTATGTAATAAGTTTGAAGTGGCCTTTCTGTTCCTAAGGGACATTATGAAGCTCACCATAAGTTTGGGCTTGATGAGGAAGTCTTTATGTCCTCCGATGGGGATGTGTTTCTTCATGATGCTGAAGTGATTGAACCGACAGAGCAGAAGACCACTGCTGTTTGCCCTCAGGTTGAAGTCCACCTCTTCACATGTGAACCTACATACACAAACACACACGTTCAGTTCAGACTGTTAGACTCTACTTGTTGTTATAATTTACAACAAGAAACACGCTAAAATTCTCCTAAGTTAGCAAAAAAAAAACAAAAAAAAAAACCACTATATGTTTGTGTCCATACATATTGCACTCTTCCCCCTCAGAATGCAAACACTCACCGGTTGAGGTCATACTGGACGTTCTGAGTGAGGTCAACGTTCAGCATGATGAGGTCATGCAGGTGACAGCGAGAGAAAGGGCTTGTGGGAGCTCGAGAGGACAAACTACTGCTCCATTTCCGCAGGCCACACATGGCATACAGAGAGATCTTAGGAGTGTCCTCCATGTGCTGTAGGACGCTCTTCAGTGACACGTTCGTCACCTCACTGAGGGAGACAGAGAATCCATGGATGTTAGACGACAAAGACATTCTAATGAACAAATCCGTACATGGATCCATCCATCATTCCATACCTGTTGCCCTCAGGTCCAGGCTGATGAGCGTTCCACAGGACGCAGGAGTCATCCATCATAACTATGAAGGGCCACACGTCCTGTCGTTTGACGCCCTGCTCCTCTTGCCTGTTCCTCTCCAGATCCAGGTTGTGGTAGGACAGTTCCTTGATCATGAATCGAGCCGCTCCTGAAACATCACATAAACACCATCAATCACAAAAGGAAGGAACTGTGTGTGTTATAGACAAGCTGAATTCTCCAATACAAAGAAGAAACGCAGCTGTGACCAATACTCACCCACTCCTGAGTTGTTGAACATGGCGGGCAGCACTAGAAGGATGTGGTTGGGCCAGTATTTCCTGTAGAGGGGCATTTCATACTGCTTGACCACCAAAATGTGCAGGTGCTCGGCTCCCTCCATGGCATGGTAGATGTTGAGAAGCCCGTGCTCTTGGCGGCCCGTTGTGGGTGTGAAGATTGGACTTTTCAGCAAGCCAGACTCCTGAGTCGGCAAACAGAGCAGCATAGTCACTTTAAGACTTGTGCAATTTGTTCAGAAAACAATGTAAAAAAAAAAAAACGTGAGTGAAGACTCAGCAACCACAGAATTTTGTGCATTGCTCAGGTATCCAGGTGTTCCTTACATCAGGATGTATTTCTGAATTTATTTTGTACTGACCTTGAATGCACGGGGTATAAAGACAGTATAACAGACAGTTGTTCCTGGTCAGTTTTGTGGCTTTCATTTTGTGGCATTTAGTAAATATCCTTTGAAAATCTGTTTATGTTTGTCTTAGAATTAAGTCCACTGTTCAGATGTATTTATCTATATTTGTTAGACATAAGCTACCTTTTTTTCATCTGTAATTATGCAAATTATTACATGATTATCTAAATATTATTTGCTAATTATGATTATAGCCATTTACCTAATTAGCTATTTTGGTGGGCATACACTTGTCTTAATAATAATAATAATAATAATAATAGTAATATATATATATATATATATATATATACACACACACACACACACAGTACTGTATATATACATATATGCATATATTATATATATATATATATATATATATATATATATATACACTCACCTAAAGGATTATTAGGAACACCATACTAATACTGTGTTTGACCCCCTTTCGCCTTCAGAACTGCCTTAATTCTACGTGGGATTGATTCAACAAGGTGCTGAAAGCATTCTTTAGAAATGTTGGCCCATATTGATAGTATAGCATCTTGCAGTTGATGGAGATTTGTGGGATGCACATCCAGGGCACGAAGCTCCCGTTTCACCACATCCCAAAGATGCTCTATTGGGTTGAGATCTGGTGACTGTGGGGGCCATTTTAGTACAGTGAACTCATTGTCATGTTCAAGAAACCAATTTGAAATGATTCGAGCTTTGTGACATGGTGCATTATCCTGCTGGAAGTAGCCATCAGAGGATGGGTACATGGTGGCCATAAAGGGATGGACATGGTCAGAAACAATGCTCAGGTAGGCCGTGGCATTTAAACGATGCCCAATTGGCACTAAGGGGCCTAAAGTGTGCCAAGAAAACATCCCCCACACCATTACACCACCACCACCAGCCTGCACAGTGGTAACAAGGCATGATGGATCCATGTTCTCATTCTGTTTACGCCAAATTCTGACTCTACCATCTGAATGTCTCAACAGAAATCGAGACTCATCAGACCAGGCAACATTTTTCCAGTCTTCAACTGTCCAATTTTGGTGAGCTCTTGCAAATTGTAGCCTCTTTTTCCTATTTGTAGTGGAGATGAGTGGTACCCGGTGGGGTCTTCTGCTGTTGTAGCCCATCCGCCTCAAGGTTGTGCGTGTTGTGGCTTCACAAATGCTTTGCTGCATACCTCAGTTGTAACGAGTGGTTATTTCAGTCAAAGTTGCTCTTCTATCAGCTTGAATCAGTCGGCCCATTCTCCTCTGACCTCTAGCATCAACAAGGCATTTTCGCCCGCAGGACTGCCGCATACTGGATGTTTTTCCCTTTTTTTTACACCATTCTTTGTAAACCCTAGAAATGGTTGTGCGGGAAAATCCCAGAAACTGAGCAGATTGTGAAATACTCAGACCGGCCCGTCTGGCACCAACAACCATGCCACGCTCAAAATAGCTTAAATCACCTTTCTTTCCCATTCTGACATTCAGTTTGGAGTTCAGGAGATTGTCTTGACCAGGACCACACCCCTATATGCATTGAAGCAACTGCCATGTGATTAGTTGATTAGATAATTGCATCAATGAGAAATTGAACAGGTGTTCCTAATAATCCTTTAGGTGAGTGTATATACTATATGCACTGTATATACACACACACACATATATATATATATATATTAGGGCTGAAACAACTAATCGATTTAATCGATTAAAATCGATTATTAAAATAGTTGTCAACGAATGTCATTATCGATTAGTTGGTCTGCTTACGTCATGGGAAGCGTTTACTGGTGATTGGTTGAAACGGGCCAATCATGATGCTCTCTGTCTTACATGCGCTGCGCTTCATGAGACACACGCAAGGTCTCTCTCCCTTCGCCGATCTGCCGTGCGCGCAGAGACCGAGATCTTGTTTACAGTCTATGTTTGGAGCACTCTTCTGTCTCGCATGCGCGCTCTTGCTCGCGCGCTCTAGATTCCGGGAGTTTGAACTAATTTGCGGGCATCAGGGAGCCGCTATCAATATGCGAGTGACTTCCGGATCTTCCGCGAGACTTGGGATGTCTGTCTGTATTTTGTCTCGAGCATCAGGTTGCGCAATCAGTTCGCTCGCAACATAAGTGATGGATTAAAATAGCGCTACCGCAGAAATAGGTTAAATTAAAACGGTGTTTACAAAGTGAAGCACTAAATATAAAGGCAGTTAATAACAGCAGCAGTAAAAGATTGCTTTTTAGTCACTGTACTCAGTGGTTTTCAGCGAATGCTTGTGCACTAATGCATCATTTTTCCTGTCCTTTTAAAGTAAGCCTATTAGCTTCTGCGTACCTCCATCCCGTTCTCTTTTTATAGCATTTGTCTAATATTAAGTTTTAATTGTTTTTCAAACGCGATCTACCGCGGCTCTATGTTCACACGCTTGTTTTCAGTCTTTCTATATTTATTTTATCTATTATCCTTATAATTCCATTAATTTGAAAATAAAAATTAAATGAATTATATATTTGAGATGTTTTTAGTGTATATCTTCACATCTGAACAACATGTCTGTGTAAATTTGTTTTAACAAAAATTGCTAAAAACATATGTTGGATATAATTTTTAATTAATTTTACATTAATCATGGTTGTCAACTTGCCATTAGCAATTATCATTAAAAACAAAGCAAATAGGCCTATTGATATTAGTAAAACTCAATGTGTGGCTTTTGCACTTTTTAAAGTACACTTTTACACATAAATACCCTTGTGGCGAGCAGGACGAGGCCGAGGGACGTGAGAGGCCGGTGGCGTGAGTGATAATGAACGACACCTGTGAGACGCACCGGTCTCGCATCTCTCACATCCCTCGGCCTCGTCCTGCTCACCACAACCCTGATTTAGGGTTTTATTTAGTTATAATAAAAAAAAAATCAAATTGGAATTGTTATCCGATTAATCGATTAATCGAAAAAATAATCGTCCGATTAATCGATTATCAAAATAATCGTTAGTTGCAGCCCTAATATATATATATATATATATATATATATGCTAAAAATTCAACGCCATCACAGGAATAAATTAAAATTTAAAGTATATTAAAATATAAAACAGTTAATATTAACAGTTAACAGAAAAATATTGGATAATAGTTGATAATATTTCTGTTTTACTGTATTTCTATGTATGTATATATATAATCATAGGTATTTTGGAGGGCATTCACTTGTCTTAATAATAAAAATATCATATACTGTATATATAAAATATATACATATTAGCTTGCACCCCTTAAAGGGACAATTCACATAAAAATGAGAATTCTGTCATCATTTACTTGGCCATATATTATTACACACTTGTATGCTCATATGATTTCACAAGACAGAACCAGTCAGTGTCAGAGTTGTTGTAATTATCCTTTTTGGAGCTTGACAAATTTCTCCTCACCAAAAAAAAAAAAAAACAGCACACTGTTTTTTTTTAACAACAACATGAGGGTGAGTAAATGACAGCATTTTCATTTTTGATTTAAGCGACTAACCAAATGGCAAAAAGGCTATTGATTTGTTCTGTGTTATTTGTCCCACTCCTCTTTAACAAGTACACTAAGCGTGTCTCTCACCTTGTCTGAGAGCAGTGGGAGCCGCATGCTCTCTAAGTGACTGCCCTGCTGGCTGAAGACAAAATGAGGCTCTTTGGCTTTAGGAATGATAAAGTGCAGCTGGACTTCCTCTCCCAGCATAGATGAGCAGAATGTGAAGGCGTGGAAGGTGCATTCGGACAGCTAGAATCAGACACAGAACATCTTACTACAGCCATATATCTTTATAGACATGCTATTACTTTATGATCCATCATTTTATGTAAAAATATGCATCACATGATCGATCGGATATGTCCTCACCTGAGCGGCAGGAGCAGGCTCGCTGTAATGGTGGCACTGCTCACAGTGGTGAAATGCATTGTGGGCCGCAAACAGGCTGAGTCTTACAGACACTGTGTTTCTCTTCGGTGGCTCATCTTCTGCCTCTACTCTTTCTATTTTAACCCCTGTGTTTCATGTGCAGATGCAAAACAGCACATGAGCATACTTGTACAATATTTTCAAGCTTTGAAACAAGGGACACCATCATAAAAGAGAAGTTCAATACCGTTCAGGGTCTTTGGCATCCTGTCTGCATACACTGGACTGGCATAACTGAACTTGTGGTCACGGGGGTAGAGGTCAAATGGCAGTTTGTGGATGTCCTCCACGTCAGGCCACTGCAGTCCACTAGCAGGGGGGAACTTTGATTTGTCTTGCACGTCTAGAGAAATAAATTCAAGGTCATTAAAGCTATGGTATACGATGTTAAAAATCGGTCGAGAAAGCCTGAGACGGTAGGGAAGTTTTAAAAAACTCATCCCGCCCCTCCACACACACACCCCTCCCCTCTGTGCTACCTGATCCCTGAGCTATGTCACGTTTGAGTTCACGTCAACGCAAGACTAGCAACAGAATGTTCTGCTAAGGTTTTGAGTAATTGTTATTGCAGCACACAGCGCATCTTGTTCAAATTCCGATCGGCTCGAACAGAAACCCGCTAGGCATACTGAAATATATTCAAGCACTTCAAGAAATATAATTACTTTGACCCGTGATAGGCGATGCTAAACGGCTAACATTGCCAATGCCGACCGCAGCATGAGCAAGGTGTCAAACTGATAAAAAGCTATTTATGTAACACACGTCACAACATAAAAGTATAAATAAATGTTTACCTGCTCAACAAAAAGGCAGCCGTGTCAGCGTCGGTTTTCAGTCCCAGATCTCCCTGAAGCTTCCTCCAACGGTCAATGGTGGACCCCACATTTTTTATTTTATTTACCTCTGCTCTTTCCTCTACAGACTTTCTCTTTCGTCCAAAATTTACAGTAGGGGCAAGCAGGGGCCGCTTGCTGCTGTTGTTTATATTTTATCCATTGCTGATCTGACGCTACTTAGCTAACTACCATAGACTGTCTGTCAGCTGCTTGCACGCGTAAGGAGGGGGGCGGGGTCGGGTGCGGTTGGGTTGGAGACGCGAGCGCCAGGCGGAGTTTCAAGTGGAGCTGGTGATTGGATGAGAGCAGTTGACCAATGTAAGCTGTCCGGCCGGACAGCTTACATTGGTCAACTTCTCTGCGGCTGTACAGCCAATAGACTAAATGGATTTTTTTTATACTTGTTTCTATTCATATTGTTAGGATTGTACTATATAACCATAACCAGCATATAAACGAGGATATTAATAATGAACAATCTTTGAAATCGTATACCCTAGCTTTAATGAAAAGATCAAGAGAGGGATGATCGGGTGAAGTATTTCAATAAAAATAGAGCTGTATTTAGAAGCATGGAGAATGCCTTTTGTATGGCTGGGGAAAAAAAGGAAAAGGAAGCTTACCCTCATCCAGCTCTTCTTCATCATACACGTCCACCTCCAGAAGGCGAATCAGCATACGGAAAAGAATTCGTAGAAACTGCAGATACGCACCTGTTTTTCCAACCTAAAACAGAGCCAAAATGGAGAATGAGAACCTGGATGCTCGGCAAAGAGGACAATTAGCATGAAACAGAGGTCATTGTAAATGGGCGTGGCTTAACAACAGACTTTGTCTCTAATTGGTCAGGCACGGTAAATATTAATTCTCCTATTTTGTTATTTTTTGCATATTTGAAAAGGTTCAAAATTTGAACCGTTTCTTAGTATGTTAATACTTAATGTTTGAAATACTTTTAAATGCTAAAATATTTTGTGCATTCTAATATAAATATCACTTTTGACCACTACTAAGAAAGAATACGAATACTGTAGGATATTTTTTTTTTTACTGTAGGTGTATTTTGTTTATTTTTTTAAATATTTAATTTGTTTGTATATGTTTTGCTTAAGTTTTGATTAGTTAAAAGGTTTTAAACACTTAATATTTTACAATTTTATAATGTAAAATAATTTTGTATATTTTAATAGATTAATAGATTTTTAATATTTAGCTTTTTAACAATTTCTTTCATTTTGTGTACTTTAATTGTGTATTCTGTATATTTTAACTATTTGTAAAAATATTTGATTTTTAACTATTTTTGTATTTAAATTGTGTATTCTGAATATTATACATTTTTTAATTAAACTATTTTGTATATTTTCAGTATTTTAACTGTGTATTGTATATATTTGATATATTGTATACTGTATAGTATACAATATATAGTACTGTATACTATATTGTATTTTTTGCACATTTTGTTTATTGAAAATGTATATTTTTTTTTAATATTTAACTTTATATATCTTTTTTAATTAGTAATATTTTGTGTATTCTACATGTCTTTTTGATCACTTTATTGTTATTAAACACCATAGTACCAGTAATAGTGATGACTACCTTAACAAAAACCACCAATGAAACACTATCAAAATACATTTGATTCCCTTTTAACCCTTTTTAAGCTACTTCTCACCTGCGGTGGCCCACTCAGCAGCAGTCTTCTGGGATGGGGCGCAGCCGGCACTTCGTAATCCGCGTGGTGCTGCCTGGCTGTGGTCCACTGGCGATAGTAGAGGGACTGCTCTGCTCCGCCGAGACCGTGAGGAACAGGCGGTCTGAGTGGACTGCTCCACGCCACATCACCGTGAGGCAGCAGAGATGCTGAACTGGGCTGACCCAGCGTCTCAGGGGCCAGCAGGGCGTACGCCGCCCGAGAGAGAACCGCCGTCCGGGGGAAGACCTGCGTCCTGTTACACTCACGTGGAGCCTGCGTGGACTGGCTCGGTCTCTGAGCTGCCGGAGAGGAGGAGGACGAGGAAGAGGACGAGGAGGCGGAGGAGAACGAGGACTTGGCGGAAGAGGAGGCTGCCTGGGAGTCACACTCCTGTTTGAAGCGAATGGGAGAGGTGCAAGAGTCCATTACATTTCTGCTACCGGACGGGTCGCTGTGCGAGGTGGATTTGTCGAGTACACTTGAAGAACTGACGCCATTTTCTGTGGTAGAGCCTGAGGATTAGATAAGAGGCGATTTAATGAGTTATATGAGGACCACACAAGACAAGAATCAGGCTCAACTTGTTTCCAGTGTCACTCACCAGAGGTCCTGGTTGCAGCACTGGCATTGCTGGGTGGTCTTTCCAGCTCCATATGGAGATCGTCATGTTCTGTTGTTTCTCCTGAGCTCCTCTCATCATCTCTCGGTCTCTCTTCTCTACTCGCTGCAGTTTTCGTCTCAGGTATTACTCTGCGTGTCACATACGAGCAGGCCAAACCCACTTCCTGTTCCAGTGCTGTGCGCGTCAGGTAGCTGGAGTCAATCAGCCGCAAGTCACAGTACTTCAGTGACCTGAACAAAAACACACACAAACACGCTCAGTCTGCATGCGACCCTTCAGAAGTCAAAAATTCTGGAGTTTAGTTTATCCAGTAGAATCTTATATCGAAAAAAGCCAAACATGTATTGGAATAATGCTACTGGACCGTTAAATGAAATTACAGGGAAAGATTTTCTTTATATTTGAATCCAACATCAACATTTTAGAAATGTAGCTGTAACAACTGTAGTAACCACAAGGTGGTGCTCTTTTTAACAGAATAAAAAGGGAACCAAAAGACTGGAATCCACTGTGCATCATTTCATTTATCCAGGTCATTGTGAAATGTCAGACAATATTAATATCTCTCTCATATTTGAACTAGATATCTGCCACCTGAATCAAGCCTGAGACGACTGCCAGGTTTCAAGGTTGCACTTTTTCATGTATAACTTCAGGTTTGCTTTCAAGTTGAGCAATGTAATTAATGAAAAATGCATTATTATTTTAAATTTGAAAAATAATTCGTTTCAAAAATTTATTTTTTAAAGATAATTGTTATTTGTGTTAATTTTATTTAAGACCAATTTAACAAAGTAAAAAAAAAAAAAAGGTTTTTACCAGAAAGATGTTTTAATGTTTTTGAACATCTAATGCTCACCAATGCTGCATTTATTTGATCAAAAATACAATAAAAACAGTAATATTGTGAAATATTATGACAATTTAAGATAACTGTTTTCTTTTTTAATATATATTAAAATGTAATTTATTTCTGTGATGCAAAGCTGAATGTTCAGCATCATTACTCCAGTCTTCAGTGTCACATGATAATTCACAAATCATTCTAATATGATGATTTGCTGCTCAAGAAATGTTTCTTGCATTATTAACATTGAAAACAGTTGTGCTGCTTAATGTTTTTGTTAAAACTGTGATACCTTTTTTTTCCAGGATTTATATGCGTGCGTGTGTATATAACATCACAGAGTTGGCATGGAATACCTTGGGAAGGTCTCTCCTAGAGGATCTTTTCCTGTGAGGATGACAATGCATGGAAGTCCTTCCAGATCTTCATATGTTTGCGGGACCCACTCTTCATTTTTACAGCCCCTCCAAGCCTGAAATGCACATATTATTTATTCCATATGACTTTTAGATTTAGATTTTGAAGGAGCACATCCTCATGAGGCGATCTGGTTCTTACCCGCAGGCGGGCACAGAAGTGGACGGGCAGGCTGATCTCCGCAGCAGGGCTTCCCAGCAGCACTGCAAAGCGGAACTGTAGCCCCAGCTTGTCCCGGGCCTCTTCCAGCCGCTCCTGTGCCAGCCGTGCCAGCTGCAGTGAGGGCACGCGCACTAGCAGCATGTGCCCGCACCCGTGCCTGCTGCGCCCCGGCACGCTCAGCAGATCCTCCACCATGGCGAGCGTCTGAGGGGTCACGTGATCCCGCAGTGAGGGGGCCGCTGTGAGGGCCATCAGAGCCTCTGTGTACTGCTGTATCAACAGGTAGCTGCGGATCACCATACTGTGCAAATGCGGGTGCCTGAAAACAATGAGGAGGGATAAACTTGAACGTGGTTCTGAGATGAACTTAAAGCTACAATGACATGTTTACAGTGCAACGAGCAGTTAAAAGGGAAGCTAATTCACTTTAAATTCCCATTTTGTTGTTGTATTTTTATTTTCGACATGAAAACGGACTGACCTCTGCAGCAGGGTTTTGACCATCCGCTCAAAGGCGTCGTCACATCGAAGGATTGGACTTGCCACTCCCCACTGTAGGGACTTGCTGTAGTCCTTCAGCCCAAAGTAAACAAGGTCCTTAGGAGAAGCCTCACCCTGCTGTTACATGCAAACAGAAAAATGATCATTTTAGTTTACTGAGCACAATCACAAACAACGGCGCTCTCTATTTACTTGGCTCTTGCTTGAAGATTCTGTTAATGCATCTATGAATAACAACGATAATGTATCTGATGAATGGGAATTAATATCCTACCGCAATGTTAAATATGTGATTGCTCTGCGAGTTGCTTAACCGATAAGGTGAATTTTGATAAAAGCTGCTGAAGTAAAGATTTATTTTTTAAGAGTGTTGTAATTTGCTTCAAAAATTCCTGTGATCTAATCTGCACCACAGAGCACACACAGAATGTGCTAGAAAGGCATCAAGAGTGAAGAAATGTAAACGTTAACGGCCACTTTTTACCCTTTACGAAAACACCAAAAATAAAAAAATTAAAACAAATATGTATGTTAACACATATTTAAGTTTCTAAAAGTTTATAAAACGCAATATAAAAGTTTCAAATTCAGTTATTGAGAAAAAAAAATCATACTGACCAATAACTGCTTTCTATTTTAATAAAATGTAATGGTATTTTTGTGAATGTTCAGCATCATTACTCCAGTCTTCAGTGTCACATGATCCTACAGAAATCATTCTAATATGATGATTTGATGCTCAAGAAACATGTATTATTATTATAAGTGTTGAAAACAGTTGAGCTGCTTTATATTTTTGTGGAAACCACAATAAAAGAAATTCTGAATCTTTTGATGAAAGAAATTTAATTCAAAAGAACAGCATTTATTTGAAATAGAAATCTTTTGTAACACTATAAATGTCTTTACTGTCACTTTTGATCTTTTGACTCTTTTCATCCCTACAGAATTATTATTATTTTTTTATCTTACTGACAGCACACTTTTCAACGGTAATGTATGCATATACACTTACTGCTTACAATGCTCATCAAACATCTGATTTATCTGAAATCTTATCTTTCCTCCATAAATTCCTTAACAGATCTACTCGGGAGTCAGTGAAACTCACCAGGTTCTCAGTGTTGGGCCAGTGCACTTCATTCTGGGTACTGATGCGTGACTGACGGCTCTGCAGGGTGAACGGGAAGCAGCTGACCTGCAGCACCAGCAAGTTTATTGCTTCCAGAACCTCTGGACAGTTCACCACGCGGTCGGCCAATCCCTGCAGCTCCCCGTGACAAACCGACCCTGACAGAGCGCTGGCGGAGAGAGAGAATAAAGACAAGAGGTCTTAAGATGCTGTCAGTGACGTTTCTGACAGATCTTATTACAAACCACTTAGTTGTGTTTCTCACCTGGTCAGGTCGACGTGCGAGTTGTCGTGAATAAGGACGAAGAGCGTATAAGGGTTCTGCTTGACCTTCCTCATGAAGGCCTCCATTTTTGTGTGGACCTCCGCGTCCAGACGCACCACATACTTGTCAGACTTCTGTAGGGCAAATGAAGCGTCCTCTATACCCAGATCTATCAGGACGCCTAGCAAAGACACAAGGACAACAACAATGTACAATATTATTGCAATGACTCTTTCATCACATTACCTTTCCTGGCAAGGTTTTTGAAAATGTTCTTTCAATATTTTTTTGTTTTTGTCAAAGTCTTGACATTGAAAACAAGTTGAATATTGCTTAACTCTTTACCGACCATTGACAAGATTTTCTGTCATTTATGACACAACGCTTCCCTGCCATTAAGGAGTTTTTCCAGCAATCGATGTTTTCACTGTTATTCGGTAAGGTGCGTGATATAAGCTAATGCGATTATCAAACATTCAACAACAAATGCCTAACGTTACTGAATGAAATGTCGATCCAGGAAGAGGTACATGACTGTGAAGCTTTGGAGGTGTTCTGAATCCGATCCGGATGAAGTCTTTGACAAAAACTCGATTTTCTCAGCTTTTTGTTGAAAATGTTGCTTTTTTATGAAACTTACCCACATTCAAGTGTTGATAAAAAAAATGCATGAAGCTGAAATGGGTTTTCTTGTTTAAAAGCAGATTCTCTGTTCTTTATTTTGACATATTGAATGTTCAGATTGTTCAGAAATTTTTGTGAAAAGGATCAAAAATGCTGACACTGACTGGCAACTTTATAAAAATAAAAATAAAACGTTGGCGGGGAAAGAGATCAAATCGGCTATCTGGTATCTTCTGTTGTGACGTACCTGATAGTCGTATTCGCTGGACTGTTTGGTGAACCAGGATGTGGGAGGGCGGGACCAGAATCAGGAAGTCTACCTTGCAGAAGCGGCCCAGATCTAAGCTCTGGCTCCCTGAGTCAGCGATAGCACACACCTGCGACAAAAGGCTGCGTGCAACGCTCAGCTGAGGAGGGTGTATCTGAAAGCCATCACTCAAAAGATCTGTAACACACATCAAAAGTCAAGCAGCATTTCCAAGATTTCAGTGTCCAGATGAAAGTGCAAATGAGTCAAACATTCATTTGGTCGCCCATTGAATCTGGACGACCAAATGAATAGTCTGAGACATAGGGAGAGAGCAAAGGCTCACCTGGGCCTGATTCTGGTACCATGGCTGCAGCCTCTTGGGAGTGGATGTATTCGGTGAGATGTCCCTGAAAGGGCTGAACCACCCGGTCTTTGCATTTACGCTGGTACCGAACCAGCTGTTTGTCCATGTTGTCGCCTGTAACACCACAATCAATTTGAAATTAATAAAGACGACACATACACATACTCCCTTTCAAAAGTTTGAGGCCAAAACTAACAAAACATTTTTTTTTCTCCTATTTTTAAATAAATGCTGCTCTTTTGAACTTTCAATTCATCAAAGAATCCTGAAAAACCATATAATGGTTTCCACAAAAATATCAAGTGGCACAATTTTAATAATAATAAAGAATTTTAAATGAACATTTTAATAAAAGAACATTTTAAATTATTTCAAATAAAAAACTGTTATCTTAAATTGCAATAATATTCCACAATATTACTCTATTTTTGATCAAATAAATGCAGCCTTGGTGGAAATAAGAGAATTCTTTCAAAAACATTAATAAATCTTACCGACCTCAAACTTTTGAACCGCAGTGTACAGCTGATAAGAGTCCATTTCACTGTGCTAACTGGACTAACATCAACAATCAAAAATTTGACTTACCTTTCAGTTTATACATTTTGAACAGTGGGGTCTAGAAACATAATTTTTTCCTTGATTCATTGGGTCGTGTTACGTTTGGTCAAAAACATGAAACTCATCCTAAGTTATGGTCAATTTATAGCCTTTCAAATACTTACTAAAATCACCAGAGAGGGCGCAATGACCACACAAATCTACTCCAGCTTAAAATATCTGACCACTTGCGTGTTTCAGCCCAAAATTGCTGCTTGCATGTAGATTTTTTAATTAATTTCTTAATAGAGGACACTGATAAGTTGATGAATTATGTGATTGATTGCACTACATTTGTGGGCTGAGACTCACCTAATGAGGTGCTTTGGAAGTGTGAGGCAAGCACACTAACTTTCCCTGTGATGAGCTCGTAGCTGATCTCCTTCAGAAACTCATTCGTAGTGAGCATGCTCTCAGCCAAGGCCCGAGACTGAAATTTACCTAAGAAAAACAACAGCACTTGTTAACATATAAGACAATAACAACAACAACAACAAAACTTACAGCTTATGGAATGAGTTTTCATGCACAACCTGACATTGTGTAAACTCCTTAAAGGGATAGTTTTGGTTTGGTTACTTTATTAATACCCGTAGGTAAACTGGTTTTACAGTCTAAGAGGCAGGACATCCTTAGAACATTGTTGACCACAACATGACATACAACACACAAAACATTAAAACATATAAAAATAGGCAATAAAAATAATTAAAAAGAAGGAACAGAGAACAGTACATGACCAAAGTGGTTGTGCGTTTTGTGCAAATAGTAATTTTACAGCTTGTTTAACAGAGTGATTGCTGCTGGTACAAAACTGTTTTTAAAACGAGTGGTTTTCCAAATAGGGACTTTTAACCTCTGTCCCGCCCGAAGGGAGACTCTGGAATTCCCTATTCAAAGGATGTAGACTATCATTAGTGATAGCCATAGCTAACCTCTGTAATTGTTTTGCATACAGAGTCATAGGGTGCAGCTGGGATTCCCCGGTCAGCTTACTTGACCACTTTACAATTTGGTTTAGGCGATTCTTGTGCTTGACTGAGACACAACCAAACCATGCCACCAAGTCGAATGATATAATCGTTTCAATAAAAGACTTATAAAATAAGGTCATCATAGTCTTGTCTATATTGAAATGCTGTAATTTTCTCAAACAGTATAGGCGCTGTTGTCCTTTTTTACAGACTGCCTCACAATTCTCCTGGAAATTTAATTTATAGTCAATAATTGTCCCTAGGTATCTATAAGATTGTACTTGGTCCACTAGTTGGCCGTTTATTATTATTGCCTCATATCCTGGAGTTTTTCCAAAATCAATGTACATATCCTTTGTTTTGGATATGTTCAATTGAAGGTGTGACTGCTCGCACCATCTGACAAAGTCTTCAATTATTGGACCATGGCCTCTTTCATTAGTTCACCCAAACATGAAAATTCTGTCATTATTTACTCAAATATTCAAACCCATAGAATTTTCATTCATCTTCGGAACACAAATGAAGATATTTTTAATGAAATCTGAGATATTTTTTGTCCCTTCATTGAAAGTCTATTCACCCAAAACTCTGAAGCTTCATAAAGAGATCTCATTAAAAATAACTTAATTTTGTGTTCCGAAGATGAACAGAACATGGGTTTGGACCGACATGAGGGTGAGTAAATGATGACAGAACTGTTATTTTTGGGTGAACTATCCCTTTAAATGGCATTCTTATATGGTGCAAAGTTCCTAAATGGACAAAAATTAAACTATGAACTGAGAATTAAGTATCTGAGAGCAGCAGAACTTACCCAAGACGAGCACACAGAACTCATTTACTCCACTTTTGGTGGTGCAGATAATGAGCACGTAGTTGGGCAGACACTGCTGCTGCTGCGGTGGCGTTTCACTCAGAGAGCGCAGCGACTCAGAGATGCCCTCCCCTAGGGAGCCGTGGGTGGCCAGCACCTGAACGCTGCCTCCTGACACACTGGCCTCCATCCGAGCTAACCAGGGCAGCTGGGAGGGCGACATGGGAGGGCCGGTCGGACCGCAAAGCATGGCCTTCAGCACGATCTGCTCAAACTCTTCCCGTAACGGGATCTGCTCCGTACCTGCATTAAAGACAGAAAAATAATAAACCATCCACTTGTTTCCGAAGCACTTGTTTCAGACGCTGGGATCCTTCTGAAGTCTGTACAGAGACGCAAACTAGCTGTTTAAACTGGACACGTAAAAGCAAAAGGTCTTTCACTATCTTCCATTTGTCCACAAACTGAATGCACATCTGTATACTGTATCCAGTGTAGACAGCGTTAGTGATTATAATGGGTTCCATTTACTTTAGATGCAACACAACGCTCCCATCCAGTTTAGGCAAATGAATGCCAGTGGGCGGGCTTAAAGGGACTATATATAACTTTTTCCCCAAAATAAACGTAACAATAGCCTTTTTATTTTACCATTTATGACTCAAACATCTCCTGTTGAGCATACTGACACCTTGTCCGCTCACAGTGGGTGCACCTATAAGCCTGTATCCTATTTTTCCTATTTTCTGTCGGGTCGGATTTTTCCCGCGCTGTCGGCGGATGTGACGTCAAGCGCGTTCATGTTAAACGTTTCAGATCACTCTGCCACCACCGCTTGCCAGCACTTATCTCAAACAATATATGTATTTGACTGTTCTTACCTCTGTAAACATAATGTTGACCTCCTTGCAGCAGATGACTTGTGAACTGTGCACGTACGAGAGCGAGCAGAAAGGAAGAGCAGTTCTGTTTTTTGGCCACAGGTGTCAGTCGCGAGTTTAAATTTCAGAAAAACGCATGTAGCCTCTTTAAGGTGTGATAATGTATTACTAACTATTCATCAATGACTTGTTCCGGAGGCAGTCAAATGCAAATGTATTTGCCCGTGTGATGTCACAGAACCCGCAATATCAAAACAACAAAAAAGGCAAATTTGATTTCTTATGACATGACCCCTTTAAAACGCATTTTCAAAAATGATTATCTGTGTTCTGATAGGTATGTGAGTATTATTTACCAAGTCGAGCAAGATATTGAAGTGTGAGCAGTATCATGGTCTCTGTGGTGAGTAACTGGTTTGCTGACATGCCCAGACTGGCGAGGGTCTTCTCATTGAGCTCTCTGCCCTTATAGCAGCTCACCAGCAGGGGGCTCACCACCAGATCACCCACATTGCCAAAGAAGTACGGTAAAGTGCCTTGACCTGGAGAAGATATTCAAACAAACCATGCGGTCACACACACATCCAAACAGTTATTAGGGACAAAGACGAACTCGAGAGATCTGGTTATATTGTGTGCTGCTGTGATGAACCCATTTCTGTAAAACTGGCCTGGATGTGAAGATATCATGCATTTTTATTTCTTATTTCACATCATTCTAGATCAACAGAAATAAGAAATAATAATCAAGAATCCTCAAGCCCATTTAAGATGTAGATGAACTACTTTAAAAGATAAGAATCATGCCTACTTAAGATATTTACTACTTTACAAAGTGTTTTTTATTAAAAAAATATACTATACTACTACTACTACTACTAATAATAATAATAATCAAGCATCAATCCTACTTATAATGTAGATTAATTACTATACAGAGCATTATTATTAAAATATATTATAAAAAGAAGAAAGAAAATGAAAGAAATACCAAGAAATAACAATAAAGGACGATACCTACTTAATAAGATATAGATTGCCTGCTTTATATTTTCCTTTCAAGAAATTTTTTTTTTTTTATATTAATATTAGGACAATTGCATCACTCTGACATTTTTACTTTATGCCCACAAAAATATCAAAATATTAATTCATAAATTAAAAACATATAATAAGAATGTTTTGAAGACAGAGCACTAACCAATGAGAAGGACTGGCCGGACCCCGGAGGAGTTCAGAAGGTTGTCAGGAATGATGACAGTTTCTCCCGCTGTGATTGGTTGGGGTTGTATGACCCCTGACACTGATGGAGGCTGTTGATTGGACAGGGACAATAAAGAACCTGGAACGAAAGAGCAAAACATTAAATGCATGTATTTTTTTTAATGGAACATATAGCACGTGCTGTCAAGCCATTGTGGAAACCTAATGATACTTTGGACGGATCTCTTCAGCTTCTCAAGCTTTGTTAATGGAGACACTCCAATCAATGCTGAGGACAAGGTAACTAAGCTTCAGGATCTCCAAGCTCCACTCCTTCAGCTGTTTCAAGGCGTAAACCCTTCAAGCTGCTGCTAAACAGTTCAGGGACTAATTTAGCGTGACCTTTCAACCCTATTTTTATGGAAACAATGAATAAATCAACCTTATGGATGGAATATGTCATGTCCCTTGGTAAAAGCGAAGGTAATCAAATTCAAGGCTGTTTCCTGCTCTGTGACATGCATAAACAGATAGGATGAACAGACTGCAGACAACCAGCATAAAAACAGAATAACAACAAACGAACAAGGCTAAGTATGATTAGGTCAGACCCACCAGAGCTGCACGTCAGCGGTCGGATAGCAGGCACAGGGACAGCCGTGGCTGGGACGGGCACTAGAGAGGCGGGGTGCCAGCTACGGTGGCGCTTTTTGGGCGGACCTGATGCCATTGCAGAGGATGCTGCAAAAAAGAGCAGATATGGAATCGAAAATGTTTGTTATCATCAAGAGAATCATTTCATTTTATATTTTGACCGAATGCAAATTGCATAGCGTAAATATTTAAAGATGCATTCTAAAAACATCTAATGAGTTAAAATAGACTATTGCTGTTGTGTATCAGCCAGATGATTTGACCACTAATGACATGCATGAGGCAGCATTGTGATTGGCTGGTTTGAATCTTACCTGGACTGTCTCCAGGTTCTGTGGCCCTATAGCCATGATTAGGTGTGGCGAGTGGGCTTGTATGAGGGGGGCTCAGTAGACTGGACCGCCCGTCCATACTCAGACCATTAGTTAGACCGTTTACTCGGAGGGCAGTGGGAACTGAACAACAAACACAAGTTGGGAATTAAAGAAACAGTGGGAAGAAAATATAAACACCCTACCATTCAAAGTTTTATGCTCATCAAGGCTGCATCTGTTTGATCCAAAGATACAGTAAAAACATTAATATTGTGAAATATTATTACAATTTAATTAACTGATTTATATCTGAATATATATTTTTGCAGCTATAAATATATATATATATATATACACACAAATCATACATACTTAGGATATAGATTAAACATTTAAAAGTGTTTTGTAAAAATCTTGAAAAACAATTCAGACTAAAATGGATTGAAGAATTTCCCAAGTGCCCTGAGGGGTGTGATGTTTTACACATCATTGGTTAATGTCCACTTTTCTGGTGAAACACTATGCAAACTGCCCAACCTACACTGGTTGAGGAGAGAACCCCTGATATGATTGTAAAGCGCTTTGGGTGTACAGTAGTACATATGAAAGCGCTAAATAAATGCCTCATTCATTCATACACACAAGCACACAATCTCAATAGGGAGAGGAAAGCATTCTCGCTCATTTCTAAAAGAGAATGGGTCCTGGGGAGCACAGTTTATTGATTTCCTTTAACTGATGGCATATTGATAATGAACTGCTGGGCTACTTTTACATCTAATATTCCTGACACATACACAAATACAACACATTTGTGTTAAACATCAATCAAAGGGAATTTGAAGCGTGGGGTGACATTAAAACCCTTAATACAGCATTCTGATCTTATATTGATTATTTTGGAGTGTGTGAGTGTGTATGTGTTTGCAAATGCAGCCAATACAAATGACCTTCATTAATTATGTCCTTTTGTGTAGAAAAACAAACAATGAAGCAGCTAACAACATTTGTGCCACGAAGTTGACCATAATTAGGCGGGTGCTTAATGCTAAGGCTGTATAGTGTGGTTTGTTCAAATCTCTAATGAGAAATCATGACATGGTAATGTTTTCTTTAGCAAACACCACCAATTAACAAGCACACTGAGTTGCCAAATTCTACTGACTAAATTACTAACCCCTCAAAATCACTGTAACAACTGCTTGCGTTGAACAATTCAAAAGCAAATAGTACTTGCATTTATGGCTTTTTAGCTTTGTATTATGAGCAATCAATGCTACTTTAAATTCAAAATGAGGACAAATATCTGGTACCGATCGGTAATGTTTTGGTCCCGTGAGTCGGCGTGTTCAGCGGTTTGAGGAAGCCCAGCTCTGGGGGTCCAAAAATCCCTGAGGATGAGCCAGATTGCAAGCGGGCAGGAGGCGAGTCTGTGGATCAAAGAACAACTTATTATGAATGCAGCTTTACTTTTTTACTGCAAATGGGAAATTAAGAAGATATTGATTTCATAATTTAGATGAAAGACCGAAATTCGTTACATTTGGTTTCAATAATAAACCCTTCTCCTATTTTTTGTATTGTAAAAGACTGTTATCGTCACTAATGGACGCACTCTGTGGCCAGCTGCCCGGCCCTCTGAATGGTGTTGTGAGGAAGAATGAGACAATGACTTGCTTTCTTTCACCAAACACTGTTGGGTAAACACTGTGTGGCCTCCAGCCAGATGTCACCAAATGCTGAGTAGCCCCCCCACCCCCGTACGTACCCTCCCCCAGAACAGAACATGACCTCTGTGCATGCAGGACTAAGCAGAAACCAACAGAAGATGGACATCCTCCCTTGGACAGATGCAGCATGTCTTGTCTTACACTGGACCTCCTATAAGTGTGTTTTCATCCTTTTTTTAAATACTAGAGTGCTTTTAGAAGACTGTGGCACACAATATTTGATGGTCGACACCTACACTCACCAGAGAGGGGGAAGGGAGATGGACTGTGGCCGTTTGTGTCTCCATTTTCTTTGCTGCTTAGTGAGGATGAAGAACTAGGCTTGGATGAAGAAGCACTGCCTGAGAATGGCCGTGTCTTACAATCTGTGAAATACAAGATTTATTTAATGTCGAGTGAACCATCCTTCTCTGTCGAATCAAAGAGGTTCAGTAACAACTTTATGTATACCAGGTCTGGTATAAGCTGCAGATCATTTCAGGGCCTATTTTCCCAATTCAAACTATATTTTTCTATGGAAGAAATCATGAATTATCAAATAAAATGCGAAATAAATTACGAATGCAAATAAGTTTGAATTGGCAATTAAATAAATATTTAAATTAACTTTGTAATAACTTTAATGAATATTACTTTTTAATAGAGAGGTGCAGGTATGACATCAGAACCCGGGAGTCAAATTCGTCGCTGGTTCCTTCGAGGTTTTATAATAGGGGTTTTCGATTTATGTGATTTATGTGTAAAATAAGGTCATAATTTTACTTTACTTTGACGCTTTGTTCAACAACGTAAATTACACACA
This sequence comes from Tiaroga cobitis, assembly GCA_030578255.1. Taxonomy (NCBI): domain Eukaryota; kingdom Metazoa; phylum Chordata; class Actinopteri; order Cypriniformes; family Leuciscidae; genus Tiaroga; species Tiaroga cobitis. Next base: position 24,359,417 of record CM060592.1, read on the forward strand.
CCCATAGTAAACACGCGGATTTTGAAACGGTTATGTTCATTTTTGAAAATGTACGTTTTTAAATAAGTATTTAGATAAGACAGCTTTGTGTGTGAGTGTACGTTGTAGAACAAAACGTCAAAGTATCATCAAGTTATGTTTACCACAGGCTTTATTTTACTCGTAAATAGGAAAACCCCATAGGAAAATCAGAAAGGAATCATTGGCGAATTAAATTCTGAATTCTGGGTTCTGACGTCATACCTGCACCACTCTATTAATTTAATTTGCGAAATTTAAGCAAAATATTTAATAAAAAATGTAATTAAGAAAGAATATAACAAATATAGAAAATTTGGAAATTATCCTTAAATAAAATATCTTAATATCTTAAGAAATAATCCATTATCCGTTTATTCATTTGGAAATAAAACACAAATCCAAATACATTTGAATTGGCAATTAAATAAGACATTTAAATGATCATTTAAATTAAATTACATTTAATACATTTTTAACTTCAATATTTGAGCTTATTTAACCTTTAAAAATGCGAATAATTTGGAAATGATCTTTAAATACAACCTCTTAACTTAATCCATTTGCGAAGTAAGTTATCCTCGGACACAGTTAATCATGTGATTTAAAACTACATATAAATGACGCATCACACATTATCTGTGCCAGGAAAACGCCTGTGGTACCTTTCCAGCAGATGAGGGCTCCCTTGCACAGAGCACCCTGAGAGTTCTTCACCAGGTAGTACTTTAAGTGCTTCTGCTTCTTCGGCTGAGTGGATAACTTCAGGTTAATGTGGTTGGAAAACTCGGTGAAGTAGCGGAAACCTTTCTCACCACAGCCTACACAGTTCCCTGAAAACCCTGCATAAATACACAAACACACATCACTATGTGCCGTGTAAGACTGAAAGACTACACAACAAACTGAAAAGTTTTTGATCAACATCTCCACTGTATCCTGTACTCTAACACTGTAACAGGCAATCAAATGATAAATCACCTTTCTTTAGTCCAAAACCCATCCACATACTAAATATCAAATGAGTTCTGAATGGCCTAGTTTCGTAACATTTCACAGGCACAATGAGATTTGTAGAATAAATTACTTATTTAACTTCATCCTACTGATTGGATCACCAACCTAAAAGTGCATTTTTCCCATTCTCATCTGGCAGGAAGCGCTTGTCCACTGCACAGACGAGGATGTGCTCTGGGATGCTGGGCGATTTGGCACCAACCAGCTCAAACCCTGCGGGAACCTCGACAGACTCTGTTGCCATGGAAACCAGGCGTAGATCCTTTCCTGCTTGACAGAAACCTGGACACAGATGACTTGAGTCAGCGATATAATGAAGACCGGCCATGTTGATGTAGCTAAATGCACGATGATTCACGGTTTGCACAATGTTTCAATGCCACTGTCTCAAGTCTTGCAATGTCATTACCATACATTTCACCTTGACACTGACTTGACACTTTGGCAGTTTGCTCTGTTCATAACACCACGCTTTCATAAGGCTTCAGAAGACCTGGAATATATGGCCTACGGTTATGGTCATTTTTATTCAGTGTTGCCCAGTCCACGGTTTTCCCGCTACTTTTACACTGTTGCTGTGGGGTTGTTGTTTTTTAAGGCCGGGACACACCAAGCCAAGCCTTCAGGCCGTTTTTGAGCGTCTGTCGGCTTAGTTTTCCGGTGTGTTCTGCACTGTTGTCTCTAGTCAGGCGCCGTCGGGTTTTTTGGGCCGATTCAGCATGTAGAATCGTTGTCGGGCCGTCGGTGAGAGAGAGATCTCTGTTTTGGCTGTTAGCGAACAAGTCAGTGCACAAGAATAAAAGTGAAAGGGACGAAAGCGAGCACAGAAGTCAAGATCGTACAGATAGAAGGCTGTTACTATTTTACATCAACTGAGCATTCAAATGCAGGAATATTTTCATAATAACAAGAGCGGACTGGAATGAAGAAAGTGACCAGCATGATTGATATTCAAAATGGTAAGCAAGCGCTGCTTTATTCACAGTTTGTATATCTGCAGTCCTAGTTTCGGTTTCCCTTTTTGAATGATGGAAATAGACTATTGACACCTGCTGATATAGACAGATATTTACGTATACGCCGGCGGAGAACACACATGCTAGTTGACAGTCGCCTTTAGTCATTTTGGTGTGTTCAAGCGCAGATTTTTGGCCGAGACGAAGCCAACGAGAGGCGACAACACATTCGGCTTTCATCACCGCTAGTTCTTTGACATCGGGCTTTAGTCCAATATCACCCGTTTGCAATACCAAGCAGCATAACAGACTGATTTTGTACAGCTAACATAACTGGAAGCGGCACCGATCACAGCCTTGCACATTCAATTAAAAAAAAAATGGCCAAACCTACTCTTACATTAAAAGAAGGTCGATAAAAAAGGTCATGTGGGTTTGGAACAACATGAGGCTGGTGAGTAAATTATGACAACTGTTTTTACCATCAACAGTGCAGCAGCCATCAGGGGGAGGTCCCTGCAGGTAAGGCAACGGTGGACTGCTGGTGTCTGAATCTTCCTCCTCATCCATATCATCAACGGAATTGGAGGACTGGCATTTCACCAGCACATGGCTGGGTGGGTCGGACCTCAGACTCAGGTTCATTTTGGGCTTAATATCTGGAGGGCAGAACCAGGAACAGGTGTGCTATTGCTTTACATATACACACACACACACATACATACATACATATGAGCTTTTTAATGAATGTAATAGTATTTTTTAAGGAGAGGATTTTCAAAAAATGTGTCAAATAAGCTCTAATACCAAATCATGATCAATTCATGCGAAGGCAAACTATTTGATGGACTTGCTTACCTTCCAGGTTGCCAGAATACTGATCGGGCTCGAGATACAGCTGTGTGAACACAGGCTGTGGATCACCACTGCTCGATCTTAATGAAGCCTCTATAGAGTTATGTAGAGCTTCTTCAAAGCGGGCAGATTTTAGTTGCCCTGCGTATGAATTCCCCATGATCTGAAATGAAACATACTCATTTTGTTTAAATCTGTCTTATATAAACACCACATACACACACATCACGATTGGTTCAGTTAGTTCAATCCATCTTCAAGGGATTCCATTAATAAAGAAGATGAGAGGGAAGAAGACATTAATGTAATGTTCTGATGGACTGCGTGGAGGAGATTTCAATTCCACCATGAACAAGGCTATTTTAGTCTTTCGTAGAATAGCCCTTGAAACCGTTCCTAAAACAACCATCCTTAGGACTTTTCTGCCAACTCTGAATTCAGACATACAAACTATAAAATAATGAATCAACTAAAGAAAAGTAAGGAATATTGTACTGTCAGTAAGTCATTAACACAAACTAAACTCTGATGGGATCATCAAGTCCTTAATGCTAATCTGAAGGGTCTTACATCGCCTTTAAAGGGTTTATTTAGATGTACATTATCCCAGAGTTGACCAATAACAACTGGGTATACCAGAGAGACATGAAATAAATATTTTAATAAAAATAATTAATAATCGTATTTTATTAATTATAATAAAATTTATTTAATTTATTAAAAGTAGTCCCTGACAATCTGTCATGTAATACAGCTGTTAGCATGTAACTAGCAACTTTTACCCTTGAGCTACACATCAGGTATAACCATGACATCTGTTAGACCATCTGCTTTGCATTGACGCTTTCATTTGCACTTCTGATTGCATTTCCTTTACAACAAAAGCTCTGTTTCTGTTTGTGATCTGGACAACAATCAAGACAGCAAATTATGACAAATGAGTATGTCGTCATCAGTGACTCAGCAGGGCCAAAGAGTTCACATAAAAACCCTCAAAGACAGACAGCTCTCATATTTGATAATTAACTACTTGTATAGAACGGCAACAACATATATAACATCACATTTGGACAATTTTAGCAATATTCATAGGCTTAATTTGCTGTTATCACAGTGAAGGAAACCACTGTACCTTTGATTATATTTCTTTAGCAGTAGAAGGACAGGATCACCTCTTCTCCATGGTATATCAAAGTTGAACCACAGTACTCCTGCACCTACAGACATATGGCAAATGGTCAGACACAAGGCAAGTTTCATTTACAGTATAAATACCATATAAATTAACATATGGCACATAACTTGTTTATATATTGGGAAAACAAAGCCAAAATGCACGAGAGATGTGATACTTGTTGAACTGCGCATTGCAAGTATTGCAGCATTAGAGATTGGGATTATTTTGATTTAAATGCACTGATTGAAGAATTTATTATGGTATAAATCAATAAGAATAATTTTTAGTGAGCATCAATCCATGCATCATCTCAGATCAGACAGTTGTTTGTTAAGTAGAACAGATTGCACTGCAGTGATCTTCAACATATGTAGCTGTTAACTGATAACACTGAGGGATGAGTTATATGACTCTATGACCTCAAGGGAATGTTTGTGGAACGCATAGGGGAAAGGAACTCCACGTCTCTTACTTTCAGGCTTACACGAAGACTGATGGGACATGTTTTGTTCTTTTGGCCTGGTTAAAACAAGAGTGAAATGCAGTAAAGCCATCAATCAATCAGGTAAATACTTCTGTCAAGAGTATCCTGATTTTCAAAGAATATATGACCTGCACACTTTTGAAAATCAGAAAATAAACTATATATGGGGATTTCTATTATTAGTTTTTAAAAATCTAGGTTACAAAATCGATTTGTCTGTAAATATACCTCTACCAAGTGACACCAGGATTTGTCTCAAAATAAATACCATTACAATTAATATATTTTATGTCTGTACTTATTTGAAAAATAAGTGCTTTGTGAATGATTACCAAGAAAATCAGATCTAATTGAGGTTGCAATCATAAGAGGCATGTTGCCATCAGATCCAATTGAAAAACCTTCCTCTATAAGAATCCACAATGGATTTGGATCAGTTTTTTAGAAAAGGCAAAGGAAACAACGATTAACACGGAAAACTGTTGGTGGGAAAATGCATGGTTGGTGTGGACAACAAATTGCACACCCTGTTTTACAAACAGCTCACTGGAGGCCTGTTGGGCCAAGTTTCAGCTAATCACTCATCTTGGTACTGTGGTAAACAGAGGCAAATTGAAGTACCTGAGCATAGTTCTGTCCTTCCCTTCAGGGCTCTCCGGGTCCAGTTTGACTGCTAATGATATTTAGGGGTGTTAAATGCTAATGTGGACAAGCCTGCAGAGAGCCCTGCCTTTAGGCCAAGAGCTGTTTCAGCTCAAAGTCAACTCTTACTGCTTCCATATATGTTTTCAATTTGCTTTCTAATTCTATCTGATTATCCCTACAATGCAAAATGCAAAACTGCCAAGACACAGATTTGCATTTAAAAATAGAACCAACCCAACCCCCCCCCCCCCCCCTTTTTTTACAAGAAATTGAAGATAATTAATGTAGTTAAATTCTTCTAAAAACAAATATGACACTTAAAGTGTACAAGCAGTGAACGTATAGGCTACGTTCTTTCTCTCAGCAAAATGAGTTTACCGACAACCAAGAACTTAATGTGACTCAAATAGTGTGTTGCAAAATGGTCCAATACCAAATAAAGAATTGAAAAGCTCTATAAATACAAACAAGGGGATCTTGAAATAGCCAAGAAGGGAAACACATTTTAGGTAGCCAAAACAAACCAAACCGCAGACATATTTATGCAAAGCTACAAAAGTTAATTTACTTTGCTGGTAAAGTTTGTTTTGTCAAAGATTAACAATTTTAAAACAATGTGCTCCAATAGACGCAACAAGTGTAGATTTCAGACCACTATTTGGGTGCCACATGTAGATTGATGCATTCGTTTTTTGAACTTTTGAACTAAATTTCTGAAGTAGATTTTAATATGTTCATTTAAAAGGTCCTTTTATTAATAACAACAGAAGATTAAATACATTTAGCGTGTCCGTTCTTATTTAGTGGAGCAATTTGTCTGGTTCATTCCAATAATGAACAACAAGCTAAATATATTTTTGTCTCTGCAATTTTACGGACTTTTTCAGAGTGCAGACCTTTCAGATTTCTTATTCTTGTAAAAGCTTTTGGCACCTTTAGATGGCATCAGTACCTTTAGATGGCATCAGTATCTAAAGTAGGTGGAGGTCAAATAAAAGGTTTAAATGAAATGTGCCACATATGGCAGTAAATGTGGTTACAGTCCCACACTGCACTGTACCTCAAAGGCCTTTCTCTCAATCCACTCCCTCTTTTGTTTCCTCCCTTATCTGCATAATTACATTAAACTGCTGACAATGGGAGAGGAGAGCTAGCTTTCAATGAACTTTCAATGAACAAATTCTACTTTTTGTTTCACAAAAAAATCCCGATGAAAATGTAAAAGGTACAAACATACAGATTAAAAACAAGACATTCAAGCAACACACAATTTCATGATTTCAACGATTCATGTCTTTATGTACATTTAAACATAAAAGTAACACTCTACTTCTTAAAGTTTGACTTAGCCCTCATGACTGTCCAATTCACACTTAGTTTATTTTACATTACCTAAAGAGATATTCACTAAAGGGAAGACAGTATAAGAGGCAAAACGTCAAGCAGGGGGGATGGGACAGATTAGCCAATGCAAAAATGCAAATATCTTTAAATAAATGGGGCGCTAAAAGCCATGGCCATTGACACCATGTTAGCAGGAGCCGGCGAGTGTCAAAGAATCTAACATGACGCTTCTGTACCTTTCATAAGCAGCCGGGGTGTGGAGTGTGCCTCAACGAGTCCCACTGAAGACCTTAAAGCAGACCACTAAAACACAGCCTATTTCCATAGCAAAAGTCCTTTGGATATCCAAAAGCAGCGTCAAGGCTGAGCGCGACGTGACAGTATTCCTTGTCCTTGTTGCGAGCTAGCAGCTCCCTGGTCATTATAGTCCTGAGTCGGGGCAGCAAAGAAGGATTCCAGGAACTCCAGCAGACCCAACCTCTCTGTCCTGCACTCAGTGGCTCTGGATACACAAACCCTCCAACTCTCACATACACAATCAGCAGGCCCTCCCCCCGTTCCCCTTGCCCCCTCCCTCTTCTTGGCCATTTGCTCTGTGGGGCGAGAGGGGCATTCTCTCAGGACTCATTCATCTTGGCCCTTGCTGACCCCCTAAGGTGACAGATGCTGTTGTGGAGATGACCATACCGCCGAGCGTGGCACAATAGAGGCGAGACGCCTCCGCACGCCACACGCGTGCTGTGCTCACCACGCACGAAGCGCAGATGCCCCTCTCTCAACATGACACCGGAGACTGCTAAGTGCCATGCTCGCAGATGGGGGTACAACGTAAAGCAAAGGATCGTTTTCTTCCCCTTCTGCCACTCCCTGTTTTATTGGGGTTATTTTACTGATAGGGCACACCAATGGCAAACTAGGGACACTTGCTAAAGAATGTGGGGTCAATCCGCAGTTTGTCCATCAGCCTTGCCTGAACTCACGGCCCTCCCCTCACTGGAGGTTGAAGATTAACTGAGAATTTAGGCCCATTGTAAATAGCCGAATGGAGAGGACTCATCTGGTCAAAATAACTTGATAGGAGATTGATGTTTTGCACTTTCCTGGATTGATCATTTCCTACCACGTGCCACTGAGAAGTGGCTCAGAGGAAGTGGAGGAGATTTGAACGCAAATACAGGAGGATTGGGTTCCCCTGGTGCTTCAGGCTCTCTCTAACAATGACTCCATCTCTCTTCTTATCTCCCAAGATAATAGCAAAATATTGTGACTCAGATGACCCTCTCTTTCGGGACCTCTGAAAATAGAAACAGTAATTGGTGGAATTTAAATAAAACAGTACTGCTCCATTTGTGAGCTGGTTCATTTCTACTCATTATGGATCTTAACAATAATCTCGCCCTATTCTGACAGTGTTACATCGAGTTTCATCAGTCCGACCTTATCAGATGACTTTAAAGGGTAAATATAAACAGTAGATTTAATCAACACAACCGAGATCCTATTTTGTCTGCAGCATGTAGTAGGATTTGTTAATAATTAATAACAGCCTTGTCCATGGAACAAAAAGGTGACTTGATGCAATGGTTCAAAGAGTGTGCTGAGAACCGCACCAGTGTAATGCATTTGTCAAAGTTAAAGACACAAAGAATTTGTCAGGCAAACAACAAAACAGCCATGTCAACAAACCAATGCATTAGAGGCAAGCACTTGGTACAAAAAAAAACCTGAAAAACATTTAAATAACCTTTAGGGAAATGTACACAACGTGGTAAAAAATGGTATTATTCAGTATTTTTTGTAGACTGAATTGTAGATCATTTTTGGTCAGACTGTACAGTAAATGAGTAGTTTATTCTGTTTTCACAATTCTTTTTGTAGCAAAGACACAACAGTTGGTCTAAATCAAGCCATATACTTCTTCTCACCCTAATAAGAATTAGTAGATGGGGTCTAAAGCAGTATGGGAGTCAGCTTTAAACAATGACATCCCACCCTCAGAGGGCTTTATTAGCCCCCCAGAGTCATTAATGCTGTCATTCCAGCTAATCTGGAGGCTTTGTCTAAACATTGTTTATTTTAATTGCAAGGTTTCTCCTTCAGATACCATTTGGACCACACAATGTCCCCAAATGTATTTGTCCCCAAATGTAATGTATTTGTGATCGACAAATGCTTGATATTCGATTTCTGAAACTTTCCCTTTTTTTGTGACAGGCTCTTTGCCAGACGTTTTGTCAAGATCGAGAAAAAAAAAAAAAAAGTATATGAAGATGCAGCACAAGTTCAACCAAAGAGATGATTCAAGTTTCTGCCTTTAACACTATCAGACCTTAATAGGTCAATGGAAAAGGAGAAAGAGAGCAAAGCGGAGGTTTCCTTTGCTCAATTGAGCTTGTGGGTAGAACAAAAGAGTCAGTGAGTGAGCTGGCCCTCCTCTCGCCCATCCTTCAGCACTGCTTTGAGTCTCCAGCCCTGGGCACTGACAATGGGAAGTATCTTTTCCACTGCCACCTGAGAAGAGATGAGTCATGTGGTGGCAGCTCTTTCAACATCTTCTGGAGTTCTGCTTTGTCTTGTTTTCTACTTCCTTTTGAGAAGCCCTCTATTCTCTTGAGGTACAGCAAAACTGCCTTAGTCATTCCAGACAGACAGCATCATTGTTTAGATCCATTGAGACAAATACAACTTGGTGAATCTTTGGACCAACAAAAGCCCAGTTTGAGGTGAACCACAGCAGAACTAATGAGTACAGAATTCAAGTCTTTAGAAATCTAATTTATTCTTGGCTTCTTTCTGGAGAAACACCCATCCCAGATCATATAGTAAAACATAATCCAAGAGGGGCTACTTAATCTAAATTGGTTTGAGGCCAACCAGAGCAGAAATTCCAAGTTTTAGTGGTATGACTTTTGTTCTTGGCTTTCATTCAAAGAACTGCTCAATCCAAATCCAACTGGATAAATGTAATCCAAATATAGGAAACTTAATCTGAATCTGGACCAACAAATGCTCAGTTAATCCAAAGCAGAATTAATGAATGCAGAATGACTCTTGTTCTCTGGCTTCTTTCTCACAATCCAAATCCAATGCCACAAATTTAATTCAAATTGAGCAATTAATCTAAATTTGGACCAACAAAAGCATAGATTGGGGTAAACCAGAGCAGAATTTTGCGAGTGCTGTATCTAAGGAATGAAAAAAAGAAATGTTGATTGTCTTATCGAGTGTGGGTTTTTAGAAGTGTGATGAAATCCTCGTCCTCACATGGTTGTAAAAAAAACAACTGAACATCACATACACGAGGTGAGAGCGGAACGTGATTTTAACGTAGTGACAAATGAGCATCAGCTGGGTAGGAGGGAGAGATTGAGGTGGCAACTGCCACAGCTCATCGTGGTCTTCAGGAGCTATCTACTCAGTGTCAGAAAAAACAAATCCACCCTAACACAGGCCAATTACAACAGCCTGACAATGTCGCTGTCACGTGAAAGCCAATGCTGCCCTGGCACGTTCAGCCTTTCTTACCACATAAGGTCTATCCCGGGCGTGAGGTGTGGGGTCTCACGCCACTTGTCACACCGCTGGCAGGTTGTTGTTCCCTCAGCCCTGCGCTCATTTGCCTATTAAAGCCCTCTCAGACTTCCTGCTGGGGTCCTGAAGTGCAAATCGAGGTTTTTCCAGCTTGGCTAACATAACCAGGGCTGTGGAGATGATAACCTCCTCCACTTGGCCACACGAACTAAAGGGGGTTTGGGGGCTGGGGAGGGGGGGGGGGGGGGGGGGGTTGGGCTTGGGGAGGCTTGGGGGGAGGCAACACAACAAGCTGAAAGCCAAAGCTGAAATCGGCAGAGGAGAGAAAACCCTGACTGGTCAGCGAGGGATTGGCTCAAGGGGGGTGGAGATAACAGCCTGGGGAGAGGATTAGTCCAGCAGTGAACGGGGGTAGTGTTGGGCCAAGGTTAGCCAGGGTTTAAGGGGGTGGAGGCCTGGGAGGATCAACAAAAGGAGTATTTGGGCAGATGAAGAAGTCATCATCATTAAGCCACTGGAAGTTTACTGTCCAGTTATAAAGTGACTGGAAAATGAGAGGGGCAAGAGGGCAACCCCGAGATACGGTCAGTAGACTACAGCGGGGTGGGATCGTGGGAGTGCTGGGCTCATTTCTTAGAGTCAAAAAACGGTCTTTGTGTGACCGAGGCACTGATTTGAGTGTTGACCTTGCCGTACATTCAGCCAGAGTGAGGGCTTTAATTTAACCTTCAGCTAAATCCTGCATTTAGACAAATGCTTTATGTCAGTAATTAGCAAAGGCCCTTCTGAAAACATCCTATTAGTGCAATTCAAGAATACAGGCAAGAAAACTTTGGAAGAATTTGAATTTACAGCACCATATCATTTAATAGGCATATTAGAGATTTTTTAATTTATCGGTTTTGATCAACATTGAATATTTTATTGTGCAAGCTCATTTTTTCTATTTTCACATTTAGGTTACCTTTGCCATCATATAACGCTCACTTATAGCAGAGACTATTTATATAGAGACATGCCACTTCCTCAATCCTTAATACAACTATATAGGGAAAACCCGTAACGCCAAAGATGGCGGTTGTTTGCACATGCCCCGCCCCTCCCGCTGGAAAGCCAATCGTCTGCTTTTAACAGTCAAGCCGGGAAACATGTAAGCCTATCGTCTGGTTCCACCGACGCATGCGCACAGTTGAGGTTTGCGACAGCGGAAAATATGTTACTGTTTGAAAAGGCGGCAGATTTGATATGTGTTAGTTGTGTAAATATCAGACATCCCAAGTCTCCCGGAAGTTCCGGGAGTCTCCCGCAGATTGATAGCGGCTCCCTGATGACCGCAAATTGGTTCAAATCTCCTGGAATCTAGAGCGAGCGAGCAGTAGCGCGCGCATGACAGAGTGCGAGAGAACCCTTGCGCATGCGCAGTAAAAGTAGAACCTGTGGGGAAAAAGGCATTTTAAACCTTATTTTGGGGCAAAGTCATCAAACTTTTTCAGTGATTTTTATCATATTTTATTAGTGTTTGTATACATGCAGTTTTTATGTCCCGGTGACCAGTGAAAGTGCAGTTCTGAGCAGTGGCGCCTCCAGAAATTTTTCATAGGGGTGGCCAGATGGGGCCACTTAAAATCTTGGGGTGGCACACCAAAACTATGAACCATAATTTCAGAATTGTATTCTACTGTTGTAGTAAACCGGCCTGTAGAAAACTATCAGAAAGACTTAAAGAAACTCCTACTGATATACTTTGGTTTATTGTGTTATATTTAATGTTACTAATGATATTAGTAGGGCCCTACTAATATATATTATATTATATATAATGATATGTATTATATAGATATGATATATAAGGGCCCTCGCCCCGCGGCAAATTTACAGATACTTACATAATTGTGATGAATTTAATCCTTTTTAAGTTATTATTTTGCAGTGTAAGATTACAGTTAACACCTTTAATTATTACATAAATGTATTATGAATTTTTAATAAACTTAATGAGTGTATAAATCAGCAGCAAAAAGCAATTCTTGAAAAAATCTGCACAGCAATTTTATAAAAATCTAAATATGTTAATAAAAACAAATTACTATTAGTTCTCTTGTAAAATTCAATCAGGCAATCATACATTTCACAATTTTATATTTATATATGAATGTCAAGAATTCAGAAGTGCATATATAGCCTACACTACAAAGAAATAATATGCAATTAAATTATGCTTATTTTAAATGTATTGAGCAGGCTAGGTATAACTAAATATATTGGCTTTTAATTATATTTCAGTGCGCAAACCCATGATAACATGAAAAACAGAGCACACACAGCGTGTATGCGCATCGCGGGAGCAGAATGATGTGCTCAAAGCAACATGGAGTCACAGTGTGCAGCGCTGCGCTGCATAAGTGCGCATTTAAAAGTTCACGTCACAAAGCGAAGAAATGTCGAGCGCACAAATCCTAGTGCGATTTGTTCCTTTGTTTCACAGTTTTGAATTCCAGTTATTGTGCGTTTGATGCCGATTCATAGTCCTTGTGATGTGTGTGATCTAGCAAGCACACGGTAGTGAGTCGTTTAAAAACAGCAACAAACTCCAACAAAATAAAGTAATTTTATGCAAATCTACAGCCTTTTATCTACAGATAATGCATTATAATGTGAATATATCATATTGGAGAGAGTTTTACCGTGCATCCAAGAGGCGCGCGCGCTGTTTGAATATGAATGGAGAATGATTGACAGCCGCAGAGGAGGGAAAACGAGTTTCCGTATACTTTAATGATGTAAATAGACTTCTGTCCCTCACATTAAGCTATGGAATGACTTCAGATGACTTTGTCACCCAAACTGAAGTGAAAAAAACGGGAGGCGCCGAAAAGCGCGCTGCTTGCATCCCTGCTTGTCAAAACGTGGCAAAGACACATCAAAAAGCTACTGAAACAGTATAATGTAACCGTTTGGCACTTAAAAAGCACGAGACATAATTCCCCGTCTTCTTTTACTAAAGAATATTTTTGACTTATTTATGAAATGCATAACTGATGCTACTAAAATTTGTACTGGCCATTGGGGTGGCCAGTGGGGTGGCCAGGAGTCGACCATGGGTGGCCACGGCCACCCCTGGCCACCCCTTGGTGGCGCCATTGGTTCTGAGTAGGGCTGGGTTTCGATTCAAATTTCAAGAATCGATTCGATTCCGATTCTCAAGATCTTGAATCGATTATCATCATTCGATTCGATTCGATTCGATCCGATCTTCGAGATTTAGATCAGTGTTTTTGAAAAAAGCATTTTTTTCAGCTGTTACCTGAAGGACTGTATGCAACATATTGATACTATTATTATAGACATTCAACTGAGTATGGATGGTTGTAAAGAACAATCCCCCTTCCAGAGTGTTGATACAACTGCTTTCACAAACTTGCACTGGTGTAGACGACAGAGGACGCAGTATATCAGCAGTAGTAGGGCTGACGCGATATCCGCAATCTTGGTGTACCACACACTGACAAGTCAACCGCAGAGGATTGCAAGTAACCGCAGCAATATTCACGGTTTTTTATAAGGCTATACCCTTCTTGTTTTGAACTTCATGCATGTGTATTGAATGTTGAACAAGTTCATAATGATAACAAGACTGTTTATCATGGTGATTTGTGGCTTCCCACAGACAGTGAATGAGAGAGATCGGCAGAGCGCGTGCGAATACCTGCGTCTGCCTTTGAAGTCATATTCGTGGAAAGGTTGCCGTGTAAAAGGAAAGCGAAATATTTGTCGTATAGTCCTTTTAACGTTCACGTCACGGAAATGCGCGTCAGCAGCAGCGCTGGTCAGCTTCCCACAGCGCGAGGAAGCCACGGGGAAATAAAATCAGCGAGTCGCGCATTGAATCAATGCCATATTGGTCTTTAATAAATGAAGCATTTTCAGCGGTACCCATGCGACGCATTGCTGCTTAGCTGAGCCTTGAAAAGTGGAACTCAAAGTTAAAAATATTTAACACCTTGTTTCATTATCTCTTTTAATGAATCAGCTTTTCTGAACGTGTTCGTTGAATGAACGGTTTAGTGACTCACTCAAAGTCCGTTGTCGTAACAATGTGCGCGCTGAGTGAAAGCCTTTCAATGCGCATAGGGATCTCCCAGTCGCAGCAAGTTAAAGTTCACAGGGAAAATGTAAGCCTATTATTAAATCGATCCTCTGAGTTACGGATCGATCTTTAGAAATTTATATGAAAATCGATTCAGAATTGGTGAATCGATTTTTTCAACACAGCTCTAGTTCTGAGTCTCTGCCCATTCATTTAGATAGGAGCCTGGTCTTGTTAGTCCGAAATAGCTGCCCGGAGGCGTTGCCAAGATGGCGGCCGAGTGGCATGACTTGCCTAAAAGGACTTTGTTTATAGTCAATCTTTAAAAACATCAATAATTTAATAACACTGTTAAATACAATCTTTAGCAAACGATCCATGTGAATGAATATCCATTATCCATCTGTACATTATTTGTGTTATGCTTAAATTAAATGATATCATTTAAGACTATTGATTTTAGTTTTTTAAAGAATTTTAACATCAGCCATTTAACAGTTATTGGCCAAAACATGAAACTAATTATCAACCAGAACTGGAGTCGCACTGGAGCATTGGAAAAGCATTGGAGTCAAAATGTTTGAGGTGGCTTCATTTAGAAGGCATTCAAAATGATCTGCACAAGTATAAATTCTCAAAGATGGGTGTGTGAATCTTTGAGCGATCCTGCACATCTGGTTAACTGGAAAAGGTCAACTACATTTTTACACCTCAAATCCAAAGTGTTGGTGCCACATGCTCAAACACACCAATATTGGGAGTTATGTGCATGGACATGACTAGTTTTCTTATAAGGAGTGGATTCTCAACAAAAAAACATTGAGCCCCAAGCTTTATTCCAAGATCTATGGTGTCCATGGGAAAATCAAGTGTGCTGATACCATGACAACAAACAAAGAGCTCAATCTGGGTGAAGAACAGCAAGGCTGCTCTGGCCAATAAACCAGAGACCTGCCGATGAACCCAACCCTGCATTTTACAACACAGACCACAGCTGTTATTCACTAGGGACAATAATAGTTCAACTAATGGATTACATTTTTTTTTTTTTTTGGCTATATGATTTGTTAATCGTTTGCCGTTATGTGCTGATGACTGGTGGACATTTGGAAATAGACCATTTTAACTGTTTATGTTCCAATATAAGTGCTCTTTACAACATTTTGGCTTAAACATTTGGTAAAATCACACATTCACCTCATGGTTCCCAATGGTTTGTTTGTCCTGCTCTTGTTCTCTGGATTAGATTACCTTTATAGTCAGACATTTTTGTTAGTGTAAAAAAGAAGTCTTGTTTATGGCTTTGTGTCACATGAAGCACATATTATCAAAACAGACAAGTCTTATCAGGTGACAAGGGCCAAAGAGAGGTCAGATGTGTTTCCTGACACAATTCCTCCTGCTTTGACGCTTCATCCATCATTATCCAGGCGAGGAATGGCAGTGTTGGTCAAGACACCACTTCAACCAGATGTAACTGAGACAAAGTTTAGAGAACTATCATAAATATTATTTGACAATACAAGGCATTTCCAATTGTTTTAGGATGAATTTCAAAATGGAAAAGTGGGTAAACCAATTTCCAGTGCTGTTTGGTTGAATCTTTGTCTGATCTTGCACATATCTGATTAACTAGAAAAGGTCAATCACAGTTTTACAACCTTTCCTCAAAGCCAAACCACATGTTAATTCTGAATTCTCGCCAAGTTGGTATAAAGCAATTAAATGTAGCTTCCAACAGAGATGCACCAAAATTAAAATTCTGGCCGAAACTGATAAGCTAATAACTATTTTCATGATATGGCCAATAACTGATAAATGGCTGATGTTTAAATTCTGAACTATTTTGTCTAAAAAAAAAGTATTAAATGCTACAAGCGAATTTAGGCATCACAACATAAGAATGTATGATATTGAAATTGGATTTTCATTATGAGATTTGCAAAACATTTAACTGTTATTAACTTACTAGTGTTTTTATATAGTTTTTTAAAGATTAACTTTCAGTGGCCGTTATATGTTGGCAAAAGTAAATGTAAAAATAGGGGAAATGAGCATGAATGGTTAAATATACATAAAACCATTAAATATAACAATATGGTTCTGATATATTATAGGAATGCATCTAATTGAAACAATATCTCTAGTTTAGTAAAAACAGTTAACATATGTCAAATTCGTAATTTCAATATTCTTTGACTCTTTACTTTGAAACTCAAGTTATACATTTTATGAAAGTTCTTACATCTCTCACTTGACCGCTGTGATGACAAGCAAAATGACAGTAGCCTAAAAGTTACATTTCTGCTTGATTCCATTTAATCATTTTCAGTGTCACCTGGTGCAGATTATTTGCTTTTAAATATGAATATATGACTGAAATGAAGTATTTTGCTGTCATCAACAACAGAACTGAGTAATTTCCAAGGAAATGAACAGCTCAGAGTAGAATCTCAGAGTAGTCACAATATTTATAACATTAAGTGAACACAGCAGCAGAACACAACTGATAATGACGTCAATACTGAGATTTATGCACTGACATGTACAGTACTAAATGTATGGTGGATTCCCAAAATGACCACTAGAGTAAGATAAATATCCTAGCAAAAAAAGACTAAATGATTTTAAGATTGAGCAGATCAATCCTGTAATCAATTTAAATAAAAGTTTGAAACTCAGAGCAAAGAAACGGCGCTTTCCCCTTCTCAGAGTCACAAAGACACCTTTAATGAGTAAGTGACGAATGAACAATGAGTGTCTTTAATGTTCTCAGGAAAGACCCCTGTCCTTGCCCCCTCTCCCTACTTCCTCGCGGAGCGCTCAACTGTATCCATCATGCTCCTCTTCCTGACCCCAGGCAGCCTCTGCCACATCAAGACTGCTATGTGTGTGTGTGTGTGTGTGTGTTTGGTGCGGTAACAGTAGTGTCATGCTGATAAAGCCGAGTGAGTTGCCCACGGTGATAGGGTCGACAATTTAAATCCTTTTGCTGCTTTTTTGTTGTTGCGATGTAACAAAGGCAGGTTCAATCTATTGTCCAGTGCTGACACAGACACAAACCCTTCCCTTACAAATCAACTGTGCCTGGAACAGTCCGACTGCTATCAGATCAGCTCTAATCTATAAGACCTGAAATTACTACTCTAGATGTGTTTTGTGATGCGATTCGAGTTACTCTAATCAATCATAAAGACATGATACACCAGTCAAACAGTTCAGTCGTCCCTCCTTGGTATGCAGGGATAGCTTTTTTAATCGTCACAGTTTTGGGTGAATGGACTTTCAATGGTGAGAAATCGACTAAAATAACTAGTTTCCAGCAGATGGCCGTACGCAAGTCAACCTACACCAAAAGAGTAACACTTGGCGATGTATGACGTAGAAGTAGCGTAAGCTTTGATGCCTCTCGCAGTTCAAACAGGGCTGGGTAACGTCATTACGTTGTGCGTAAAGTTCAAGTGTTAATCTTTTGGCGCAAGTCAACTCGCATACGGCCATCTGCTGGAAGCTAGTTATTTTAGTCGATAAAGTTTTAAATATGGATTTTTTTTTTTTCACACGAACTTAACTTCAGAAGGCCTTTATTAACTATCATTAACTTAATTATCCGGGAGTGATCAAGATGGCTCACTCCACCCACTTTGGGCTTTAAAAATGCTCTTCAGAAACCTACGGTTGACGTCACGGACACTACGTCCATATTTTTTTGCAGTCTATGGGTACCACTAGTGGCGCAGAAAATACATACTTCACCTTTAAAGACCATTGGCCGAGCCATAGACTTTAGACATGCGATAAAGCAATTAAAGAAATCAAACACTTGCCCAACTGCATGTGTTGCACACCATTTCAACTATCTTACAGCAGAAGGTCTAAAGAAGTCTTCTAATCTAACATAAAGAGAGTTTATCTGAAGAGAAACGACCATCAAGACAGTAGCATATGTTCGTCACGGGTAAATATTTGCCCTCTGTCTTATCATGAGCGGCAAGGCCACAAGTCTGGACGTTTCCTGAGGTCAGATGAGGTCCAGCCAAAACAAGAGTACTTTGGATTTCTAATTACTGTATTCAAACTGAGAGATAAAACACGTTAGACTTTCATTCATCTTCGGAACACAAATAAAGATCTTTTTGAAATTTTTGTCCCTCCATAGACAGTCTACCCTTTATCAAAGAAAACATATTTCCTTCATGGTCAATGGTCACTATACGGTCAATATAATGATTTAATGGTATAATATATATATATAGCTAGTTAATAGGGGTGTAACGGTTCACAAAATTCACGGTTCGGTTCGATACGATGCAGTGGTGTCACGATTCGGTACGGTTCGGTACGTTTTCGATACAGCAAAAAGAAAGAAATGCCAGGGAAATTATTTTTAAATAAATGTGAGTTTTCCTACATGTTGAAACTTTTATTTATATAAATGGGGGTAATCTTTGAAGGATGAGCAAATAATGTATAATATTTGTTAAAACATAATATTTGAGTTTTGAAGTGCTGGAAAAAGATGTCTGGTATACTTGAAAGCATTTTACTATTTCACCCAAACTTCCATGGTTACCGTTAGTGTTACTACATTAAATCCATGGTGAATGTTGCTGATCTGTGGACTCACGGCCTATAACTAGTTCATTCATGGAACAATGTTTCTCTTGGTTTGCACGTCAGGGCTGTTTGATCCGTTAATAACGGAGACATTTGAATGTTTCTCACTAGATCTAGCAGCAATGTTATTACTTCAGTGGCGAATTCAAATGCTTTCTTTACTGGATCACTCAGCGCTGTGTAGTGACAGTGTCGCTTGATCAAGATCGGCTCGCGCTGCACTGACATTGGTCCAAACTGATAAACGGCCCGTGAAGCACAAAATAATGAGTTTCATTCCGCTTTCATTAAGTTTGCCATTTGATGCTGCGCAACGCTGTGGTGGTATTTGGTCGGCAGGAAAAATGGTCCAACGAATCGTTCGGTTTGTAATGCGTGCAATACAAAAGCCTCGTACCGAACGGTTCAATACGAATACGTGTATCGTTACACCCCTACTAGTTAACAATAGCACAAGTCAAAAACACCTACACTGAATTATTTACACACGACAATGAACCTCATTGGTTCTTGAAGAAGCTCAAAGGTGCTGCGTAACATGAGAATTAACCTCATTGGTTCTCGCACGTCAAGCCAACATGCTTGAGCTTCCATTTACCACAACTTATGTGTGCGTTGATGAATATTTATTTGTGAATAAAAGCCTAAATTAAATCTGTTCATCATATAAAGTGATCGAGTCTCTTCAGAAAAGTTTGGACTAAACCGCTCAATTCATATGGATTAGTTTTATGATCCCTTTATTAACTTTTTGAAGCGTCAAAGTGTCAGTTGCGTAGCTGTCAGTGGAGGGATACAAAGCTCTCAGATTTCATCAAAAAGATTACCGTAATTTGTGTTCTGAAGATTAACCAAAGTCACAAAGGTTTAGGCCGAAATGGGGGTGAGTAAATGATGACAGAATTTCCATTTTAGTCTATACAGTATTCTGGTCTCTTGTTATGCAGGTATATGAGCCTGTATGATTTATTTTCTTCTGTTTTAACATCTGCCAGGTAAATATTGTAAATCTGATTACTCAAGTAAAAGCACAACAGTCTTTAAACAGAGCAGGATGAGTTATGTGCCAAAATAATAATTATAAAAGCCTTAGAAAGCACCATTAATAAGACTATAGTCTATGTAAAACACAGACACACAATATTCAACAGTATCATATAATTTCTTCAAAATCAATGGCTTTCAGTAGCTATGATCCTCTAATAAAAAGAGTATCTTAAAGAGGAAGATCCTCTGTGTTTACTATTAGTCGGAGTCTAAGGAAAGCTATGGGACTGAATTTATTAGAAAAACATCTCTGTTTTGGCCAGGATCCATTTATTCATGCAGTGTTTTTCTGAGATCAGGCGAGAATTCAGAGCCAACTGTCTTTTCTCTCTCTGTCTCAGCTAGAATGTGGAGTCCAACACTGGTCGTGGTCACCGTGACTTTGGCCAGCCCGCCCCTGTTAGCTTTCACTCCCCACCCCTCACCCCATATCCCCGAGCCATTATTGGTGACCTTGGGCTTAGCCGAGTGTGTGAGAGGCTTCAGAGCACAGAAGAGGTAGAAAAATGCTAAAACATTTGGCTAGAGCTCTAGGTTTAATCAAAACAGTGTGGAAAAAGAAACAGAGCGTGATTTTTATGAGGTTCATCGCCTTCTCGTGAAGGAATCTCTGAAGCATTTCCAAGACAAATGCAAAGTTTGACAGGTTCATTCAGTACCTCCAAAGAATGTAAAAAAAGACATGTTGTGGAGTATTTATGCATGTGTTCGATAATAGCAGGTTCGAGTCATAAAAAATAAGAACAAGTTGAAGAGATTCATGGTTTTAGTGATCTGAGTGAATAATGAATACTCAAGACATTTGTGTCCTGGAAAATATTTTTTTTTAAAGTGGCATCTAACAAATCATGTTAGCAGCAGGTTTCCAGAAAAGGCACAGCTCATGAAAAACACAATCTGTTAAGGCAAGAAAATCAAGTTACCCTTGCTTGCAATTTTTCAGTTTATGTAAACAGAATGTACTTGAGCAGACAAGCCAAAATAAAGGGCAAATCAGGTTTCAGGAGCAGACAAGCCAAAATAAAGGACAAATTGGGTTACAGGTACAGAGAGAGAGAAGAATTACATTACAAAGTGATTCTCAAACAGGGGGACACAGACAACATCCAAGATGACTTCAAATGATTTAACATAAGACTAAAAAGAATTAAAATGAGCCAAAACGACAACAACAAATCAAGATATTTATCAAGCAAAGCGTCAGTTTTGGTCAAGTCATGCTGCTTCAGCTGATGCCTATCACAGCATCCCTATATGAGGTCCAATCAATATTATCAGCAGCTTTATCGTTTTGCTCAGGAGTTAATTACCCTCCTCCATCCCCAGCTCCTTCTCTCGTCCACAGTCAGGACTAGGCCTTTCTGATATTCCTCTTTGAATCCATTTATGTTGGTTCTGTATACCCTTAGGCGTTTATCGCTGCTCTCCCTGCCAATGTTCCCTCTAAGCTGCGCGCGTGTGCGGCCGTGCACTTCTGATGCGGCGGCCGCGCAGAAAAGAATAAAATGCCACGCAGAGGACTGACGCGAAACGTGTGGTGAAATCCATTTGATTGCAGTTTAAGTGAGAAATAATTTCAGTGCTCTGGACAACCGCTATAGAGTGAAAACTGGTGAATGCTGTTTACAGATTTCATAGAAAGAGAACGATGTGAGCACGTGTGATTGGCAGTGAGTCGTGTGTGCGGACCAAATACTCAATACGAGAGGCAACGAGAAACTCAAAGACATGTGAAATAAAATCACATCATAATGTTTTAAAGAAGAGTGGTTTGATTAAAGTGGTGGAAATAACGGTTGATGGACACAGATGGAAACACTTGATGGAATTCAAAACGTTTGAAAACCACTAGGTGAACTGAACAGAGCGTTTAGACTGGCACAAAAAAACACAACAATCGGAATTTGTTGCACACATGTAAACACAAAAATCCGCACAAGATTTGATTGTTCCGCATCCGTTCTGAGCCACTTCCAAATGTGTTTTCAAATCAGATACATATCCAATATCTGGAGCTATCTAAACATCTGATTCTGATGTGAGGTCAAGGGTAACACATCTGCCCACAAAGATCGCTTTTTAAAGGGGTGGTTGATTATGATTTCACTTCTCTAACTTTAGTTAGTGTGTAATGTTGCTGTTAGAGCACACACAACATCTGCAAAGTTACAACGCTCAAAGTTCAAAGCAAAGGAAGATATGTGCTTTTAAAGAAATCGTTTTTTAAGGACTACAACAAACGGCTGGTAGGAACTACACGACATTCCTCCCGGGTTAGTGACATCACAAACCCTAAAATTTACATAAACCCCGCCCCCGGGAATACACAGTCCATGTTGACCAGAGGAAGAGTTGTAGTAGAGCAAATTTGTGAGTCTGCTCAAGCTGTCGCATCCTTTTCACATGCAATACAGTACGGAACACAAATGCGATCGCATGTCCCTCTGTAGGCATCTTACAACAGAAACTTATTTTACATATTGTAAAAAAGGGGGATTATACCACCCCTTTAATGTCTTATTATGAAGCAGACATGCCTGTATGCGCTCGCACTATTGTGCTGGAAACTTTATTGGTAAGAGATTGCGCAAACACAAAAACATTCAGGACATTCAGCTTTTATCTAATCCATGCTGGCAAGTAATCATGTGTCAATTTTGTCATATAGTAAAGCAACTAAAACACTTCAATATAACCCTAATAGTGGCCTTTTTTACAGTACCACAGTAAAAAACGCAGCCAATAGAACCCAGTAAAAATAATCGATTTTTTTTTAAAGAGATTATTAAATTATGTTTACAAGAAAATGCTATTACAGTCTTTCTACTTCAAAATTTCACATTTATTTCAATGTGTTACTCGCCATGTAATTATTTGTGAAATTTATAAGCAATTTCGAAGTACAAAAATTGTTTCTTCGCCAATTTTTTTCAATACAATAGACATTCTATTAATATATGATATAATGGAGAGAAGTGCATATTTTATGATTAATCTAAAAGTTCCTGGCTCAAATGCAGAGATCAGCATTGCTAATCTAGAGTTGAACTACAGTTATGTGGGACAGCGCTCACACTCAGCCTCCTCGTCCTTCATTGTGACATGTCTTCCTTCAAGCCGAGCTGCTGGCAACCTGATTTGTTTCCAGTCATGTTTCCTAACAAATGACTGGAGGCCGGTGCAGATAAGCTGTGCACGCTGAAGACATTAGCCTTTTGAAGGAGAGGAGGAGGACCCATCTGCTCCAGATAAGGGCCGTCCTACTCGTCAGCGCCCAGGATAACCATGACAGGACAAGGAGATGCACATCCATCTGTGCCACATCCCAGAACACAAAAACATCAACACAATGTGCTCCTATGTGATGTCCTCTGTGCTCCTTTTAAACAGTACAAACACAGTTCACTTACTAAAACAACTGGGGCTGCGATTCAATGCCTGAAATCTGCTCTCTTTGTAAACACTGGATCATAACGTTCACACATTCACAGCCTTGTACTTAATGTCAGGGCCATAACCACTAGACACGGAGGGTACATGTCCATCCAAAATTAGGTTCTTAAACATTTACATTGCCTCAACCTCCAACTTTAAATATTTGGTGAGGTTCTTGCTCAAAATCATGGTTAGATATACTTGTGTATAGTGTTAATAAACACAAAAAACTAATATAAAATATTAATACTGGGGTCTTGCTCTCTAAATATTAGTTATTGTTAGTTGAAACATTCATACTAAAGTTTTCAATTATGCAAATCATTTTTTTTTCATTTTTTTTTTTAGTATATGGTTAGTTGAGATGAAATTTCAAACCAGATTCTTGTGTACTGACATGTTGCAATTCAAGTAAAACTATTCTAAGCTGAGAGAATATTTGTTATGAAACGTTTTCAAAAAACATTTGTCACATCTGCAGGCAAAAAAAGTGATTAAAAGGTGAAAAACAAGAAATATACAAGAAAATATTTTCCTTAAATATATATAGATTTTAACCTTAAACCTAAAAAATGTCCACTACCAATATAAGGTTGTTTATTTATTATTTTAAAAGTTTAATAAATCGTTTCTGTCCAAGGCTGCACATGATTTATTTTGCTGTTGGTTCTGCTTTATCTTGTACAGTAAAACTTGCCATGCGGGAAAAAAAAAAAAACCCCAGGCTGACAAAATGTAAGAAAACGTCTTTCAGGTCCAAACAAAGATATATTGGCTGATGTGAAGGGCTTCGGAGGGGGGCAGCCCACCTCCAGAGAAACGATCAATGCACATGAAAGCAAGAGGTCACCAACCTTTGACATCTCCATTCAGAGGGGGGAGGGGATGTGATCTTTTGTAAAATTAGCTACATTGATCCAATTGTGAGATATTGTCGAATCCAACCCCAGACTGTGCAGCAGACACTTCTTTGAAATGTGTCTTTCCACAGCTAAATAATGACACTCAAACTCTTTTGGACACACACACTCATATAAATATATATCTAAAGATTAATAATAACAAATCAATTACATTAAATAATAGACTAATTGAAAAGCTTGTATTTTGTCATATGAAAGTGAATATTGTAAAAGAATTCATCACATTTTAAACTAATCTCTAACTTATCTTTACTATTAGTGTGATATTAATCAGTAATTAGAGAACATTTAGATGCTTATTAAATCAATCAATATCCGAGCTCCCTCTGTCATTTTTACGCACAGGAGGGAAAGACAATGCAAAGAATTGTTTTGTGCATTCTTGCCCTGTCGTTAAAGAAGAGGACAGGTTAAAAGTTTACAAGGGGCCAGGCAGAAGACAGCCAGGTCTCTGCTGCAACAGGACAGGGGTCACAGGGGGGGGGGGGGGGTATCATTTGATAACATTAAACTTCAAGGCGGAGGTAAACTTAATTTCAAATCGAGCATGCAGTTTTGAGCAAAGAATGCTTTTTAATGTCAGATTGAATTTATGACAGACAAAAAAAGAAGGTCATGGAGTGTCATGGACAGATGCACCAAGAACACTTTATGACAGATACTAAAGGTCAAGGAATGGTCAGTTTGTACAGTGTCATTACCATCTTTGACTGTTTCACATAATATTGTGTTGAAAACAAAATATCTGTATCATATCAGAAAAGTTGTGAGATTTATTGTGACAAAGCAAGTATAATGAGACCTCCACTTCATGTGTCTATATGCTTTAAATTTAAATCAAAACTCTGTTAGTAGGCCTTAGCTGACTTAGCTTTATTAATCATGTTCGGTGGTAGTAACTGTATTAACTAACATGAATTAACCATGAGCAATACATTTTCTACTGTATTTGTCAATCTTTGTTAATATTAGCAAATGCAACTGTTCATTGTTTGTTCATGTTACTTCAAAGTGTATTAACTAATGTTAACACAAATTTTGATTTTAATAATGTACAAGTAAATGTTGAAATAAAATTTTAATAAATGCTTTAGAAGTGCAGTTCATTATTAGTTTATATTAACTAATGTAGTCAAACTAATGTTAACTAATGAAAGCTTACTGTAAAGTGTTACCAAAATTAAAAAAAGAATACTCTTTTATATAAGATGTATATGTAGCCCAATACAGTCATAACTGTGGAAAATGAAAGATCTTTTCAATGATGGTAAGCAACCAAAAGTTATATTGCTTATCTTTAAATATTTGTGTTTTCTGTACTCTGCCTATAAGGACAATATCACTGAACCAGAATATTCAAGAGAAATGTATAAATGTCTAACTATTACAGAGGCAAAGGACAAAAAAATTTACTCTTGGGTGACAATGCAAAATATTATGTATTCTTACAGGAGCAGATGGCAAATTTGAAAGGTTTGGAGTCTTTTGAAACTTGTAAAAAAATATGTACAAAAGCCATGCAAAACCCAAATAAAATTCTTGAGAGACAAAAAAAGCAATAAAATTGAAAAAAAATTGAAAACTGTTTGCCAAGTATATTATTACTTAATGTTTGTGCTGACTTGGAGCTTAGTACAGACAAATATTTCCTGAAAGATTCTGCAGTTCCACTATAGGTTGACATAAATCCTATTGAAGGGTTAGTTCCCCCCAAAATAAAAATGATCTCATAGTTTACTCACCCTCAAGCCATCAGGTGTATATGACTTTGTTCTTTCAGCCAAACACAATCGGAGTTATATTAAAAAATATCCTGGCTCTTCCCATCTTTATAATGGGAGTGAATAGTAACTGAGATTTTGAAGCCCAAAAAAGCACATCCATTCCATCATAAAAGTAAACACTATTTCTCCAGGGGGTTAATAAATGCCTTCTGAATCAAAGCAATGCGTTTTTGTAATACACCTAGGTCTTGGATGGCTTGAGGGTGAGAACATTATGGGATAATTTTCATTATTGGCTGGGTGTAGCCCTTTAAGAAATGCAACCCTTCAAAACTCACAACTAAAACTGCTTTATTTCACCACTCTCTATACTTGATTCTGACTGGTCATCAATCACAGCATTCTGTAGTCAAATATTTTGTATAATGATGTAAGAGGGTTAATATACAGTCAGGGTGATATCTCTCTGGTTCACATCGGGGTCCTGATAACTGGATGAAAAACATTATCACTCACTTACCTTGTTATTACGTTTTAAAATAATTTAGGCGTCATTTTCTAGTGGTGGTTTGTGCGTGAGGCAAATACTGAATAAGCAAGAATTGTACAAACTGAACAGTGTGTCCAAATGTCTATAAAAACACATAATAACTCAAATGGATTTCCAAACATTCAGCCTGCCAAGAAACACTATACACTGCACCACAGTAATAACATTTATAGCCTCTTAGTTTTCACCAGAAATCTGTTAAAAACCATAATTTCTTTGTTTACAATAACCGCTCAGAAATGCTGCGGCAGCTTTCAGATTGATGAGCAGCATTTAATAAAAGCAGTTCAACTAAACCAATGGAGTATCTCAAATAACGTTTAACTAACAACATAATAGCAATGATCAATTGGCTTCTCCTGCTCACTTGCTGACAGCCGAACCTCCTCCTCTGACCTTCACCTGGTAACCATGGCCACAAGAGGAGGAAGCAACATTTATCTGTGCTCCTCGAGATCGGCTTTCTTTCACTATCATGATCTTGAGGCAACATGTTTATGACCCACATTTATATTTTCAAGGCAGATTCGGCTTTTTGAAACACAATAACTGGTCCCTCAATCCAGCCCTATAAACTTTAGGAAGCAGTAGAGCTCAATGTGGCTATTCTCATCTTGACTGATTGAATCCACTGGAACAGGCTGCTTAAGAAAGACCGAATGCTTGTCGAGAGAAAGAAGCACCTGCTGATTGAGACTGTGCTGAATCTATTCCAAGAGTTTCAAACAATAGGAGGGGTTTTAGCAGGGTTTTATCTTTCCATCTGCACACCCGTCATCTGCTTTGCAGCACAGAGATGACCAATACAACAAAATAAGGCCTTACAATGATTGCCACCACTTTTGAATGAGCATTAGTTGCCTAAAAATATTCAAAATGTTGGGGTCAGTAAAATGTTTGAATGTTTTTTAAAGAAGTCTCGCATGCTCACCAAGGCTGCATTTATTTGATCGAAAATACTGTAAAAGTGATATTGTGAAATATTATTGCAATTGAAAATAACTACTTTATGTTTTAATATATTTTGAAATGTAATTTATTTCTGTGATGGCGAAGCAGAATCTTCAGCAACATTACTCCAGTCTTCAGTGTCACGTGATCCTTCAGAAATCACAGTAATATTCTGATTTACAGCTCAAGAAACATTTCTTATAAATATTGAAAACAGTTGTGCTGCTTAATATTTTTGAGGAAACCATCATACATTTTTTAGGATTGTTTGATAAATAGAAAGTTCAAAAGAACAGCATTTAAAGAACAAAAATTGAAATCTTTTGCGTCTTTCTTTGCCATCACTTTTGATCAATTGAATGTGCCCTTGAATAAACGTATTAGTTTAGCGTATACTGTAAAAAAAAAAGTATTGATAGACCATTATCCAGTTTTTGGCTATTTTCAATTTATCAACATTAGACAGTGTCCAACTAGTCAATTAAAGAAGTGTTACCTTTGCGTCAGCGCAAAACTCTACAGGCAGACTTGCCGATTAACAGATTTTAAATTTTGGAAGGAATTTTAAGCAAGCTTATTCAAATGAAAATTAAGATATTTAGTATTGTAAGATTATTTTTAAGAGAGTTCTACCCAAATTCTCATTAAAATAATACATCTGGCAAGTTTTTCTTATTTTAATTATACTTAATGGTGTACTTAATCATACAGTAATTTAAACACAGGCAGTACAACAAGGGATACCATGATGTATAAATATGTAAATATATGTAAATAATTTGTAATGACTCATACTACAGAAATCATTCAAATGAGTATTTGTGCCATTTCAATATGGACAATTGAGAGGAAAATGTGCTTAATTTTCATGAATATAATGTCACAATAGGCTTCAATTTTTTTAGACAAATGATTTTCTTTTTATTATCTTTCCTTTTGATTTTGGGGTTAAATTATAACCTGGGCATGTTCTTGACAGGTTTTGTGAGATTCACCTGACTATATTTAAATAACAGCGATCAACAAAAAACTGCATAAACACCAAGCATTCGCCATCAACTGATTAACTGTCCAAAAAGTGACACTATAAATCAACACCAGGAAGAAATGAGAGAAACAGCGTCTATAATTTTAATGGTAATTTAAGCAACTTAATTGTGTGCTGATTTTGCTCTTCTTTGTTCAGTGATTGATCATCGTGTTACACAGATCAATACTGGATACTGAACGCCGGCCCCTCTTGACATTATTGATATCCAATGTAGTTTATATTAGATTTTCTTCCAACCCCCTTCTGTTATGACAGAAAGAAGACCAGCACTCACATGGGCATGTCAAAACATATTAAAAGAAAGAAAGAGTACATTTTATGACTAAGGGGAAGGCCTTGTAAAACTGTTACCATGGTAACAGGAAAACTAAAAATAAGAAATCAATCAACAATGAAGGGTCTAAGTCACATTCAGCTCAGCTGTGTTATCTATGTAGGAGATGTCAAGGAGCTTTCAGCAGAACCTTTGTGTGCTCCCTGCAGGTTCCTGGCCCACAGAGACAAAGGGTTTCATGTATAACCATGGACAAGAGCTTTAGAGTGAAGGACTGCATAATTATTGGCAACCAACAAACAGCAAACAATCCTTGGCTCTCTTTTCAATCGGTCCATTGGAACCACGATGAATTTAAACTCAGGATGAATGGACTTCAGGAAGAGGAGTGACGGTTGATGTCTTAAAAGCTGACGGGCCAAAATGCAACCAAGGAAGCCGGTCAGCTGAAACCATTTTCCTTGATAAGCATGTCTATGAAGATATGAGAGCACTGTGTGTAGAGTTTTGAATTGATGAAATACTGAGCAATTACTTAACATGACATTTTAAATAACAGAAGGTTTTCAAAAACCTAGACAATAGTTGGTGGGTCTGTGTGATGTTTTAAATATCTGCAACATATTCTCAATGATTTATGATGATTTACAATTGGGTAACAGTGTGAATAATGATATCACAATTTCAATGATTGTGCATCAATTTGAACAGAGTTACTCTGAGGTCCTTAGAGAACAAAAATGTCATAAACATTTGAAGCTTGAGCACAGACTTAAGTTTGGTCTTATTTTAAAGAAGGCCTGGCAGATCATTGTTGAAGCAAAAAAAAGTTTAAAAAGTGAAACAAAAGAAAGCTATAGAGGTTTTAGTTTATGAAAATGACCTATGAGCAATATTTTATATACAATATATAATTAATAAACATGTTGAACTCAAAAACTGCTAGAAAAGCAAAGTCATAAATCTAAACCAGTTGTATTCAAAATTTGAGGTTGATATCTAAAAAAAATTAGCTTTCAGTAAGATTTTGTCAGCAAAGCTCCACTGGTATACTACAGTGTAATTTCTCGCTCTCTAAAAAAATACATGCACAAACACACACACACACACACAATTTTTTTAGTACACAAATACAAACACTATAAAGGAATAGGAAAATAGCGAGTATTTGCTTTATAGGCAAACCATGAGAAAAAGGAGCCATCTGGTAAAATTGTTTTTCATTCTGAAGCCTTGCCAACAGAATGAAAGCCTATAAGGTGTTAGTTCGCCCATAAAATGGAAATTCTGTCATCAGTTACTCACCCTCATGTCGTTCCAAACCCGTAAGAGTTTCATTCATCTTTGGAACACAAATGAAAATATTTTTGATGAAATCTGAGCGATTTCTGTCCCTCCATTGAGAGTCTACGCGACTACCACTTTGACGCTTCAAAAAGTTCATAAATAGATCGTAGATTATGACAGAATTTTCATTTTTGGGTGAACTAACCCTTTAACAAAGACTGCATCATTTTACAGTTAAAAGGCCCTGGGATTAAAAACCTCATAAAGAAAGACATATCTGTCACTACTTCCGTTTCATCATGACATTAAACAGTTTGAATTTATTTGGCTACAGTGGCGTTTAGTGTAAATTTTGATTCCTTTGTGGAAAAAAAAACCCCCTTTAAAGCAATTTCAGAGTGAATATACAAACTGACATTGAGTATCATCAAAGGGTCAAAAAATATCAAGACTTGTTAATCAGTAATTTTCTAGTTAAGTCTCCCAGCAATAGTTCAACCTAGTGTTAATTTCGTTAACGAAAACTAAACGAAAATATTTTCGTCAACGCACATTTTTCACCGAACGAAAACTAGACGAGACGAGACTAAAATCCCCACTAATAAACAATAACTGGGAGTAAATCAGAAATAATTTTCGTAGACTAATAAAGACGAGACGAAAATGCAGTTCGGTAAATAAAAGATTGGGCTAAAATCTATGGACATTTTAGTTCACGAACAAAGACGAGACGAAAATTACATATTATTATATGATATGGTTTTGTCAAGTCCTGTCTCCTCCTCCGCCTCCTCCTCGTCAGCTCTTCCGCCACACACCCACTTTCAAACCTGGAGCGGGCGGGCCGGCCACAGAGTAGCCTACTACACAACACATGGAGCAGACAGGAGCTGGATTCACGGCGAGGCGGCGACAGGTTAAAAGTAAAACATGCTTTGCACGGGGCTCGGGAGAAAGAGGATGAGAGAAAATGTTGAAATGTGAAATAATTTTAGGAAATGTTAAATATTATCTGCTGACAAAAAAGTAAAAGGTTAAAATGATGTCCTGACTAAAACTAGACTAAAATGTTGACAGTTTTTGTTGACTAAAACTAAACGAATAAAATGATGTTTTCTTGGACTAAAATAAAGACTAAAATGCTCGACTTATAGTCGACTAAAACTAGACTAAATAAAAATGGGATGATGTCGACTAAATGTGATAAAAACTAACAAGCGATGCTGAAACTGGACTAAAACTGAAACTAAATTTAAAAATGGCTGGTAAAATTAACACTAGTTCAACCCACCAAAAGGACAGCACAAGATCAGAACCTTGACTCCTGGAAAGTAACACTATTCCTCCTCTACCCCTCCAAAATAGGGAAGCCAGTCAGTCAAAACCTCTTTTAAGTGAGAGAAAGAGATGTCTCCTTACACGCTACGTGAAGACTGGCTGATGGCAGCAATGTAACAGAGGCTATTCTTATCTCCTCCAGATTAACTTCCAATTGTTTTGGGCAAACAAAGGCCGCATCTTAGGAAACCACCCCCTAAAGGTCCAGATGGTCACCGTCCAAGACCCCTGACCTAAAGGCTCCGCCAGGGGACACAACTGCACATGCCTCCAGCACCACAAGGCCACCCAGCAAACCTTGTCTTTTCAGCCAATCAAACAAGGACTCACACTTTCATAAGCTCTAAGCTCGTGCTGATAAAGTGGCAGCTTAGCCAGTTGGTCTGGCTTACTAATCACCCTAGAGTGGTAAATTAGAAGCAGGAGGAACCAGATTGAATTACCACTAAAGACTGATTGCACAGAGAGTGTATAACTTAATACCTGACCAATGCCATCTTGATTAAAACCTGACCTCACTTGAGCCTCGGTTTCTCCCAAGGGTTCTTCTTCAACTTACCTAAACATCTTTTTAACACAACTTTTTTAAAGCTGCTTGTTTCAGACGCTGGGATCCTTCTGAAGTCTGTACGGAGACGCAAACTAGCTGTTTAAACTGGATGTGTCGAAGCGAAAGTTCTTACACTCTCTTCCATTTGTCCTGTTGTCGACAGACTCAAGCGTGTGGAGTATGTCAGAAAGTGAATGCACATTAGTGACAGCGTTAGTGATTATAATGGGTTCTATTTGCTCACGCTCACATTCAGTGTAGGCAATTGTCAGCCGTTAGGTGACTGAATGCCAGTGGGCGGGGCCTATTGTGCGATGATGTATAACTATTGGTCAATAGAGACAGAGCGCATTTAGGCCACGCCCACACCGGGGGAATTGCGAGAAGCTGCCTCCTTGTCATTTCTGACTTATAACAAAAAACAAAACAATGTCGAAAAGCTGGTATGTGACAAAACATGAAGGCAAATTTTATTTCTCGTCATGACCCCTTTAAATCAAACAAAATGTTTTCAACACTGATAATAATAAGAAATGTTTCTTGAGCATCAAATCAGCATATCAGAATGATTTCTGAAGGATCATGTGACACTGAAGACTGGGGCAATGATGCTGAAAATTCTGCTTTGCATCACTAAATAAATTACATTTTATAAATTAAGCACAGTATATGTAAATAAGGTCAATTTTAGAGAAACAAAATTGATTGAAAACCTCACCATAGTGATTAATTTTATTGTATTTTGTATCAATGCAGCTATAGGTCATCAAAAAAGTGGAATTTACTTCACGAAAAAGAAGCAGGTTGTATGATAGCAATGACAGCTTTCTGAGGTTGACTTTCAGTTTCATTACCAAATGCATGTTTAGGAGTCCAGCTTTCTCATAGCTGGCTTTTGACTTAGGCTCCGAAGTGTCTGTGACCTCTAAGGCCACCGAGCAGAAATGTTCAGGGGGTGGGAAAGAATGAGGCCGTGAGGACAGAGGAATGTGACCAAAACATTGCCTTTAAACCTTCAGGTCATGGGACCTTGAAGGTCATCAGATGAATGTCCAGTTTAGATGGGAATGTGGTCAAGATAGACTGGTTTATAGACACTGCACCAGGAATGCAACCTAAGATTCCCTGAGGATCACTGACTGAATATGACACTTTAACACCTACCTATATATATATATAAGACATCAGTCAGTCAGTTCATGACTTTATAACAGCTAACGAGAGACTGAAATAAAAAGACCACGTCTAACTCTGGATCCAATCCAATCAAAGATCTTAAATCCAGTGATAACGGCTTTAATAGCTTTCTATCATTATCATCAGTGTTGTTTGTTACAAAAACTCAAACGAAAGTAGTTGACATTTAAAAGAGTGATTTGCAGTACCTTGCAATGTGACATGCTAGAATATTTTCTAATTCTTTTATAATTATCACTGTACTTATGATCAGTTTTGTGGCCTCATATTAAATAGGTGAATATATAGATAAGAGAAAGTCAAATAAAGTGCATTTTATTTTATTTTATAAAATGATGACCAGCCACAAAACCTAAAATAAACTCTTAAAAAAATAAAGGTTCTAAAGGTTTAATTTTTTGTATCAGTGCAGTTTAAGACCCATTTTGAGTTCACTAAAGAACCTTTCTTTGAATCATATTTTTCTTTGTGTGAAATATTTCAATAGTCTGAAGAACATTTTTTCCAGTATAAAGAACTAATTCTTCTGTTTCAACAGGCTTCAAAAAATAGGACAAATAATTACAGGTAGTAAAATAAACAAATTCTTTAAACCTAGAATGATGTTTTAGCCTTATTACTTTAAAAAAGCTCACATAATGACAGCAGCCCAAACCCAAACAAACAGAGCCCGAGATAAACAAACAACAAATGTCCAGCAAGCTCTCAGTTTTGACGAAAGTGTCAAGCACACTCATGATGGTTTACGCTTTTAACAGTTTATCTTTGATTGTTTATTTTCTAAAACAACTTTATGATCCCTAGTGTGATTTCATTTGACGTATGAGCCCACACAAGATCGTCTAATAAACTGTAACTAACGTTAGCCTACGCTATTTCATTCACATGCTGATTGTTTCATTGACAAAGCATAAAAGTTTAGCAACATATTGGAGTAGAGTTTGCGTTAGCCTAAATTAATCTTTATCTTTTCGGTCTTGTAAGCATCTGTAAATAAGTGTTTTGAGCCAAATGATATGCTATCAAGCTTCATTGCTGGTTAGTAAATATTGCGTAATTGTTGGCAAACACAGAAAGAAGAGTCAAGCCTTTTATTTCAGTCAGTAAGAATGCATATTTTGACCAAACTCTGTTTGGCATTAATCCTGACTCAACCTTGAACCTATGTATCACGGATAGGAAATTTAAATAGGCCTAATACAATTTCTGAATAGACTCCGATGAGCGGGTATGTGATAACTTACCGAATTCTGTGAGCAGAGGAGGTTTCGTACAGATGTAAGAGCTCGGATTTCTCTTCGCTTCTCTTCATCAGATTTCACTTCTTCATCTTGGCTCTCGCGCACTGACTGACTGCCGCTGGGAAGCTCGACATGACGTCAGGAGGACTGACTGTACGTTCTGTCACGTACATCTACCCCAAAACATCCAGCTCCGGGAAACAAACAGGGACAAACTGAGGTTTTAGAAGTGTTATTACAAAGATTCTTAATAGTAACCTAACTTTTTAAATTTACAATAAACTTGAATACGTCCAATGCTTATGCAATAAAGTAAAATAAATAATCGTGCCTCTTTCATAATTTAGCTAATATCAACAAATGATTCGATTTCTGTCTTGCTTTATAACAAAGAACGTTTTAGTAGACTGTGCACTTACTAGACCAGCAAGACAAACTATTCATTTAGGCTTTATTTGGGAATGTAATCATGTAAATAATAATAATAATATTACTAATGATGAATACAAATTCTAGTGGCTTTGTATTTTGTTTTATTTGTCAACTAGCAAACCATAAAAATCTTTTAATTATGTACTTATTTTATAGCATGTAAGCAATCAGAATAAATCAAATAAGTCATAAACTGCTGTTCCAGACAGACAGTGATTTTAAAAACTTCATAAAATGACAGAATCTTAAATTTACACCAAATTCTTATAATGGTATACAGTGCTGGTCAAAAGGTTGCAAATATTACTATTTTTAATGTTTTTTCTCTTATGCTCATCAAGCCTGCATGTAGCCCATTTGAAATACAGGAAAAAAAAACAGTACTATTAAATAGGCTATGATTACAATTTAAAACAATTGTTTTCTATTTTAATATACTTTAAAACATAATATATTTCTGATACAAAGCTGAATTTTCAGCAACATTAAGCCACCCTTCAGAAATCATTATAATGTGCTGATTCATTATCTATCTTGGAAACAGTTGTGCTGCTTAATATTTTTTTGGAACCTGTGATACTTTTTTCAGGATTCATATGATACTGTATGACCGGTACATGTGGTAGGTATGTCAACTGAATATCATTCATATTGATGTAAAATCAAACCATAACAGCTTAATCAAATACAAGGGCCACTGGATAAATTAGAACCTTTTTATAGACGTGAATGCAGCGCCCACTGCTGGAGCTCTAGATTAAAGTTGATCGTTTCTTTCAAGTGACCGCAGACACACGTGAACTAACTACTAAAATGTATTAGCTTTTATTTGATATTTAGTAAGGTTTTAGTAACTCTAACTGTCTTTTTCATCCAGCAAAATGTAGTAGCCTACATCTACACTGCTTCCACAGTTTAAAAACTTTTAATTAAAAAACTTTTCTTTCAGTTTGTAACTTACAGTAGAGTCTACACTGTTAGATGACACAATTTCACTGTTGACCCCAAATCAAACCCAAATCCAGGATAGAGAGGTTGAGTGAATGAGGTCTGAAATGTGTGGATGAGGGTCATTGTGTCAGAGACGCTGTAGAAGGACAGAGTTCCTGCACTGTAATCCACATACACTCCGATTTTAGAGGATCTGGGAGACACAGGGAGCTCAGTTTCAATGTTACTGTGCCTGAACAAGTAACTGGAGGGAGAGCAGAACAAACCCCAGGACTGATTATTAAATCCAAATACATACTCACTGTTCCCTCCCTTCCTGCCAATGCTCTTATATGACACTGCTATAAAAACACCTTTACTCCCACTCCACTCAACCTCCCAATAACCACGTCCACACACATTCTCTTTACACAACACCTGCAAACAACAATCAAATCTGTCTGGATGTGCAGGATAGCGATGAGGTGTCTTAGTATAAGTAGCCACACTGTTGTCTTTAAAGAGAAGGAGGAAACGATTTGCTGTGTTTGAATCCAGAGTGAGCTGATGGGAATCTGATGGAGATAAAACACAATCAGTTCACTCAATGCTTGTTAGATTGTGAATGCAAAATGCATGCATGTTTCTAAGTGTGTGAGTCCGTTTCATGTATTTACAATAAAATTTATATTACATGTGATGTGCATAATTTCAGGGCTGTGTGTGTGTGTGTGTGTGTGTGTGTGTGTGTGTGTGTGTGCGCACTTTAAAATGTCTTACACTGAAGAAACTGTTCCCTGGTTTTGGGTTCATTAGTGGGAGTTTCAATGCATGTTACTATGGAAATAAACAGAAATAATTGCAATTTCCATAAAAACAATATATTTAGTGATTTTTGATTCTTCTACATGTTTCATGATGCCAGACTTATTTTTGAGAGTAAATGAATGTGCTACAGGTACTTTACCTCCATTAGAGATCTTTTCTACCTCTTCTGTACAGAAACCCTCTAGTTTGTCCTTCAGTTGAGAGATTGACTTTGCCACATCTTGAAAAGAGAGAGAACTCACAGTGACGCTGTGTAAGTCTGCAGATTCAGGAGGTGCAGCGATGTACTGAAACCTCTACAGAAAAATAAATAAACATGTACAATAAAGTTACAAAAGAATAACATGACAAGAGCTTTAGACTCCTAGAGAAAACTTGATAGTTTCCAATCAGCAGTGGATTATACCATCAAATCAAGGATTTCCTGACTGGGCCACCCTTGTCCATTCATCTGCATACTATTACAGACCGGACAATCGACACAGGAGAGTTGCCCAGACATTCAGGCCAAACTTGAATATGTGCCAAGTACCTTAAGATAAATCTTCTTGCTGAACCTGTCTGTGATTATTTTTATATAGGCTAATGAGAACACAGTACTGAGCATCAACTGACAGAGTTCATGACAACATTGGACCTTGAAGCTCTTCTTAAACACATACCTTCGGCAGCGGGAACTGGCGGCTCATTCATACTTACAATTATACGCTCTGAAAGATGGCTCGAATTCTAGGGTACCTCTGGTCTGTGTCTACCTTCTTTCCCTCAGAAAACCAAGGTTACACCGGCTAACCAAGGTTACACCGGCTAACTGGATGTGGCTAACTAAATGTTCTTTCTTTCCCTCAGAAAACCAAGGTTACACCAGCTAACTGGATGTACCTTTTCAGACAACTTTTTCAGAAATATTTCAGGAATATTCAGTTAGCCTTGAATATTCATACTCAAGTGATTCCGATAACACAGCCCCTGCTTGTCTAGCCACATAAGCTATATTTGGTGTAGTGATAT
The DNA here is from genome assembly GCA_030578255.1 of Tiaroga cobitis. Classification (NCBI taxonomy): domain Eukaryota; kingdom Metazoa; phylum Chordata; class Actinopteri; order Cypriniformes; family Leuciscidae; genus Tiaroga; species Tiaroga cobitis. The sequence continues at coordinate 24,396,917 of CM060592.1, forward strand.
CGTGGTAGTACTTCACAAAAGTGTTAAAACTTTGATGATGCAGTGTGACAAAAGAGAAGTCACATGAGGGTGGAATTGCCCATAGAGTAGTCTGTTTTGGGTGACTTGACTGAATGAGAACCTAGTTTAACTTAGACTTATGTTATTGACCTTGACACACAGTAATGAGGGTCTGCAGTGAAGGGGTGTATTGAAGTGAATTGCCTTTTTAATGTATTTTGAACAAATAAAGGACACATAATAGCTATTACGTCATTGGGTCACCTGCAGGAAATAGATGTGGTCATCTGTGTGTGAAAGCTGCTCCAGCTCAGCATCTCTTCTCTTCAGATCATCAATCTCCTGCTCTAGTTGCTGCAAGAGTCCTTCAGCTCGAGTCACTGCAGCCTTTTCCTGATCTCTGATCAGCCTTGTCACCTCTGAGCGGCTTCTCTCAATGGAGCGGATGAGCTCGGTAAATATCCTCTCACTCTCATCCACTGCTCCTTGTGCAGAGCGCTGTCAGGACACAGATCACAGTAAACTCTTACTGCTGCCTCATACAGCTTGAGACCCAGGAGTAGCTTGAGTACAGCTGAAAGTTAAACTCTCAAAACTTACCTTATGAGACTTCACAGCATCCATAAGTTCTCGGAGCTGCTTCTGTCTCTCCTGGATTCCCTGCTGGAACTTTCTCTGTGTTTCTTCCAAAAGCCTCTGTAGGAAAACAAAAAAAGCTGTAAAAGCTCAGAAATATTACATAAAACTGCAGGAATCACAACACTATGGCATTAGCATTTATTATTGTTGTTAGCATTAGCATTGGCACACTGATTTCCACTCATACCTGTTTCTCTGTCCTCTCAGTTTCAGCTGTTACAGTGTCGTGGATTTTATGTTCGTCCATCAAACATGGATAACAAATGCACTGCTGGTCAGTACGACAGTAGATTTCAAGCTGTTTGTTGTGTTTTGGGCAGATCATCTCTTGGAGTTGTCTAGTGGGATCCATCAGATTGTGTCTCCTGTCTTTAAAGAAACTCTCATGTTGTTCAAGATGACTTTGACAGTAAGAGTTCAGACACTCGACACAGGATTTGACGGCTTTGTATTTTCTTCCCGTACAGACGTCACACCCAACATCTCCAGGTCCAGCGTAACTTTGAGGAGGACAGGCTGTTTGTAAATGTGTCTTCTTTAGTTTCTCTACCATCTCAGCAATCATAACATTCTTACATAAAGCAGGTCTAGGAGTGAAGTTTTGTCTGCACTGAGGACAGCTGTAGATTAGCTTCTGATCCTCCTGATCCCAGCAGTCTGTAATACAGCTCATACAGTAACTGTGTCCACAGGGAATGGTCACTGGATCCTTCAGTACATCCAGACAAACTGGACAGTTGAACTGGTCCTGAGAAAAACTGGCTTCTGCCATTTCGCTGTATACACCCAAATAGAGACACACATGCACCAGCTTGACAACACTTAAGTTTAAGTTTCCGCTGACATACTAAGTATTTCCTGGTTATGTGTTTCACGTGGTTACGTGTGTTTTTTCCCATTATGACATCCAGTCAGTACTATGGCAAAGGCATTGGTTATGAATATTAATTATTTATCTGCCGATGTTGCTTGGTAACCTTGCTCAAGCTTTCAGGCACGTCACCTTATTCGTAACAAGCCCAGCTTTCCCCATAGTAGGATTCATAAATTCGTGACGCATTACATGGCATAGAGGTCGTAGTGCGTGAAAATGCTAACCGGAAATGAGTGGATCCAGCAATGTCTAGCCGATAAACGTTGTTAAAATAAATATATCACATGGTCTTCCGACGGTGTGTGTGTGTACAACATTAAACAAATAAATGCAGTTAATTATGATCATTCGCAACAATGAAATTCTTTAAAAACTAGTGAGCGCGTTAATTAGCCACTAGACAGTTAGCAGCAGAGAGCACATCATTGTACAGCTGTAAGTTATATTGTATGTTGCTTACCAACGCGACTTATAGTGGTTAAATGGAAATATTTATAGCCTGATGAGGCTGTAATCTGAATCCGACACATTTGTTGCAATCGAGGTGCAGACAGATTGAGTAAGTTAAACGGGTAAATATCCAAGATTTTTGCACTGCATGCTTTCCAGTAACGTTATTAGCTACTGTTTCGACAAACGTAATTTTTTCTTTTTTGAAATGTAAACAACATGGGTTCACTAAGGTCCATGATACTGTTGCTATTGATTTTAACATGTAGGCTATAATGTCGGAGATATCAATTCCTACCAAATTGTAAAACACGAAAACGCACACGTATTCGTTTATATTTCCATTCGAGGCGATTTTACTACAATAATCTGAAACCCCATTCGATATAATGATTTTTTATATTATCATTGAGGTTATTCGAGATTTTATTAACCAATCCAATCTCTATACCATCCTTTATCTTTGCAGTATAGATTTGTTCTATCCTGATCAAAACATTGTTAGTAAAACCAACCTTGAGAATGGTGGATAATGTTTTGTGTGGTTCTCTGTGCATGTCTATAGGTGAATGAGTGAGACTGACTTCATCTCTGCTGATATGGCAGAGATAAACCGCATCCATTATGAGCTAGAATATACAGAGGGGATCAGTCAACAGATGCGGATCCCAGAGAGGCTAAAGATTTCCTCCAGCTCATCAGAGGAACCGTCTGGTCCCCTTCCCGAGGCATCCCACAGCCACAGTACTATGATGCATGTGCCAGAAAGGATTGTAATTGCAGGTATTAGCAAAGTCATGGTGTGGGTTTTAAGTAAATGAAATGTTAAAGAAAGCAACTAATGCCCATTTTTAACTTATCAAGGAGATAGCAATGACACCCGCTTCGGGAGACCCAGAGATCTGGATTTGATCCAGTCTACGCCACTAGAGACGGTTGAACTGAAGACCCCACCACGGGTTCTTACCCTCAATGATCAACCTCTGGACTTCCTCGAGCCAGAGCCAGCAGGCAACTCCACTGCCCAGCCAAGAGATGAGGTAACAAATGAATCAGGAAAATGAAAAACATTGAATAATGCTATCATTTTGACTTCTGAAATTGCGAGCTGTTGTCCCTCTCTTCACAGATGCGATCTCACTTTAGGTCAAGAAGGGAGCGCTGTAGGAGTGAGAACTCAACAATGCATCGCAATGGACAGATAAACAAACATGATTTGTGAGTAAAAATACACTAACCCTCTCACTAACAGTAATAAAAATGATATATTTTTAAGTAAACAGTATATATTTTTAAGTATAAAATATATATTTTTAAGTAAACAGTTAATTGAAAAAAAAAAAAATATATATATATATAGCCTACACACAAAACACATGCAGTGCAATACAATGATGATTGAGAAATGAACAAATAAACATTCCTAAAAAGCCTGATGTATCATATTTGATGCTCACATTTTAACATTATTAAAACAAAGTATAAATACATTTTCTTACTGGGCAGTTGAGAAACAATATATCCATTTTGTTACGTTCAATTAAGTGTAAATTTTTGCCTTCAAGTTTTGTTTTTAAAAGGGTTTTGTGGTTCACAAATGAGAAAAAAAAAATATATACACACACACACACACACATACATATTTCAATTAATATGAGGGCATAAACCATGCATGCATAATAATTATGAAAATAAATGTGGCAATAAAATAGTAGGATTTGGTTTTCCACTATATAGTTTTATAATTGTGACTGTTTTAATAATCAGTTTTCAATTTAATAATTTAGTTTTCAAATCAAGCTGCACATACTGTTACTTCTACTTTGTTTATTTCTGTTTGGAAATGTTATGTAAACCCATTTATACATTTTGTGTTTTTATATCAGATAGTGAGTCTAGCCACACGTGTGTTGTTTGCAAGCAGATAGGCATTACGTGTCCATTTGTGATTCATGCGTCACAACCAAATCTCTCTGTTAGTGCAAGCCCGTCTCCATCCCGTGTTCCTGTCCGTACTTGTCCCCCTCTCATCAGCCCTGAGGACGGTCAAAACATAAATAGTGCCACTGGTGTCCTTGCCTACATCAAAAACACGACTCGCAGGGCTTACCAACAGGTCATGGAGGTGTTGGACGACAGCTACCGCAGGTGGGCTCTTCCCAAATGATGCATCTCTTTTAATTATGCATATGTAAAGTATAAATGTGTGTGTGAATAGTAGATCAAAGTCAAATGCATGCTTATTAAATGTGTAGCGATTTCTGAGAAAGGCTGTTGAAAGCGGATCGAACCGAGCACCACAACAGCAGTGGGGGGCGTGATTTCAAATATCAACAGTGTTTCTCAGAAATCACTTACTGCACCTTTAAGCTATTTAAATTCATCATTATTTAATTCATTTTGAAGGGAATAAAAAAAAAAAAAACGTTTCTAATCAAATGTTTGTGTGTGTGTGTGTGTGTGTGTGTGTAGTCGGACAGCTCTTGTGACTTTTGATCTAGGTCTGGAGAACACTGCTGATGATGCTGTCTTAACAGACGCTGCCTCACTGCGACGACAGGTAATGTCTAACTCCAATGCCTGTAACTCTTGTGTCCAACAAAATGTCCATAAGTCAGGGATGTTATTTTTCCTTATTTTGTATTTTTCCTACTTAAAAAGTATGACCCACGTTATTTCTGAGAAAAACAAATAGCTGCATTTTCAAATACATTCAAAGGCGCCATGAAACAGAGGTTGCAATAGTCTTTTCTTCCTTATTGTGATGTATATCAATGGAAGCTTGTTTCCGCCACTGAATGAAAAATAAAAAAGCTAATTGAAACTTGATATCTCGCAATTCTTACTTTTTCATGTGGAATTGCCAGTTTTTTTTTCTCTGAATTGGACTTTATAAATCGCAAATTTGAGAAAAGAAATCAGAATTGCGAGATATAAACTCGCAATTGCAAGAAAAAAAGTCCGAATTGCAGAATGTAAACTCTCAATTGTGAGGAAAAAAGTCACTCTCAATTGTGAGGAAAAAAGTCACAATTATCTTTTAAACTGTTTTATTCCGTGGCGGAAACAAGATTCAATATATATCTGAGTGAAACTGCCTCCGAAACAAGAAAAAAATGTAGGACTGGACATTGATTTTCTTCATCAGGAATTGATTGGATGGTTGTGGTTTGCCATTGCTGTGATGTCATGTGAGTGACAGGTTGTCCCGCCCCTCGTGCCAGTAAACGCATCATCAGAGAAGAGAAGACGTCGCTTATTGTGTGCATTTGAAAATCTTCCCAAATGTATAATTATAATCGTTTATAAATCTGTTGTCAACCGTAGAAAAGCTTTAAGGTCTCCCTGCGTTTTATCCGCCAAAAATAAAAGCTATATGGTTTAATGTTTGAAAGCAAAACACACATATTGTAGTATTGTTATTTTAGTGAAATATTTTTTTTATTTTACGGTACAGTAGTGTTATTGTAATTTTCCTTCTCAGTTCTCAGTTTGTATGATTAATCATGTGTTTTGATTTACTGAACAGATCATCAAGCTGAATCGAAGACTACAGATACTGGAGCACGAGAATAAAGAGCGAGCCAAGCGGGAAATGGTCATGTACTCCCTCACTGTTGCGTTCTGGCTGGTCAACTCCTGGATCTGGCTCCGTCGCTAAACATCCCTCTTCTCCACTCATCCTTAGAGGGTCTAACAAAATAAAAGACAGTTCAGTCACATTGTATATTAGGTATTTTCTCATTCACAGACTTGTCTGTTAGTTAAGGGTCAATATAATAATATAACAGTTGCACTACTTTCAATAACAGGTCTAATTATGCTCTAAAAAATGTGGTTATTTTTAATTTTTTGCATTTCCGATTGTATACTGTTTTTTGTCATTGTTCTGTATGAATAGTTTGATGGTCCAGTGCAACGTGATGCAAAGATGTAAATGTTTGTAATATTTCATTAGACATTCCATTTTTGTGAATGCATGAAAGTTTGTTCTCATTTTTCAGTTCAAATATTTTGAGTCATTTTTTGTGCAAGAACATATTTAAAGTTGTGGGATCACCAAAGAATTAAAGTGTAAAATGCATAAACTGTATTGCTTGTCACTGAATTTAAGACACTTTATCGTGATTTTTATTCATTTTAAATATCTTATTAATATCTGAGCATACATGCCACTGCGTTAAATCCTACAGTAGTGTATCTTCCTTCAAAGATCAATGGGAGCAAAAGCGCAGCACTTGTTTTAAAGCAAATAAATAATAGCTCTACCTTTTCTTAAACAAAATATCTATAACAGTTGCTGATACTCAGTATAAAAAAACGTACTGTATATTAAATATCACAGCTTGCTGAAGTCACGGAACACTGCTAAGTGACATAATTTTTTACACTTCTGGAACAAATGTAGTCATTTTGAGGACACATCAGCTCATCTGCATAATTTTCCCTTGAGCCACAGGGTTCCAGTCACATGGTTTATCCTCCAGCTGTGCAGTGTCTGTCCAGCTGTTTGCTGGTCAGTGGAACGCACAGGGTCAGGAGCCGAGGATAATAGTTTCAATAGGCATTTACACAAAACTACTAACCGTGTCTATCAACATTTGCTGGGAAAACCCACAAATAAAGATTACACGCATCTAAAAAAATGTAGAAGTCAAAATATTGTTTTTTTAATAAATGAGTTTGAAGTTTAAATCAAGGCAACATATAAACTCACAATTCTGACTTTTTTCCTGCTTTATATCATGCAATTCTGAGTCAGAATTGCGAAATGTAGCCAATTGTGAGATAAAAAGTTGCAATTATTCTTTAAAATGTTTTATTGTGGCGGAAACAAGCTTCCATACGTTTTCACCACAGAATTAAAATAAATAAATAAATAAAGGTAAATGCGACTTCCAATTCTGAAAGTCGCAGACTTTTTTTTCCTCAAAAAGCATGATATAATAAACTTGCAATTGTGAGTTAAAGTCAGAATTGCGAGTTTAGCCTATCTCACAATTCTGACTTTATAATGCGCAAAGTGAGTTTCTAACTTACAATTTTGACTTTATAGCTCATTGCGAATTTATCACGCAATTTCGAGGGGAGAAAAGAATCTGCCAACAAAACAAGCTCCCAGGGCCAGTTGTTCAAAGGTAAACTGATCGGATTTTGGTTATCGGATTGGGTCAAATCTTGAAAATGGCTTGTTCAAAAGGGAAAGAAGGAATCTGAAATCAGATTAGATCACGGAATCCAATCCTAGTTTTAATCTGGATCAAACCTTCAGTTTGTGTTGTTCAAAACTTGTCAGTAGGATTTGGATAACTTTGATCCAAAAAAAAAAACAGGATTATCCTGATCCCAACATCAGGGAGTAGGATTTCAAGGTGGATTCCAGGAAGAAAATGTAGTAACACTTTAAAATTTGTCAAATAATACATTTGTATCATTTAGTGTATATACTTTTATTCATATTTTGCACTTGACTTGTGTAACCGTTGTAACAGTGATAAAGTAGACATAGGCTACCAATTAAGCTATTCAGTATAGTAAAGTAAAAATAAAATAATAATAAAAATGATCTTGTCCCCATGAAAAAATCCCCCAAACAGATTTCAATAACAAACAAAAATTATATATATATATATATATATATAATATATATATATATAATATATATATATATATATATATATATATATATATATATATATATGATGGTCTCTCCTCATCAGATGAAGAAGAACCTTGAACATTCTTTATTTTGTTAACTATTGGACATTTAGCCATTTTTTTAAAGACTCAATATAATCCACAATGTATTTGTTAATGTATAGGCCTATTTGTTTTTATTTGTTGTGGCTCAGCTGAGGGGTCATAAAAAAAAATTATGAATGGAAGTGGATGTTTATGTTATTTTTGTGTTTTGTCTCAAAATAAGAAACACATACAGTGACCCCATGTTGCCTCTTCTACCTGTTCTTTAGCTAGTAGCCCACATTGTGATATGCTGTCCCATTTAGAGCACTGGTAATCTGGATTTGGTAATCTTGAAAACTGTGTATCTGGATCAGGGTGATCCAGTCCAATGTTGCTTTGAAAAACGCATAAAAGACGGATTAGCTGATCCTGAATAGGAAAAAATGGGATTTCCAAATCCGGATCATTTTGATGCAGATTAAATGTTTTGAACAACTGGCCCCCATAGATTGTGATTCTGAAGCATATACTGTGTTCTGAAGCAATAGAGGGCGCTCTCTCGGTCTGAACACGTTTCTGACTGTGTTGTCGTCCTGACCTGGAAGAAAAACGGAGTGTGAGATGGGAAGTCCGGTTCTTCTCCGCGAACCGGTTCTTTCGGACAGTTCGCTTCAATGAACCGGTTCATCGGTTCTTTTACGTCCTCATGTAATGACGTCAATTATATCATCCCGGCGGATAAAAGTATATTCAGCCAGATAAAGGCATTGCAAGCATAACGTCAGTTAAATAATAGTAATCATCGTCATAATCATCTTTGATAAGTTTCTTACATTTACGCTTTGCAAATGAATCCTTTACAGGCGATGTGCAAAAGCGGATGTTTTACATGTCTAAACGATAACCTAATGTGAATAAATTGGTCTTCATCAGTTTTATTGTATTTGTTATTAAATAAACTTACATTTCGCCGAATTCGCCCCCTCGGTTCACCTGTGCTCATGTATCAGCACAGCGTGCACTTGGCCGAAAAAAGTTCGGTTTAGAGACGGTGCTATCGCGCATACTCAGTATCACCAGCTCATCGGTTCCCGATTCAGTCCGATTTAGTGTACTGGTTCGACCGGTTCACTAAAGAGAACCGGTTCAAAAGAACGATTCGTTCACGAACCGGACATCACAGTGAGTTCGGCCCTGCTTGGCACAGCAGTGGACGTGGAACAGTCAGTGTATTAAGTTACTTGCTGTCAGTCAGTGATGGATCCGTTATTGTGAGAACGCAGACATTTGTACTAAGACTGCGGCGGAATATCCTACAAACCAATGAAGAAAGCTTTCGCTCGACCCTGGACTCAGCCGGTGAAGGAAATAAGTAACTTTTGATTAGCATTTTGATCGCTTGTGTTAGAATTGTGTTCAAATCAGGGTGCAAATGCTCACCTTGGAGGAGCACGTTTAGTATAGCAGTTGTCCTGTTCTCATTTCACTGGCTTCGCTCGCACTGTCGTTTTCGCGATGGCTCCGATGGGCATCCGACTGTCGCCGCTCGGCATAGCCGTGTTCTGCATACTGGGAGTCGGTGTGATCTATCACCTATACGCGGGAGTTTTGTCCAGCAGATTCGCCTCGTTCAGACAGAAGACGACCGTGGATCTGCGAGACCTGCTCGCGCTGTCCATGGATGCTGCGGTGCAGGGCGGACGGGAGGTGAAGAGGATCAGGGAGGACAACACGCTGGAGGAGAAGTCAAAGGGCGAAACTAAAGAAGGTGCCAGTGAAAAGCTCACGCTGGGTGACCTGAACTCCCACCGAAAGATGTTCTACCTGATCAAGAACACCTACCCTAATATACAGGTACAGCTGATCTGTGCTTGAGGATGGACTATACTTTTAAAAAATACCATGGTAACCATAATCCGCGGGTAGCTACACAGTTAATAAAGATAAGTTACAACCCGACAGGCAGATCAGGACGCGAAGCGGAGGGGTCTTGAATCAGCCTTTAGTGGTTGTATTCGCTATAACAACCGCCTCGCTCTACATTATCCCGCTTATTACATGGCTACCTACCAAATAAATCAATAATTTGACACAAAAATATTGATTTAAAAAGGAATTTATTGATTTAAAGGAGTTTATCCTCCAGAGTGAACAGGAACTGTGCCCATTGCAACGCTCCGTTTTTCATGGCAACGGTGTTATGGCGGTCTGTTACAAGAAATAAGTAACAGGCCGCATTCTACATTAGAATCAAAGAGTATAGAAGAACAAAAAAAAGAAAGTTGTATTATTTTTTATATTTATTTCATGTGCCCTCGTAATCGTTAACCAAAACAACTTCCCCTCCGTCTTTTACTGGTGCGAGAGCGTCCTGTCACTCACATCCAACCAGCCAATCAATTCACGATTTACAGAAGCAAGTTCCGCCCGACATTTTTTCTTGTTTGAAAAGCCGCTTCACTCACATATGCCACACTAGGGAAGAAAAATATAACTTCTGTTTAAACGTACAGTATGTAATTTTTGGCCACCAGGGGGCACTCGATCTAAATAATAACAAAAGACGCACTTTGATGACGTCTGGAAAGAGCGTGGGCTCACGGGAGTTGTTGATGCTGTCAATCATGGCTGTCAATGACAACCAGCCCTCAGAGAGAGAGAGAGAGAGAGAGAGAGAGAGAGAGAGCGAGAGAGCGAGAGAGCGCGAACCAGTGATACGGTGTTCATTAGAACACACGATCTGTCATTCCCCACATTCCTCACTCATTCTAACTATGTATTTTGATAATCACGTATTTTCGAACAGAGCGATATGAATTGTCAGACCCCTATTAAATCAATATTCCATCTAGCTAGTATTAATAGATGTTTAAAAAACACGGTCACCTTTCGTTAAAAAATATAATTACGTTTATACTATGATATCGAACAAGATAACGTTAGTCAGTGAACTGCATATGAAGCTACTTTCTCCAGAACAAATATGAATTTACATTATAGCTACATGAGAGCTAGCCCATCTGCGTTTTACACATGACATCATTTCACAAAATATACGGATAGATATAGTTAGCTGAATGGGTGCTTACCTGTTTATTAGAATGCAAGCGAGATCGGCATCTCTCTGTAGCCTATATTTAGCTTGTCACGAAGCTCTCTAAATTTTTTAAATGCAACCCTACAGTTTACCCATGTCATGCTTCTTCTCCTGTCCCAACCTTCTCGGGTCATATTTTTCACCCGTACGTTTGCTAGGGTGACCATATTTTGATTACCAAAAACCAGGACACTCGGACAGCAGTTTTTTTGAAAACCAGGACATTTTCATCACTTTATTAAAACAGCCAGGACGGCCAGGACAGAACGTGATAACAGGACATGTCAGGACTGTTGGTCACACTAACGTCTGCGCTTTGAGCTGGCTTCAGCAGCAGAACGTGCAGGCAAAGCGTAATCGTGGGTTCATAACTTACCGGGCTGCCAACTCTCACGCATTCAGCGCGAGACTCACGCAATTGAGCCAATTCTCACACCACACCCCCGATTTCTCACGCTGAAGTGTCAACCCGGTCAGTCAAAGCCAGAAAGATGAGTTTATCTATAGATCTACCTGTTGAGCCACTCGTGATCGATTAGTTTTACTGCAAATTAGTTAAAATATCCTGTAATCTAGAGCGAGCGTGCATGCGAGACAGATGTTGAGCTCCTAACCGCGCACGCGCACGATGTCAGAGGCGTAAGCGAGCGAGAGTTCTTGCGCGTGCAGCCAAACCCCCCTCAAGTTTGGTGCAGTTGCAAAATGATACTAGCTACTAATTTTTTTTTTTACGTCGTTTTCTTTTCTTTTATTGGCGGTAGTCCGGTTTTCCCCTTTGTGTTTGGCGGTTTCACGGGTTCCGCAGGAAGTTAGAGAAAATAGAGGAGTCAAAGGTTATATGACGCCATAGACGGGTGACAAAACGGAAATAAAGAAACAGCCCGTGTCTTCGAATTAAACTATACATTTCTCCGGATTTGAAAGTTGGTGGCAAACTGTCGGGATAATGTAAGTACATATCTCATAGAAATATGTAACATAGATACAGTTATTTTTGCTATTTTTAAAGCAGAAAAATACATATTGTGCCTTTAAAGCTGAGAAACAAGCACGCAGTCATCTTTAGAATTTTGTCTTTTAACTTCTGTTTTTGTGGTAGCTCTGTGGTATATTTCAATGGCGCCGCTGTCGAAGAGTAATTAGCTGGTGAAATTAATTTACTTATTGTAGAGTTAAAGAAAGTTATCATGCGCATTGTAATGCTTAAAGCGGATGTCATAAGAAATGTAGACCGGGAAGATTTTAAATGAGGTTAAAAAACTTTTTCAGTTTTCAACCTAGGTTAAGCAACAGAAACGGCTGCGTAAATGTACTTCAATGTGTGGTTTTCTTTTCTCTGTTTGCAGGTGAACTCAGAAGAACATGCGAACGCAGAGGGTGAGGCCACTTTGTGGACACGCATTATCCCTGAAGAAATTCTGGCCAAGATCCCTGGGGAGAAGGAGGTTCCTGCAAACAAGATCACAGTGTGGATTGATCCACTGGACGCCACTCAGGAATACACAGGTCTAGTGCAGCAACTCTTTATTTATAAATCATATCACCGTAAATCAGTCACCTTTGAACTGCCGGAATTTTAGGAGGAATAATTTTAAATCTTCAATTGCCATACTATTTGTGTAGGTTATCTATATACGAGTTGTAGTTTTATTATGCAAGTCCTGCTGTTGTAGTGGGAGGAACAGTTTTATGGTCCAGCGGTGCACAAGTGCTGTACCAGGATGTAAATCCTGTTTGTGCTTTCAACAGAAAACCTCCGGAAGTATGTCACCACCATGGTGTGTGTGGCTGTGGATGGGAGTCCTGTAATAGGTGTGATCCACAAACCCTTCACTGGGTACACAGGTGTGTTTATTTGAGCTTTACAGACATAACCACAAAACCAGATTACCAGGTGGCTTTGGATACAGGATCTAGGAGCCATTTTGGGAATGCTGAGGAGTGAGCGATTTGTAGTTTTCATAGGTCATTTTCTGCACTTTTTTGGTTACATCAAACATATGGTTCTTTGACAAGAACTATACAATGTGTAATGATTAATAAACAATAAAACACATAAGTAAATTAACACTATATTATTGTGACTTCAAGATAATTTTTTGTGTCTTTAATGACAATTACAGAAGTTTATTATTGTGTATAAGGTCCTTAATGATCATTATAGCTAAACTGTCCTGTTCTGACTGTTCTGTATTTAATGGATTCATACTGTGGTGCTCACACATGCTCTCTCATCATCAGCATGGGGTTTTGTTGGAGAGGGATCCAATGTGGCACCTCGTTCTTCCTACAACACAAACTCTCCTACGGTGATCGTCTCACGCTCTCACTCGGGCAAGGTGAAGAGCTTCGTTCAGGCTGCCTTTGGAAACAATACGGAAATATTACCAGCAGGCGGCGCAGGTACTGCATTCTGGGAGATCATCAAATAAATGTTTTGAAAAAATATTTACAATAAATATGTTCACTACCATTCAAAGGTTTGTGGTCAGTAAGATTGATTAACAGAAGATATCTATTTTTAAATACATGCTGTTGTTTTAACATTTCTATTCATCAAAGAATCCTAAAAAAAAATTATTGCTTCCACAAAAAAAATATTAAGGAGCTCAGCTGTTTTCAACATTGATAATGATAATAATCATAAATGTTTCTTGAGCAGCAAATCAGCATATTAGAATGATTTCTACAGAATCATGTAACACTGAAGACTGGAGTAATGGTGCTGAGAATTCAGCTTTGACAACGCAGGAATACATTACATTTTTAAAGCTACACTGTGTAACTTTTTTAGTTTATTCTTAGCTAAAAACACTTAGTTCTTTCAAAAATATATGTGCTCATTAATGTATATTTACTTCGTTCAAGTAATAAAGTATTCTCGTGAGTGTATAATATGCCATTGAAAATACATACGGGTGAGGGGTTCTAATGTCGGTCGCCATGTTGCTCCTCCATCTTGAAAGTACATTAGCCAAAGAGGGACATCAAGCTTCGCCTTTCGCGTTTTAACACTCGATGGCACCGTGTCGAGGAGGTCGTACTGGAAGCCATGGTAATCTTTGACTTCATTGGCCACCGTAGGAGTTAAAACGAAATCGAAATTGAAAGGAACAGAAACAAATATTCACTGGATGGTCATATACCTTTTCACCGCTAGATGGGGGTAAAAATCACACACTGTAGCTTAAAATATATTCAAATAGAAAACAGTTATTTTAAATTGTAATGGCATTAAAATTAACATTAAAAACTTGAAACTTTTGAACAAAAGTTTATTAAAATATTATTTTGTTGTACAAATATGAATATCAACAATTAAGTACCATAATTAATTGTTGATGTTAATATTTATACACAAAAATAATACTTTAATATAATTGTTTTTAAATTAAAACATTTCAATTAAAGGGTTAGAACACCCAAAAATGAAAATTCTTTCATTAGTTACGTACCCTCATGTCGTTCCAAAACTGTATGGATTTCGTTCAGCTTCGGAACACAAATGAAGATATTTTTGATGAAATCTGTGAGATTTCTGTCCCTCCACTGACAGCTGCGTAACTACCACTTTCTCGCTTCAAAAAGTTCATTAAGGGATCATAAAACTAATCCATATGAATTAAGCGGTTTAGTCGAAATTTTCTGAAGAGACTCGATCACTTTCTACGATGAACAGATTTAATTTAGGCTTTTTTTCACATATAAACATTGATCAGTGAACATAAACAGAAGCTCAACCGAACCTGCTTGACACAAGAGAACAAACCTCATTGGCTCTTGCCGAAGCTCAAACGTGCTGCGTAACATGAGAATGAACCTCACTGGTTCTCGCACGTCAAGCGAACATGCGTGTGCGTCCGTTTACATTAAAAGATGTGTGCGTCGTTGAATGTTTAAATGTGAATAAAAGACCACTCAATTCATATGGATTCATTTTGCAAACTTTTTGAAGCGTCAAAGTGGTAGTTAAGTAGACTCTCAGTGGAGGGACAGAAATAACTCAGATTTCATCAAAAAGATCTTCATTTGCATTCTGAAGATGAACGAAAGTCTTACGGGTTTGGAACGACATGAGGGTGATTAATAAAGACAGAATTTTCATTTTTGGGTGAAAAAACACTTTAAATACATGATCCTTGTGTTATTGTGAACGATTCATTGGTGCATTTTATTCTAAAGTTTAAAAATGTTTGTAATAGTTCATTAGTTATAATTTAATATAAATATTTACTAAGTATTGATATGTAGTAAATATTCTTAAAAAACATTCTTATTTCAACCCTTTCTTGTCACCCCAAATCTTTTCACATTCCAATTAATTCTAAAATTTCAAATCCCATTCTACTTTTTTTTTCTAACTAAATATAAAATAGTTGTCAATGACTGTGGCAGGAAAAATACAACTGTACTTTGCTTCAGTAACCTTTGTGTTTCCCCTTCCACAGGATACAAGGTACTGGCTCTTCTAGACTCCACTGATAAGGAACAAGAGATGGCCGATATGTACATCCACGTGACGTACATCAAAAAGTGGGATATCTGTGCAGGCGATGCCATCTTGAGGTCTCTTGGTGGTCAAATGACAACTCTGAAAGGAGAGCAGATTGATTACTCGGGGTCAGAAGGAAACACGGGCGGCCTGCTGGCCAGCATCAAAACTGACCACAAGGGATTGGTGAAAAGACTCCCTCCTTGGGAATAGAACAAACAATAATAAATCACCATGTGGTCCTGTCCCCAACACTCCCATTTTCTTCAGTTCCACACAGGTGGGTAGAAATACGAGGAAATGAGATAAGCGTGCGGCACGAGATGACCGATCCAACACCTGTAGCTCAATTAAATGTGTAAAGAATACCCAAACGAGTTCGAGAAGTGTTACAGGTTTTTTACAAAGGAAGCGTGCCTTTGGCTTGTACGGATCATTAGTGTGACACATTTAAAGAATCTTTATGTGTAAATGAACTAAAAGTGTGAGACTCGAATCATGAGGACACTTTTTTTTCCTTTTTTTTTAATCTCCAAGGTGAATTAGTAGCTCTATTTCGCGTTTGATTTTTGAGGATATAGTTTCTAAACTTTCTGTAAAAAACAGGTTTAAAATGGTTTTGGGTAAAGATTTAACTGTGAATCCAGAGATGACTTGAATATGACGTCCTTGTGCGTAGCCATACTTCGCATAATTGACTACAACGTTCCCCTTGATGCCGCTTTTCCGGTTTCTCTGTCAGATATCAATTTGTAAAGTTTTTACACTGATACCTGAATTGCTGTGTGATTAGACTACAGAGGTTTAAGCACCATTTGTAAATAAAATAATATAATATAGTATGTTCAGATTGAAGTCTTTTGTTTTTTGTTGTCTAAGGAAAGTTGGAAGATAAAATGGATTTAATGGAGTAGAAACTCAGCAGTCATCATTCAGATGTTGATCTTTCGTAGGGTTTTTCACTGTGATTGCCCATTTAAAAAAAACATATTTTTGTATGAGTATTCATACTCTTTCCATGATTGTTTGTTGAGTTCCTTTAGATAGTCATGTACTGTTTACGTTCTGACAACAACATTGTGTGCATGAAAAAAGAGAAATGGGAAAAAAATCTAATTCTGCATGTGCCCTTTTACAGATCTTGTCTGAGATTTGAGGCATGTTATTTGGCATCACATTTATTGACGTCAGCATTCTGCCTTTAATAAATAAATGTATATGGGTTTTATAAGGAGTGAAACTTATTTTTTTGTGTTGAAATACAGTTGTGCAAAAATGCTTTGATGAAGGGAATGTACACTAGGACAAAAGGTTCATTGGGGTTCTACATAGAACCATAGGGTTCTTTTCTTAACCTTAATTTCAAAGAACACTTAATGCCAAAAAGGTTCTATAGACGCTTTCATCAGACGCGTTGCCATGGTGATGAGCTGGCCCAAAGTTAACTTCCGTTCTGTTTGTTTATTAGTGTTTACTGGATAATATGGCATTGACTACAAATGCAGTGAAAGTTAAGGTGATGAGCATGTTGTTGAGCTGTGGGGTGCAACCTGACCTTGGGAGCAAACGCAATTTTTAAAAATAAAAACTTTAAGGTTTCCTAACAAAGAGGGAGACGGCGGTATTAAAATAGCTATGTTTATCTGAGTGATATCCGGTACAGTGTTTCCCATACATTTATTAGTGGCAGCCCACCACATTATCAGCGCAGACCGCCACATATTGATTTCTGTGTTTTTTACAATTTAAGATGGAGAAAAGTTGTAGCTATTTGACTGCATATTCGCTCGCTCGCTCCCTCTCTCTCTCTCTCTCTCTCTCGCAAACACATTTACAGCGGACCAGTCTGTGTATTGAATGGTTAGTATCATAAACAACGCTGCACAGATACATCCAACATGCTGTCAATGTGGAGACCCACCTTGAAAAAAGGTTATTAGCAAGCATGTAAGAAGCCTAGCTAATAAGGAGAGCTATGATAACCTTATAAAACCCCGCCGCCGCGCTCGCCAGTTTTTTAACACTGCAGTAAATCAGACACGCCGGTAGAAAAACATTCTTGTCTCCAATTTTTGTTCAACGGGTCTGGTAGTGTCACATTTCAGTTTGGCCAAGTAACATTTCTTTTCTTTGACTGGCAAGAAATACCAGCTAATACTAAGGTTATTTACTTGTTATGGATTGTCTGCCGGAAGTTAAGTTTGGGCCAAAGTAATGCACATGCGCAGTACCGTTTGTTTATGTTGTTACTGCTGAAAGCGTCTATACAAGGAGAAAAGTCTTGCATGATTGCATAGGCTAATAATTTGTGTTTAATGGTTATTTCATTTCATTCATTATTTTTCTATTGAAAAGATTTGATTTCCATTACACGAGAGTAGATGTTAAAACTTCATGCTGATTTGTACTAGGCTTTCGCCAAGATAAGCAACACTAAGACGTAGCTTTACAGTAAACTATGCTTCACCCATTTACGCTTCTTTCCATATGGTGGTGTGACTCCCCTTCTGTCCGGCGTTAACGACTGCAGTGTACTTGGCGCGTCAGTACACACGACGGCTGCAACTACAGTGTGGTCTCCTTAGTGGACCAGCACGAGTAGGGGACATCTCTAGGGTCTTCAAGTGGGCACCTTCCGTCCTCAGTGTTTCGTCGACTAGCCCACGACACCTCAAGAGGGCTCGACAGAGTCCCAGAGTCACCCCCCTCCATCCCCCACTCAACTCAGCCCAGCTTACTGACCTCTACATCCCTCCTGCTGCTGAGACCTAACCACAATCTCACAATCTCTCAACCATACGCGCCAACCCGTTTGACTAAGGCTGTCGAGCCCCACTGGTGCGTTAATGCAGTTTCAGTGGCAACGGTTCCGTATGGCATACCACCTACCGCAAAACACTATATCTGCCCAACCACCCGTCATTCACGCAATATACACAGGAACGTAATGACTGTAAATACAATACAGCCTATACAAATAAACCAACAGACTCTTCAAGTTTTCAAGAATTCTTCGAAACCGCAGCGTGGCGGCCTGTACACAGCCAGCTAGAGTCTTTCCGTCTCAACCACAGCCAGTTGCTGCTCCTCTCTGCTGCTTCAGATAAGTTCTTTACTGTGCGACGCAACTCTTGGCCACTGAATCCGACGTCTCTGAGGAACCGGGTTGTAGACTCTGTACGGAACTCCATTAGGCCCTGGAGATGATGAAGCCCTTGCCTTTCTCATAGCCTGCTCTACCTCTTTCCACTTAGGTGCACATACCTCCATTTGATATTCTGGTGGGCTGATAGGTGGTATGTCTGGTGGAATTGACATAGGCTCATGCCTTTTTGCATCTGTATACGTTTCCTCCAAATATCTCTCTAGCTCAACCCTAGATGCTTTTAAAGTGCCAATCTTCTCCCTGGTGAATAACTTCTTTACGAATTTGAATGGGTCTTTATAGAAATTAGCCCTCGCACGTTTCTTCTTTTTGTAGCGTTTCCGTAGGCGCTCAGCTCTGCGTAATGTTGCCAGCTTATCTTTTATGGCAGTTTGTAAGAGATTGAGTCCCTCCTTCTGACTTTGTTCTGCTCTTTTCCATTGCTTCCTCAGCTGTCTCCTTTCTCTAACTAACCCTTCAATTTTCTGCTGCCGTCTAGACATTCCAGGAGTAGTCTGTACTTTTTCCTTCCTTTTTTCCACACCAAACCTCTCACTTCCATATGCGTAAATGATGTCCCCAAATTGATCCAGCTTCTTTTCAACTGTACCAGTTAATCTTTCCAATGCAAAGCATAGATCTGTGTTTACGGTGTCCCATGCCGTTTTCTCACAAGCTCTTGGCCATCTAACTCCAGGCCTATGCCCGTTGAGGTTCTTTTCTCTCTTATGCTGTTTAGTCTGACCGGGTTCACAAGTATGAATATGTTCATCACTAACTGTGCAAGCCCTCCTCTCCTCTATGACAGGGGTGCTGATATCCTGAGAGCTGTGGTTTGCTTCCTGTCGCTGGATTTCATTCGACTGACTTGACTGACTTCGTAAGAAGTACTGATCAATGCGAGGCCCTTATCCCTTCTCCCTCAAGCATTTCATTTCCCCTTGATGAACCTTCAAACCCTTGACCGTTGTCGCCTTGCTCCAGCCACTGCAGTCACTGGATGTATCCAGATCTTCATGATTTCCATTACACGAGAGTAGATGTTAAAACTTCATGCTGATTTGTACTCGGCTTTCGCCAAGATAAGCAACACTAAGACGTAGCTTTACAGTAAACTATGCTTCACCCATTTACGCTTCTTTCCATATGGTGGTGTGACTCCCCTTCTGTCCGGCGTTAACGACTGCAGTGTACTTGGCGCGTCAGTACACACGACGGCTGCAACTACAGTGTGGTCTCCTTAGTGGACCAGCACGACAACCGTCTGGATTGACCCAAGTAGGGGACATCTCTAGGGTCTAAAAAAGAATGTTTACAAGCTGTTCAATTCATAAAATGTAGTTAATTAAAAATGAATTTAAACTAAATTAATTAACTTAATCCATAAAATGATTACTGATGGGAACCACGAAAATGTTTCAATATGTTGCCCGACGGAACACTTTAACGGTTTAGTTCACCCCCCAAAAATAATTTCTGTCTCGCTCACACACACACACACACTCTCTTGCTCACTCACGATCGCGCGCACACACTCTCTCTCTTCCTTACTCGCGACACTTACACACACGCGCTCACTCACTCGTGCTCGCACAAACACACACTCGGCCTGTTTACACGAAAACGATTCCGGGTGAAAACGTAATAATATTTTATCGGATGTGCCTTTCGTTTACACGGCGACGGCGTTTTTGGGGCTTAAAAACGCAAAAAAGTGAAACCACCCTCCAAAGTGGAAATCTTAAAAACGCTCCACCGTCGCGTTTCCGTCTAAACGGGTAAAAACGCAAATCTACTAGGGAGAGAAGTAGAAGGAAGGTTGTACGCAGGCGCACGGACTTGTTGTTGTTGTGTGGCAGTGCTTCACATTGCCACCTAGCCGCCTGGAGTGCATACTACATCGCATTTCTAACACTTTTGCGTCTCCATATGCACGCAGATTTCCCCCCCATAACGCTCGTCTAAACGCAGAATAAAAAGTGAAAACGAAACGCCACTTTTGCGTTTTCTCTTCAGATCGTTTCCGTGTAAACATGGCCTCACTCTCTCTTTCTCTTTTGCTCACTCGCTCTGAAAGCTGCAGGCGTTTTTAAATTTTCCGCCATTTTCTCACTCCCGCTAACTTACATTGGCCGTACCATGAGAGACATGAAACAACAGGACGCATCACGGATACCGATATCTGCGCGCGAGAGAGACCAAGTGGCTGAGCATTAGTATGCGTGCGCTCTTTTAGACACACTTGGATATTTTTATTTATTTAAATATCGATACTAGAGTTTGAAATATCGATACACTATCGTGAAAAAAAATATCGCGATAGTTAGCTGTATCGATATTTTTGCACAGCCCTAATTTTTATCAAATTTCCTAGTGTCCCACATTAGGAAATGTGGTTTCCAAATCCGGGACAGTATGATCAGCCTAATGTGGGACAGTACTTCAATGAGTCAAAAATGTGTGGTGGGGCATGTTTTAAACATTTTTTATTTATTTTATTTTAATAAAAAATATGAATAATGTTTATATTAGACAAATCTTAACTAAAGAAAAAAATGTTTCACCTAAGGCACTGATGAAATGGAAATTCACGACCTTTTTTCAGAATCTGTGGTCAGATATTAATATGTAATTCCTAATAAATAAGTCAAAGAAACTCACTTTAAAATAATAAATATATATTATCCAATGTAATGATTTTATCAGTAAGTTTAAAGAAGGGTTCTCCATTATGCTGTTTTGCTAAAGAGGAAACAGAAACAATAGTACATTTATTTTTTAGTTGTAATTATACCAAATTATTTTGGTCCAACGTTTATCTGTTTATTTTTTAGGTGTTTTACAAATGCATCACTGGATGGATACTATAACAAAAGATTTTGTTATTTTACATATTTCATTCATTCATTCATAACAAAGAAAATTACTAACTAAGATTTAAGAGAGAATTTAAAATAAGATTTTACTATTCTACATGTATCAATGTGATTTTTGGTATTTTATCATAGATTTGTCAGTGTCCCACATTGGGGGCACATCTGTCCCACATTAGGAAGCTGTAGATTGTCTCAGGCAACTTGCAATAAGAGCACTAATATGTCTATAATTTCTCTTATGAATGGGTTATCTGAATTTTCTCTTTTGATTTGATTAGGACACATACTAGGGGTTTTAAAATGGTATTGGGTGTGGATTTAATGTTTTGGTTACACATCGCAATATGTCACAGAAGTCTGAAGTGCAAAAAATGTCCCACATTAGGGCAATTCGCCCTATGTTTGATGAAATCCGAGAGCTTTCTGACCCCAGTGATGTGTCGTGGACGTGGTGATCACGTGAACAGCGTCAGAGAATGACACAAAAGAGAAGAAATTGTTGAATAAAGTCGTTATTTTTGTTTTTTTGTGCACAAAAAGTATTCTCGTCGCTTCATAACATCAAGTTGAACCACTGTAGTCACATGGACTATTTTAACGATGTCTTTCCCTTTACATTTGTGGGCCTTGAAAGTGGTTATATTACATTGCAGTCAGAAAGCTCTCGGATTTCATCAAACATATCTTAATTTGTGTTCTGAAGATGAACGAAGGTCTGGTTGTTTAGAACGACATGAGGGTGAGTATGACAGAATTTTCATTTTTGTGTGAACAATCCCTTTAAGGTTCTAAATAACCTTTTATTCTAAGACTGTATTTTTATTGCATTTAAATATTCTCTAAACATCTGTTAACAGATTCTAAAATGGTTATTAACAGTATTTGTCTGCACATCATGCAGATGTTGATAAATGTGAACTAAAGAGAGCATCTGATTTTCCCACCACAAGGTGGCAGTTTAGTGTTATGTTTGTTTTTTTGTTTTTTTTATTATATAAATGCAGTAGAGCAACAAAAAGTATGTTTTTATGATTGTGGATGCATAATTAATTTCTTGACCAGCATAAACTGAGTCATTGAAACAGTAATTCTGTAGTGAGATGTTAAAACATGAATCAGAGTGTGCGGTGGACACAGCGGGCAGTGAAACTGAGCTGCTCGATTCTTGTTTTTCCACACCATCACACTCAATTCAGCTTTAAATGAGTTTGCCAGCACTTCACAGCTAGCTATGCCACATCGTCCTTCTCCAACGTTCACGTTTTACATTTCTGCAGATGTCTTCAATTATCACAGCATGCCATTCTAACCCTCTGTGACAGATCCTCCACTCCAGTGTGTCGATGAACCCCCCGTGAGGATGCGGAATTAGACAAAAGTCATGTCAATCTCCCGAGAAGGCTTTTATGGAAGAAAGAACAAAACCATATTTACAGTAGATCAATCTGCGGGACAGATTCAAATGTTCGAAATAAAAGTTCAACATGATTACAAAGAGTAGGCCTATTGTTTTGTAATGTGTACGTTACGCTTTCTCCTGATAAAAAATTATAAACATGACTGGTTGCTGATTCTGCCATGATGAGCATATTTATGTATTATTGCATTATTCATAGTTACTATCTATTATCTCACTGGCCATATTGATGTGTTGCTACAAAGCTTGCTGCCATTTCTTTGATGTGTTAAAGGGAGTTCTTTGGCCCTGCTTCGGAATATGGATTTTCTTAGTAAAATGTTGATTTACTCAACAATCACACCCCATGTTTTATGTTCCAGCTGGTTTTTGTTGAAACATTATTTAAAAACATCTGAAAATGATTTTATTAAAATAAACAGATTTTCTTTGTTTCACTTTTTTTTTTGATGAACCCTAGCTCCGTGATAATATATAATATAAAGGATTTGATATCATGAAGATTTAATATTTAATGAAGAATTTAACTAATGATAATCTAAATAAAAATAAAGTAAGATAAACCAATTCATAATTTATTTAGTAAAATATGATAGATAGATAGATAGATAGATAGATAGATAGATAGATAGATAGATAGATAGATAGATAGATAGATCCTGAACAATCCCACAGTGATGCATCTGATTGGTGGAAGTCGTGTAATGTGTCTGGTTAAACCCCTCGAAAGTCCATGAAGACTGAAGATCGTGTAATGACGTAGGTCTAATTCATTGGTCGCACGTCAGAGGCGCCTGCGCCATTGGATGTGCCAACCATAGATATCCATAATAAAGGCTAGATGTCTTACGCAGAGTCTCTATCGTCATCACCGGCGGCCATCTTGTCACAGGCTAGCTTTCTGGCGGGCTATGTTGTACCAGAGACTATTTATATAATAAAAGGACTTTGGTGGTATGGTGAGAACACAAATACTCTTATCTTGCTGAAATCTTGATGGATTTTCAAACGGTTTGGTTTCCTTACAAACGTTATTAACGTGGCTGGATAATTCTGGTTGATTATTTATTTATACACTTATTTTTCATAAGTGTGCAGTGTCATAACTACATCTCTGACGTTTATAACAAACCAAACCATTTGAAAATTGAGCAAAATCGGTAGAAAATTGAGCAGGTTATGGTTATTTAAAAAGTACATGCACCATTAAAGGGTTAGTTCACCCAAAAATGAAAATTAAGTCATTAATTACTCACCCCCATGCTGTGACCTTCGTTCATCTTCCGAACACAAATGAAGATATTTATGATTAAATCTGAGAGGTTTATCACTCCTCCAAAGGCTCCCTAAGGGAACGAAACTTGACGGCCCAGAGAGTCATTAAATAAAATGTTTAAATATTCCATGTCGCAACAGTGGCTCAACTATAAGTTTATCAAGCGACGAGAATACTTTTTGTGCGAAAAACAAAACAAAAATAACGACTTTATTCGACTATTCCTTTTCTTCCTTGTAGGCCTGAAACGAGACTTCAAGAGATTTCCACGACGCGTACGCGCGAGAACTTAACTGAAGTAGTTGAAAAAGATCGCAATTCTAGCGCATGCGTCGTGGAAATCTCTTGAAGTCTCGTTTCAGGCCTACAAGGAAGAAAAGGAATAGTCGAATAAAGTCATTATTTTTGTTTGTTTTTTCAAGATGGCGGCTCTATTGACGCATTCGTTCCAAAGAACTGCCGTAGCCAGGCGACATCTAGTGTTTATATCTATGGTGTGAACGCAGCTTTGGTATGTATTTCTTTGAATGTTATTATTTCGGTCTTATTGCCAGGGAAGCTTGCTTTGCTGTTTATTGATATTTTTTTAATTATATTTTATCAGTAGGAAATCGCGCTGAAGAAGTCTCATTCCGGACACATCGCGATATTTGGCATTAGGTCACGTGTGCCAGGTGTTGGCAAGTATTCTTAACTGGCCTAATAATGTTTGATATAGGCTAATGTATTTTCTGTTTGTCGATATTAATCAGATTAGCTTACGTTCAGTCACTGCATTTTATCTGTCATCTCCACAGAGGCTTTGCGTTTCATTGCTTTCTAATTCAAAACAGGGTGATTAAACACTGTCTGTCACGTGACGTTATAGGCCTAGAACTTTAATCAGGTAATCATATTCATATCAGGTTTAAAGTAGTACAATTAGCTCCAATAGATTAATAGATTAAATTACGTGACCATATCATGTATTGCCGTGAGACTGGGTTGCAATAGTCACGTAAAGTGACGGCATCAGCGTCGGCATCTCCGTTGATGGACAGTTGATTTCCTTTCGTCTATATTCGACGATGAGATTAACATGAATGTCTATCTGACGGACCCCCGCGTCGAAAAACAACGTCAAGGGTACACCTTTTTCGTTGAAACTTGACGTCAGGGGTCCTTCACCATGCGTCAGACATTTGACGAGTAGGGAGTGAGACTGTGTTGGATGTGCAGGTGCCGCAGCACAGCCTATGAGCGAGACAGATGCTCAATGTGTTAGCTGTGCAGCTGCAAATGCGTTTTACATATAAGCTTCAGTAAATCGAGGAAAAGGAGTTTCCCTGCGCATTTACTACATAATTCACTGGAGGAAAAAGTTCACGTGGCCGTCGTCAGATTTGGAAGTCGCTAAAAAGGCTCTTTCGCGGTTGTGGCTTCAGTCGACTTCAGTGAGGCGCGGTGGTTTATGGGATGAGTAGTTCCTTCGGAAATGAAAATATGTACACAGTCTTGTACCTTTGACTTTTTTTGGATTTTCTCTTCGTTTTTTCACTCTAAATGATATGTTGTATGCTTATGAGTTCAGCCGTAGCTTATCCTCAGACATGCTCTAAAACTCTTTAAATGCTGATTTTCCAAAAAATGAATGGGAAATTTACTTCCGGCAACAAAGCTCTCTCGGGCTGTGGGCGGGACTGTGAAGCTCTATTTCCCATAACTCACTGCCCCGACTCATGATTCCTTATTGCATCCACCTGTGTCTCATTACCTTGCCAATCTCAGCCTATTTAAGGCCATCCTTAAAAATATTTTGGTTTGCAGTAACAGTGTACAAAATTCCCCCTTACGCATGCGCGAGTCGAACTTGTTCAGACTTGTCTGAGGTATGTGCAAAAAGTTTCGTTCGGCAGCGTCCATTAGGCTACACAGAGTTTTTCCTGGCATTGTTTAGTTTCTAAAAGTCTTTTTCTTTGTGTGGTATTGCTGTGCGTTCATAACTACGTAAGTAAATATATTTAATTTCATTGTAGATGGGTTTTAGAGAGTGTCAGAGCGTGATTCAGTTTATTTTACCTCAGAAATATTATTGTGTCAATATACAGGCAATCAGGCGCGGTGCTCGCGCTTATTCACCGAGTCATCATGTTATATTTGTTAACGATGTTTATTTAAATGGGAACGGGAGTTGCTTGTCCTGTTAATATAATAATTGTCTTATCGGCATATTAATAATGTCGCAAAGAGCGCACGGGAGTGCTAGAGCAGCGCACACACTTTGTAATCTGACACCTCTTGTTAGCAGCAGCGGTCTGTTTAATGAAGCTGCATTTAGAGCATATATATTTCAATAAGCTTTTGCTTTAATTAATACAACTTTAATCTCTCTGTGTATATTTATACAGGTATTATCTGTGTATATTCTGTCATGTCATATTGTCATTTATATTTATTATCCTTATTTTGTTTTCTCACAGAAACCACTTTTATATGTATATCCACGCAAACCTGTCTACGATCTGCACTTTTGTGGCTTAATAAATATTAAGAATGGACAAGTTCACTCTGGAGTAGCGGCAGTTCTTTCTAACCGAAGAATTAGGCCAGTTGAGTTCCAACCATCCCACTGCGCGCAGAATATCCCACAAAATTGGTCCTTCGAGCCGGATCGGGACATCAGCTGCGCTATGGCTACATCCAGAGATTACTACGAGGGAGAACAAGTGCCAGATCCTCGTCCAAGTCGTACCCGGCGGGTGCCCACCTACTTGGAGGATTATGTGCTTGATTATCCACTTCCACGTCATGTTCATTCTTCACCAGAAGAGGTCGCTGCAGGAATATCCTATACAAGCCAGGGCACTCCTGCTCACAGGGACAGAGACTTTGAAAATGTAAAGCTTCATCACTTAGAGGCTCGTTGGAAAGATTTAAGCAGTGAGATGAGAGAGCTTCAAATCAGAATGGACAGTGCTAGACAGGTATCTTTTGAATCTAGATCTCCTGCTTACGGACACTATGAGAGTCTTCCTCACATTGAACTAAGTAACACTGGATTAGAACCCTCTATGACTGTAGTATCGTCTCCACAATATGAGGAAACACTTTACCACGAGCCCGCCATGCAGCTGCAGTCGCAACCAAGCATGCATCCACCTAATATAGCTCGTGTATCTTCCCTGCCTGGGCCACAGCCTCAGAGACCATGTGCCGAACTCCGACGATCAGACTCATGGCCCCCCACGGCTTCTCAGCCGGTTCAGCCTGCCTATCCTCAGGTACAGCCACAGTATCAGCCGATTCCAGTTCACCTTGCACCAGCCCGCATACAGCCACCGCATCAATCAGCTGTTGTACAGCCTAAGCAGTCTTATGTGCAACCCCAACGTCAGCCAGTTGCTGTACCATCTGCGCCAGCCTCACTGCGGCCACATTACCAGCATATAGGGCCCGCTCCAGTTCCTACTGTACCAGCGCAAGCAGCGATGCATCCTCAACGCCCTTATCAACCACGGCCTATGCCTCAACCTCCTTGGCCTGGACCACAACCACAGTATTATTATCCTGTCAATCCTGTGGCACCTGGACTTATGGAAATGGCCATTGCATCCTCCTATGGCATACCCAAACCAAAACTGGCAGTCTTCTCTTCAGGGAAAGAGAGTGATTTCCTTATGCTCAAGAAAGGACTGGACAGCATCCTTGGTCCACACAGGCATCTAACAGAGGACTATAAATATCAAGTGCTTTTGGATCATCTACCTCTACCCGCTGCTTATCAGGTAGCTAAGAGATATGTCAACAGCCCATTTCCTTACACCAGTGCCATGCAGGCTCTTGAGCAGCGATACGGTCAACCAAGACAGTTAATTCAGAGCGAGTTGAGAGCTATCCTCAATGCAGCAGCTATTCGACCAGGTGATGCGCAGGGATTTGAGGACTTTGCGGCAGCTGTTAACACACTGGTGGGCATGTTGAATACAATGGATGGACCCTCTATATACGAACTGCAGTGTGGCTCCCACGTTGACACTCTACTGACTAAACTGCCTGTCAGCTATAGAGACTCATTCATAGAGTACTGTCTCAACAAGCACATAATTGTGAGCGGCAGTTCCAGGACTTACACTCTGCCAGAATTTGCTGAGTGGCTGGAAAGGAAGGCCCAGGCCATTCAAATATCTAGGCGTGTAACAGGGTCAGCGCATACAGAGCCCTTTCGGCGAGAGCAGAAGCCTCTTTCTTATTCCAAAGCCAAGGTAGCTACAATTCTCACAGGCAGTGAACAACATAAAACCATCAATTTGCCCTCCAGCTCCCTCACAGACACTAAAATGGCAACTACAGCTAAAAAGCGGGATCGCTTTAAGCCCTTTTGTCCCTACTGCAACAACCATGAGCATTATCTCAATGCTTGTACAGCCTTTTGCAAATTGAACCACTCACAAAGAGGAAACTGGATTAAAGAGCAAAATAAATGCTGGAGGTGTGGACGAGGTCACAAACCGGATAGCTGCACGCTCAAGAAAACTTGCTCCACCTGTGGAGGACTCCACCTGCCTGTTTTGCATGAAGTTGCAGTGGCTGCGGAAAACCAGAGCATACTCACAGTGAGCACAACCACTTCTCAAGTTTACTTGGATCAGGCCAGTCATTCAGGCAGAGTGATGTTGAAAGTTGTCCCAGTAAGACTACGCAGTGGTAAAAGGTTCATGGATACACATGCTGTGTTAGATGATGGTTCGGAAAGAACAATTATCCTGCCAGCAGCAGTCAAACAACTGGGCTTGAAAGGATCAGAAGAAACTTTGACTCTCAGAACAATAAGACAAGATCTCGTTCAGCTAAGAGGAAATGCAGTCTCCTTTGAGGTATCTGCGATATCACACCCAAATGTGAAACATCAAATCCAAAGGGCGTTTACAGCTGAAGAGCTCAATCTGGCTGAACAGTCTTGTCCCGTGAACTCACTGAAAGGAAGATATGGTCACTTAAGGGACATCCCGTTGAAAGGTTTCACTAAAGTGCAGCCTTTGCTACTCATAGGATCAGATTATCCACAGCTGATCACACCAAACTGCCCAATCCGTATGGGACCGCTTGGTAGCCCTGTAGCAGTGCACACTCTTCTTGGCTGGACAGTTCAAGGGCCAACAACCTTTCTCCAGCAACCCTCAAATGTAAGCTCATGCCTCCAGACCACATTCCTGGCTCCAATGCAAGAGTTACGTCAACATGTTGAGCGGTTGTGGCAGCTTGACCTACTGCCACTGAGAAACGAGAAAGAAATAGTCCGTTCCAGACAAGATAAAGCTGCACTTGCGATGTTGGAGGAGAAAACAATGCATGTTACAGTTGATGGTACAACCCGCTATGCTACCCCATTACTTCATAAGCGAGACGCGGCTAAACTCCAAGCAACACCAAATGCTGTTATGGCTCTGTTAAGAGCTACGGAACGTCGCCTGGTTAATAATCCTGATCTGGCGAAAGTGTATAACGACGAGATACACAAGCTTGAGAATGCAGGTTATGCAGTGCGAATAACCAACCCAGAAGGTGTCAATTCCGGTAATTCATGGTACGTTCCTCACCACATTGTGCTGCACAATGACAAAGCCCGGGTAGTCTTCAATTGCTCTTTCACTTACAATCAAATGAGCCTGAATGATAATCTACTCCCTGGTCCCACTCTTGGTCCACCACTGCTGGGAGTCCTGCTCAGGTTCAGAGAGTATGCCGTTGCGATAAGTGGAGACATACGAGCCATGTTCCACCAGATCAGACTGTTACCTGAAGACCAGCCATTGCTCCGATTTCTCTGGAGAGACATGGAAAGAGATCGCAACCCAGACATCTATGAATGGCGAGTATTACCATTTGGGACCACCTGTAGTCCGTGCTGTGCTACTTATGCCCTCCAGAGACATGTCAGAGACAACAGTGCGGGTAATGAAGATGTAGTGGAGTCTGTCCAGCAGTCTTTCTATGTGGACAATTGCTTACAATCTCTTCAGTCTCAGCATCAGGCTAAAAAACTCATTGACAAAATGAGAGCATTATTAGCATCTGGTGGATTTGACATAAGGCAGTGGGCTAGCAATGTTCCCAATGTGATTGCACATCTACCCGCCGAAGCTAAATCAGTAGGCTACGAGCGGTGGCTTTCGGTAGACAAAACTGATCCACAAGAGTCGACCCTCGGCCTAGTGTGGCATTGTTCCCAGGACACTTTAGGTTATAAACACAGGCCTGTGTCAACAAGTGGAAAAGCCTCAATGAGAAATGTCTATCGCATCCTGGCAAGCCAGTATGACCCATTAGGTTACATCATTCCGTTCACCACAAGGGCCAAAATCATGGTGCAATCACTATGGAAGAGAGTTGGAGGTTGGGATGAACCTCTGCCAGCTGACCTTTTCTCAGAATGGCATGCATGGGAAGAAGAGCTTCCTAACCTACAGAGAATAACACTGCCTAGGTGTTACACACCAGCATGCAACAACACCTCCTCCACTATCGATATGCATGTCTTCTGTGATGCCTCGGAGAAGGCATATGGCTCTGTAGCCTATTTACGGGTAGAAACGGATAATGACATTC
The DNA here is from genome assembly GCA_030578255.1 of Tiaroga cobitis. Taxonomy (NCBI): domain Eukaryota; kingdom Metazoa; phylum Chordata; class Actinopteri; order Cypriniformes; family Leuciscidae; genus Tiaroga; species Tiaroga cobitis. The sequence goes on from CM060592.1 coordinate 24,427,453, forward strand.
GAATCGCATTCATCATGGCGAGGTCACGAGTGGCACCCAAGAAGCAACTCTCCATTCCACGCCTTGAACTCTGTGCAGCATTGTCTGGAGCTCAGCTAGCCAAAACACTGAACACAGAACTTACACTTAATCTCCGACAGACAATCGTGTGGTCCGATTCAACAACCGTATTACACTGGATACAGTCGGAGTCATGCCACTACAAAGTGTTTGTGGGCACGCGAATCGCAGAGATTCAAGACCTCGTTGGATACGAGAATTGGAAATACGTGGATTCGAATAACAACCCTGCCGACGATATAACCCGGGGTAAGACCCTCATAGATCTGTCCCAAACCTGCAGATGGAAGCAAGGTCCAGAATTTCTGCACCAATCTCCAGACCACTGGCCAATCCACCCGTCAGTGTCAGTAGAAGATTCAGAAGAACGCCGTAACTCCACATTCTGCGGTAATGTCACAATCAGTCATGCCTCTTTACCTGATATAGATAACTGCGAATCATGGGAAGACCTTATCATGACCACATATCAGTCTCTGCATGGTTCGGCAGCACCCCATATGTCTGCCACAGAACGCATAGAGACTGAAACTGCTGTACTCAGACGTGCACAGACTGAAAGTTTTCCTAAGGAAGTGCATGCCCTTAAAGCCAATAAATCGGTACATTCAAACAGTCGATTACACTCCCTTTCTCCAACTTTGGATCCTCATCTTAATCTGATAAGAGTGGGTGGTAGATTACGCAAAGCTGCAATACTGTCAGAGGATGCACTTCATCCTATTGTGTTGGCCCCAGAACACCCCATAACAAAACTTCTAATCCAAGACTTTGATAACCGCCTGATGCACGCAGGTTCAGAAAGAGTCTTCGCCGAGCTAAGACGAACCTACTGGGTTCTCAGAGGCCGCCAGGTGGTAAAGAAGTACCAGAGACAATGCGCTGAGTGTCGAAAATGGCGTGGCAAGCCCATTGTACCTAAAATGGCTGACCTGCCTGCTTCCCGTCTGAGAATTAATCAACCTCCATTCTGGTCCACAGGAGTTGATTGTTTTGGTCCCTATGTAATCAAAATTGGCAGACGGCAAGAAAAGAGATGGGGCATAATATTTAAATGTCTCACTACAAGATGCGTACATCTCGACCTGTTATGCAGTATGGATGCAGATTCATTTTTACTAGCCCTGAGACGTTTTATAGCAAGGAGAGGAAAGCCCTTTGAGATCATCTGCGACAGAGGCACCAACTTCAGGGGGGGAAAGCGCGAGCTTTCTGAAGCCTTTACCGAAATGGAACCATCACTCCAAGAGCAACTAGCCAAACAAAAAATTTCCTTCCAATTCAACCCACCTCACGCACCTCACTTCGGAGGAGTATGGGAGAGGGAAATTAAATCAGTCAAGGCTGCCCTCCAAGTTGTCCTGAAAGATCACACCGTCTCGGAGGAAGTCCTTACCACAGTATTGATCGAAGTGGAAGGCATCGTAAATTCAAAACCCCTGGGGTACGTATCATCTGATATAGCAGATCCTGACCCTATTACCCCCAATTTGCTGCTCATGGGGCGGCGGGACGCTTCCCTACCTCAGGCTGTGTATGGACCCAGCAATCTACTCGGACGGCGCCGCTACAGATACAGCCAAGTGATCGCCGATCACTTCTGGACCCAGTTCCTCAGAGACTACCTACCCAGTCTTCAGCTTCGACAGAAGTGGCAGAACATCACACCAAATCTAGCCGTCGATCAGGTTGTATTGATTGTGGACTTTCAACTTCCCAGAGCACAATGGCCTGTTGGTAAGGTAACCCGAGTTCTACCAAGCGACGACGGTGCAATAAGAACTGTCGAAGTTGACATCAAGGGCAAAACATATGTCCGCCCTGTTGCTAAACTAATTGTGTTACCTGAAATGCCTAAAGTTTAGTTCGTAGCACCAGTAGTTAGGCTAGGACATTTTGTGGACTTACAAATTTCCTGTGTAAATTTGTGGGGCGGCTGTACAAAATTCCCCCTTACGCATGCGCGAGTCGAACTTGTTCAGACTTGTCTGAGGTATGTGCAAAAAGTTTCGTTCGGCAGCGTCCATTAGGCTACACAGAGTTTTTCCTGGCATTGTTTAGTTTCTAAAAGTCTTTTTCTTTGTGTGGTATTGCTGTGCGTTCATAACTACGTAAGTAAATATATTTAATTTCATTGTAGATGGGTTTTAGAGAGTGTCAGAGCGTGATTCAGTTTATTTTACCTCAGAAATATTATTGTGTCAATATACAGGCAATCAGGCGCGGTGCTCGCGCTTATTCACCGAGTCATCATGTTATATTTGTTAACGATGTTTATTTAAATGGGAACGGGAGTTGCTTGTCCTGTTAATATAATAATTGTCTTATCGGCATATTAATAATGTCGCAAAGAGCGCACGGGAGTGCTAGAGCAGCGCACACACTTTGTAATCTGACACCTCTTGTTAGCAGCAGCGGTCTGTTTAATGAAGCTGCATTTAGAGCATATATATTTCAATAAGCTTTTGCTTTAATTAATACAACTTTAATCTCTCTGTGTATATTTATACAGGTATTATCTGTGTATATTCTGTCATGTCATATTGTCATTTATATTTATTATCCTTATTTTGTTTTCTCACAGAAACCACTTTTATATGTATATCCACGCAAACCTGTCTACGATCTGCACTTTTGTGGCTTAATAAATATTAAGAATGGACAAGTTCACTCTGGAGTAGCGGCAGTTCTTTCTAACCGAAGAATTAGGCCAGTTGAGTTCCAACCATCCCACTGCGCGCAGAATATCCCACAAACAGCAACAAAAAAAAAAAAAAAAAAAAAATGGGTCGGTAGGTAGGCCTAGGTCTATATTTTTTTTTCAAGATTCAATGTAAAAAAAAAAAAGTACAATTTTGGTCATGGTGATTAGGTAGGTATGAATTTAAACAATTTTGCCATATTGTGACGTCACTGACTGCGTCTTCAAACCGTGCCTACGGGCACACCATTGCAAACCTCATTCTGATGCAGGTTATATAGACCACAAATAATTTGAAATCTTTGTCAAAAACATGTTTATTGCATTAATTCCAGCTGCATTCATTTGTAAAAAAAAAAATGAGGCAGAATCAAGAAAGAAAAAAAGCCACTAGATTTCAATGAAAGTGAAACAACTAAATTAAAATGACTTTAGAATTCACAAACAGTTAATTGCATTAGCATGCAATGTAATACATATGAGAAAACATAATGTGTTACATTTGGGATGTTTACATCCATAAAACAAATGTCGTGGAATGTGTAGGAACCCTGTTAACATGACATCCCTTCGATCATTGCTCTGGCCAAACTATGTCATCTTTGGAAAAGGTGCCCTTTTCAGTGCAGGCTTGTGACTGGCAACACAATTTTATAATTCTCCAGAAGGTCTTTGTCCTTCTCTGCCCCAGGTGCTGCACAATATGCACACACATCCTTCCTAACTTTCAGGTTGTCTGAAGCATAGTAGGCAAACTCTATTGGAGTCGAACACACCAGCTGCAACCTGATGAACACTGTGCCATGCAGGGAATCTTCACCTACAAGACAAGTGGATATCCTTCATTATTAACTGTTTATCCTTTACGTTATAGTTTTGTTTTCTCCAGAGATCCTATATATATATATATATATATGTGTGTGTGTGCGTGTGTGTGTGAGAGTTTGCCTGTAATTGGTTTTTAAGAGCCATGTACTGAAAACTGTCACAAAAGACCACCTCTGGAATATGACTACATTGACGGAGTGCACATAACCTAAATGGACAGAGACTTGCCTTCTACGGTCAACATGGAACCACAGCTGTAGTCATGCTTGAAGAGCATTCTCTGGAGTGCCCGCTGATCACGAACTGTCAGTGACTTCTTGGTATAGATGCAACATGGCTTTCCACACTCATAACACTGGATTGTAGCTCGCACATTCTGTCCCACAAGGAAACTGTTCTTGCATCCCTATATCAGCCAAAGAACAAGAATAAAGTTTGCTTACAAATGGCAAGATTGCTTACGTGATTTCATGCAACAAACACCACCACAACACTGTACATCAATAAAAATCTAAAGAGAACAGCAGATAACATGACAAAGTTCAGGAGTGTCAAATTCTTTAAATGCATACCTGTTGTGTTTCTGCGACAGATGTCAGAGTTCCCTTGCTTCCACTTGGCATGTCTTTTTCAGATGTTTCTTGTCCAAACAAGGAATCAAAAGACTGAAAATGGGCTCCATCTTCAGAAAGCAGAGGATCTGGTATCCAAGCTGGTAAGTCTCCCTCAACACTGCTTCTCAATGGCTTACAACAAGCACGATCATTACATTTGCGAAATTGCACAATGTAATTTCTCTCCCTACCATGTTTGGCCATGAAGGTTTTGTAGTTTTCCTTATTTGCAAGGTCTTTCTTGTGGTACTTGCCGATCTCTATTAAAGCATCAATTTTGGCAATAATATCAGCCTGTTTCTGATGGACTGCAAAATCAGATGCTGGTTCCAGAATAGTGAATGGCCTTCCTTTCAGCTGAACACGAGTGATGCGCTCTTCCAATAAATCTTTTATAGATTTGGCAGATCCACTCCACTCATCTCTGAGCTTCTCCACCATATCGGCTTTCTTTCGAATATCCTGCATCCCACCACAGCTTCTTAACACCTGTTCAACTTCTGCTGAGCATTCCTGTCTGGACAGAGCAATGTTTTGGAAGGCAAGGTTTAGAACAGACATGATTCGCCCAGCTGTGTCCCGGCGTTGTGCGCCCAGCCACAAGAATGTCCAAGTCTAGCGCCCTAAAAACAGCAGCCAGGGACAGTTTTACACCTTCATAGGTAACCCTGTGGTCAGGCCCTCCGTCGGAATAAATGATCAAGAAGGGCTTCACCTTGTCCATGTCATCTCCCAGAAGCCTCATCATCTCTGTTGCGTGCCTGAAGGCACTGCTCGGCTGAAATACAGAGTCCTCCAGGAGCACAGTGACCTGACCCCTATAGAAGGAGTCGTCAACAGTCTCTGGTATCTCAACATTGAGGTATACAGATGGAGTCAATGACCCTTTCTGTTGCTGGTCATGGTCGAGGGCTCCGGGCAGACCACTGGAAGCTGCTAAGGACTTTTTCCCCCGCACTCCAGATGACATGGCTAATCCTGGCTCTCCGAAATCTATTTTGGACTTATCATCTACACAAAGAAACGTTGTTAAATCCCTTTGCTTGACTGCAAAGGAACGCATGTACTTAAAGAGAGCTGCGCAGTAATGGTCGTCTGGGTGTGATGAGCGTAGCTGTCGTGTCTGAACCTGAAATGTCATGTGTACTTTACTTTTGTACAGCTTTGCCACATTGCTGTAAGCATTTTTGGGAACAAAGGCAAACAGTACAGTGGTCTCACTGGGGATCAGAGTGTTTGGTGGACACTTCTTGGCTACTCTTTCAATTAGATCCCTCACAGAGATGAACTCGGACAGGTGGGCGACCCCATGACGTCTTTCATCAGCTGCAGTTATCTGCTTAAGTTCCATGTTCAGCTCATCAAAGAAAGTGTCAAAGGTGTCTTGGGGACGACCTTTATTTAGATGACGAAGTTTAGTGACAAGTTCAGGGTCCTCACCTAAGATTGCCTGTCTCACTCGTTCATCAACAGCCGGGTTTTGGTCAGCTGATGCGTCAGATAAGTATTCAGCGTAGATGTGACGTAGAACATGTTTCGGCATTGAGATGTTTGTTGCTGACGATACGGTCTTGATGAAATCCTTGCGCATTGCTCACGTATGATAGACGGGCAACTTGGATTCCATTGTTTTCATTATTTGGACTGCCTTGGTCATTGACTCCTCCTCCTCTCTCATGGTTGGAACTTTCCAAAAAATGCAACCCCCCCCAACATTGCCACCGGGATCATACCTGTATAAAAGATAAAAGATACCATTTAATAAAGGAGTTTCTCCCTTCATCATGCCAAAACATTGAATACAAGTAACTTAACAAGTGCTGTTGAAATTGGCAAGAACTTTAGAGAACATTAAATTTGGGTACACCTACAAGCAGTAAACAGTTTCTACACTTCAAACACAATGTTTTAAGGTTGAGTTTGATTATCGCAACCACTATGTAAAAAAAAAATATTCTTATCAACACATACCTTATTTGGTCAACAGCCACTCCCACAGCATTGAATTCATCAAGAAAGCGTTGCCGTTCTGTTCTATTCTTGAATGGTGATGCTGCATGTTGACATTCATCAAAAATGATTGGCTCGTAAAAGTCCTTGGTGTTCACAAGGTCCTCAATTAGCGAGTACATTGTTTGTTTTGGTCCTCCCTCGAAGTGCAGGACTTGGACATTTTCGGCCAGTTGTCTGGCTGGATGAGGCAGAGACTGACGAACCTGTTGAGCCTTTGACGAAAGGTCAAGGAATTGGGAATATTCACTTATGGATACTGCTAGATGTTCCAGGTCCTTGCCATAGTCCCCCATGCAAATTTCTGTTCCATTAGTGTTTGCAAACTTGTAACATGAGTCTTGAGTGATGCTGAGTCCAGTTGTGGTGCCTTGATTTTCTTTCTTTTGTAGTCATTGTACCCATTGTAATTGTTCATGAATCTGAAACACAGAATACCACCACAACATGCAGTGATATGGCAGATGTCAAATACATCCACCAAACCACCACCACCAAGTATGAACTTTACTCCACTATTTCAACTGGTCAGTATTCCTGGTCTTTAAAATCCTGCTATCAAAATTGTGCTGTTGATTCATGCTGTTGTTCATTTAGATTGCATTAAATACCTTTCTGGAATACGGGTTATGGATCCAGACTGGTTCAGGGCTCTTCTTTGAATTTTTTCTTTTGTACCATCCAGATACCACAACGTGTTTACGAGTGCCAGCACGTAACAGCTTATTTCAACATCAGCCATTGTTCCAGGGAACTTTATTTCTTGTCTCTTCATGTCAGAGACCACATCATTAAATAGCCGATCTTTAGCTGTAACAAAACACAACATTTTTGTCTTAAAATGTATATCTTTAAATATGCTGTACTGTCAGAAAAGTAAACAAAAAAATATATCATATGAAAATATATTATAAAAATATATATTTATTTTCAATGGTGTTACTGGTTACTAGGTTATATTGTTTTACTTGCATCCACCGCTAGGTGTCAATGCAACCTACAAATCAGAGACCGCAGTTACGTTAGGACTGTCACTTTTGTGAAAAATCCGGTTAGATTTGAAACATAAGTGTTCATTGAATCGATTGTAAAATCGATTTTCCATGTCTAAAGACGTTTCCATTTTCGCCAAATATAGGCAAATCCACGGACAACTAACGGGCATTAGGATGAACGTAAAGAGGGCGCTTGAGTCAGCAATATTTAAAAGTCAGCAATATTTCTGATGATTTAATGGCGTGAAGTTTCATGCACAATGACAAACAGGAGTGCACCATTCAGGGATTGAAATTAACACCCTCCAACCCGCCAAATAAGGGTAAAAATTAACTTTGGCGGGTAATGCTGTCAAATCACGAGCCAGTTTGGTGTGTTTCTATGTTTACTCACTTTGCTGGGGAAGTTCGCGTAAGCCAAATCTGCGCGGATTTAGCGCAAATACGCAACTCGTGAGTCCTCATGATATATTAAATACAGATTATTGCGCAGAATCTGCGCATTTCTGGTTTACTTGAACACACACGTCACTAAGCAACAAATAACGGCGCGCTTGTTCACTTGCATTGAAGTAATAGCGAGTGTAGTGATAATCAGATAGGTAGTCGAGCCAGCTCTGGTATGTGGAGTAAATTAACTAGATTTAATTTACTAAAGTTCCCCTCCCTTTCTTCCATTCGGTGAAAGAAAGGGAATAGTGTTTTGAATTGATTAAATCATTTACTCTGATTCGCACATGCAGCGTTTGTCTCTAATGAATAAAGAAATGCTTTGTTAGGACATGTGACCCAAAAGAACATGTGACTCGAGACGACGGAAGAGAACAGGCCCCTAGGGTCTCCCCTGATTTGATCACCTCACAAACAGAACATTGTGTAGTGAGGAGCTCCGGCTCACTCATTACACAAAGCAGCCTGAACTCTGAAGAACAATCACATACACACACACACATGCTTTAACGTACACTCATACACAAACTTTGAATATTAAAACTTAGCATATAAGCATGTCATATTTCATGTGTGTTTCCCAGTTTATAGTCACTTTGTGTATGACGTGTGTTTGAAGGAATGAACTTGCTTTGAAGGAACTAAATGCTTATAATATGCATATCTCTGTATTCTGATAATCTTCGTGTGACGTGTTTGATATGTCTGTAATTCCCTCAATCTAACGGAGCCGAATTCCGATAAGTAAGGTGCATTATTTTACACATTTCATATTTCAGGAGCCGAACGGCTCAAATGTAATCTCCTCATGACTCAGTGGGCAATTCCTCACAGGACAAAGAGAACTGTGTCCGCTTCAGATCCGCGGACGGTCATGTGTCAAACAGGGGCGTGAACCCTCCTCTCCATAAGAGACACAGAAGAGCGCTTACGTGGCGAGAGAGCTTTTTCCCTGTGAGAGGTTTCCGGTTCCATGGCTCCTTAGGGAGCTTTCTCCGTTTTTCTTTAATCGTTCTTTATTTTTGTCTTCGGACCTTTTCTTACGTTTAGTTTCAGTGAAATGAACGTAATCGGCAACTTCAACTTTAAAGAGACTCTTTGAACCTTCAGCGACCACGCTCGCCCGGAAGAGCTGACAAAGCACGCACCCGCTCTTAAGGACAGACACGCAAGACGCGGTTCTCCTCGGCAACACAAAGAGAACCATTGTGCAACTCTCACTCTCCTATCCCTGCATCGGTCCCCGGTTCATTTCTTCTCGCGAGGAAAATGAACCCAGCCCGACCTCAGCTGGCAAGCTTCACCTCCAAGGACATTCAAACATGCCGCGCTCACGCGCGCTGGACGAACCCGAACACTCGGCATCCACATGACCGAGAGAGACACACGCCGGTTTCTCATCACCCATCCAAAAGAGCTTTACCGGTGCAAGTATTCCGTTTACTTTCAAAGTTTTAAGATCTGTTGATTCTTATTGTCTCAAAGGTTCTGTGTCTGTGATGAATTGTGCCACAAAGATAATCTCTCCAGATCTCCTTACTCTCAATCTCTCTCTGTCTAGCTCACATGATCTTTCGATCAGACCACTCTCTCTCTCTCTCAATCTCTCTCTCCCTCCCTCGTTGTTATTTGTTTGTTTCGTTAGTTTTACTGTTAATGTACATATATGTATCCCGGGGTTTTTAATGTAGAATTCTGTATCCGTAGTTTCAATTATTAAAACCATATTCTTGATTGCTTTCTGTCTAAGAGCTTATATTACAAGTCAATGAAATTATGATCTTATCGCTACAAAGCTTTACAAGTTGTTACGATTTCAGTAACGTAAATTTTATAAGCACAAGAAAATTAATGTTCACGGCCGGAACATTGAGATTTCTTGGAGTTTATAAAAGGGGATAACTTTGTTGAGAAGTTGGTAAGTTAATCTTACGGCTGTTTGCTGGACAAACCGAGTGTTTGATAACTTTAAGGGAATTAATTTAGTTATGTCATATAATCGATCTGTAATGAGACCATTGATGTATGAATGAGGAATTATAATTCGTTATGATGTATCATTCATATATTCGATCGCTCTATTTTCAATTTCGATAATTTAACTGCAACATGCAAGATAATAATCATATCCATGATTAATTATGAAAAATCCCTATGAATAATTTGAGCTAATTAAGGCAAAAGTCATTGTTGCTACACGAGTATTAAAAAGCTTTTGGTTAACAGAAAAAACATTGTTATTTTCCAACATCCTACATGTTCTGTGTACTGTATTGATCTGTCCACCTAAAACACATTTTTGGTAAAAAAAAAAAGAAAAAAGAAAAAAGCTGTTAAAATCGATTCCCTATTTTCGAAACTTTTGTTGGTTAGTCCAATCGATTGTGGAATCGATTTTCGAACGTAAAGTGACAGCCTAATGTTTTCTTTCTCAGCCAAAAGGCTCCAACCAGCAGCTAGTTCTTAAGGTGGTTAAGGACTAACGTTAGCTGTCCTTGCTAGCCTATAGCACAACTCCATGTAATATAGCTTACTCCTTGGTACACGTATTTGACCATTAAGAATTTCAAATAATGAGCGCCTAATGTTAGGCTCATAAAGACATATTTCACAAGCAAAATTCTCCATCTCAAAGACTATTGAAGTTAGTTTTTAACGTTAACTTGTAGGCTAGTATGCATGCTAGTTTCAAATAAAAAAGCCTGCTCTGCTAGTGGTCAAAAATGCAAACTCACCATTATTGCAGGTGCGAAGGACCGGGTCCTTCGGGGTTTTCGCCTGCGCCATCATGATGGAAAATGCATTCCTTTTGTTGGGTGGTGGTGGTGGCTCACTTTGAAATTTAAATTTAAAAGAAACCACTTTGATGTTAGGGTCAAACTGTAGCACGTCCTCAATAGTTTGAGTTTCCTCCACCAACATTTTTGTGGTTTCCTTTAGGTCAGTCGACACGGTCACCGTTAGACTAGATGGGTGAAGCGAGGGGAAAAGATCTGGGCACAGTTTTTCCAGAACTTCGTGCCAAGTCAAAGCGGTCGAGATATTTTAAGACATTTTTTAGATGTATTTTAGTGGCCGAACCCGTATGACTCTGAGCGGTGACCGCGAACATTTTATTTACTACAGCCGCAGCCATCATTCCTAAAGCGCGAACGTACAAGCCATAGTGTGACATGCGTACCAGTGTAAACATAATCATAGATGACGATGACGCCATGCGTTTTTATTTAAAAGAAAGAATTTAGCCTACGTTTGTATGTAGGCATAAGCAATTTATATTCACAATACTTACTAAAATATAATTAATATCATTATTGATTGAAGAGTAAAAAAAAAATCGGTCGGCCTAATTCAAGTTTACAACCGGCAAGTCGGTCGGACTAAAAGGGAAAAAAAATAAATAATTGGGTTGGTACTAAATTTACAGGGTTAGTCGGGTTACGGCAAACAAGAATATTTTTAAGGATGGCCTATGTGATATTCTATGTGCATTGTTTGGTTAGTCTACAAAAGATCAGACCGAACGTTGCATACAGTGCGTTTATTTCTCTGCCACGTATAAACACCACCGACGTAATGACGTCGACCATACGTGCACGTTTGCTGATATACTCTGAATGTTACATCACTTCTTTTTTTTTTTTTTTTTTTAACAAATGAACTCGGTTATGTTGTTTTCACTTCAGTTATTTGAGTAATCAACACCTAAACATTCACTTGGTCTGTGATCAAAACAAAACTCTATGAAGTATACAAACAGATTGCTTCAGTATAATAACTCAGTTAAATGCCTATTCAGAAACAATTTCAGAAATGGGATATAGAGTTGCCTTTACATACATTCTCAGATTCTGAACGAACTTTTTTTTTTTTTTTTAGGACACGTTCTCTTCGCTTAACACTTAACATATTGAACACATAACGGTTGTGTCACCTAGTCCATACCACCTCTAGTGCATTATGTCCATTTTGCAGTCCTACTCAGTCCATGTTACCCGTTTTTCAGAATGTGACAAAGTCTCTGAGGAATTGTGGAGGCTGTCTGTGCCTAGTAGGGTATCTTGCCACCACTGGGACTGTGTCGTCAGTGACTTCTTCATCCTCTTCTGCTGTCGATGTTTCACGCAGGCCAGGGTCAAGCTTTTTGAAGAAGGATGAATTTCTTGTCACTCGATGTCCATTCCACTCAGCGGTGACCATGGAGCCTTTGACTGTGGTAACTTTGTACGGCTTGCGGTTGTATGGTGCTGTAAGTTTGTTGCGCCTGGGTTGGGAGCACAACACCATGTCACCAGGTTGGAGAGAGTAATGTGCAGCGTGTCGGCGAGTGTCTGAGTACACCTTCATTTTGGCTTTGGCCTTGTGGTCTCTCCTTCGAAGATCCTTGTCCGATCCAGTGAGCGTGCTCACAAAAGGCATCTTTGTGTGTATCCTGCGTTTGAGCAACAACTCAGCGGGTGATGTTGTCGTTGTGCTGTGTGGTGTTGAACGGTACTCACGTAGGAATGTGTGGAGATGCTGCTTCCAGGGAATGTTCTCCATGTATGCAACACGGAGGCATTTTCCAAGTGTTCTCATGAACCTCTCTGCAGTGGCGTTCGCCTGGGGCCATAGCGGTGTGATCTTTCGATGGTGAAATCCCATGTAGGCTGCAAACTTGCTGAACTGCTCACTATTGAATGGGGGCCCGTTGTCCGTTTTTACAGATCTGGGGATGCCAAACATGGAAAAGATTTTATCTATGACAGGGATGACAGAGTTTGCAGAGGTGGAGTGTATTACTTCCACCATAGGGTATCGGGAGTAGTCATCGATGATGACTAGCAGGTGTTCACCTGTAGGTAGTGGGCCGTAAAAGTCTGCACTTACATCATGCCAGACTGTGTCGGGCAGGTCTGACATCTGCAGAGGTTCTGTGTGCGTTTCAGGTGTGGTGGCTTGACATGCTAGACAGTTTCTGACCATTGCCTCGGCCCGTCGGTCGATGCCTGGGAACCATACCTTCTCTCTCAGGAGGGCCTTCGTCTTTGTGATTCCCTGATGTGCCTCATGGGCGAGCTGAAGTACTCTGTACTCGAGGGAGGAGGGAATGACGATTCTGGAGCCCTTGAGTATGATGTCATTTTCGTGTGACACTGTGAGCTCGCTTTTCACATGTTCATACTGTTTTAGCGCAGCGACTTTTGCGACTGTGTGCTATGCATTGTTGCGTATAAGAACACTAACCTTTTGCAATGTTTCATCCTTGAGTGTCTCTGATTTGATTTCATCTAGAGTCATCGCTTTTGGTGTGTTGTTCTGCATGATGAAGTTTACATATTCTTCAGCCACTTTTGTGGCACGGGTGTTTTTGGTAGGCGTCTGTGCTGGGATTGGATGGCGGGACATGTAGTCTGCTGGATTATCAGTCCCTTTCCTGTATTCAATTTTGAGGTTGTATGGCTGCAACCGGAGTCCCCACCGCTCGATGCGGGCAGGCGGCTTGGACCTCGGGTTGTTCCAGATCAGTTCGAGTGGCTTATGGTCCGTCACCATCGTGAACTCCTTGCCGTAGATGTAGAGATGAAAATGTTCACAGCTCCATACAATTGCGAGCGCTTCACGCTCCGTTTGAGAGTAGCGCCTTTCGACGTCACTGAGTGCTCTGCTTGCATAAGCGATTATGTGTTTCTTTTTTTGGTCTTTTTGCAGCAGTATTGCCCCTAGCCCGACTGGACTAGCGTCGACGATGAGCTCTGTTTCTCTGGTCGGGTCGAAATATGCCATCGTGGTCTCGCTGGTGAGACTCTCTCTCAGTGTGCTCAGTGCTGCATCCTGTTCTGCGCCCCACTGCCAGGTCGTGTTTTTTCTTGTGAGCTTTCTGAGGGGCTCTGTTACTGTGGCGAAATTAGGGATGAAGCGTGAGCAGTAGTTTGCCATCCCCAAAAGACTTCTGACCTCCGCAGCATCCTTCGGCTTGTCGGCTTGGTGTATGGCGTCGACCTTCTTGGGATCTGCTGAAACACCGCCAGCAGAGAAAATGAACCCGAAGAACTCAAGTCGCGTTTTGTTGAACTCACATTTCTTTCGGTTTAATGTGAGGCCACGTTCTTTGAGTCGCTGGAATACAGCTGTTAAACTCTTGTCATGATCAGCCTGTGTCGCTCCGTAGACGATGATGTCATCGCTGAGATTCTTCACCCCTGCGATGCCCTGAAGTGTCTGATGGATTGTGTTTTGAAACACCTCCGTGGCTGAAGAGATGCCAAAGTTGAGGCACTTGTACCTTCTCAGGCCCAGGTGCGTTGTGAATGTGGTAATGTACCTGCTGTTGGGATGTAGTTCCAGCTGGTGATATCCCGATGTTAGATCCAGCTTTGAGAATATGGTCGCCCCGTTCAATTCATGAATAACGTCATCCATAGTGGGAGTCAGGTGACGTTCTCTTTGGATGGCTGTGTTTGCTTGTCGCATGTCGATACATATGCGTACCTTGTCTGGATCTTTGGGCTTTGGTGGCGTTACGATGGGCGAGACCCAGGGTGTTGGGCCTGTCACTTTTTCTATGATATCTTCATCTTCCAGTTTCTGTAACTCAGCTTCAACTTTTTGACGTACATGGAACGGAACTCTGCGGTGTGGCTGGCATGTAGGCTGTATGTCAGAGTTTATATGTAGTGACACTTGAAAGTCTTTCAGCTTACCAATGCCATCGAACAGCTCGGGGTGGCTGTTCACAAGCTCATCTGCTACTGTGAGGTTCACTGAGGAAGGGCTGATATAGCGTATGATTTTGATCAACCCCAACTCGTCAGCTGTCTGGTAGCTGAGCAGGGAGCAGCCATCGCCTTTAATTACATAGAACGTGCCATCTGTTTTGGTCTTGTTCTTCGCCTCTACACGGCCTGTGAATTTCCCTAGGATGGGCAGTGCGTCTTTGGACCCATAGGCAAGTATTTTGAGATCAGTGTGTAGGAGGCGGGGCTGAATGCCCAGCTTGTTGTATGTCACTTCACTGATGATGTTTACAGCAGCACCAGAGTCGATAAGAGCTGGCACTGTGTCTCCATACAGCTTGATTTGTGTTAACGGCTGCTTACTGTTGCTATTGCTTTTAACAGTGTATGCATAGGATTCATCTGTGCTTGAAGATGACTTGATTTGAGCTGGTTCACTTTGTGTTTCCACCTGATTGATTTTCTTTCTATAGCTGTTCTTGTATCGCTGTGTCTCTGCTTGCTGCTCTGTGTGTTGTGATTTTGACCTGCACTGTCTTGCAAAGTGGTTTTGCTTCCCGCATGCTTTACATTGTTTACCCTTTGCAGGGCATTCATTTTTGTGTGGCCACTCGCCCCCGCAGTTTCTGCATTGCGTGTTGCTGCCACCCGTTGGACGTTTTTGGTATGTCTTCTTGCGGAGTTTTCTGTGTATTTGATTCACAGCTGTAGTGGGATTTGAACCTTCTTCGATTCCCTTTGACTGCAGTTCAGAAAGTTCTAGAGTCCTGCCGTATTCAAGCAGTTCTTTTAATGTCTTGTTTGCCTCCCTCAAACCGTATTTGCGCACCCTGGAGGACGTGCAGCTTTGTATGATCTGTGACTTTATTTCATTGTCTACGTCACTAAACTCACAGTATTTTGCCAGCATACGAAGTCTCGTATTATATGCATCTAGATTCTCACCGGGCTGTTGTGCAGCTTTCCTGAAGACGTACACTTCGTACTGGACATTCTTTTTGGGCGAGAAGTACTCGGTGAGTTTTGCTTTCACGTCTGCATACTTGTCAGCCTCCGCCGCCACTGTGTCGTATATGTCGTGCACTCTTTCGCCAGCCAGATGCAACAGGAGGGCTTTCAGTCTTGGGTCCCCGGTTATATTCACAGCTGTAGTGTAGTTCTCGAACCGCTGAAGCCACTTATTCCACCTCGGTCCGACAGAGCTGGGTTCGCTCTCTGTATCGAACGGTGGTACGGACGGGCCGTGTGCTAGCGCCATGCTAACTGTCCGGTTGCTAACTCGCTAGCTCACTTGCTTTACAGCCGGTTGCTTTCACTCCGAACTTTCTTCCGCACGCAAACGTCCGCTGTCCAGGAGACGTTTTCGTTATTGTCGATCCTCGTCGCCAGTGTGATATTCTATGTGCATTGTTTGGTTAGTCTACAAAAGATCAGACCGAACGTTGCATACAGTGCGTTTATTTCTCTGCCACGTATAAACACCACCGACGTAATGACGTCGACCATACGTGCACGTTTGCTGATATACTCTGAATGTTACAGCCTAAACCATGTACACTCATTCATTCCCTGCGAAGTCTTGTTTGTTGTTTCGCTGCATTTCTGAGCATTTCTCTGGTTCCTTGTATTTCGGTTTTTGGATTCTCCGCCTGCCTTTATTTAGATTACCTGTTTGCCTTGTTCCCAAACTTGTGTGTTTTGTTTGTTTGGAGTACCTACCTGTGTTTTGATCTGTTGCCTGCACATTGGATTACGTGTCTGGATTACCCCATTATTAAAAGCTGCATTTGGATCTCAACGTTCTTGTCACAGACAGACAGATAGACAGACACAAATTACAACTGTCCCTCTGTTGTGGTGTCATATCCACCAACTTTATAAAAATATGTTGTATGAAATGTTGACATATTTGGTTACCAAGGAGACACAAGTGTCAGTGAAGAGCTTGAGATAAAAGCCATGCACATGTGTGAAGACAAAGAAAATGGTAAATATCACTTGCAGAATAGTTTTTGTGTTTATATTCAAATAAAATCATTTCCAGTCGAGCTTTGATTTTGTACAAAGTGTGCATTTTTTATTGTATGTATTTTAGGATACACACATTGTTATATATGAAATATACTTAGCACAGTTTTAAAAAAATTTTTTTTTTATTATTATTTCGTTTTTTATTATAGAATGCTAAACAACATAATTTAACGATCCACAAATTGGACGAGTTACCCAAAAAAGCCTTTATCCTATTATCATTATACTAGCAACCCCAGCTGTCAGTCATCCAATTAATGTACTGTAAGGCACATTGAAAGGAAACAAACATCTGCTACATGACAAGTAACATTGTTATAAACCTCAAATAAATCAGATTTAATATCCACTAACAAGATGGAAGCACTGAGCTATTTTAGCATTTAGAAGTGAGTAAGATTTAAGCACTATAGCTCTAAATACAGGCCGCTGTCAGTTCAAATCCCTAGTCTCAGCTGAAGTTGTGCCTTCAAGCAAAGTGTTTAACCTGTTTCTAGCATGGCTGCCACAGAGTTCGACTTTTATTTGTTACTTGTGGCAAATTTGACTAGACATATGCAAAGTAAAGCACTCATACCAGTGCAAGCTGGATACAGCCAGATTTTCACAAGATTTTTGATGAGATGGGAAAGACAAAAAAAGGGGCGGAAATAATCTTTCGGTGGGTGTGAAAACAGTTCACAGGGGATACGTCTCTTGACATGATAAAAAAAAGAGAAGAAGGAAGAAGTGGCTCAGAGCACACAACTGAAATGAAGTGCGGATGAACATTCCCATAGGTAAATTATCCTGACACCATCAGAACACTTGATAGGCTGTTGAAGAGCATGATAATCCATGTGTGCTGGGAAATGAGCTCTTACTGTCATGTGAGGACTATTGAAGACTATCTATCTACTGATTGTATATATTTGTCAGTGAGATGTAACCTAAATCAAATTAAGGACATTGACATTTTCAATCATTACTAAAGTTACTATGACTTTGGGCGAAATCATGTAAATTGTCATATAAATGCTCTGCGATCAATGCAAAATTGGAATCCACTTATATATTTAAATTAGTCTACACACTGTTTAACCACAGAGCTTGCTAGGCTATACATTACATGATTGTTGTGTGTTGAAATCATTTGGCTCTCTGGAATACTTCATACTGATTGGTCAGTCGCGGCACTAGGCTACTTTTTTCAAATTTTCACTTTTGCCTGCAAAGATGTTCGAATAAACTACAATTGGTTTGGATGCTGTATACTAAATGTCAAAATAAAATACATTCATCAGTAAAAAATAAACTTTTAAAGCCCAATATATAACTTATATATATATATATATATAGGGTTTTAGAAGTATTTTTTTTTACTGAAATATGTATTTTATGTATGTAAATGTATGTAAATTCTAATGCCTCTCACACCTCAGACTTGGGCTCTCTCATCTAATACAAACGCAACTTCCTCCATCTTGTAACTAAAGTCCTCATTGTAAGACTTCGGTTTTAATAATTAATATTGTTGCATTATTTGTCTTGTTGCTAATCAGATTGTTTTGTCCGTTATAATAGACACATTTTTTTTTTCTTAACAGATACAGGTAAAGTAATCTTTGCACGATCGTGTCCGCATGTTTATTTCAGTGGTCATCGCAACTTCCGGTGCAGCGGTCGGAGTGTGATTAAAATAAGCACAAAATGTAATCTTGAGTAAGTGTTAACAGGACCAACCAATATTAATTAGATCCACTATTTAACACTTCTGGAAGTCATACATTTCTTTTATGTTTTTTTAATTATAGGCTAGGCTATAACTAAAATATGTGTTTACAATTGTTAACAAATCAACGTTCCATCTCCATGTTAATATTTATTTGGTGATTAGACATTTTTTAGGTGCGTTACTGCATTTTTATGTTTTCACAAACCGAGGGATGAGACAAGATGTCTGGTAATCAGCAGCATGGCACAGATGCTGTCGACAGAAATTAACTTGTTTGACTCTTGGACTCCAGCTTGAACTTTATTTTAGCTACGCCATGAGGAGTTGCAGGCTACAAAGTCTGAGATCAGTATTTATTCCTCTGCTGCTGTATCACCTGCACATTTGTTTGGGCTTGGGGAAAACACAGAGTCTGGTGATTCAGAGCGTGTGACGGAACATACACCTCTCTCTAGGCCATTTCTTGCTTGGTTATTTACGCATAGAGGATAATGGATTAACAGAGCCCAGGCTTTTGGCATCAGCAGTATGGCACATTGTGGGGGGGCACAATGAGCCATAGCACATTGCTCACGAACAGAAAACTTTGTGAGATATACAGTTGTGAGAAACAGTCTGTCGTGATCATCGAAATCCCCTTAAAGCCATAGTAAAAACAGTTTAGTCCCTCAACAGTAGCAACTATCAATTAGAGTTATGAGCGTCAATATGTAGGACTAGTGATTTTCCACAGGGCCAAGTCTGCAACAGCTGTTTAAGTGGATGGCTTTATATATAGCAGAAAAACCACTTGATTTGTTGTGATGTGTCACTTCTGTGACATGTTGTTGTGCAATAAACTAAATTAATGGAGCATTTTCAACCTGCAGTATGCACTACACTCCAACAATACTAATAAGACTAAGAGTCGAAGCTTTATTGTCAAGTGTGCAAAAGCACAGTCAAGTACAATGAAATAATGTTTTCTTTGCAGAGCTAAGATAACATTTGGCATTAACAACAACTGACTGAACACATAAGAACTCAGAACAATAAAAATATATGAGACAGCAGTTAGTTACGGTCCTCGAATTTGATTGGCCAACCACTGTTGCTAGAAAGCCGATAATTATTCGTTTCAGACACGTCTCATTTTTTGGTCACTCCCCATATTTATGACCATAGGCAAGTCAAAGTAATGGCAGTGAATGCAAAAAACACATACCGAGAACATTTTTACAGATCTCAAGTTAGCACAGACCCAACCAAATCTAACATTGGTGGACGTTTATATCCACAATCCATCTGTGTATACCAGTGAGAGTCTGTTGGAAAGTCATGGAAATGCTATTGTGGATTTTATTTTGCTATACTGGAGCAAATGGAAGTTTACCCAACTGGGCCAACTTCCCCTTCTGAAAACCCCGGAAATGAGAAAAAAAAATTCAGTGAAGAAGAGAAAGATCTGTCCTTATTAATAATTTGAATTATCCACTAAACCAATTCCTTCAAAAACACTGATACATTCAAGACAGAAACAATAAACCCATACCCGTGTCTTATGGTAATAAAATTGCTGTCCGAATTCAAATCTATATGTGTTTCCAAGAAGGGATTTATCCAAAAGGCGTTTTGTAATGAATTTTAAAAATAGACTTTTATTTCTGAAATGCTGGAAATGGGCGATTATCATGGCAGCAACAGGTATGCAATAACATTTTAAAATAACTATTTTATACATTTATAAATAAAGATTAGCATGACGAATAATTTTACTAGTTGATCAAATAGTCAGGTCAAATGTTTACCTTGTGTGAATGAGAGGCTGTGTTAACTTATTTCTGCAAATTTTCACATTTTTTAAATAACATCCATGATTTGGAGAGATCAAATGCGAGACAGAAAACCATTTAAACCACAGCACTTGCAATGTACTATTATTAAATAGAATATTTAGTAAATGTTGTAATAATAAGTAAATAATAAGTAATATAAGTAATAATAAATAAATGTTGAACTTCCTCCTTAACAAAACGATCATCTAAAAAGTTGAATCACAATAACCTTCCGTCACTGGATCATTTCTACTGTGTGCAAACTATATTTGTTGGCAGAACAAGAATAGATCAAGTAACTGGCAATGTGTCTGAAATCCAAGGTAAACAATAACTTCTTGTTAATTGAACTATTGTATAAAGCTTGGTCTCAATGTCAGCACTAGCAGCTACGGCATGTGTTATGCACATCATTTGGAGTTGATGAGCGAATGGGATGCGAGTAAGCCTTTATCTTGTTTGAAAGAAGGATAAGCAAAGAGCTGGATTTGCTGCCGTAGGGCAACATGATTTTGCTCCCTTTTTTTTTTTTTTTTACAGCCTGCTGTAAAAACAGTGTAAACAGTTTGGTAGTTCTGAAGAAATTGTTGCCTGCAAATTGGGGGTAATAAAAGACAGACTCTTTAATTTAACACCTATGGGTAATTATCCTCAAATGACTAAGGTGCTAAATGAATGTCTGTTTTGTCACCTTTGTTGAGGTTTCCACCCGGTCTATTACTCCGAGATTACAGTGGTGCTAATTAAAAGAGTGGACATATATGAATCACCACAGGTCCAGAGAATTTAATTAACTTTCCTTTATTTATCAGCTACAGAGCTGTCACTCAGGTGTATTTAATAAACGTGTCAGGATAATTGCAGGTCTGTGCTCCGGCTCAAAATAAGCCACTCATATAGTCTCAAAATATAATCATTGCAAATAAGCCTCTGCAATTAATTCTCAAAGTTATCTGACTAAGATTAGAGCTGACACCTTCCTGCAATATTCCATGCTAGTTGAACTTCATCTAAACATCTACTGTTATTTCTTTTACATATCGATCTTTGTCCTTTTCAGACATTGTTTTACCTCAAGAAACCTCTGAAAGAGTGTTGTAAAACTCGTTGATGGAGTAGTTTGAAGGAGTTGAATGTGCAATGACTCATCGTGTCCCATTGAGGAAGTACCAGAGTTCTCAAAGCAAATTGGAGGAGCTCAATAATGTGCTTATGGCCTCTCGCCTCAATTCCCTTCAGCAAGAAGAGACTTCATGCCATAAGCGCAGCTCCAGTGAACGAATTCACACGACCTCACTCGTACAAAAATTCGTACATATTTTACGAGTTACCAAATTCGTATGAATTCGTACGAATGGCCCACCCCTGACACCGCCCCTAAACCTACCCATCACGTGGGTTTAGACAAATCGTACGAATTCGTACGAGTGAGGTCGTGCGAATTCGTACGAATTAGCCACCTTTTAATCATTCGTACGAATTCGTACGAAGTGGTCGTGAGATAGCGTTGGAGAAGCCCCTCCATGCTGGCTCATGATTCTCTTTAAGAACTTTGAAGGAATTGCATTAATTCCTCGCCATACCCTTGGTGTAATTTGCTGGTTGATAATATTCATAAAGCATGTCAGATAAGCTGATGAAAAAGGAAGATAATTTGACAACATTTGATATTGAGAGTCATTAAATGTGTGTTATTTATTTTTTTACCTCAGTCCGTTTGTATTAAAGTGTAACTTTGCTGATTTTCAACCTGCTTTGTATTATTACAGTGTCGCCGACGGTAATATATGTAAATGAATGTTTACTCTTTCTCTGTATTATATGGGCCGAGACATTCCCGTTTATTTGTCCTTTTACATCATCCTGCAGACTTTTGATAGCTCTAGGGATTTATAGATTATACTTCTGCATTTTTCCCCCGCCCACGGAGAGTCGGGTCAGCAGAGGGTTATATTAACGAAACAGTTATTGTAAGAGAAGGTTTATCATTGGAAGTTATATTGTACTTTGTGTCCTCTTTAAACAGCATTCTGGTCAAAATGGAACACTTTGGCAACAGCTTTCCTGTACGCAACAGCGTTTTTCTTCGGGGTTTGGGCAGAACTGACGGAATGGCAGTTTCTTTTAAGTTTTCCCCTCCATTTGGCCTAAAACACTGTGTTCATATAGTCATCCAGTTTTAAACATTGACTACAGGTTTACTTGATTTTCCGTCGCTGTGTTCTCTCCATATTTACGATTTAGCCACTGCCTACAAAAAAAAGCGAAAATAACCTACTTCCGCTAAATGTTTACTCTTTCAATTCTTGCACCTGGGAACAATACAAGTCGACAGCATTATGACTAAAGCCGGGTGCACACGGTACGATTTTGGCCACGATTTGGCCATCTGAGACAAATTTTGTGAATCCTAAAAGATTCCTCTTATCCTGGCTAAAATCTTCTGTCTCTTGTCGCTATTCACTAGTTTAACATGTTCACCGACAGCCGATTAATGACCAAATCAAATTTGACCTCCGATGAAATTCTGCTAGCGTCATAAGATTTGACACACAGTCCTGCAGTGAGGCTTCTCTTATGACAACCTTCAAATAAAAAAACGATAGGAGCGCAGAACCTGATGATGCAATTAGTGCAACAACAACAAACCACTACTTGCTCCACACATATCGTCTTTGTATTTTTTTTTAGTTGTTCTTTTCAGGACAAGCCATGATCAAAATGTGCGCAATTTCATGATGTAAAACTCTTGAGTGTGTCTTGACTGCCATACAGTTTGACATTAATAACAACAGAGACCCTACAGTGTGACATGGCTTACAGCTGGGATCGTGTGGGATCAATGTGCACCCGGCTTAAAAGTTTGCTAAGAAGTATTTCCTACTAAAGCAAGGCGGTATTTGACTCTAGTCAAGCGTATCCATAGTTGACTGGTGGCAGTGACCTCATATGGCAACATGCCCAGTGCATTCTGGGTGTTAGTTTTCCCATGGCAACGGCCTTTTTTCTCTATTTTCTCTAGTCAGTCAGCACCGTTTTCGCAAATGTTTTTACCTTTCTACAACATAGCCAGCCAAGTTGTATTGAAATCCCATTTTCCAGAGGTGAAGTACTCTTTAAGTGTTCACCAATGTCAAAGAAACAGGTTGTCCTTTCTGCTTTGACAGTCATACTCTTCTTTTGTGCATTTCCTGTTCGTGTGTCGCCCCTGTGGCCCGCCTGAAGACATTTTCAATCTATTATAATGTTTCTTCACGCGGCGGACTGCATGACTTATCTTCCTCAGGCTTTAAGTAATTATCCCAACCATCTGCCTGCATCTCTGCCACAGATACGGGGGACCTTGACACCCCTGTGTTCTGCCTTAGAGACTGCCTTCAAACCCCGGGGACACAATACTTTGCATGCCGCTTTGAAGACATCGGCGGAGCTACTCACAAGGTCATCAGCAAGAAGAAAGCATTATGCTGGATGACAGTGTGAAACAGGTGAGTAGTTGTTTTTTGAGAGATGTGGGAAGCTTTGCTGGCTAATTAATTACATTGCAGGGTTAATTAACATTCTTGCTATATTTGAACTTTGTGAACAGAATATTTTTTCCATTATTTATGCAGATTTGTGCAGATTAGATGAGACAATACAGACCAGATATGGACCAAGAAGATTTTTTAGTATCTAGATCTTAAGTCAATTAAATAAACACATTAATACATTGTATTAAAAACAACAACAACAACAACAACAACAAAAAACCCATTCATTTGAATTCTATAAATTGATTTGAATGAATACAATTTGTGACATACGGCCAAATCATCCCATCTAATTGCCCAATTTCCTTCAATATGTCATAACTACATAATGTAATATTATATATTTCCGATTATGTATTGTTTTATTTTAACATATATGAATGTTAATGCACTTAGGTAAGAGTAAGATTTCCTGAAAATGTTTACTTTGCAGTAATGCATATTCTGCTCATGAAACGTCTTTTGAACAATCCTGATATTGATTCTGTCCGAAACAATATCAAGATTATTATTGTAACTAAAAATAAATAAAAAATGTATGTAAAAATGACAAAAACAACTAACTTGCTAAAACTAAAATGAGTGAAAATATACAAATAAAATCTAATTCAGAATATTTAAAAAAAAAACTATAAAAGTACATCAATAAAACTAAAATAACACATGGTCTGAATGTTTTTGTAAAGCCATCCACGTCTCATCGCCTCCTCTCTACACCTCGGCCCATTCCATAAATGGACCCTAAAACACAAACTTGAATGTGACTAATTCATTTGTATTGTGTTATGTTAAGCATTTAGCTATATGAGTGGTTTACATAATGTAAAAGGAAGCACTGGGGCATAAAAAAAAGCCTTTTTGAGAGCAAGTGGGAGTACTTTAGGCATTGTAATAGACATATGTTGTTCAGAAATGTTCCAGTGCTGTCCTAAATTGATATATGGGGTATATGAACAAAATAAACCACTGATTTCTTGTGGTTCACATTTGCTTCTGATGCATATACACCATTTTACCTTAAATAACGATTATATCACATTACTGTGATTCATTATTTAAACTTCTGAATCATTTCTTTCTGACAGATTTTTCATGGAAGTATTACAATTTAATAAAACCACAATAATTACTCACATTAGTGTGTGCCAGGCATGAGGTTTGCCGAAAATATGTCGAAAAGACTCCAAACAACGTTGTATTCTTGTGTAGAATCCACTTGGCCTATAAAATATAAGTACTCTGAACCCAACAGAATGGTCTCTGAGCTGTGGGCTATTATGTAGTTCTCTATTGTGATTGAAGTGTTTGCACTCAATAAAGAGCTTTATAAATGTTTACGCCTCTAAGCAGAGAGAAAGAGTGCCGTTCCCTTGGAAAAGCATGGTCTTCCAGAGAAAACACAGGTGTCAGTCTACCTTTCCTCAGGCTATGTCTACAACAGGAAACCAGTGAAGCACAGAAAACCGGGTGAGTGACTTCTGAACCGAAACCGACTAGTAATGGAAACTAAGCCATGATCAAAGACCCCCTTCTCAACATTCAGTGTTTATGCAAGGCATCATAGAGCAATTTAAAATTGCTAATGTTCAAAATGGCCTCACTGGAATTGTGACAAGCCTAGTATGCAAGTATAGAGATGGATTTTTAATTTGCCATCAATGTTTATGTGAAATCAATGTTTATTCCAGCACCACAAAAGAAAAGGTACGAATAAGAAGTATATATCTGGCTTATTGCATGCTTTCTTTGTTATACCTTGACGTTCAAAGTTTTATAGGGTAAAAAGTGTGGGCTTTTTTGCATGTACCTTTTTAACACATGTCGACTGATTCCTCCCTCCAGGCCGAATAGCTGTAACTTTCGCGTCTCCTGCATTGACATGCCTGAAGCAAAGAGGAGCAGAGAAGGTGAGTCATGTCTCATTATTCTCAAGAATGCAACTTCAAAGCTGCCATGGCAGACAATACATTATAACCTCCATTCAACAGCCATTCAGCAGAGCCGGCTCACATCTCAAGTCGTTATTCATCAAGTGCAATCTAAAAATTGATAATAATCTTAAGTGTATATAATCAGAGGTAAGTAGAGGTTTTTCAAAATGTCCTTGTCTGTCTGTCAGTCAGGAATATGTACAGAGTACCACTGCTAACCTGTCAACAAACACTTGGGTTCCTGTTCTAATTGTGATACTGCATCTTTTTAAACTTCTAAGGGGGTAATGTGATTTCATGAGATTAATTCAGTGACATTTTTTTGTTGTTGTTTTTATTCCATACAAGAGACTCTTAAGAATTCCCAGTTGCCATGTATGCACTCTCGTTTCCAGGGGTTAAAGCAAAATAAAATCTTTTGACTGAAAATGTTTCCGCAGCCTGTCACACACCCAGTTTAAGAGCAGTTTTTTCTTCTTCTTGTAATTAGGAGTGAGTATATGCTTTACCTTCACAAATGAAATACTCAAAGAACATTTGCATTTAAAGAAAGGCCATTTTGAACTGCGTTTCTATTATTTACAAACTTTATGAAATTTCAATGTTTTCAATCTAATGCTTTTACAAGACTTGACTCTTTGTGATGCAGTCATACAAATAATTAACCATTTGCATTACTTTAACACGTTTTTATAATAATAAAAGCCAACAGAGCTTTTGCCGAAAAGTGAGCAAATATCTCTAACTATACATAATATAATATCTGTTTTTAACCTTGCCATTATAAATAAATAATATAATGTTATTTTTTTTATTTATTTATGTTGATTATATGAAAAGTGAATAGCATGAACAGGGCCATACGCAAGATTTTATAAATACCGAGGTCCTTGCTATAGTGATCCTGCTATGGGTTCGTGGGTATGAGTCCATGTTCCCATTGTATTCCCGGGCAAAAAGTCTTCTGAGCAACAACACACCATAGTGGTATTTAATTTCTAATATGAATCCGATTTTTGAACAAAATGGGTTTAGTGAATGATTCAATGACTCATAAATACAGTCACTTATTTTGTTCCTGAATGAATCAATGTTTTAAATAGACTTGGGAGACTTGGGTTGGATTCCATTCAGGTCATGTTCCCATCACATTTCCCTTTCTTCCCTCTCTCTCTCTATTACTGTCTACAAATAAAATGGAGCAAAAAGCTCATACAAAATAGCATACAACTCTTGTGCTATATTCCAGTAAAAGCGGAGTCACACACAAAATTTTGCTGGTAAAAAGATCCATTGTCCACTATGTGACGTGCCTCTAAACTAGTAATGCACAAAGCAGCATCTTGCAGGTCAAATTGGTGA
The DNA here is from genome assembly GCA_030578255.1 of Tiaroga cobitis. NCBI lineage: Eukaryota > Metazoa > Chordata > Actinopteri > Cypriniformes > Leuciscidae > Tiaroga > Tiaroga cobitis. The sequence goes on from CM060592.1 coordinate 24,454,212, forward strand.
ATTCACATGAAGAACTTGAACCTGATGCATGTGGAAATGGTTTGCCCTTGAGCAAAATTCTAGATTGCGCAAATTCTTAGCTCTTTTCCTGCCATTGACAGATTTTTTAAAATCATTTATGAGACAATGCTTCCCAGCCATCGATGGAATTTTTCTGGCTTTCCATGTTTTCACTGTTATAGGGGACGCTATTATGCATCTTCTGAAAGAGTACTGAAAGTCTTTGACAAAAGTGCAATTTTGTCAGTCTTTTGTTTAAAAATGTTTGTTTTTTAGCTTGCACTTACCCACATTCGGGTGTTGATAAAAAAAAAAATAAAAAAAAAAAAAAAGTTTTATATTTAGGCTCTGGGGGGTATTCCAGAAAGTAAGGTTATCTTACCGTCAAACATATAATACCCTGAACTCTTGGTGTCACAGAGTCATCCATACCGGCACAGCCCCAATCATCACCCAATCACCAGATTACTGACTCGCTGCACCTGCACTCCCTCATCTACACAGCCTATATATTCCCAGTTCACCATCCACTCATAGTCTGGTCTCGTCCCAGTATACACTGCTATGTCAGACTCCTTACCACTCCACTCATCTGAGATCGTCTCGTCCTTCATCCAGTCTTCCGTCTGTTATCCTGATCACCTGCCTTCGTGTTCAACTCATCACCTGCACAGTAGGGATGGGCAAATGATGCCTCATGAAGCACTGAGGCTTTCCCCTGATTGTTTCGGGAAAAGATTAGAAGCATCAAGAGTGTCGAAAACAGCACCATCTTGTGGCAGGTCAAATTTACAGCAGCCATAAACCTGAGTGCGCTGCGCCGTTGATTTATCTATTAAGCGCAAATAAAAGCCTGACACTAACATTTAAACGCTAAATGTTCAGTTTTCTGATAATATAATTCACATATTAAAGTGTGGCAATTGCTTTATGCAAGTAAATGGTGGAATAATTATTTTATGGTTTCTATGCTGCAGAATATGAACACATAGACTATAGATTTAAATTAAAAAAAAATTATAGTAAATAGACTCAAACTTCCAAAAACCTGTAGAGTTCAAACCTGTAGAGTCTGGGTTCAAACATTCCGACACACAAAGTGAAGCATTCACGTGACTGGAAAGAAAGTTTTCTCTGAAAACAATACGAGCTCCGGCACGGAGCTTCATGAGAAATTGCTCTGCGTATTCGATACGTGCTTTGAAGCTTCAGTGTCATACATCACTACTGCACAGAGAATCGACTCGTTCCCTTTCGGATGGTCAGTCGTATTGTGTAGCTATACGCTATGGGGAACCAATCCAATCACGCCGTGCTATGATAGGCGCAACGACATGTTCTGATACCCAAGTTGGGACGCTTGCATAAGGGTCCGAACCAAGGGCCTTTGACATGACGTGTTGAATAGGCAAATGCCCTAATTATGATGGGCCGGGTTCACCGAGGGAGGATATGTGCCTGCAGTGCAAGGACTTCCAAGTTATAAAACCTGGCGAAGGTAGACGGCGAGGACCAGCCAGCCACCATACATATATCGCCACTCCACTGGACCATACCCAGGGGGAGGCCATGCCCCAAGTGGAGTGAGCACTGACGCCTATGGGGCATTGCAGGCCCATGGAGGCGTATGCTAAAGCGATAGCATCCACCAGCCATCGGGACAGTCTTTGCTTTGTGATCGAAAGCCCTTGGGTGCGACCACTGAAGCTCACAAAGAGCTGCTCCGACTGTCTGTGATGGGCGGAGCGCTCAACATATGTTCTCAGAGCCCGGACCGGGCAGAGTAGGTGTAATTGCTGCTCGTGATCATTTGTACTTTGAACGGGGTTGAAAGCACTTTGGGCACGTAGCCGTGTCTTAGTTTGAGGATTACTTTAGAGTCGCCCGGGCCAAACTCCAGACAGGAAGCGCTGATAGAGAGCGCTTGAAGGTCCCTAACTCGCTTAACTGATGCTAGGGCTAGCAGTAGTGCAGTTTTGTAACAGCTCGAATGGAGGCCTCTTGAGAGCCCGAAGGACCATTAATAGGTCCCAGGAGGGCACTGTAGGGGGTCTTGGAGGGTTAAGCCTTCTTGCTCCTCTTTGGAAGCGAACAATCATGTCGCTTTTCCCTATTGACTGGCCAGCCGCCCGTGCATGGAAGGCTGCCACATAGACCTTGACGAGCATGGAGTACGGCCTGCATCCAGCAGCTCTTAGAGAAAAGAAAGTATCAGTGACACTTCACATAGGTTTGGGTCCTGATTTCTGGCTAAGCACCAGCCAGAGAACACAGACCACTTAAGAGCATAGAGGCGTCTGGTGGACGGAGCTCTAGTCTTGTTGATTGTGCTTAGGACACTCGCTGGTAGGTCCACGAGCTCCCGTCAAGGGGCCACACATGGAGGTCCCATAGTTTGGGACGGGGGTGCCAAATCGTCCTGTTCGCCTGAAAAAGAATGTCTTTCCTCAGGGGTTTTGGCCATGGGGCTGCTGTGAGCAGCTGAATCAACTTGGGGAACCAAGGTTAGGTCCGCCAGAGAGCTGGAGGAAAAGCATACAGGGGAAGGCTGGGGCAATCATGGGCCAGCGCATCCCTGCTTTTCGAGAAAGTAAAAGTTCAGCGAAGGTCCGAAGATCGTCGCTGAAGGAGATAAATCTGAATCCATGGCAAAATCGCTCTGCGCTCAGCATGGCAGGCTTCGCACCGATTGGTTCGCGCAGTTACGTTGCTCTGCCATAGGTTCGTGCAGTTATCACTGACCAGCCAATAGTGTACGAGTGAGTCTCAGCACTATGCTGGCTTTGCAGTAGCACTGCTTTATTATATAAAAGGCTTCAGTATTCAGAGAAAAGGAGTTTCCCCATAGCGTATCGCTACGCAATACGACTGACCGTTAGAAAGGGAACCACTTCAGTCATCGCCAGCTAAGTCACCACCATCATTCAGCAAGTCACCATCCTCTCACCATTGTCTGGTTCCCACTGTTTCACCACCACTCTGCTTCAATAAACACTGTTTGCACTTTAACACCTGTCTGTCTCCTTGGTTGATTAACACAAACCTTGCTTAATCGAGGGATGCTGGTTCCAAAAATGCGTCCAGGAATAAGTTCAGCCAACTCAGAGTATGTTCACGGTTAACCATAGACTGTAAAAAATAGCAGTTAAAACAACAGAGCGACGAATCCACGAGTCTCCATGGAAACAGTCGCTAAGAAAAAGCACCATACTACTTATTTCTTCTTCTTTTGTCTATTTACATACTTTGAATATCGCCACCTATTTGGTGGTTGTGCAATCATTTTTAAATTTTTTATCACTGTGAATAAGAACTAGCCTATATTGTTCATCAGATGCTAATAATAAAAAAGATAGACTAATTCAACTAAATAGCCTAACAGTCTGTGCTTGCAAAGATAACATGGCTGTAAAAGTTTATTTTTTATGTTTAGTCATATTGGCTCCACATAGCTTATAAGGTATATCATATTTTTATTATTATAATAGAAATACATAATGACAAAAATAAAAAAGTCTGAATGCAGATTGATGATGTGTGAGATGAGAATTTTATATAATAATAATATAGCATATATATATACATACATATAGGCCTATATATACATTAGAATAAAATGAATATTGCCTTGTTTTAATAGCGCTTTATATATCGATATATCTATATATATAATATTGTTCACAATCTTTCAAGCGCACTGGAGCTTCATTAATAGGTCTCGCATGTGCTGAACACCTCTGAAGTAAACTAACCCCTGTGTTCAGAGAGTAAGTTGCATGGCTACATAGCTTGAAAGTTACCTCCGTTTTTGGAACCGAAATTTGAGGTTATCCCTTAAACGTACATATGTCACATTACCTGCTTTCTGGAATTTCCCTGTTCTTACTTTTTATATATTCAGATATTCATACAACAAAATATTCTGGGGGCCATGAAAGTTTTGTGAAAATTATCAAAAATGCTGACAGTGGCTGGCACCTTCTATAAAAAATTCTGGAGGGGAAAAAGTTAATGAATGATTAGTCTCGCGTAGCCAGACCTTCAGACTGACGGCTGAAGGTCTGGAATTCATAGCAGCTTTCTTTGGCCAAGGCCCGCCCATAAGGCCGTTTGACCGACATGTAAAACAACCAATTACAGTTCGTTTCGTTCAGCGTCACGTTTCGGTGCGTGGAAATGTCCCCACAACAACAGACCTGCGTGCAACAAGTCAGTCAGCATAGAAAATCAAAGAAAGAAAACTTCAAGAGTCTTTCCCGTGAACCTCGCATACTTTTGAGAATTCTACGTTTAGCTGAGCTTGATAAATGCTCATTGTCACTCATGTAAACACAACAGTTTTTCTTCCGCAATCACACGTCTGCGCTTTGTTTCCCGGCGGACCGAAAATAAACGCGACACTCGCGCCCCCCCGGAAATCCGATAAAATTCAACCAATCAGATGACGGCTTCGACATTCCTGAAGTGTTTCCAGTTAAGTGTACCATATGCATCAGAGGTTTAGCCAACGTTCCGTGGGCGTGACGTCTGAGGCTGAGACTAATGAATGATTGGATTTCAATGAACAGGTCAGAGAGTTGAATGAGCTGTCAACAGAAAACAGGATAACATGTTTTCATCTGTAACGACTGAGACAAATCAGACACAAGTATTTGTTATAGTTAACAAATAATATTTAAAACTCACTCTGGGATCTGTGGTCCCATCCCCCCAAAATCCCCCTTTTCCATTACTGAATGGACAGCCATCTATCCTCCGACTTCCTCACTCCTTGGTTGCCTGCATGGCCTCTCTGGCCCAGGACCGGCAGGTCACCACCTGCATGTGCTCAGCCATTTGCTCAATGGAGAGAGAGAAAATCTTCAGCCGGAACAGAGTCGAACTAACCATCTTCTTCATCCAACGGAGAAGAAAACGATTGCAACTTCAATGTTTGACACTCAAAGGAAACATCTTTTTCCACGATCTTCAAGAAATGTGTCCGCTGCAAATGCCATGCAACATACATGGTACATACATTTAATGAGATACTCTGAACTATGGGATCTTTCCCATAGTTCCATTTCCTGCTTCCGATTCCATTCTGTCACGCACCCTTTTACCCATGCATGCACGCATGTGTTTAGATTAGTTATGTTTGTGATTTAGTTAATAAAACTTGTGCACAAAACGGTTTTAGGTTCTGATTCTCTGCTTGCAATAAAGTTTACTTTACGATTTAGATTTTGACTACAGGCTCTTACTGTACAGTAAGAAAGACATTTCCCTTCCCCGGAAATGAATATTTCTCAGAATTGATAAACAATTAACGCTGAGTGTTCATGACGAACAGGTGGGTTGATTGTAATATAAATTTTACTACATTAAGTTAATTATATTAACTGATCCAAATATTCAATCAATTATAACCAGTTATTATTGATTATTAATATTCCATAGAGTTAATTTGTTACAATCTCATGTCATTTTCAAATCAGAACATAAACAACAAAGGGTTTGAGCATGAGCTGTAAGCTAGCTGAGCCTGCCCAAAGTTGAATAATATCGCTATATGACCAATCAAGCCTGGATGTCTACGCCTTAAATGACTAAAATCACCATTACATGAATGCTGAACAGTTCCAAGAATTTCTGTACATTTTTATCAATTAAATGCCACAATAGATGGCAAAAATAACAAATGTTATTAGGAAATATAATTGCTTTTTGATACAAAAGAAGTTGAAGCAATGAGTTTTGTCTCCTGTTGAAACTGATAGGTAATTTAAAGGCTGTCATTTGTCTATCCTTCATCCTTTGAAGCTCTTTAGTGAGGCAGCCATGAACAGATTTTACAGCCCTTCTCATACATATTAATTTATAAATGGGGGGAAAAAAACATGAGAGAAAGGGTTTAGTCATCTACCAAGCCTTGCAATTACACATTTTACATGAATAGAGCAATATTCAGAGCAATCATTCCTAATAAGCGAATATGCAAATTATTATATTTGACATTTTCCTTTATCACGCATTTCTCAAAGATGTTCATTCAAACTCTTTTCTCTTGGAGCAAAGACAGTCAAATCATTATATTTTTGGTTCAAAAACAAACAAACAAAACGTTTAACCTTGTGTTATGACCCAATGGTTCTAAAATAATAATGATATTACATAGACATTGTTAATGTCAGTTTCATTGAGTTCACATTTAATTTGCCTTTACTTTGCGTTTAAAAAGGTGTAATTAATAATCATTTGGTCGTTCTATCTTCCAAAATGTCAGTGTTGATTAAGGTGTCTTGCAGGCATTTAAAGGTTTTATGATTTAATTCAATTTATATCTGAAAGTGCATGCAAGCTTTGTTTTAGTATTACAGAAATTTGAATTTTGAAATTTTTATGTCAGAATTAAGAACAAAGTTTGCTTAGGTATGCACATTTTTGTTGAACACGGTCTCATAACATATTGTCATATCCAAAAGCTATCAATGAGAAACGTTTGTCAACATTATGGAATATCAACTTGGCAGAAAATATATGAAATGTCTTACAACAGTTCAGTTGACCCATTTCCGGTGTTGTTAAATGTAGAAGTTGACGGTTTTTTGTCTTCTCTTTTGCTCCAATAGTAAAAGAAAAAAAAAATCAAGGATAGCATTTCCACGACTTTTCAAAAGAGGAATCAAATGTGGAGATTGATTGCGGCAGTCAAAAGAAAGAAAATTTACAACACTCTCTCAGCCAGTGGTATAATTATTTACAATTTTGGAATTTAATGCCAAAGAAATACAACACAAATTATAGTTTTATAAATTTACAAGATTTTCTTTTCATTAAATTGTAAAAAACTGCAAGACTTAAATTAGATTTACAATGCCAATAACTGTGGAAATGCGCAATAGACTGTGAATAGACTCCATTTTTGCTTCGTTAAAAATAGTTCCACACAAAGCCAAAGCCACATAAACTTGCCTATTGCTAAGAAGCAACCCAACAAAGTGGTATTTCCTTTTTTAATGAATCAGTGTTTTTGAACAAATTGGTTGAGTGAATGATTCAATGACTTACTCATAAATATAGTCACTTTTTTTGTTCCTGAATGAATCAGTATTTTGAGTTACACTAATCATAAATTATTTGTCACCACCTACTGTCATTGAAAAATCTCCTTCTCTAATGCACAGACTGACAGTCTGTCTGGAACAAACACAGACAAGCGGATCTGTGAGAAACAGGGAAAAGTCCCAGTGCTGTTGGACTAGATATCAGCACCCTTGGCTTGGCCATCTAGATTCAAGGATCACAACTAACTGTTTATTAGTTAATATATGGCTTTCATCATTTACTCAATTTAAAGGGGTAAGTAGCCCCTGTATTTTTCAGCATCCATTATATAGGGCAGAGATATATAGATAAAGTGAAAGAAATGATAGAGTGAAAAGTAGGGCAGCAGTTATCCCTCTCCAATGTCTAAGTGGGTCCCCTGTAATTTTACAGCATTACACTAACACCGCATCAGCTTTCACTGGCTTTGATGAAAATGACAATAATTATAGCAATTGTGTTCTCTCCCAGGGTAAACAAGGCTGGTAATGTATTTTGTGACACCTAGGGTCCCTGCTGGAATAGTCACACCATCGAGTCGCACCATGGGCCACACCACCAGCGCTCGGGAGACCACATGAAAATTGGACGAGCGCTTTCAAATTATCAGCCAGTGTTTTATCAAAGCCAATGCTGTCAGTAAATGTTTTCACAGAAAGGGAAAAGGTCATGGAGGTGTGTTTAAGATTACGGTGAAGAAATTGTTGTCACTGAAGAAAATGGGAAAATTGAGTCATGTATCAGTATGTTATTTACAATATGGGTACTGAAAATAAGCCTAAGACAAACAGATATGGCTTTCTCTTGACATCTAAGAAAACAATCCATGTGGTCAGGCTTTCTTGGATTTTATTATTCTCTTTTTTGTCCTGCATAACACATTATCCATGATTCTGCGGTTGTGACCTTCATAGGAGGCAGAACTCACCATGAAGAAGCCTCAGTGTTCATTTTTCAGAAAGATGTTTATCTTATGGAGTCAGTCAGGATGCACAGGCTCCACCGTCACTCCCTCACAACATCACACTTATCTGAATACTAATCATCTGCTCCTCATCAGCATGGCACTGATCTCCTGCATATAAGCACACACCTTACATTCAGTCAGCATTTGTTTCATTGTTAGACTACTTGATTAATTGACCTCTTAGTCAGAGGTCTAATGTCCAGGGGTCAGAAAGTAAAGTCCTGCCATATGTTTATTCCACCCATGAACTGAATTAGCAAATCCAGGATATTGGAACAAAATACTGAGGAGGACTTTTACTTTCTGAACCTGCACTTTACACCTCTTTAGTTTCTTGTGGTGTCACTCCTTCCACTGCTCCTAGTGATTCCTCCAGTGTTCTCCTCCCTGAGACCCTCCTAATGTTCCTATAAGTCAAGCCTGCAAGTTATACTGTATACTCACCTGGATACCAACTCACTCCAACAGCAACGAGGAGTGTGCTTCCCTCCTGTCCCCGATCCATCTTTACCATCTCCTCTTCACCCTGGGAACACAGCAAAGACTCAGTTATTCCTCTCATCCATTATCCAAAACACCACAATAACTCTGATTAACTCAGCTTTGTGTATTTACTAACATTTGTGCAATAAATCTCTGCTGTGTTTACCGCTAACCTCTGTCTCTGAGTATGCTGTTCCCTGACAGCAAATTGTCAGTCATTGTTTAAAATATGAACAGTGACTCCTCCTCTAATAAACTCCTCATTCATATATTTATTGCATGTTGTATTATTTGTGAAAAAGTACATTTTTGAATACTTTTAAAAAGATTACTTAAATAATTTACTTTAAAAGAATATACAGAACTTAAGTGCAAAATAAATGTAATGTTCTTGGACATGTTGTTGACAATCAAATGAAAATGCATTATAGTTAAAATTCATATTAAATGCTGAAAATAATTTTGACATATGGACATTACTTGGACACACTCATATCTGATAAGTGATTACTCTAAATTGTAATGTAAAAACATGCATTTTCTGTAAAGCTGCTTTAAAACTATGCATTGTGAAAAGCACTATGTGGATTGAATTGAATGTGCTTTTAAAGTAGAACTTTAATTGTTTGACATTATTATAAGTGCATTTTTAAAAAAGTGTAATTAAATGTGTTAAGTAAGAAACAGTAATAAAGGTGTACACTCTTTAAGGACACTTAAGTGGCCTTTTATTTAATTAATATTATATTATCTGCAAGTCATTTAAAAAAAATATATATATATACGCACTTCTAAGATTCGAAGTTCACTACAACTATGTAGCAGTATCTATATCAACAGCTTGAACATTTTTTAATTCTTTCTAATTCAGTTGTTGTTTGTAAACTCACAAATGTGGACAAGGTGCACAATTGACCCAGCAAAGATCTGTTAGTGCCACTGCATGTTTTATGTAAATATTGATCTTTGGATGAATTAATGGAGAAAGTGGACGTTTTTAATGTTAATTTCAATTAAGCATTTAATTGATGTTGCGTTAAGATGAACACAAAATGTAGGCTACCTGAAGCAAATGTGAATGACAAACAGTGAAATGTGCCTTTGAGATGTTTGTACGTGTTTAAAAACACAGCTAGACATTGCAAATTTATCAGTGGAAGGAATCAAGGAATGATTTTTAGACATCTCATAAATTATAAATTTGATGCATGTTATGTAGCTAAAAATGAACAAAAGAAAAAAGGAAACAAATACAAATTAAGCATGGCATTGTTTTGTTCTGGTTAATGGTCGAGTTTCTCTATACATTAGAATAGAATAGTGGCATAATTTCATGTCTGACAACAGATCTGTCATTATAAGTTTCCAGTATTTAGGTTGTATTTAAAGGATTTTTTCACCTAAATATAAAAATTCTGTCATTAAATACTCACCATCATGTCGTTCCAAACCCGTAAGACTATCGTTCATCTTCAGAATGCAAATGAAGATCTTTTTGATGAAATCTGAGAGATTTCTGTCCCTCCATTGAGAGTCCACGCAACTGACAACTTGACGCTTCAAAAAAGTTCATACCTAAAGAGATTTTTTTTAAATAAAAAAAGTAATAAATGAGGCATTTCTGTTCTACAATCAAACCCTTCTGTTGAATTAATAACTGCAGTGACTAATAATGTAATAATTGCAGGGAAACTAAATTACTTATCTTCTCCGGTCTAAGCATATATTATCACACTCAAAAGCAGCCCTAAAGAGCAGCTCTTCCTGTTTGCTTAACTCACCCTCAATGTTCAGTATCTTATCCACTCAAGAAGGTGTAAATATAAAAGTTATTGCTGATGGCAAATCAGTGATAACACAATAGTGCTCTCATATGTGTGGCAGAATTTAATTAACTGTTCCTGTCATTGGTGCTGTTCGGCCATAGCCTGAGTGACACTGTAATTATGGTGCTGATATCCCTTCTTCACCCTGCAGGAAATTGAATATGAGAGCTGATAAAAAAAATAAAAAAAAAGAGTCTTATACCCAAACTACACAGCACAATCATATTCAATTGTGCACCAATTATCTTTTAGTTTAATTTGTGGAAGCTAATTTTTGTTATTTCATTTTAAACTTTAACAGTTTGAGTTTGGTTTGATAAAAAGTGAAAAAAGGGACATTTTATTAATCATGAGGAACTTCAGAGGTTTATATTAAAGGGATAGTTCATCCTAAAAGAAAAGAAAATCATTTTTATTATTTCTTCTGCGGAGCACAAAATAAGTTATTTTGAATGTTGGGTCCCTCTTAAAAATAAAAGTTCCAAAAGGGGGTTTTCGCAGTGATGCCAGAAGAACCATTTTGGGTTCCTCAAAGACCCATTCAGTGAACAGTTCTTAAAAGAACAATTTTTTTCTTTTGTGCAATGGAAAGGTTCCATGGATGTTAAAGGTTCTTCATGCAATCCAATTAAGAACCTTTATCTAACCAAACAGTTTTTCACTGACTTCCAAAAAAACACTGAGATGTTTCTCAAATTATTTCATACAGAAAAGAAAGTCAAAGTCATACAGGTTTGGAAAGGATGAATAAATGAATGTCTCTTTTGTGGACTTCCATTCTATTTGAAAATCCAGGAGGTCATACAATGCAAGTGTTTCAAACGGTCAAGGCTGGCATGTCCTAAAATGAGTGTTAAGCTTTTAAAGGGCAGAGTACTCAGATGCGTTGTTGTTCCCTCAGGATTCATTTACGCTCATATCTCATGTGTGCTTGTCGTTTAGCGAAAGCTTTTCAAAGAGTAATTCCGCTGGTCCAACCTAGGGTTAAAGGGATCATTCACCCAAAAAAGAAAAAGAAATGTACTGAGAATAGATAAAGAATGCTTTTTGACCATACACAGCAGAAAGAAGACATATGATTTCCTACATGATTGGAAAGACATAAGGGTGAGTAAATGATGAGAGAATGTTCATTTTTGGGTGAACTAACCCTTTAACATTAGGTCAGCGCCAATTTAAACTTTTAATACCGTGATTAAATATGCAAAAACCTGTCAACATAAAATGCTGATTTACATCAATTTCATAGCTCATTAATATGAAACTACCACTTTGTTGTAGAGTTTATGAAGATAACATCCCAAGTGGGAGTGGAATGGTGTGCCTCACAAGCATATTTCCAGCTATGACCCCCCCGGCAAGCAAAACCATCATCACCTTGTAATTCCCCTGAGTTTTATGGATCAATATGATGCTTTCAAAATCTTTAATGTGCAAAAAAAGCACATTAAAGCTATAGTGGCATTTATTCAAATTGCCACTTAAAACAGGTCCACAATGAAGTGTTACTAGTTGCAATCTCCATGGCTTCACATTTTGTATTTTATTTTATTCATTTACAGATTATATTCATTGTCAGCCCAGATGAAAGTTGGATTCATTTTCATCGCTTTATGAGGAAAACCAACATGTTAGCGTCGAGAGGGTTGTTACACTGATCCATTATCAAAAGATGTTTGATTCAGAATTCATAAAAAGCATAGAGCATTTTTAAAAGCGCTATGACTGATTACTTAATGTAAGACAGTGACTAAGTGCTTGATTATGTGCAGAGGTCTGTCAAATCTGTCCTCATAGAGTCTGCTGAATTAATAAGAACAGCATTACTTCTACTTCTTCTTTAAACTGATTAAAATGAATGACCATTTCCAAGAACAGGGTTTCTTAATTGGATTCAAGAAAGGAGTTTAGTAGCCCTGATGTTGTCTTTGAAATCTTATTGCCACCATATTTCTACCTGCATAATTAGAGAAATGTGTTTATGGGCGTTAATTGTGTTGTTCTGAAACGTTTAGTGGCTCATAGCAGTGTGATATTTGATGTGAAGTCATTTACCTATGAAGATGCTTCTATCAGCAGAGTTTTTGGACTGAAATATAGATGTACATAATAAGAATTAAAGGCAGGGTAGTTGAAACATTTTTTTGTTGTGCTGGTTGAAAGTCTCTTCACATCCTGATTGCAATCACTAAGTTAAGTGGTCTACATTTATTTATATATATATGGTCTGTGGACCACAAAATGTTCGTCCAATCATTGTCTTCGGTCCAAACGCAATGATACGATGTCCTACCTGCCTGTCAGTGTATTTTTATACCTCCGCACACCTGCTCGCCTGGCATCACACGTCATCAGCGCGTTTCATGCTATGCAGAGTTGGACAGACGTCAGTCACCGAGGACCGCAACCGAAACAACAACCACCTTTTACAGTTCTTCCTGAACCAAAACAGCCAGCTCTTCCTGCGTTCACGCCATAACTACTGTAATTTGTAAGAGATGGAATCCCATGATGTTATACTTGGAGCGGTTTGTGACTCGAATTGGTGGTAGTCAGTGCTCTTTATGTTGTTTATGTTCACTATTATTGTAATGTTATGTTCTTTGAGACATGAGGTAGTTTAACGCTGTCTCTCGTGACGCTTTTGTTAGCGTGTGTTCATGTGTTTTAAAGGAGGCGTGGCTTTGAAGACGCTCTGAAGGGAGGGTGGGATCTTATGCTTTAAAGCTCGCTATTGATAGCATCTCCAAAAATTGCCTACCGTACCTTTAAAGTCAGCATGAAATGAAAATTTAGCATATCTCTAAATGCAAATTATTGATCTTATTGTGAATGATTCATCCATGCATGTTTCATTTATTAAAACATTTTTTTGACCTCAAAGTTTTTAATTGAATTTCATAACTCAATCTTTTGGTGAAACAACAGACTTTTCTGACGAATGCCGGTCTTCTCCAATCATTTAGTCGCTTAAACCCTCACCTTTCTTACAATCAACAGCAAGCTCGCAAACAGATCTGCCTCCATCCAGTCAACAAACGAAGGCTGAACCAAGTCCCTATAACTTACATGTTTTTCTTTTTCCAACATCTTTTTTACTCAGATGTACATCAATATAGAGAGAAGATCTCTAAATCTCTACAACGGTTTCATCACAACTTTAAAGTATTGAATGCCATGCAGTCAATAGGATCAAAAAATTATATAATTCGTTTTTTCCTCTTCTCAATCTCATTTAACGCCCACAGCATACAGTTTAAAACGAGTCTAAAGAATTAACAGCCATTTCCAGAATCCACAGCCTCTAATTGATGTCCTGACAACCAATTTCGTATGCTTCAGGCTACGTGAAATCTGCAATAGAAAGATCTATAATTTCCTGTGATAACTTTTGAAGTGCCTATAAATGATGTCAGCTTTGAATGGGCTCAATGAGGAAGAGTTTGACGTTTCCTGTAAATTGATATTCGAACAAATGAGCAAATATCCATATGGGACTAAATGTTATGATACAACTGTCAAAATGCTGCGACAGATGTTTAAAAACACTGCAGACATAATGTGAAGGATGCAGAACAATGATCTCAGACAAAACAGTCACAATAATACTGATACTGATCATGGAATAGCCTACACACTGCATGGCACGATAATGCTCAAGACAAAGCCACAGATTGGATGGCTGGTTTGAGTACACGCAACTCTATTATTTCTCGAACACTCTATCCTGTCTTAAGAGGTATGCTGTCTACCCAGACCACATTAGGACCAATGCTCATAGGGAAAAAAAAGAAAAGAAAAAAAAAGCAGAACAGCATGCACTCTTCAGCACAATAGGCCCTCAACAAAAAAGAATAATATGGAAAAATACTGTTGCTTTGTTGTCTGAACTGAAGGGAATCAACCTTTTTTTTTTTAAAATGATGGCCAATGTGGGTCAATAGAACATTATGTTACTTTAAAAGCAGTAGCAAACTGGACTGCAGAACATCACATGTCTCAGCATGACAAATAATATTCAAATATGCACAGTAGCCTACTTACCAACAAATGCACTGTTGATCACCTTAAACTAAATATAATTCGAGGATCGAAAAATATTTTACATTAATTGATTTTCTCAGGCAAAAACAAACAAACAAACAAAAACGTCACATGCGTGATGCCTTCTGCTGACGTCAGATGCGAACGGCGTGTCGTCACGAGGGCACACTGCTTAAAAGTTGCGAGTGTCCATCGTTTCTCAACAGAGCAGGTGTGGAGTTTATCCTCGAGCTGTGAGATACTGAAGACGCTTCTGCACCAGACCTGGCGAGAGATCTTTCTCTAAAACAACATATTCAGCACTACGGTGGACACTGCCAAGAAACTAGCCTACTGTAAACAGGTAAACTTTTTACAGAATTTAAAGTAGGATAATTAAACTTATTAACTAATCATTTAATTTGCTGGATTAGTTGGTTGGTCTTTTGATGGGTTATTTTATACGCAAATGCGCGTAGCCTATAAATACATTTTACGCGCTCATTTAAAGTAGGTTACATTTACCACTTTTATGTCAAATTTTCAAGACTCTACCACAGATTGCTTTACATTTTCCTCATGTAAGTAATGGTAAACTGCTCGTTTGTAGCCCATGGCGTTAACACTGAACTCCTGGTGGACTCTGGCTTTGAGCGCCTGTCTCGTGCTGATGGTTCGAGCTGAATGCGGCAGAGACTGCGCGCTCTGCGTTTACCGGCTGTTCCGGCAACAGACAGAGATCGACACACTGGTGGGTTTCATTTCCATATATATATATATATATATATATTCCGACAAAAGTCTGAAACTATATAATGACCATAGATTTGAACTAAAAGGTTAAGCACGTGTTCTCAGGACAAGAAGTCAGGTCGGGGCTAGTTGTCACACCTCGATTTCATACAATTAATTATAATAGAAGTTGACATTGTTGAATGCTACCCTTTACATTTTTTTAGCTGTTTCATAATTGTTTGACTGTTTACAAAATGGCATTCTATCGTGACGACTTACCCTTATTGTGAGACAATTCTTTTTCTTATGGCAGAAATGTGCAGTCAAATACAAAAATTGACTTTCAAACCTGAGAAATATTAACTTGAGTAAAATGTGTGATAACTAGCCTTGGTCCCGCCTATCTTGGCAATATTTATTTGCAATAAAGATGCTAAATGAGAAACGGATCATTTTTTTTTTTTTTTTTTACTTATAAGGCAAGCAATGGTTGTTTGCTAGATTAAACGAGCCCAGTGGTGTTCAATGAATGTAATGTTTTTGGACTCTTAATTGCAGTTAAATGAAAAGTATTATAGTTTAAATTGATATAAAATGCAATTAGCGTTTTTTGACTATCTTTGTAATTTTATAATTAAAAAAAGAAATATGATCAATAAGTTATGACATGTTTTTACATTGCTTTAACTCATCAAAATAAGTTAAGCAATTTTCAACTTTTTGAAGTTATAAGACTCAACTAATTTAGTAAAAGTCAGTTTAATGTCATTTAAATTGAAATGACATAAACATGCCAAGAATGCCAAGCATTTTAAGATATACTACTTAAAAAGCAACTTTTTTTTTACCATGTTATGAATGCAATTGCTGACCTAAATATACTTTAATGTAATTTCTATTGAAACTAACATGTCATATATTTAAATATATCTGTGATTACAAATGGGTAACGAAGTTACAATTTAGTACATTTAAAAATCTATGAACTTTATTTAAATGTAATATTGAATAACACTACAGACAAAATTATAATTAATTACTGTGTGCATGTGCTTTTAGTATGTCACTAAACATTAAAGCATGAAAAAAGAGATAAAAAAATTATTTAAAATGTACTTTATAGTAAAATTTTGAAATTATTATATACTCTTAATATTCTTTTAAGACCTAAAAGTATACAACACGTCACATTCAATTCAAGTAAGTACACTTACCTATTTTTCACAAGGGTTATGTCACTTATAGGTGACATACATAATATGTAGTTCTTCAATAGATTCACTAAAACAAATGCATTTTTATTCAACTAAGCAAAAATTTGGTTCATTATTATTATAGTGTGATTCATTATTATTTCAAAATAATACATAAACCTTTGGGAAAATGTGACTTTAAATTTGAACAAAAGATGAACATTATAGACTCTATATAGTCAAATGTCTGGTTTTATATTTTGTATTCTTATGTGAACGCAGTATACACGCAGATAATTGTGCTGTAGCATAATCTTCAAATCAAAACCAATTCAAAGCAAGTTCTTCAAGTCTAGCTATCTCTTTTTCTCTTGTGACTGGGTTTTCAGAGTGCTTCACTGAATTGACATTTTCCACCGTGTGCAGATTGTCAGAAGTAATTATTGGCACTCTATCTTTATTGTGCAGCTGCACTGAATTCAGCAGACTGAATGTGTGTGCCCTCTGGTGGACCAAATGTTTCCTTGCATTGATCGGTCATTCATTTCTCCTCTAGACCTGCACATTAGAGTGTGAAGGGACTGTGGACTCCAGAAAACTAGAAGTCTGCAAAAACATCCTCTCAGAAGACGATCGCCTTGCCATCGACAGCCTCAAGCAAGAGGAAGAGAGCGCAGGCCACCTTCTCACCAAGAAATACGGAGGCTTCATGAAGCGTTATGGGGGCTTCATGATTAAGAAAGCAGCAGAGATCGGCACGGGGGCCCAAGCAGAGAGTGACGGCACAGAGCTCATCAGTAAGAAATATGGAGGCTTTATGAAGAAGGACAAGGCAGAGGGTGGAGCTGAAGACCAGCAAGTGGAGATGCTGAGAGAGATCCTCAGATTCGTTCTCACCTCAGAGTCAGATGAGCAGCATGATGGGGACATGGTCAAACGCTATGGTGGCTTCATGAGGAGCGTACAGGGGAACAGTGGTCTAGGGGAGGCAGGGAGAGACCAGCACAAGCGTTACGGGGGGTTTATGCGCAGAGTGGGCAGGCCTGAATGGTTGGACAGCCAGAAAAGCAATGGGTTCCTGAAACGCACTTTCGAGGACGGAGGCGAGACGGCACTGCCTGGCATGCAGAAGAGATATGGAGGATTCATGGATTAGAATTAAAACATGGACACCCATCCTAAATGACCTATTCCTACTTTGTGTAGCGCTTGCACTGTACCAATTTCATGTGAAGCCATTTTAAATTACTATTTATTTTTGTCTTTGCTGCTGAATATTCCTCCATAATGTACAATGTACATTTGTGTTCTCTGTGACTAGGGTTTGTGTTTTAAAAAGAAGAAATAATATTTTCACATTCTCTGTACTTACAATGGAATCACCCATCAGATGGGACATTTGGTAAAGACAGAGGACGATACTTTAACTATTTCTGGGTCACATCATGACGAATGAAAAGCACTTTTCACTGTGTTAATTTGTTCTCTGAGAATCTCATCACATTAGCTAGTCTGCCTCGCTCATTGAACATTGTAGTGAGGTTAAGTTTGCCGTCCTTAACTTGATGATTAATGCATTTCTTTTAACAACTTTTCAACAGCTTTTGTTCTTGTTTAAATCAAAGCAAGATGTTTGAGCCATTAGCTGTACAGAATACAATAAATTCATCTTACTGCAGAAGTGTAATGTCTGAGTGAGATATTTGTTTCTTACAAATTAAGCCATTTCGCAAGTGGAAGATATTCTCCATTATTACGGTGTCACTGCCTCAATGGCCCTCTTCAGTAGCTTATTAAGACCCAACTTTTCATATTTTCACCACTTACTTGACCAATAATGTCTGAGAGACTGCATTATTTTTTGAACATGTTCAAGGCTTAAGAGCATTGCCAGCCAGGCATGATGTAAAGTAAAATTACTTATGCAGATAATTACATAAATGGATGGATGGAAATTTCTGAGGGGGTGCTGATGATCCATCTCAATTATAGAGTCCATTTTTTGAATAGTCGACTCCTGAATACTTTGATTATGTTCACCAAAAACTTGTTCAGATTCATTGATCATTTAATATTAATACCTCCAATAAAGTGTTTTGGAATCTGCCCAACAGTTGACTTATAATGGAAATGTGTTTTCACAAGGTGAAGTAATTTAGATGAGATGCCTTTATGGTAATCTCTATACGAAGACACAATCCCTGAGAAGGAAGTATTGTTGATACGTATGACCTTCACCATTACCATTTAGCAAATCTGAAGCAAAAATAATTCCCTTATCAAACCATTCTTTTTTAAATATAGTCTTGTTCTTAAATAACACATTTAGGTTATTCCATATTATGAGTGTAGAGAGACATTATGTTTAAAAAGGCTAATTTCCAAGCTTAGAGACTGCTTATGAAACTTAGAAAATATAATGGGAAACTTACTACATTTGAAGTCACATGGTAGCAGAAATTTTAATCCGCCACACTTTTCGCATTACAAATTGAGGATATGAAACCATATATATATTGGTTTAATTTTTTCATTTATGTCTCTTGGGCCAAACTATGTTTTATCCTTGATTTTAATTATTATGAAATTATATTAAGGGTATTGAAATCAAGAGCATTACGTCTACCCTCTGAAAAAGAACTTCTCATCGGAAGTCAAAGTGCCATCTATATCAAGAGAAGAAATCCTTTTCCACTCACCTCTTCTCTTTTTTTTTTCTAAATAAAAATAAATATATGTGGAATTCCTCTCCAAATGCTAGCCACTTTGCCCTTGAATTGATAAATGCACCTTTGGCCTTCTCAGCATAAAGAGCAGTGAATACAACGTCTCCTTGTCCTGTTCACTAGGAGAGGATAGACATAAAATATTATATTTATTTCCTTTATGATCACAGAGCTTCTCAAATCATTTGCCTTAGAAATTGGCTTACCAAACTGTATGGAGAATTTTTGACGTTTATACTTCAAAAGTTCCCACTTTGTGATTGCTGAATCTGAATTAACTTTAAAATTTCCAATGATGTTCCTATAATACTTGAACAATATGAAGAATATTGTGTGAAAGAAGTATTCGGTTTCCAGTATCCTGGCCGTCTGGAACTGTTCTAAACCTCAGATATTTCAACATCAATACAGGCATGATCAGTGAGAGGGGCAATAGTACAGGAACTAACAAATGAAACCAGACAGTCAGATATAAACCAAAAGTCCATTGTAGATTTTTTTTTACATATCTGATTTAAACCATGTAAATGAGGAGAAACTGCTTCTTTGGACCTGTCTATATGCATCCAGCAAAGCAAGGCTGTTAAAAAAATAATTTATGACCGTTAATACTGAGTCTTGGGGAAATCGTTCTAAATGCAAACCAGGAAAATCCTTTCTCATAATTAAAAGCTGCTGAAGAAAATGTCACACTTAAAGCAACACGTATTGTTGACAAGGTTTGGAAAAGAATACGGGTTTTATTAAAGTTATTAAAGCCATACATATGATCTGTACAATAACAATAGCCACCCCGGACTGAGCAAGTTATTATCCCTGTAAAGAAAAGTGTGATTACAAATTTTTACCATTAAAATTGAAGAAAAATTACAACTCCATAACAGGGTAGACCCATGGAAAATAAAGTTTTACCTTCCCATTGCGCTGACTTTATCGCACGCAATTCTGACTTTGCAATTGCGACTTTATATCACGCAATTTTAACTTTATTTCTCGCGGTTGCGAGTTTATATCTAGCAATTCTGACTTTATAACACGCAATTGCGAGATACAAAGTCGCAATTACCCTTTTTATTTTTTATTCTGTGGCGGAAAATATTTTTTAATTATTCGATACGAAGGCGTCAGCTGATAAGACATTAAATGTTGCCATATTAAATAAAAAAAAACATACGTTTTTGCGATAGTAAAAACATAACATTTTTAGTTAATACATATAAAAACACAAACCAACACATTCTCACCTGTGAAAGGTTATCCAATATCTTCGGGAATTTAAATCTCGGCGCTTTCACAACATTGATCTAACTGTGAGTGACTCGCGGACCGTTGCAAGATGGCGGGCGAGATGACGTGTCTGGTCTGGAGCGGTGGAATCGGTGGGGAGTCCAACAACTCCCACAAATCAGTGCAGTCAGGTGAGTCACGTGACCGCAGTGTTTCTCACTTATCCCGTCCCGTGGACTGACTTCGCTCACACAGGTGAACTCCAGGTAACCTGCCGTACTGGTTAAGTAGTAGTGTGTCTGTATCTCCCCACAAAGTCGAAGAGGAGGAGTGGGTAGTAACGTCATTCTTAACGTATGCGCGAGCTTTCGTCGTCTTTGGTTCATGTGTTAATTTGAAGAACACAAATTTGTTTACCGCCTGCGACCTGCAAGAAAACAATTCATCATCCTCCGGGGACTTTGTATCTCGCACAGTAAGGTAAACCGTGTTACATTCTCTAACAGACCTTCTTCGG
This sequence comes from Tiaroga cobitis, assembly GCA_030578255.1. Classification (NCBI taxonomy): domain Eukaryota; kingdom Metazoa; phylum Chordata; class Actinopteri; order Cypriniformes; family Leuciscidae; genus Tiaroga; species Tiaroga cobitis. The sequence continues at coordinate 24,474,995 of CM060592.1, forward strand.
GCTTATATTTGCTGTACAAACTTAAGTTCTTAATGATTGACAGGAACATAAAGTACTAGTTTACTTTTCATTCAATGTGTTTCTCACTACACTGGTTTTCTGCAGTGTTTGTATAAGCCTGTCTTAGTCACACAGTGATTCATTGTTCTTTTCTTCTTCTTCATGTTATTCATAAGGTCTTCTGCACCTCTCGAAATGAACTTCCTCTTGGAGACTCTTCAGTTGATTGTGTTAACCATCTACTACCACCTGGAATTCCTCATACAACTCTTCGTCCCTCAGAGGAAGAAAGATGTGTCTGGAGAGATTGTGCTCATCACTGGGGCAGGCTGTGGCATTGGCAGACTGATGGCCCTTGAGTTTGCTCCACTGGACGTATCACTGGTGCTGTGGGACATTAATGTGGATGGTTTGAAAGAAACTGCAAAGCAGGTTAAAGAAAAAGGAGCGTCAAGGGTACATTACTATCAGTGTGACTGCGGTGATAGAGATGTGGTCTACCGAGTGGCAGATCAGGTAATCCAAGTTCAAACCTGCTTTTGTGAGCTGTTTCCCTGGAATGAAGAGTATTTTATTCAAAACCTGAAGTGGTCTGAGTACATAATTGGAGTTAAATACTGTAGACAATAGATTTTTTTCAAACATTATTATGCATTATTTAAGGTATTGCAACACACCTCTACATCACTTTTAAATGTCCTTATAACTGCGCTTGTTAACACTTGATTCTGATTGGTCAGTCCTGTGACATTCTGCATTCCTTTATTTTTTGCCTAATGAGTGCTAAACTGTATATTGGACTGTTGTCCCTGGCAACCAATACTTGATTCTGATTGGTCAGTCGTGGGATTCTGTTATTGTGTCATGACCGCTAAACTATTGGACCATAGAGTGGTGCAGTTCTGATGTCACTTTGTAGGCCAACCGGCTTTTAGCATCACGCTAGTTCCCTTGAGAAAACCCCAATATGATTTCCCTATAGACCTTTGGATTATCACTAAAAACAAGCTCTGTGATCAGCAAAAGTTTTGGAGAAAAAGACACTTGCACGTTTTGTCCAAGATAATTTAAAAAGCTAAAGGTAGGCTATAAACGAACTACACCACCGTCCAACGATTTTAATGTCACCATCACTAAACTTCCGACAACTCTTTCAGCTTTTATATAAAAACAATTTCCTAGAACTTTTGAGTTGGAATAGTTTATAAGAGCACAACTATAAGCATAATTATGTATTTTATCTCGTAGAATAAAACTTGAAAGTGTCTTGAGCTTGTTCACCACAGACCTTATTTCAGGCATTTAACCAAAACCCCATTAAAAAAACCCATTGGCTTTGGGACGGGAGAACCGGTCGGAGGTGCTAAAATGCTAACTCACTTCTGTGTTTTGGCATGCAAAGTGATGTCATTCCTGCAGCTCTTTTGTCTCTGGCAACCAATACATGATTTTGATAGGTCAGTCAGGACCTTGGCGTAAAGCAGCATCCCCCTAAAGGGTGTGATGATAATTTTGTGCAGCAAACTGAAATCCTTTTTTATGTAAATGAAAAGTCAATAAGTAAAACAACTCAAAAGAAAACGAATGGTACTACCTATCATTATTAATAGCACAGACGGCAAAATAAAATAGTGTGTCAAAATATTTTTTTGTAAATTCATAAAGTTTTTTGAGGGACAGTCACTCCTAAAGGTATATGTCCATTTGGCCACCTGAGTTATTTATTTTATTTATACATTTATGTATGGCTAACCAAATGGTACACCATAATATAATGACATTGAAATAATTACATTTAACTTTAATAAATGGTTCATTTGAGATCTTGATCTAACTGTCCAGAATCTTTTACTCATATTGATGATTTGTTGACTTCTAGGTAAAAAGTGAAATCGGCGACGTCACCATACTAATAAACAATGCTGGAATAGTCAGTGGTAATAAGTTCATGGACACTCCTGATGCAATTGTTGAGAAGACACTCAGAGTTAATGCAATGTCCCACTTTTGGGTAGGATTGATATATTTTCTACTTTTTTTTTTTTCTCCATCTATCAAATTTTTATGGCACTTTGTTTTTTTAAGCCACTTTTCTGTATAAGTGTCCATTTGTGGTTATGCCTCTGTTTTAGACATATAAAGCATTTCTGCCCGCCATGACAGACAAGAACCATGGACATCTGGTCTGTGTTGCTAGTTCTGCAGGCTTGATAGGTGTCAATGGACTGGCAGGTAAAGCACTCACCGATGTCCTCTTATCTCTTACACAACTGCTTTCTCACCAGAGGTGCTTAATGGAACGCTAATAAAGTCCTTCAGGGACTTTCTTTCAAACAACATGTTTGGCAAGAAATGTATGTTGTTGTTTTTTTTAAGTTTGTCAGCAGATATGAATGAACACTAATTTTTAATACACAACTTGTAGATCACAGTCTCAGTATGGCTTTATTCCCACAGGTGTGTGTTAAATAAAAGTATAGACTTTAACAGGAAACAGATATCTGAGATGATTTTGTGAATTCCTGTGACGTCTGTTTGTTATCTTAGTTTGCATATGTCCAGGACTTATTACTCCATGCAGATTTTAATTGGTTTCTGAAATGCCTAAAACTGGTTTACCTTGCAGTGTCACTACCACGTGTCTCCTAACTTCCCTATCTTTTCCACACAGATTATTGCGCAAGCAAGTTTGCTGCTGTGGGTTTTGCCGAGTCTATGGCATATGAGCTGATATCTGCGGGGAAGGATGGAGTCAAAACCACAATCGTCTGCCCATACCTCATCAACACAGGCCTGTTTGATGGCTGCAATACAAAGTAAGCTAGCACACACACTGTAAAAAAAATTATTGTTGGTTACCTGGTTGCATTAAAATTGAGTTCATTGAAATAAAAAATTTGAGTTAATATAATGGAGATTGGTTTAACAAGAAACTCAAAAAATTATGTTATCTGAACCACATTAATTATATAGGTTGATTTTACAAAAGATAAAGTTGTGATATCAAATCATGAAAATATTTTTCTACAGTGCACTTCATCCCCAAACACATTTTTAATTTAAAGCTGGAGCATTTGAACAGGGAACTGAAGACGTAATTTAAAGAAAAACTCCTACTTTTAAGATAATGCTCAATCTCGCAATATTGCTTCACTCTCAAATTGTCGAAAGGACATCATTTCAGGGCTATTCAATCTCAGTTCTTTGTCGTTTTCCTATTAGCCATAATCAGAATCTCTGTAGGCAGGATTTTGCACACTGCTTTGTAAATGTATACAATCAAAATAGAGACACAGACTTTGACTGTGCTTCGTGGAGCTTGACAAACAAAGCACCGTTGACACAAACGCAACTTAAATTACTATGATCAGACTTTCCAAGGGAAAGAATGTTTGTGTCACTAAATGGTTTATTTTTAACGCTTAATAGCTTTTTTAACGCTTTCCTGCCATTGACAAGTTTTTCCAGCAATCCATGTTTTCACTGTTATTGGTCTTCTGAAATAGTACAGCATCTCCGGCTCAAAAAACAAGTGAAGAAAAAGGTCTGCGTAAACCAGAAAAAGCTGATAGAATTTGTTTACACACAAGTAAGCTTACGTGATTACCAAACTTTCAATAGCATATACATCAAAACTGTCTAATGGTAGAGAGACAAATATCAAGCCTGTGAAGAGTTAACAACAAGCTTTCATGGTGTTGATGGACTTGATCTTGGTCCATCTATGTTTTGTAGGGGTGTGTAACAATATATCGTGTCACAATACAAAAATGCAACAATATGTATCGTGGATAGTGACGATCATGTATTGTGTATAGTTCACCCAAAATGAAAATTACTGTGTGAGGAAAAAAAAAAACAAAGTTTGCAGAGTTTTGGTTTCAGTACTACATTAAAGTACCAAATATAATGCTGAATATAAGTAAGGGATCATGTACATCCAGCCGGTTGCTTTTTCCCTCAAAATAAACCACCGACAGGGTGATGAGGACGCACCATTTCGCCACATACATGGAGATAAGAGATATTGATTTCCGATTAAACTGTTTTAAAATCATACCTGTTTGTATCTTATAATACAACAGTGTACAAAACAATAGTCACAAAATGCCTGATATGCCAAATGTCTTATGTTACCAGTAAAAAGTGGCCTACATTTATTTTAAATATATCTAGTCAGTGACAGAGTGCAAGCATATTCTTCTAAAATAATTCTTTATTTTCAGCTTTATAATTATGAATATTTTTATTCTGGTGTCACCATTGTCCTGTGCAGTGGGTTACCAGCACCAAGTCCAAGCCTATTCATTTACACCCACAATGTAATACCAAATTTAGCATTTTAATCATCAGTGCATTTTTTGTTAACATTTTACCGTATGTCTTGGAGTATCGCAATAATATCCTATAGTGAGCTCTGTAGTGTGATATGTATTGAATCGTGACATGAGGGTATCATTACACCCCTAATGTTTTGATTATCGTCTAAAGACTATAGGTGACTAAACAAGACTAAAACATGGTTTTCTCAGCTTTTTGTTCGAAACCCACATTCAAATTCCCCTATTATGGAAACTGGCAGTGTGTAATTCAGCTGTTTGTAAATGTAAAAGGTCTGCAAAGTTTCAAAGATGCACAACAAATAAAGTTATTGTCTCCTAAAAAAAGAATCGATTCTAAACTGCCGAAATGAGTCGTCAGTAATTTCAGTCTTTCTTCCTGCTCAAACCTGCATAGGTTTGTAACAAATTTGCATAATGCCAGTCTATGGTCTTCATTGGCTGCCTGTGAACAATGTCTACTTTGACCCGCAAACACTGTAGTTGTAGCTGAGACTGGATGAGTTTGGTTCGTTGTTGAGGTGTTGAGAAGACGCTGTTTTTTGTTTTGTTGTTGTTTAAACAGCAATGATAAAAACTGCTCTGCATTTTATAGCCCTCAGCATGGTCCTTTGCCCAAGGGCTGGGGCTACTTTGTGTATTGATGGACCCTTCAAATGTTGTCTGAATAGTTCCACTTTCTGTTATCCGGTGCTGGTTAAAAACTAGCATTGCATGTTGCGCGTTTTGTATTGCGACACGTAACAAGTATGTGTGAGTGAAAGAAGACAGTAAGGCTATAGATTTTCCTCTAAATCTGGACATGAATGTAAAATGCACTTAAATATCCTCTAAGTACCCAATCATACAGTAATTTTGGGTTAATCAGTTTGTAAAAAAATTGGCATTTAAATCAAAGCATGTGCCTTGTGTGCAGGTGGCCCCGACTGCTGCCCATATTGGAGCCAGAGTATGTTGCTAAGAGGATTGTCAGTGCCATTCTGACAGACCAAGTTTACCTTTTACTTCCAATGACCTTATACTTGTTAAAGGCTTTAAAAGGGTAAGTTGGTTTCATATGCTTATCTCAAATTTCTCCAGGTAAAAACATGTCCTAGTGTCTACAATGTTTATCAGTTTTTCTATCTGTAAAAATGTTTCATATTTTAAATGTTTTTGTAGTACATCATATCTTTCCAGCTTCAAATATCAACTGCAAGCATTATATACTTGTTCTTATATGAAAATAACGGGTGCTTCTCAATTGAAAGGCTGTATCCTAGTGAGGCTGTGCCCTTCCTAGTCTAGTCCTTTTTAGAGTCTTCCTCCGCATTAAACGCTAGAATAGTCGGTCTTGTAAGTGTGCATGGCAATGTCATAAATGTATCTGCCCTTATGGTCAATCTATTAAAATTATAATTTGAAAAATACTTTATAATAAAACCCTTTATATCAACTGCCTTTCTATCAATGCAGTAATGGCAATTACAACTGTCTGTGGTCTCAGTTTACAACATGACAAAAGAAAACAATGCCTTATTCTCAAAAATATTCCCTTACATAGTAAAATTTGACAAGCTCAGTTCTGATCAATTTTCTAATAATTCTTTTTTTGTGAATTGGGATGTGTGCAAAGGGTTGTGGGTGATTGAAGGATGCAAAGGATATATTTGATGCATCCTTCAAAACAGGCCGACTGAAGGGGCGTAAAATAAATTGAGGCCCTGTCCCAAATGGCACACCCCAAATGAACTTCCGGTCTTGTGGACTTACAATGGCTCCCACGTGCATGTGTCCGTTAAGTCCATGAGACAGTAGGGTGTCCCATTTTTCATTTAAGGTGTCAGAAGGGTGCTCATGCGGTCCACTGAAGCGAGCTCCGCAGCAGCTTCCCGACAGTCAAAGCGGCGTTACGTCACCAAAGTGCGAACTCCGTAGGAAGACCACGAGTGTTTAGGGTGCCATTTGGGACAGGGCCTGAAGCGTCCTTTGACGGAGCTTGATGACGTGGCAGCCGAGATATGCAACCTTACTTGGACGCAGCCTTCTGTTTGAGAAGCACCCAATGACAGTGTTGTCCAAACCTACTGTGGTCCAAAAACACATTAAATTGATCAAAAGAGACCGTAAACACATTTATAATGTTAAAAAAGATTTCTATTAGAAATAAATGCTGTTTAAATGTACAACTGCTTTCATTGTTGATGATAACAAGAAAGCAAGAGCAGCAAATCATCATATTAGAATGATTTCTGAAGGATCATGTGACACTAAAGACTGGAATAATGACGCTGAAAACTCAGCTTTGCCGTCACAGAAATAAATCACACTTTAAAATATATTTGAATAGAAAGCGGTTATTTGAAATTATAATATTTCACATCTGTTTTACTGTATTTTTTATAAAATAAGTGCAACCTTGGTAAGCATAAGAGACAAAAACAAAAACGATAAAAAAAAGTCTTACCTCCAGACTTTCTAGTGTGCATATGTGTACAGCTTTGGTTTTTCTTGGGTTATATGTTGCAGACAAAGAAAACAGTTTCTAGCCTTGTATACACAACGTAACAGTCACATTTACATGGCTGCAGCAGAACATCTGAATACACATATACAAAACTAATGGCCCTTGTGTAAATGGAAATACACATTTAATTGGTCTTTACACTGTCTGAGGCTTGATCCCCGCAGTGGATGGAAACAGAAAAGCTCTGCAGAAAGTTTAACCCATAAATTTGCCGTTGTCTGTGGAGTGAGTCGGGGATGTGACATGAATAATTTCACTATAGGCTGTTGATGTCAAAGGAAATCTGCTGCAGTAAAGAGGGAGCCAGTGGATTTGAGAGAAGAATCTGGAGTGAACTAAAGGTCTGAGAGTTTAGCCTTAAGCAATGGCACGGAACAAAACTGTTTCTCAAGCACTGACCTCATAGGACAGGGTTGAGTGTGTGTGGATTTACTCCTCTCCCCGAGGACATTAAGACACTGAATGAGTGACAGGAACACTGTGATTCATTGTGTTCCTGTGCTGCTGACTTCACCTTTGCTTAGGTGAAAAGGACATCTTTTTGTTTGCTTGTTGTATTTATGAACTTAAATTTAATTTATGTACATTGCTGTGGTTACGAGACTGTATTCGTCTGCTTATTTCGTATGAATGATTAAGAACATTGTTTTTAAGGAGAAACCACAGTTTCAGTTTCACAGCTGCAAACCAGTCTCGCAAGTTGTATCAGTTGTAGGTGAAATGTTTTCCAGCTGCACTAGTGCCTGTATTTCATAACACCTTTAACCCGGCCGTGGCTTGAAAAAAAAGAGGACCCTTAAGAAGCTCTTTCTTTTGCAGCTGTGACAATTACTGATGCTAACTCAGAAGATAAAGCAACACCTGTTTGTGTGGGCTGTGAGACAGACTTCGGTGCATAAAATTGGCCAATTAATTGCAATCTGTGTTTGGTCTTTAATGTGTTTTGGACAGTAGAGTCATAATTATCAAGGCTGCAGTATTTGAATGGGAAGGGGCATTCTTTATTATGTTAATGCCCTTTTTCCTTTTTTACAGAAGCATGTGTAACCGTCCTGATTCTAATCCTATCACTTAAATCATCGAATCACTTATTACATTTGTTAAAGTATTATTCCAGCATGACGATGAGTGTTGAATCTCAGTGCATTAGGTGATCATTAGGTGTGAATGATCTCATTTCCTTGCCTGGTCATTCTTTTCAGTCCTGAACATTGGCGTTTTTCTGGACACCTTGCTCCAATTTGAAATGATAATTTCTCTCTTTGTGGATAGGATGTCTGGATACAAAAACAAAGATTTTAACATATGTTGTAATGTGAGCTATTTGTAGTTTTAGATGATTTGATTTCAGACTTTAGTAACTCGTGTGTTCAGAGACCCACATGTGTGCAAATTAATATAAAGCTTAATTATATATTATAATTAATAATTATATTGTTATTTTTTCTTTACAGTGTCATTCCATTCAAGCAATCAGTTGTCCTGGGTAAGTACTTGGGGGCCTTCAATTTCATGGATGCTTTCAGAGGACGGGAAAAGAAGAGAGACTAAATGTAATGAAACGAATTTCATTATATTTTGATGCTTTGTATATTAACACTTGGGATTTTTCATTATTTGTAACTACCTCTGCCAAACAGGTATTTCAGTATATCATAAAATCACATTACATACTATTTTGATATTGGGGGAAGAGGATTTTTTTTTTTTTTTTTTTTTTTTTTTTACTGAAAATTTACTTTTTCCCTTTTCTTTTTTTTTTTTGTACGTCATAGTTAGGATCTAATGTTGGCCTCAATTCAAAAGCAAGATATATATATGATAATACCAGTAACAACAATGTCAGATGTAGGCCTAATTGTGCTATAGTGGTACACATGACTGAATAAGTGTGAAATATTTACATTTTATTTATTGTGTTTACCCCTGTTTGTGCCAGAAATTGTTCTGTAAGTTCTTTTTTTTTTCTTAAGCTTTCAAAAATAACAGCGTGCCGATTAAGTTTAATAAGAATGTAATTATGCTGCTGGAACTGTTTTGTTTGAGCTTTGATAGACTGCTTTGAGGCTTGCAAAATGTCCAGCTCTCCTTTTTAATGGATAGGATCCTAGATTTGCATGCATATGGCACCATCTAGCGTTGTTAAGCATTGTTTGTGATATTATAACTGCCTCTTAAAGAGAAAACAGTTTTTCTTACAGGAACTTTAGACAAACAAGTATTGCATTAATGTGTGATGGTGTAGTGCAAACCTTTTAACCATGTGTTTGTAATAAATAAAAGCTACTGGCTCTGAATTGTTTCGGCCCTATAAATAGCTCTAATGCCAAGACAAAAATACACAGAATTTACCTTTAAATATACCATATTAAATAACATTTTACATCCTGAGCTATTAGAGAAGACATTGTAGCATTTTTATGCAGCTTTCAATTTGCAATCCTGCAGTAATGTGAGACAGGGAACGGACAACCCAATTCAAAATGCCACGTCTAAGGCACAGACCAGCTTTTACCAGCTGCTTAAAGTGATTGACATGTCTCAGGTTTGGCCCTTTATGACCTTCCACACAAATGAGAGCAGAGATTTGATTCGGTTGCTAAGGTTGCATTTGAGATTTTGGATAGAGAGCAGAAACATGAGGCCTTCAGGGAGAAAGAAATAGATTTTCAATTTATTGTTTGCCATCGCAGCACCTCATTCCACAGCTCGTCAGATAGAAAAGATATTCAAAGCACAGCACCAGCCCAGCACATGAGGGAGGATATTATAAAATAAAAATCTGATTTAACCGCTTTATGCTTGGTTTGGCTTATTTCTCTCAGCATGTTTTTTTTTAATATTAATGCAGATAAGTTATTAAATAAACATAATATAATAATATTGGATCTGCTAGAGAATCTCTAGGGGAAAATTTGGAGGTTATATTGAAATACACAAAAAGATATTTTTTAAGCATTTTTTAAAAGGGTGACGAGATTCCCCATGTGTCAGTTTGAGGAGCCCTAAATTGATTCTTTTCATGTTTACAGTCTAGATTCAATTCTACACAATAATTTGATAAGTGGCCGGAAGTGACGTTCCATGAATGGTTATGTTTAGTACAACTTATGTAAGCAGTGCAGAGCAGTTTTTTTTCTAGAGCATTTATATATATATATATATTTTATTAGTTATTTTGCCTGCAAGGAAGAACAGGTTTTAAAAGACAGAGCACCGTTTTTTTTTTTTTTCATCATCATCATCGCTCGGAGTCGGGTTTCTCTTAACAGTGTGCTGGAATAAAAACCTGGAGAGGAGTAGAATGACTACTTTGAGCAAATACTTAAATATTCTAGTCCAGGGGTGTCCAATTTTACTCCTGGAGGGCCACTGTCCTGTAAAGTTTAGCTCTAACCCTAATTTAACACATGCACCTGAACCAGTTAATCAAGGTATTACTAGGGATACTAGAAATTTCCAGGCAGGTGTGTTGAGGCAAGCTGGAGCTCTGGTCTAGTCAAGTCTGTGCGTTGCGTCTTGCGTGCAGCTATTTTCATTGGCAAAGGATAAATATATGGACTAACTGGTCAATATATGTTAGCAGTGGGTAACTGGATAAAATCACTTGCTTTCGTTTACATGCAGCCTTGTCTTGCTCGATATTGTTTAAATTTAAAGAAAAACAAAATCACTTTTCGTGAAATGCAATGTCATTTAAATGCAGAGTTCAGCTAAATCATGGGCTGTGTGTTTTACGTCATTTGAGACGATGTAATTTAGGAGTAAAAGCAAAAATGTAAAAAAAAAATATATATATATTTTAAAAAATTGATGCACGTGATGCTGGTGGAGGAAAATGTTTTCTGACTTGCTCCTCTTAAATACCAAATCCAAAGTGGTTCAAAATTATTTAGGTCTGGTGACTGGGCAGGCCATGGTAGATGTTAAACTTCACTTTCGTGTTCATCAAACTATTCTGCCATTCAAGTCTTGCTGTGTGTATTGGTGCATTATCATGCTGATACACGGCTCCCCTTCAGGGTGCAATGTTTGAACCATTAGGTGCACATGAACCTCCAGAATGGTTCGATAGTCCTTGGCAGTAAAGGGAATGATATTGCAGCCCAAACCATCAGTGATCCACCCATGTGCTTCATTCTGGGCAGCAACAGTCTGGCTGTAAGCCTCTATGAGGCTCCTCCACACAGTAACTCCCACAGATACGGGAAAGACAGTGAAGGTGGACACATCAGAGAACAACATGTTTCACATTGACCACAGCCCAAGATATGCACTGTTGGCAACAAAGAAACCCAACTTTGGTATTGGCAAAAGTGACCAAAGACCAAACGTTATAGCAGCCCGACCATGAATATTGACTCCTGACGAACAGTTTTGGTGGAAACAGGTGCGCATTTAATTTTGGAGTGAGTTGGACAGTTTTATGTTTTTGGAGACAGTCCAGATTAGTACCTGGACATCCCTTTCACACAGCTACCTCTTGCGTCGACAGTTGGATATGGTTTTGGATGTGGCATGCCGACATTACCCAGGATACCATAGCTCATGATACACCACAAAGACTTGCTGTCCTGTGACTCCTGTCCACAGATGAGCCAGCAAGACGCAAAACAAAGATTTGTCCTCTTTTGAACTCTGTCTCCCATTATCTAGTGTGGATTGCAATATTTTATGTACAGCTGTGCTATTGCTCAGCTAATTCAACCTCCACACTCTGGTCTAACTGATGGAATGTAAAATCAGTGAATATTGGCCACCAGGCCGCGCGTACAGGCGTGACACCTCCAACGCTATATTGGCCAGTGTCTCAGTTTCGTTGTCCAACCCCTGTACCTCAATGATGCAATGTAGCTTGTTGCCACTGGGTCGCGCTAAAGTCACGCGTATGATACTTTCAAAACATTATCTTCACGGACACCTTCATTTATCCCGTACACAAATACACTGGCCAAAATAAGCTTGCATTCAAGCTCTGCCTATAATGTGTCACATAAATGTGCAAGTAACTGCAGTCTTTATTTGGAGAACTGGGCTATAGTGTACGCAGGGATGGGCAGTATTTTAGATACATGTAGGCCTATTTAAAATACGTATTTGAAATTCAAAATACTATTTTGTATTTTAAAGCCTTTGGAAAAAAATTAATTTGTATTTAAATACATTCAAAATACTGTATTTGTATTGAAATATTTTTTTTTCATACAGTATTTAGTATTTGTATTTAAATACATTTTTCCACACAGTAATTTTTTTTTTTTTTTTTTTAATTTAAAATAAATATCCATGTATTTATGCCCATCTCCGAGTGTACGTGAATGCAGCATCACAAAGAAAGTGAGCCTACTAAATGTTTTTTTTTTTTTTTCTAAATTAAATTTCAGTCCAATTATAATATGGAGATATCGCAAATATGGACAGCTTGTGCGGTCCCAGACTGGATAACTACACCTTTATTGGTTTTATTTTGTACACCTTTACCCAGCCTTTGATGCTGGACTGGCTCACTACAGTGACAGTATGTTGAGCGGTGCGCGCGCTCCGCACGTTTGATGACGCTCCGCTGTAAACATCACTGACGTGTTAGTCGCGTGAGGGAATCTATTAAACTTGGATTTTGGCGAGCGACACTGTATTCTTCAAACCAACCTGCGCCTGCAAACCCAGCAACATACGTCCACACTGCGATGGCAAGAAAATCCCAAGTCCCGTCTGCGTATTATGGTAAGTTGCTGTTGAAAGCGTATAATGTACTGTAGCCTACATGTATTCTTCCTTGTGTGGTGTCAGTTTTTCTCCGCATGGACAACTTGTAACATTAATCTTCAATGGAAGGTGTGCTGCAGGAGTGTTCATTCCCAGCTGCAATACATGGGAATTAAAGTTTAAAATGTAGGCTATATTTGCATCCAGACGTGGAAAAAAAATAGTGCCCTTGGGAATTACTGCATGGTTTATTAATGTTAGCAACAACTGCACAAACTGTGATATGCTAAATAAGTGAGAGATTAATCAGAAGTATGATTCATTTTTTGAACGTACCTATATGTATTAGTATGGTTTGTTTACCCTGCTGAAATAGTGGAGGCAGCAACTTTGTGTTGCCAAGGGCATCATGTGCTGTGTTGGCTTTCAGCAAATCATTGTGGAACAGTGGAGACCACAACCTATCACCTTGCTCGTGAGATATTAAAATTAAAAGCCCAGGTCACAAATGGAAGTGTGATAAGATTAACTTCTGTTGTTGTAAATGGTCTTTCCATCCGTAATAAAAACAAGATTATTTATACTGTAGGAATTTACAGAAAAATAGGATACGGCTTTGTGCTCTTGTGTTGTTGGTTTGCAGAAGCAAGTGTACCTGCATTTTAAATGGTCAAGCATCTGATAACTAACATGCAGATTCAGATTTATGCATTCGTCCTTACTGTCATATGTTTGAAATATGCACAATGGATATTAAAAGCATTGCTCTGGCTTAAAAGTCCAAGAGAATTCAATTTCTTATACTATAGTAAAAATGAAGAGATGCTTGAGGCACCGTTTGTGGTTCCTCGAATTGTGACATTTGCAGAACCCCATAGAGCAGCTTTTGTTTGTTTTTCTTCAGCCAAACACTTTAGACATAAACATTTTAATTTGAAGTACCCCCTACAATTTTAAGTTAATATTTAATTAATTTAATGACACACTTGCATGTTCACAATTTTTTGATGTTGGTTAAAGGTAACATGAAGTGCAAGTAAATAAATAAAATTTTTAACGTAAGTAGGTGTTTATATTTTTGCATTAAAATATAATGATAATATAATAATTATTATTATATTATAATTAGTGCTGTCAAATCAATTAATCATGGTTAAATGCATCTAACAATGTTATATTGTGTGTGTGTATATATATATATATATATATATATATGTGTGTGTGTGTGTGTGTGTGTATGAATATATATATATATATATATATATATATATATATATATATATATATATATATATATATATATATATATATATGTATGTATATGTATGTGTGTGTATGTATATCACACAGACACACACACATATATAAGTGTATATATTAACAATAATATATATTTATATATATATATATATACATACACACACACACACACACACATATATATATATATTATATAAACGCAAACCTTTTGGCCGAAAGCTAGTTAATTTACTTTATAAAGATTTAAATATGAATATTTTTCTATACACAAACTCATCACTTTGCTTCAGAAGGCCTTTATTAACCCCCCAAAGCTGTGTGTGGAGTTCATTTATGACGGATGGATGCACTTTTTTTTAGCTTCAATCTGTTGGTTGCAATCCAATGCCATTATAAAGCTTGGAAGAGCCAGGACATTTAATATAACTCTGATTGTATTAGTCTGAAAGAAGAAAGTCATATACACCTAGGATGACTTGAGGGTGAGTAAATCATGGGCTAGTTTTCATTTTAATGTGAACTACTCCTTTAAATTCTCCATTTTCAAACTTCAATACCCTCAAGCTTTTAAAAAAAAAATTGAATCCTTGAGCTTTTATTTTGGTGGAATATGTCCGAAATGCTGTAAACTTCTGTCTCCAAAAATTTTGGATATCATGCAAATGTGTAAATAGAGTAAACCTAGCGCACGTTACATTCCAAAATGCATATCAAACTTTCAGCACATGCAGAAATGGAGTTCAACCAATCACACCAATCCCAAACTGCTCGCGTAAAGACAGTGCCGCGCTTCTTTTTGAAACACACAGCCTTTATATCTGCCTTTGATTTGATAACCGCACTAAGCTATGTCACAAAGCTATGTATCGTGCCCTGTTTATTTATTTTAAGTTTATATTTTATGTCATTATTAGATTTAGATAGATCAACTTGTGAACCCCTTTTGGGAAACCCTTGGAAAGCTCTAGGCACCTTTTCAGAAAGGCCAGTTTACTGAAGAACTTACAAATTGGAACCCATGCGTTTCTAAAAGTGCTAAAGATGATTCAACCAGTAACCCCATTATAAAGAAAAGGGTGAAATCACTTGCAATATATATTTGAAGCTCTTTCAAAGTGGAAAAAAATTGTGGAAAACAGCTTGCCACTGGGGCTGTACCCTTAAATGGACAGTTTGTACCTTATCTACCATAAAAGAAGCATATTATATTAGTTCCTTGGAGTAAGAATATTTACGCTTAAGGTACTATTATGAACCTTGTGTTGAGTATGCAATATTATATTTAAAGACAAGACGGTTCTTCAGAGGGTTCTGCCAGCATGCAAGCTGAGGAACCAAAATGGTGCCTTATCTTTCCATTTTTACAGTGTAGCAAGTTTGTTTCTAATTTTCATACAAATCTGGTACAGTATGAATATAGTGTCACTGTGTGAGATGATTAAATTGGAGAAAAGATGCCAGAATTTAAATCCAGAGAGTTGGCAACCCCTCCAAAACTGTTGATGTACTATTGTACAGGGATTGAATTCAGAAGGTACTTTGCTACTGAATGATTATTTTATTGTACCATGGTGTTTGCATGGCACTCCAAGGTACTTTAAAGAATACTATAGTACCTGATATATCAACACAACATATGCTATTACCATTGCACTTGTGTTGCTTTTTGTGAAAGCTGTAAGTTATGCAGTATAACTCAACTTCTTAACGTTTAGGGAGTACCACAGAGCTCCAAAATGTGTGCAAAATGTTGGTAGGCCAGTTTAATACACTCCTCAAATGCACATCTTACAGCAACATGACAATTCAAAGATTCAGGGCCTGTTTTTGTTCGTTTTAATCGTGTTTTATGAGGCTGCACATCTGTGACCGTGGTTATTTAGCTCAGTGGAATCATTTGTAATGCTGTACTGATGCTGGGAATATAACCTACACATTCTCATTCATATTTCTATTAACCGTGGTAAAGCTCTCTATCGTCGTTTAGCCTCGCTTGCTCCTAAATCACTTCAGTTTGACGCCATTACTCATGTGTCACTGGGAGATGTAATTAAATTTGTGCTTGATCCAGAAACCAGACAGATTAGACATCTAATCTGTGCACACTTGCGTACATGGCTTTGATAGATCCATGTAAATGTGAAACAGATTTATTTGAATGCACAAAACTTTTGGAATGATGTCATTTAGAATTAAAGTTAAAGTCTCTCAGATGTAAGTTATTATGACATTTTTCAGGGTAGTTTGCAATACATTTTGCATAGCTGT
This sequence comes from Tiaroga cobitis, assembly GCA_030578255.1. Taxonomy (NCBI): domain Eukaryota; kingdom Metazoa; phylum Chordata; class Actinopteri; order Cypriniformes; family Leuciscidae; genus Tiaroga; species Tiaroga cobitis. Next base: position 24,491,075 of record CM060592.1, read on the forward strand.
TGTGAATTCTAAAATGGCATACAGGAACTGGCTGACCCTTATACCGTAATATTTATAAGGAATAAATATGCTCCCATAAATATGTATATGGGAGCAAAACCCTTAGAAAAGGTCACTTGGTTTCCTAACCTGCTGCATTTGCATGCTACATTTTTTTGTTATCCTACTTTTTTGTTTTATTTATTTATTGCAGTCTGACCACAGAAAAGCTTTCGGTTTCTCATTTAAATAAAAATCTGTGCTCAAGTTACATGCAAGCACATTCTTAGAAAAAAAGGTTCAATGGGTTTCAGGTTCTTGACTCCGTTTTAAAGAACCCTTTATGCCAAAAAGGTTCTATATTAGGAGAAATGCCTTAAATGATTGCATAGCACTGTTTAATGGGATATTTAATTTTTTTTAATGATAAAGTATGTTTACGAGGTGTTTAGTTTATTAATTTAATTAAAATTCTAAATGAATTAAATTCATTAATTGAAACTAAATCAATAAAATGATGGGAACCCTTAAAAAGTTCGATGAAGTGGCAGACAGAACCCTTTAAGGTTCTGTAAAGAATGTTTGTATGTTTACACGACAAAGATGTACTAAAAAAACGAAAATGTTTTTCCTGTGCGTTGTTCGCATGCAGACGACAACGTCGTTAAAAACTCTGTATTCTGGTGTCAGGCCAGTAGTTGGCGACGTCGCTTTGTAAAGAAACACTATGCGCATATAAAGACATGCATGTGCATGACGTCACAGTTTTCACAAATTCGCGTTTTTGTAGTTAACACCAGGGCAATTACGGTACCGTTTTCAAACTTGCACTTTAGAATTGAACAAATTATACCGTATATAATCCATCCTGATCAGACCGGCTTTATAAAAGGTAGACATGCATCCAATAATACCCGCAGATTATACAATTTAATGCACTACTCATCAGTACAACAGAAAGATACTCTCATTGCCACATTAGACGCCGAAAAAGCTTTTGATAGGGTCAACTGGAAATTTTTATTCACCACGTTACAAAAATTCGGCTTTGGAGAGTCATTTATTAACTGGATCAAGATTTTATACACATCACCATCGGCCACAGTCACAACCAATGGACTAACATCACAAAGCTTCACACTGCACAGGGGGACGAGGCAGGGATGTCCACTCTCTCCATCCCTATTCATGATTTTTATTGAACCCTTAGCAGCAGCTATCCGTCAAAACCCAGCAATCAAAGGTATTGAAACACCACAACAAACACATAAAATCTCACTTTATGCAGATGATATCCTACTATATATACAAGAACCCCTAGCATCTACTCAAGAAATAATTAAAACAATCCAGTCCTTCTCAAAATTATCAGATTATGCAATAAACTGGAATAAATCTTCCATCCTCCATTTACATAAAACCAAATGGGATGTGGCACCCCATCAATCACCAATATCTATATGTCATGATCACATCACTTACTTAGGCATTAAGATTTCCTCCAGACTGTCAGAGTTGGTAACACTCAACTTCAGACCACTGCTAAAAAAAATAGAAGACGATTTGCTCATGTGGCTCAATCTTCCAATCTCAATAATCGGCAGGATAGCAGCAATAAAAATGACGATTTTACCGAAAATTAATGACCTATTCTCAATGATTCCAACCCACCCCACACTCACCTGGTTTAAATCACTAGACTCCATTATAACTCGCTTCTATTGGAAAAATAAAATACCAAGGATAAAACTCACTACACTACAAAAAAGTAAGGTTCAAGGAGGACTAGAAGCACCAAATTTCCAATATTACTCAATGGCTAACCAACTGCAATACATATACAAATGGATTCATCCCACCCAATCTGATATTATATGGCTAGATATAGAACAATCACTATGCAAATAATTAAATATAGCTGACATATCATTTCTCACCAAATCAATTAAACAACACACATGTTTTAATGCAGTAACTATAGCCACCACTCTGACCAAATTTCACCAAATCACAAATTCTACATTAGCTCCATCTAACCTCACCCCACTATGGAACAACCGTGACTTTATAAGCAATAAAAAAACATTGAATTTTCACACATGGGCGGAAAAGGGTATCACCCACATTAAGCATATTTTCAAATCTAACACATTTAGACCATTTCAACAACTCGCCCAGGAGTATGGCATCGGGAGCAACGATTTTTTAAAATACCTGCAAATCAAATCTTCTGTTCTGACAAAAATAAACATCAGAGACACAAATTTAGAACTTCCACCGGCAATATCAGACTTGGTCAACATTTCCTCCCCAAAGAAACTTCTCTGTAAAATATACAAAATGATTCCAAACAAACTTCAGACCATACACTTACCAACAATAAAATGGGAAAACGATCTTTCAATAGCCCCTGATGCCAACTTCTGGACCCAAATCTGTAAAAACATCTATCTCATGTCCAAAAATGCGAATCTTCAGTTAATACAATACAAAATACTTCACAGAACACATTACACGGGAAACAGATTAGCTAAAATGGGTTTCACATCAGAAGTTTGCACACATTGCAATCAAAATTCTACAGATACATACATCCATGCAACCTGGCACTGCACTCCAATCAAACACTTTTGGGAAGAGGTCACACAGTCGCTATCCACTATAGTTGGCTGCCACATCCCACTGTCGCCTTCTCTTTGCTTGCTGGGGGACCTCACAATAATCACTGATAAAACTATAAACTCTAAAATACTCCTCATAGCTCTAACCATCGCCAAGAAAACTATCCTCATGAACTGGAAAACTAGAAATAAATTACACATTAACATTTGGAAAAATCTTATTACAGACTTCATTACAGTGGAATACACATCTCCCCTTCATAATTACGCATCTGAAACTGACACTTTCTGACCTCTTACGGCTATGAATCCATTCTCTGTTTTCAACTCCGACTCCTCCCACCTTCTTAATCAACCCACGAATATTAATACATTTTAGTTATTTGAACTTGTTTGTCATCATTGTTATTACTATCTTTACTGTTATTGTTATGGTTACTATTTCACTTTTATTTTTTCATTGTAAAAAAAAACAACAAAAAAAACTTGCACTTTTTACATTTTTTTTTTATTTTCAGGCCCCCAAATCGCTGTTGTCATGTAAATGAAAGGCCAAAACGCATAAAAAGTTTTCCGTTTTTAGTTGAAAACGGTGTCGTGTAAACGGAGTGTCACATATCGGTTATAAATAAAGTATTAAAAGACTGGATATTCAGATCTAAATAGGTGAATAGGTATGACACAATCTAATAGTGAGTAACTAAACCTCATAGATAAAGCTGTTTGAGAAGACCATGAGATTTCTTCTTACTTTTCTGCAGGATTAGATTTTATTTGATCACAAACAGTGCAGATAGGAGCTTGAAAATGAAACTCATCCATTAATGCTATTGAATAAACAGATGTTATGCGACTCTGAGGGCCTCAAATTCTGTTCATTCTGTTTGCTGGGAATTGTGACAGGTGCGCTGATAAATGATGTGCAACTCATCTGCAGAAAGATCATTGTCAAAGTGACTGCTGGGAATCTCAGGAAATGCTCTCATCATTAGCTTTACTACAGTATGCAGTGTAAGCCTTTAAGCTAAGGAGAAACAAGAAGTGTCTATTTTTAGTTGGACTGCAGTAAAGTCAATGAATAATTCAGCAGGGCAAATTTGGGACCAGAGGATAAAAATTTTATGATGTGCCATCACTGAGTGATGTCCACACCTCTGAAAAGCCATAGCCAAGGCTGAGAAATCTTAAATGGGAGTCAATTACTTCTTCATGGTCAGGAGTTAGAGAAACCGATGTTTGAAACGGAAGCCTCTATGGGTTTTTTTTTTTTTTTTTGAGGACTGGTTCTGTTCATGAAATGAAATGGAATTAATTGAATGTCTATTCCCGTTAGCAATGTTTTTTATTCTCTTTTAACTGTAGTCTTTTGAAAGAGCTATTTAAAATAGCCGTTTTCTATTTGATTAGATTTTCAAATGTAATTTATTCCTGTGATCAAAGCTGAATTTTCAGCGTCATTACTTCAGTCTTCAGTGTCACACGATCCTTCAGAAATCATTCTGATATGCTGGTTTGATGCTCAAGAAACATTTCTAAAAATGATCAATATTGAAAACATTTTTTGGAAACCGTGATATTTTCGGGATTCTTTGTTGAATGTAAAGTTCAAAAGAATAGCAGTATTTTCAAAAGAATAGAAATATTTTGTAACATTAAAAATGTCTTTATTGTCACTTTTGATCCATTTAATGCATCCTTGCTGAATGAAGCCCAAACTTTTGAACGGTAGTGCACATCATATAGCCAGGTGCAATATGGTCTCAAAATAAAATGGGACCAAATATGTCACTGTTATTAATATATAAACAAATGTCATTTTGATTTATTGCCTTTTACCTTTTTTATTGTCAGTCAAGGAAGATTCAAACCCTCAATCTCTCGTGAGCCACATCAGATCATATGCGTGAAGTCCTAGAATTGCCCCTGTTGAGTAACAAGGGTTGAACATATCTTTGGTAGTGTTGTGTTGTTTAGTAGCACTATGTCTCTTGTGATGTGTCATTGCTGAGGTCAACCTGTATTTTGATTGTTTTAAAATCAAAACAACACCTTAATACCATCCTCTTCAAGCGAGTATGAAAACATAATCCTTCTTTGGCTGTTACAATCACTAACCATCACTGGGCTTCTGTTACTTAAGATAAACGAGTGGAAAGCAAACAAATGTTTCTACTTCTTTGTCAGCCAGGTCTTATCTCGCGGTAGCCAAAGCCAGACAGTTGCATTCCTGGGCTGTCAGAAGGAGATAATCCAGCCTGTCAGCTTCCTCGCCACTGTGGTACAGTGCTTTTCTAAACTGGGCCATTCTTTCAAGCTGCTGGAAATCTATATGAAAGATACAAGACCAGTGCGTCGCGCAGGTGTCGCTCATCAGTAATCACGCCGCCGGCCCCGTGCCGTTCTCCCACGGCCCTCGGGCTCGCATGCTCGCCACAGTTGGATATTTACTTGTGCAGCTAATTTCTCCTATTTTAACATTTACCTTTGTTGTCAAAGTTAATATTTAAATGAACAATTTGATAACACCTTTAAAGCTGCAGTAGGGAGGTTTGAGAAAACGTTGACTTAGCCTGAAAATTTGAACAAGTACAACTTCCAGGTCCCACCCCCTTGCTCTCTGCTGCGCTACAGCCCTCCCTCCACAGCTCGTCCTCCACAGCGGAGCCTGTCGTGAACGCGCAGGCTAGTAAACAGGCCCACCGATAACAGCGGATAAAAAGTTATATGGCACATTCACTAATAGGGACTAAACGTCAATAATATGCTTTACATTGACTATGGCCTGCCCATACTTTGACTACAAACTTGGTCCTCAAATCATTATGTATTTTCCAATAGCCTGCTACATGTAACTTTATAACGTTGCACTCTTTCTATAAGTTATAAATAGCTAGTAAGATAACGTTAATATAACGGTAACTAACGTTACAGTATGTAAGTAATTATTCTAGCGATATATAATGCTAGATAAGGTGTGCTGGTACATTATTTCAGCAACATGACAAGCCAGTGAATTAGCAGGTTTCAATTGTTGCTTAGCAGAGTGCGTGACATTTTATCTACATGTTAGTTTTGACACCGAGTCAATGGGCTCTGTGTAATTCTTTCTTTTTCGCTTGTTTATCGTCATCAGTCTTTTTCCTTTTACCTCTTTGTTTTATGAGCAGGTGTCACTGGAGAATTGGCAGTTTAGGTTGTTTCTCCGTCATAAGCACAGCTGCAGCACGCCGGCAATCTTGAGTTTGAACGACGGCTCGCGCTCCGGCGCTCGCGCTGTGCAAGAGAGGGGTGTGATCAGCGCGTACACAAGCGTGATTGACAGTGCTAAGACACTCCTCCTGGCTCTGATTGGTTGTTTCTGACCGGGAGCGTGTATTTCTTGCAAATGGCAATAGGACCACTGGGAGGAGCCAGAGAAGCTTGATTTTTACACAGATTATCTGTCTCATATTCTACTGTCAGGACATAATGACAGTTTTAACAAATACATTTTTTCAAAAGTTACCTACTGGAGCTTTAAATATAACCTTTAGCATAAATGAATGTCCATGTTCATACTGTATTATAACTTTGTTATGTCTAAATTCACTTGTAGCATTTTGTTTTTAGGGTTTACTGCTTCATTTTTCATTTATTTAGGCAAAATAGCATTAAATATCTCTGAGATATTTATTATCTACCATAACATGAAATTAATTATCAGCTAAAATTGGTGTCGGTGCATCCCTACCTTTTTCTCTTTGTAAAGCATATTGTGCTGATTTTGTTGTATGGAACTGAAATCCAAATATTGCGTTCCTAAAAACTACAAATAAATGTATAATTAGGCAGAAAAATAAAAATAAGAAGCCCATATGAGCCAAGGTGCAATGAGTTTTCATGTTCACACAGCAGGTAGAAACATCCGCTCTAGGTTCATAGGGTGCATGTACTGCACGTTTACCATCCCTCCAGTCCTTGACTTGACAATGAATCATGTCATCTGAGCATAAAGCCTCTGTATTTGTATCTTCTGAGGGATGAATATTTCAGACATCTTTCATTGTTAATATCATTCCTCTTTTATAGAGGGCAGACAAGAGCTCTGTTTGAGAGAGTGGGTGAGTGAATAAGCTTCTGCCCTTGAACTGCTACCATATTATAAGGTCCTCGAGGGTGGCCTTCAGTGTTTGCTAGCACTTCATTGATTTAGCAAGAGCAGTCCCCCACATATCACACCCTCATCACAAAAGGGGGAGGGGGGTATCAAGGTTAAAAAATTACTTTGATTAAAATCCACCCTTTGTTGTTAGGATAACAATGCAAACTACAAACTTTAAATGTGTAGGCTAAATATTCACAATATTCAGTGAGGAAAAATAAAATCATTGCAGTAGTTGTGTCATGCAGTAATGGTAAGTTAGTTTCAACTCTTTGATTTGAATCTTGAGTCACCAAAAAGATTGGTTCGGAATTATTCACTGATTCATTGAGTGCCTGTTTCTGCATGTTACATCCTTCCCAGTTCATATAGTTTGTTTACGAACTAGAAGTCTCATTCAGATGCCGATACAGTGAAAAGAGTGTGTTCAGCAAATCCAGCAGCCAGTGAAATGCTGATCAGCCCTGCACTAGAAATTCTATTTACTCTTGCTATTGTCAATCTTGAAAGCAGAAACCAAGCAGAGTCAAGTGATCGAGAATGATTTGTTCACGAACTAATTACTGTTAGTACACTGACGAATCGTGTGCAAGAGGCCCAGCAAGTGTTACACTGTCAAAAGAGACAACGAATTACTAATGATTTTGGTGGTTCAAGTAGATTTGACATGAACATTATTTCACTTATCAAAATAACTTCCCCTCCCCCTTGCAGCATCTCTTCTCTGTTTTATGATGATTTTAAGTTTGATTTCATGTTGACTTTAACAAGCATTAAAACAATTTGGTTTCATTTCAAAGCTGGAAGTCACTTAGATGGTCACTAGACATGAAGTAAAGGTTACATTATCGTTGTGGCAAGAAAACTCCATGCAGTATGGCTTGCTGTATAATTAAGTCACATTATAAATGTTTGCTACCATCCTCCTCCTTTCTTCATAGCTCTTCTGGAGCAGCAGCTGGTTTAGCGGAAACTTCACACATAATTCAGTAGGATTCTTAGCAGTCTAACCAGGGCGATAGCTCACTGGCTGTAGTTAACTTTTAAGGCGTCAGCACCTGACTCAGTTATGGGGCCTGGCATGGGAGATAAACTCTAGAGATCATGAATATGTAAGGTCTCATGTTTTAGAGTCACTCACACAAGGAAGCCATGCTTATAAAAAAGAAATGGGGTCTGAGTGTAAGGCAGAGTCTCTGTGTGTTGCTGTGTGTGTTTGGGCAGCATTTTGCCTTTCAGTGTCAGTCGGTGTGTTGTCGTTGAGTGTAAGTGAATTCATTTTTGATGAGCAGTATCTTGATTTCACTCAGTACACATTAATCTGACTTTAAAAATTTAAAGTATTTGTTACACAGAATTTGAATAAGGAGTTAATAATCCGTTGCTTAGCATTATTTAGGGCACCATTAAATAGGGCACTGTTTGAGGGGACAGCCATTTGTAGTGGTGTCCGAAACCATAGTGGACAATCCCACAATGCACCGCAATAACGAGTGTACAACCGATGTCAATGGCTAGAGAATACCCATAATGCACTGTGACGGTCACGCTGAATAAATTCCCGCATCTCGCCAGAAAATGGCGCCCGCTGGTGAATCATCCATCCATCCATTTTCCAAACCACTGGTCCAATGTGGCTACAGCGTAATATAATACAGGTATAAATTCCTTTCTAATTGATTATTAAATAGTTTAATTAAGGTTTATACATGCTAGTTTCCTTGACAGAGTTTAAGATAAATCTTTTCATTATTCTGGAGCTGCTAGTTTGCTAAAGCTTGGTTAACACGGGACGATTTTAAAATTGTTGGCTGATTTTCCAAACCTGAGAGACCCCACACACGGCGATAAAAAATCACTGGTTTAACAGTTTTGGTCGTACAGTGTGTGGTGCGCAGCTACACGGCAAAATCAACACATCACACACGAACCGATTTGACTCCCGAGCATTCCCAGGTCAGACGGAAAATCTCGCAAAATCTCTCGAGATCAAACGTGACTTCAGAGTAAACAATCATGGCGGACGAAGAGGATGCAGTGGCGATAGTTTGTAGTTTGTTTTTAACCGGAAAAAAAAAAAGTTTTCAAAAGAAAAGGCGATGGTCAAAGAAGTGGAGACAACGCAAGCATGGACAGCCGCCAGCTGTTTTGATTTTGTTTCCTGGTGCTTCCTCTGCGCCTCGTCACCTCGCTTTCTGATTGGCTACACGCCACAGTCCACAGGCTGAGTGCTCGGGCCAAAAAAATCCAACATGTTGAACATCCCCGATTTGAGATCCTTCCGAGCAAACGAGAGCAGTCTTAACACACCGCACACGGCAGGAATATCTGATCAGATTATTTTACGATAATCGGAGCATCCTTAAGATTGTCAGAAGGGGTAAATCGGGGCTAGAATCGGCCTAATTATCCTGCCGTGTGAACCAGGCTTAAGTTTGAAATGATTATTAAACAGCAAGCACAAACTATGCTAAAGTGGCTGCCCTTCCAGCGTACTCAGTGTCCGATTTCACTCACTCGTTTTCATATACTCCTTCAAGTGGATTATATTAGTGGAGTAATGTAGGGAATAGTGAATAAGTGTATAGTGGGCAATTTTAAACACAGCATTAGTAATCCTGGAGATATTGATTAGCTTGTTCAGTTGTTTGATTAGAGTTGGAGCTAAACTCTGCAGGACAGCGGCACTCCAGGACCAACGTTGCCCAACCCCGCAGTAGAGCATTTGTGCAGACAGGCACTGATGTTGGACGAGAAGGCCTGGCTCGCAATCTTCATTCCAGTTCATCCAAAAAGTATTCAGTGGGGTTGAGGTCAGGGCTCTGTGCAGGCCAGTCAAGTTCTTCCACATCAAACTCATCCAACCATGTCTTTATGGATCTTGCTTTGTGCACTCGGGCAAAGTCATGCTGGAATAGAAAAGGGCCTTCCCCAAACTGTTACCAAAAAGTTGGAAGCATAGGATTGTCCAAAATGTCTTGGTATGCTGAAGAATTAAGATTTTTCTTAACTGAAAATAAGGGGTCTAGCCCAACCCCTGAAAAACAGCCCCATACCATTATCCCTCCTCCACCAAACTTTACAGTTGGCACAATGGAGTCAGCCAGATAACGTTCTCCTGGCATTCGCCAAACTCAGACTCGTCTTTTTGTCACCCCACAGAGAACACATTTCCACTGCACCAGAGTCCAGTGGCGGCGTGCTTTACGCCACTCCATCCGACGCTTTGCGTTGTACTTGGTGATGTGCGGCCTTGCATGCAGCTGATCGGCCATGGAAACCCATTCCATGAAGCTCCCGCCACACACTTTTTGTGCTGATATTAATGCCAGTGGAAGTTTGGAACTCTTCAGCTATGGAATCAGCAGAGGTTGGCTACTTTTACACACCTTGAGCCTCAGCACTTGATTCTGTTCCTAAACACTGTAACATCGTCACCTTAAAATAAAGTGTAATCGAATAAAGTTTGTTCATAACTTTGAGAGAAACTTGCCAGAACGTTTGCCAAATGTAATATGAAAGTGATGCAGTGAAATTCCGGCAACCGGAAATATTCTTCAAAAACAGCAAAAGACACAAAAATCATTGACCGAAACAGTGGCGTTTAAAGGGTTAGTTTACCCCAAAAAATGAATTCTGTCATTAATTACTCACCCTCATGTCGTTCCAAACCCGTAAGACATTCGTTCATCTTCGGAACACAAATTAAGATAATTTTGATGAAATCTGAGAAATCCCCAGCACCATAGACTGCTACATCATTGCAACTTTCAAGGCCCAGAAAGGTAGTAAAGACGTTGTTAATATAGTCCATGTGACTACAGTGGTTCAAATGTAATGTTATTAAGTGACGAGAATACTATTTGTGCGAAAAAGAAAAAAAAACTAAAATAACTAGTTTTAACTTTATTCAAAAATTTATTTTCTTCTGTGTCAGATCTCCTATGCTATTCGCGTAGTAAACTAAGTGCAGCGCGTCAGGGTTCTACGTTGGCTCATTATTGGCCAACGCTGATCACCTGGGCATCACGACACATGCGCCAACAATGGTGAGCCGGCGTTCTCAAGTAGAACCCGGAAGCGCTGCAATGTGAATAGCGTAGAAGATCTGACACAGAAGAGCTGAATAAAGTTGTAAAGTTGTTTTTTTGCACACAAAAAGTATTCTTGTCGCTACATAACATTACACTTGAACTACTGTAGTCACATGGACTATTTTAACGATGTCTTTACTACCTTTCTAGGCCTTGAAAGTTGCAATGACGTTGCTGTCTATGGAGGGATCAGACAGTATACAAAGAGTAATTAATGACAGAATTTTCTTTTTTGGATGAACTAACCCTTTAATTACTGTTTCTCCATTGACGCATTTATTTAGTGTCTTTTTTACATACACATGGATAAACTACAACGGGTAAACCCTAACACCCTGAACAGCAAAAAGTGTTTAATTATCAAAACTTTATTTTCGGGCTAAATGAAAATGTCAATTTAGGTTTCAGTAAAAAAAATATTTTCAGTGCATCCCTACCATCTGATACATCAGTGTATGCTGCTGCTGCTACCGTGCATTTTCATAAGGGCTGAGCCTTAGAGTGAGAGTGTGTTTGAGTTAGTGTAGCGTGGGGCTCAGCGGTGCTGACTCACAGCGTTCTGGTTAGCTCCTCCGTCCTGAAGAAGCAATCTTGTCCCTAGTCTGCTCTGCTGTGTGCTGTCAGCGGTGCACTACATAAAGCACTACCTTTCTGGGAATCCTGCTTTGAAGCTGGCAAAGGGAAAATTACTTTTGTCCGAAATTGCACCTATTACAGTTCTTCTCCCACATGAATTCTCAGAAAAAACTCCTTCTCAGGAAAGTTTCAGAGAAAATCCTTGAAAGGAAAAACACACAAAATAACAGAAAGATGAGTAAAAGTTTTAGGGTTGCGTAAGACGTTTCATTGCACAACAGTGGCTTAAAATACTACATATGTAGCTTGAAATACTTCCTGAACAAACCACAGTGGAAGAAGCGGAATAAAATATTTATCAGAGAGAACATGATGCACTTGGTGTTTCTTCATTAGTTCACTTCAAGCACAATTAACTGTCATTTGTGCAAGTTATTCTGGGAGAAACTGCAGTCTTCATGTGAAGGAGGAGGTCAACACATTTCTAGCTTATCATGCCAAGCAAGATCAGTCTTTAAATAAAAGTAAAGGACTTTTCTGAATACAATATTTCTATCTTTCAAATGCTTCATTTACACTCAATATCAAAATCAGTTTCTGGTCTGATCACAATGAGCTGGAAGATGTATATCTGGTAATAATAATCCGGAGCTAAAAAAAAAACTGCTGTGACTGCAGTCGGCAATGGGTTATATGCTGGATATGTACAGTAGATTAAAGTGGTTGGACAATATCAGACTGGATTGATCATCACAACTTCATCACAAAAAACACAAAAAACAAATATGGCTGTATTTGAATATTTATACTTCCGTACAATACAATAGGTGAAAAACAGTATGTGAAAATGTCAAATTCACAGTATTTAGACTTATAAAACAGTAGGTCAAAAGTACATTGAAAACAGCATGAATGATTTCTGAAGGATCATGTGACACTGAAAACTGGAGTAATTATGCTGAAAATTCTGTCACTAATAGGAATATATGGATTTTAAAGGGTTAGTTCACCCAAAAATGAAAATTACTCACCCTCATGTCGTTCAAACCCGTAAGACTTTCGTTCATCTTCGGAACACAGATGAAGATATTTGTAGCGACTACGAGAATGAACCAAACAGCTTCCAAAAGTGAAGCTGTTAGGTGATTGTCCATACATAATCACACAAAAGAGGCTTCACATTCCAGATTACCCCAGGCTCTGCAACCAAAAAAAGACTTTTTATTGTTTAACTAAAGGAAGAACGTTGTCAATGTCTTATAATTTGGCAAGACAGATCTGTTTAGAAATGGTGAAACAAGAGGCCCTAACAAGAAGTCACCTGACCCCTGCGACTAACAGACTACGCCTATCTTAAGGACCAGAGGTCCCATGACAGATGAACAAAACAGCCTTCAGCATGAACTATTCCATGACCTCAGACCGGAATGGCTTAAACCCCACAAACTCTACACGCTAAAACACTTTACATATCAAAATCCATAAAACTCATCCCAGAACAATTCTCGATGGACTTATAATGTAATCATGCAACTACACAATTCTATGTTGTTCCTACAATATATGTGTGTGTCTCATATGCTTAGATGCCATACAATTCATAATTGTTATAAATATTAGGTGTGTGAATGAAAGTGCTCTTGCTCTCTGCTCTCTCTCTCCCCCGCTCTCTCCCTTGGAAAAGGTCTCAGCAGAACAAGTCGTGTGGAGCAGACGATGGTTATTGTAGCCATGTAGACTCAAAGAGACAAATGACCCAAATCAAGATCAGGGTTAAAACAGATTTATTCAAGCCATCTAACTCGTCTCACCTTCCTTTCTTTTCCTTTGTTTTCTTTTCCGTTAAAAGTCTCGGTTCTAAGTTAAGTTTTGCTGCAAAGTTTCGTTTAAACGTTTCGACTGCAACGCGCTTCCGACTTCAAAGACTTTCATCCATCCGCCAACACACCACGTGATTGGCTGCCCAAGATCTAGCAGGCACGAGGAGACCGCCAGCCAAGCAACAGACCCGGGAAACCCCTTTACACCTACAAAAGGGAACCCCAAAGCAAGGACAAGCAAGTAGCCTCCAGACTTTTAACTGAACTGGTGTATTATATAAAATTGAATAACCTGCCTAAGAACGATAGGGTTAAATCGATGATTGATGGTTCGTTCAGGTCATGTCTGTCTGTGCATATAGAAACTTGGGATCTCACCATCTGACTCCTAAAACTCATTCTTCCTCACTCTCCGTCTTTCTGCAACTCGTATGAATGTGTGTGTGTTAGATATTAGTTTTATGTGTTAGTCTTATAATCAATAAGGTATTGTTTGTGTCTGTTAGATGTAAGGAATAATTGACGACAGGCCATTGAATTATTAGAAAAATAATGCACACCCGAGGTGGTAATGCGGTCACGACGCGAAGCGGAGGTTACACCTCGGGTGTGCATTATTTTTCTAATTGAATAACCAAAAATTGAATAATTTAAAGTTTTTGTCATTAAAACGCTCTTGTATGTAGGACTAATTTCTTACGCATCTAATCCCATGCCTCCGTTGCTAATTCCAAAACGTCATTTTAGAGTTAGTAACGGAGGTTTGAGCCACTGATAGCAGACTAATGATGGGGGACACACTTACGACTCATTTAATTAACGAATTAACAAAACGAATTAACGAATTAATTAAAACGAATTTAATTAATAAATAAATAATAATATTGAAGATTGACGTCAAGATTATTATTTATTTATGAATTAAATTCGTTTTAATTAATTCGTTCATTCTTGTTTTCTATAATTGACAGTAGATAACCTAATAAATGAAACCCACAAAGCCCTTTTAACAAGAAGGCCTATCAATAATTATTTATTTGTTATATTATCTGGAATAATTATGAAAACCCGTGCAGCAGGACTATCAATTTATTTATATAGCCTATTCAGTTTAATTTTCTATTTACCCTATTATAGATAGGACTACATACTTTATTTATTAAAATTAAACTGTATGTGTCCATTGAAGTTAGACATCGAAAACTGCAGATCAAGCGCATGCAAGCGCGTGCATGTTTTTTCTTGTTATGAATTGTATCCTATTATCCGTTATTACAGTTAACTACGCGCAGTGATATGGAACTGTAATGCGGTCAAACCTGCCTGGAACTACTTTAGCCGTGCGTTTCCCTGAAAATAATTGCACACATTAGAACCTTCTCAACCAATCAGAATCAAGCATTCAACAGCACTGTAGTATAAATTAGTTTTATGTGTTAGTCATAGGCTTATAATCAATAAAGTATTGTTTGTATTTGAAAAGAGATGCATTACTTGTGTTATGTGCTTACGAATTTATTGTCTTGAACTGCGATCTAAGCTACTTATGCTTTTGCCCTTGACTTATTTCTTAATTTAGCTGTTAGCTAGGAATTAGTCTTTTTTGGCCAGGAAGATATTATATTTCCTACAATTAATAATTGTTTATGCTTTCCGTTCATTGGATGAACTGATAAACTGATCATACTATTGATTCTGCTACAGTAAATTCAGAAAATAATTATTAATTATTGATCATAAGCCGTTATGAATAATAATTAGTTATATTTATACGGGCGTATAAACGCTACATATTTTTGATGAAATCTGAGAGCTTTCTGTCCCTCCATTGACAGCTATGCAACTACCACTTTCAAGGCCCAGAAAGGTAGTAAAGACATAAAAGTAATCCATGTGAGTACGTGAGTACTTTGTTTGTGCAAAAAAAAAACATAATTTACCACTTTATCTGCAAAATATTCATTTGCAACGCACGTTCACGAGGGCATGTTCTGTTGATGCGAGAGCAGACGTTGTTTTACGGGTTTGGAACGACATGAGGGTGAGTATTTTTGGGTAAACTATCCCTTTAAATATTCACAATTCTTTTTGGCTTTATTTGAAGTTTTTTTTTTCCTCACAGGAATAAATGACTAACACAACCTGTCTATTTAACTGGCAAAGTTCAAAACCCTTGTTTCAGTGCAGTGGTTAATTTATAGGTGAGTAGGTGTGACTTCTGTGTTGTTCATAACTCAAAAACTTTCAAGTTTGCCCTGTATAATGTCATCTTTTTACCAGCATCATGCAAAACTCATCTGCATCTACATCATGTTATGTATCTCATGTCTGTTCTCACCCAGATGGCTCTTTGTCATTGTTTTTACGGTCAATTTGAAACAAGGGACACACAAGCTGTGCTGTATAGCAATCCTCCAGGTGCATTTAAACACTGCAGTGCATATAGACGCTGACTGCAGCAGGACGAACCCCTGCAGTGATCCTTCCTCATGCATTCTGTACTTCCCATCCAGGGGAAATTTGTTGTAGGTGACACGCAATTTCCTCTCACTTACGCATCCTCCTGGCTGCATTAGTACGAGCCTGGCACTATTTCAGCTTCAGGCAGGACAAGGTAAAATCACAATTCCCTTTGATAGGGTGGTTAGTCAATGGCTAAAAAGTTTTCTAGAGGAGAACGAGAGGAGATGACGACTTTGGACACTGTGTGAGTGAAGTCGCACCCATGAGTTTACCGTTTGGTAATCTGACCTTTGTGTCAATAATGCGGAAGCAGCATTTTTTCACTGAGCTGATATATGTCAGTTTTGTCTGTGTTTGTTGGGAGAAATGGGACTCTAATTCACTTGGCATATGGAGAGAAAAGACTACTTGCTTTAGTCCACACTGAAAAAAAATGGGGGAAGGATTTACTTTGAAACAATTTCACAAATAATTACGAAGAAATGGCAAGTAACATTGAATTTAAATGTGAAATGTTGAGGTAAAGACTCAAATGGTATTTTCTTGTAAATCATACTCCAATAATCTTTGTTTTATTTTTATTTTTTTACATTAAAGTTTGCCTTTTTTCTAAGTCCATGGAGTGCGTTACATTTTTTGGTTATAAACTCATTTTTACAGAAACTGTCCAACATATGATTCAATATTGCTGCCAGTTGACTTATAATTGTGACACAAGATACCCTAGGATTTTTGTATTTTTAAATAAATATTTAAGTTCATATAACATCAGCAAGAACGATTACATTTACTGGTAAGTGGTAAATTAATGCTTAGCCTACTTAGCTAACTTCCTTAAACCTAATTAGCATAATGTTATTTATTTTATTGAATTTTATTGATTCTTGCAAGAAGCATTTTTGTGTAGTTATGTTATTGTCTAATTCAACTAGTGGTTTAAAGAAAAACAAAGCTGAATTTACAGCATCATTATGCCAGTCTTCACTCACATGATTCTTCAGAAATCATTCTGATTCGCTGATTCGCTGCTCTTGAAACATTTCTTATTCTTATGTTGAAAACAGTTGGCATAAGACCATTATGTTGTACAGTCAGAATAACATTGCTTGTACGCAAATTTTGTATTTATTATTAAATATGACAAGCAACAATCATAAAGCCCAAAGTATATTTCGGCGTTACACGTTCAGAGGTGGACCGCATGCTCGCCGGATACTATAGCAGATGAAAGGGAAATATGGTCCAATGTCATAACTCTGATGTACTAACACATAGTGGAGTGTTGCAGGCGTCACATATGGTCATGCAAGCGCTGATGAGCAGGAGCTGCCAAATGACTCGTAGGCAGTTGGCACACGCTGACCCCCTGCCTCTCAATGAAACAGTCTGAATAGAGCCTGATTTGAATTTCAGATTCCCTCATCTAGAGATGTTACGTAACATCACTTATAGGTGCGAGGCAAGTCAGAAATACTGCACTGTCAGGGAAAGTCAACTCCGAAAGGTTATTTACTGAACACTGTGTACTTTAGCAGTACACTTACATTTGAAAGGTGCTGGTTTTATGAACTTAATTCAATGAACAATTATGATCTGTTTAATGTACTTATCTCTAGTGGTTCAATTAAAAACCAGGTGTTTAATGTGTCTAGTGTACTGCATGTGTGTGGGCATAAAAGAGTTTATTATTTAATGTGTTTAAAATTGTTTTGTGAATTAAATTCACCTCAAGAGCTTTGCATACTAATATGTAAAACAATCCATGCCGGTGCAAATTGCTTTTGTGAATTTCAGTGAACCCCTGTGGCCTCCGCATTCGGGAAAGTGTGTGTCTTCGAATATGAGTCAGTGGTCAAACTCATTTAAGATATTTCCCCTCAGAATAATTGTTCGCTATTTTCCCATTGCTTCCCCCGACCTGCCTTTCCTGACTGCCTTTGAGTATTACGCAACAGTCTGCCTCCAACTTTCCACCCTCCTGTGAATAATATGAATATATTACCGATTCTTCAGGATCTATGCTGGATTGTGTTTGCCTCCTCTTGCTTTTGCTTTTTGACCCGTGTCTTGGCTCTTTCATCTCACCCGTGTTCATTTTAGTTTCAAAAGCGCAAACTGACAAGCGCTGTCTTGGGTTTTCTTTTTTCTCATCTGACACACCCAATAGATTTGTGCGCTCCCTTGGGGTAGATGTGAATCAACCTTTCTCGCCCACCTCATCGACGGAGTGGGATCTCAAGTTTTTGCTCTATTCACATCTAATTCCCTGCAACAACTGCCAGAACTCTGAAGCTAATGGATCTCGCTGTGAGACGGTGTATGTATTAGGTTTCATGACAAAAGGTATAAAAGCTTTCAAAGTTTCCTGATACCCTCTTTTATTACTCTGTAAATCAAGAATGTTTAGTGGTCACACTTTAAGGAACGATCACACTAGACTTTGGCCTCGTTCACACTGCAGGGGCTTAATGCTCAATTACGATTTTTTGAAAAAATTTGATTTTTTTGCAAGGCCGTTCCCATTTCCAATTAAATGCGACCTTTTGTGATCTCCCGTGTGAACGTGACATGACCCAGAAATGACCCGCATGCGCAGAAGAGTACTCAACGGTCAACGACGTCACTTGTTGTTTGCGGAAGTAGCTAAACATGGATGTCAACAGTGGAGCTCGTTTAGTGATAATGCGACCTGGCCGTTCAGATTGAAGTCTCATTTCAAAAGATCGGATACATATCGGATTTGGACCACATACCCAAGTGGCCTGGGTCGCATTTGAAAAGATCGGATCTGTGTCGTTCAGACTGTCATGAAAAGATCAGATACAGGTCGCATAGGGGCAAAAAATTCGGAATTGGGTCGTTTCAGCCTGCAGTGTGAACGTAGCCTTTGAGTGTGCAAAATTTGAAATTTCTTTGGCCACTGCAACAGTCGTGATCTGATGTTGCGCTTTAGCTACGACAGGTTTTTTAAAACATAAATTCAATAAATATCAAATAGTAAGTTATAAATGTAAACATCTACAATCTACTCCAGTTCCTTACAATGCTACAAACCTGCAACTTAAAAATTTGTGTTCTTTTTATTCACGTGATATAAATTTGCAAGTCAGAATTCACAAAATTTTTAATTTTGAAATGGAGCAAAATGCAAAACTTTAAATGAGCTTGTTTTCAGTCTTCAGTCTTTCAGATGCGCATGGAAGTCAATTGAACGAAAAGCGTCACCCTTTAAAATGTAAATTGTAGGTTAACCACCACAACCAATTAATGTGTAAATTAAAGTGCTCAATGTGTATATATGTAAAAATGTCTGTCTTAAAATGCGTTAAAATAACATTTATTGGGGTTTCTTCAAAGGTAGCATGTTTTTTTACCGTAACTGGGTGATGACGTCATAAAAGGGAGCGCGGGCGGTAATGCACTCACTCAGTGTGTGCCGGTTGAGGGAGGATAAAAAGATTCGCGGGACTCCCGCAAACTAGAAATATCTATGAATAAAACAATAAAAACGAATACATTTTTATTCATCTGTTGCAGAAAAGCAATAAGAACAACTAAAACAAAATAGAAACGGTTTACAGGCAGAGTTTCTATTTCTAACATGTCTGCAGCGTTGAGCGATGTAGCCAATCACAGACATATGTGTTGATTTCTTGAACGCAAAAATGGCCAATCAGAAGCATTTACGATGGACTCCCCTCACCGCTCAAAACTGACTTTTTGTTCAGTGTTGAATTATGTATGCTGGCAAATCCTCTAATTATAACAAACATAGTGTATATATTATGAAAGATTCATTGATAATAACAGATGTGTGAGATCGCGATGAACTGATGTCAGCTTTTTAGGAATTATTATGGGAGCGCACTCTGCGCGCAGTCATGCCAAACCATGCACGCAGTAGCCCGCTTGCTTTTATGTTATAACAGTGGTTTGTGTGTTAATGCTTTATAACAAATAATTGATCAGGAGCATGTAGCCTATGCTGATGTGTATGGTGGCGACACGTAGGCTAACTTGAAAGTATTTGGAGGTACAGAAAAAAAGTCTTTTTGCGGGTGCGAGCGGGACAAAACATAAATGTTGCGGGCGGGAGAAAGTAATATAGAAAGTAGTTGAGAACGTCAGTTATAACAACCAACGTATTAAAAAATAGTCGGGTTTAAACCGGGCTCATAATTACAGTTAATGTGTCGGGCAGGGCCGGACTGAGCTCGGACACAGTGGGCTCGGGTAGGGTCTTGCTTGATTTTTTTGGGCCCGATCTAAGCTCTAAGCATAGGTAAGTTATGCTAACACTTACAGGCACGAATCAGCCGTTTGACCTTGGGGAACTTGTGGAGCCTCTCCCTCGTTTTTAATGTATTCGTACATCACGCACAAACACAAGTTAACCATTTTTGTTAGCTAGGTCTCCAATATAACGTAACTCCAGGCCTGGAGCATAGACAGTAAAAGCTTGGAGTACCTTTTATGACGTCACGCCCAGCCTATAGTGGAAGGGAGGGGGCGTGCTTAAAACCATTGTAAAACGCACCAACTTTTCATATTATATTCAGCATTTTGGTATAAAAAAACCTAAAAAAACAATGGTGGGCGGTTCTTATCTTCATGTTTAGTAAGCACATTGCATTATCTTCGTGAAAAATTTTACCTGCAATTTACACTTTAAGCACACTTAAACATGGCAAGTACCGTTCCCCTGGTAACCGCCAAACCCAGACTTTTCCATCGGATTGCCAGACAGAAAGCGTGATTTGTCACTCCAGAGAACATATCTCCACTGTTCTAGAGTCTAGTGGCGGCGTGCTTTACACCACTGCATCCGACGCTTTGCATTGCACTTGGTGATGTGAGGCTTGGATGCAGCTGCTCGACCATTGAAACCCATTCCATGAAGCTCTCTACGCACTGTTCTTGAGCTAATCTGAAGGCCACACGAAGTTTGGAAGTCTGTGGCTATTGACTCTGCAGAAAGTCGATGACTTCTGCGCATTGTGCGCCTCAGCATGCGCTGACCCCACTCTGTGATTTTACGTGGCCTACCACTTCGTGGCTGTTGTTCCCAATTGCTTCCACCTTTTTATAACATTTGTCCGTGGATTGGAATATTTAGTAGTGAGGAAATTTCACAAATGGACTTATTGCACAGGTGACAACCTATCACGGCATCACGCTATATATATATATATATATATATATATAGCCTACGTATCCCTCTTCACTGGGAGTTACGAAGTTAGAAGTTTGTGTTGAATGCCAAAATATTTATAGATGTCACTTTTATTTTTAACATTTTATATTTTACATTTATGACTAAATTAGTTATTCAAATATACATATATAAAAAGTCACCATTTTTGGTTATCTTTTAAAGCTCACTTAAAATAGAGATCATTAGACATGATCTTAGGGTTCCTGTCTGAAACCAGGAACCTTCATAAACAAAACACTAGCTGTGTCCCAATGTGAAGGCTGCGTCCTCCGAAGACCGCATTTGAAGGCCGATTGGCTGCATTTGAAGGCCGATTGCGTCACAGCGGCGCGACGAAGGCTGTCCCAATTCAAAGGCTGCATCCTCGAAGGCCGCATTCGAAGGCCGATTGCATCACCGCGGCGCGATGAAGGCTGTCCCAATTCAAAGGCTGCATCCTCGAAGGGCGTATTCGAAGGCCGGTTGCGTCATCACGCCGCGACGAAGGCTACCCTGATTCAAAAGCGACGCCAAATGCACCCTTCGTTTCTCCGTGAAAGGAAGGATACATAAATGGACACTCAGCGGCCTATCCTACCCCATAAGTCATTGCGCGCCGGTGACGAAAGCGTTTTTAGTGCAGCATTTGGTGTGTAGCCTAGCCTACAGTTCAAATTCAAATGTTGGTGTTCAACTTAGCGTTTTAAAAAAACAACAACCGTTCATTTTTCGTTGTTAAATTATGGCTTATAAAAAGAAAAAACGAATGGAAGCAAATTTACACTGACCGAAGACTATCAAACTTTTCTACAAAATCTTTTGAAATATTTAATAATATAAGGTCCCTAGCCTAATTGAGAAACGAAAAATGAACGGTTGTTGTATTTGTAAAAGGTAGTGATGGGGACGAGACCGCCTATGCCGAGTCCGAGTCAAGACCGAGTCTTTGAAGGGTCGAGTCCGAGTCGAGACCGAGTCCGTTGGTTTTCAAATACAGTCGAGTCCGAGTCAAGGCCGAGTCTTTGAGGAAGCAAGTCCGAGTCGAGATTTTGTCCCGACATATCAGTTTTGATATTCATGATTTAATATCACCCCAGTTAATGATCAACAGTTAAGCCTACAGACTAAGCTAGATTGGGAATTGTTTAGAGCAGTCGTCTTAACGTCTTAAAGGGATAGTTCACTTTGAAATGAATTTTTGGTAACGTTATGTTTTAGCTTACCTCAAGGGCATCCAAGATGTAGGTGTCTTTGTTTCTGCAGTAGTTTCAATTTTGATATTTTTAGGCCAAACTGTTCTTGTCGGTCAGTCATATAATGCAGGTGTATGGTCACCAACGGTTTGTGGTTCTGAAAGGCGAATTTGATGATGGCAGACTCGTTGCTCATCTTGCCGCCTCTCACACCAGGGAGCAACTGAAGACACTGATGGCTCTGACGGCAGTATCTTTGCATTGCACAATGGGATGTCATATTCAAATAATTCCCGTCAACATTGCATTTTATTATTAATGTTGTTATGTGTTGTGTGTTTTTTTAATATGAACATTTTTATATGAAAAAAAAATCTCAAGGACTCGGTCTGAAAGTTACGAGTCCTTCTCCTCCCACTGTGGTCCGAGTCCGAGTCAAGACCGAGTCTTTGAAGGGTCGAGTCCGAGTCAAGACCGAGTCTTTGAAGGGTCGAGTCCGAGTCTTTGAAGGAACAAGTCCGAGTCGAGTCCGAGAAAGCAGAAATCGAGACCAGACTCGAGTACTACATCACTAGTAAGAGGCAAAGTTGAACACCAAAATTTGAATTTGAACTGCTACACAAATATTGCGCAAAAAAATTGTATATGACTTTTTGCCCCTTAATTACACATTTAAAATATTCACAAATTAATATGGACAAAAATGTCGATTTTACTGGTTTTCTAAGGCCAAACCTGGAAATTACATTTCCCCCGCAGTGCTGAATGAGAAGAGTCTCAGGAACCATACAGAGAGATGATTTATAGGCTAATGATAATAAATGTGTCTGAAAAAATAACGAGCCATTTTAATTGTTCGTTTAAACGTGAACATTTCAAGATTTATAGGCTATATTTTGTTTCAGTTCATTTATGAGACGCGCTCCAGTTCACGGAGATGATGAAAGCGCGCCTGATTATTTTATTTCACAAAAGCACAACTTTTCTTGTTATGTGAGTTTGGACAAATAGAACTAGTTGCGAATGATTTATTATTCTTTTCTGTATGAGCAGAAATGATTTTAGGTTAGAGTATTAAGTTGTTTCCACTGTTGATAGTAAAATGCATGTGTTCGCGCCGGCGCCTCCGTGCCATGCATGTCATGTCTGCTGATGGAACACAGGAAGCAAAAGCGAGTTACTCTTTATTACAAATAAGTGAACACAGTACAGCCGATGGTGAGGTGACGCAGGGACTTCGACGATCAGTATCCGTGGAGACGTGCGGTGAAGAGGTGACGGTGAAACGATGACCCAAAACTACACGACAAGGAGGATGATGATGATGACGACGACGACAAAGAACAGGAACACCAGGCAGAACAGGACACAGGAACACCAACACCGAGGACATCAATACAACGATCTGACAAGGATGAGGAAACAGCGGTAAGTATATATGGGGTTGTGATATTGATTGCAGCTGGTGATGTGATGACGATCAGCTGGAGCGGATCAGGAATGCCAATCATTCACGCCCACACACATGTGCACTCATACAACAACATAAACACGAGACTAGAAGAAACCAGAGAATACCTCTACCGTGACAGTACCCCTCCCTCTAAGAACGCCTCCTGGCGTTCCCAGACCCCCTTACCTGTCGATTGTAATCATCGATAAGGGTGTGATCCAGGATGTCTCTAGCCGGCACTTAACTTCTCTCCTCCGGACCGTAACCTTCCCAGTCCACCAAGTACTGAAAACCGCGTCCCCTCCGCCTAGAGTCCAGAATACGATTAACCGAATATGTGGTCTCCCCATCTACGAGTCGCGGTGGAGGAGGTACCGGGGCAGGCGGATTAATGTGTGAATGAAACACAGGCTTAATTTTGGATACATGAAACACGGAATGAACCCTCCTGTACGCGGGAGGTAACTTGAGGCGGACTGCCACCGGACTAAGGATTTTGGTGACAGCAAACGGGCCAATAAATTTGGGTGCAAGCTTATTAGACGTGGAGCGGAGCGGAATGTTCTTAGTAGAAAGCCACACTTTTTGACCAACGACGTATACGGGAGGCTTTGACCGGTGGCGATCGGCCTTGGCCTTGGTGCGCGCCCCCACCTGGAGTAGAGTCTCTCGGGCTCTAGTCCAAGTGCGGTGACACCTCTAGACAAAGGCGTGAGCGGAGGGAACCGCAACCTCGGATTCCAGACTGGGAAAAATTGGTGGCTGGTAACCTACACTACACTCAAACGGAGATAGGCCCGTAGCCGACACTGGTAACATGTTGTGTGCGTACTCTACCATAGACAGTTGTTGGCTCCATGAGGAAGGATTCTTGGAGACCAAACGTCGCAACACTCTCTCCAAATCCTGGTTGGCTCTCTCGGTTTGACCATTGCTCTGGGGATGAAACCCAGAGGACAAACTAACCGTCACCCCCAGTAATCTACAAAATTCTTGCCAAAATTTGGACACAAACTGGGGTCCTCTGTCGGAAACCACGTCTGTCGGGAGGCCATGTAACCGAAAAACGTGATCTACGACTGCTACTGCCGTCTCCTTAGCTGAAGGTAATTTGGGTAAGGGAACAAAATGGGCCGCCTTCGAGAACCGGTCCACCAAAGTTAAAACCACTGTGTTCCCCTGAGAGGGTGGGAGGGCGGTAATGAAATCTAGAGCGATATGGGACCAAGGTCTCGAAGGCACCGGCAGTGGCTGAAGTAACCCGTCTGGAGGTCGATTGGAAGTCTTACCAGTGGCACAAACCGAGCAAGCCAAAACAAAATTGTGAATGTCCCGAGCCATAAGTGGCCACCAGAATCGTTGCTTGACTAAAAATCTAGTTCGATTAACTCCTGGATGGCAAGCCACGCTGGAGCCATGACCCCACTGAATAACGTCAATCTCTCCGGCACGAACAATCGGTTCGGTGGGCAACCGGGCGGAGGCGTTACCCCTTCCAAGGTCTAAACGACCCTCGATTCGACCTCCCATGTGAGTGTTGAAACGAATAGAGTCTCGGGCAAAATACACTCGGGAGTGGACGGGCGCTCGGAAAAATCAAATATACGAGATAATGCGTCGGGTTTGATGTTCTTGGAACCCGGACGATAAGACAAGGAAACATCAAAACGACCGAAAAACAGAGCCCACGGAGCCTGCCTGGAGTTCAATCTTTTGGCAGTCCTAATGTATTCGAGATTCTTATGATCGGTCCAGACGATAAAAGGTACCCCCGACCCTTCTAACCAGTGGCGCCATTCCTCCAACGCTAACTTAACTGCCAACAACTCTCTGTTACCAATGTCATAATTGCGTTCGGCGGACGATATTCGATGCGGAAAAAACGCGCAAGGGTGCATCTTGTCGTCTGCAGGAGAGCGTTGGGACAGCACTGCACCTACTCCCACCTCCAACGCGTCGACCTCCACCACGAACTGACGTGAAGAATCAGGGGCGACAAGGATGGGGGCTGAAACAAAGCGGCCTTTCAGTTTAACGAACACAGCTTCGGCTGTGTCCGACCACCTGAACGTCGTTCTGGGGGAGGTCAAGCAGTCAGAGGTGCGACTAGTTGGCTGAAGTTGTGAATAAAACGCCGGTAGAAGTTGGCGAACCCCAGAAACCTCTGCAGGGGCTTGCGGGAATCTGGGCTTGGCCACTCCACCACAGCCTTAATCTTCTCAGGGTCCATCCGCACTCCCTCAGACGACACAATGTAACCTAGGAAAGGGACAGACGGTGCATGAAAATCGCATTTCTCCGCCTTGACAAAAAGCCCATTCTCTAGCAACCTCTGAAGCACTCGTCGGACGTGTTGCACATGTTCCTGGAGAGAAGAAGAAAAAATCAATATGTCATCCAGGTAGACATATATGAACTGATCGATCATATCTCGCAACACGTCATTGACCAGTGCCTGGAAAACTGCTGGGGAGTTGGACATCCCAAACGGCATAACCAAATATTCAAAGTGCCCCCTAGGGGTGATAAAAGCAGTTTTCCACTCATCCCCCTCCCTAATGCGAACCAAATGATAAGCGTTACGCAAATCCAGTTTTGTGAAGATGGATGCTCCCTGCAACCTCTCGAAAGCTGAAGACATCAACGGCAAAGGATAAGTATTCTTTACCGTGATGTTGTTCAACCCTCGGTAATCAATGCAAGGTCGCAGAGAACCATCCTTCTTCCCCACAAAAAAGAATCCCGCCCCCGCTGGAGAAGAGGAAGGGCGAATGAACTTGGTTGCTAGAGAATCAGAAATGTATTTCTCCATAGCCTCTCTCTCCGGAATAGAGAGTGAATATAACTTGCCTTTAGGCGGAGACTTACCTGGCAGTAAATCTATAGCACAGTCATAGGGACGATGCGGAGGTAGAGAAGCAGCACGAGACTTACTGAACACCTCCTTCAGGTCCAGATACTCCGCGGGCACGTTAGACAGATCCCCTGCTTCCTCCTGCAACACAGACACAGGCACAGACGAACAGGCAGACACGAGACAAGACTTATGACACTCCTTGCTCCACTCCAGCACAGATCTGTGATGCCAGTCCACTCGTGGGTTGTGTTGAATGAGCCATGGGTGTCCAAGGACGACGGGTGCCAGTGGTGAATCCAGAATAAAAAATGAAATCATCTCGGAATGGTTGCCAGAAGTGATGAGGGTGATGTCTTCAGTGGAAAGGGAAATAGTGGGTAGCTCTTGTCCATTAAGTGCATGAACAGCGATCTGTTGAGTGAGTGGTTTGCAGGGAATCTGAAATCTTTGAGCAAAACTGTAGTCCATAAAATTACCTTCAGCCCCAGAATCCAATAGTGCGTGACAGTCGTGCTGGTGGACTGACCATCTTAGTCTTACCGGAAGGAGCGTGGAGGTAGATGTAACAGCTGATGAGGTCTTCCTGGCGGAGATCCCACCCGATAGTAGCCTCAAGTTTACTACCGGGCTGGGCCTTTTACTGGGCAGTTGTAAGCAAAATGTGCCGATCCTCCACAATAAAGACAAAGGCCCTGGGACCTCCGCCTCTCCCTCTCCTCCCGGGAAAGCCGAGCTCGACCCACCTGCATGGGTTCAGGATCGAAGCTGGGGCTGACCACGTCCCTGCCACTGGACCGCGGACCGTCGATTCCTCGGAAGGTACGGGTGGACTGAGCTCGACGTTCGACTCTGGATAGATGAGCGTCCACCCGCAGAGCCAAGTCAATCAGTCCATTCAAGGTGGTGGGTAGGTCCAGGGCGTAGATCAGGAATGCCAATCATTCACGCCCACATGCATGTGCACTCATACAACAACATAAACACGAGACTAGAAGAAACCAGAGAATACCTCTACCGTGACAATGCAGTGCACACTCCCACATACACTTGGATATGCGTCAAAATCGTGTGTTTATTTGGGATAAATTTAGCCCTGTATTATTATTGTCTAACCTGTATTATGACTGACATCTCACGAATTGCTTTGTTCCTTTTTTTTTTGATAAAATTGCGCCTTCTAAATATGTAGCCTATGTAATAATGATGATATGCCTTATTTGCGTTTATAACTATAAAAGAGTTCACTGGACAGTAATATGTTAATCATAAAATTATTTATGAATGTTTTAGTTTGTGTATGTGTTATATTTATTTTCTTATATGTGAAGTGTTGTTTTGCTTATTCGATTTGAGGTTTTTCATCCCAAAAAATGGACTTCAAAGATACAGGTAGGCAGAGGTGGAAAGTAACGAATTACATTTACTCGCGTTACGTAATTAAGTAGTTTTTTTGTGTACTACTACTTTTTAAAGTAGTTTTTAAAATATGTACTTTTACTTTTACTTAAGTACGTTTTGTTCGAAGTATTTTACTTCGCTACATTTGAAATCATATCCGTTACTGAGTAAAAAATAATAATACAAGGGAGAAAAAAAATCACACTCCGGAAACTACAGCATTGGTTGAAGGGCGGGAGAACAAACGCGAAAGAAAGGTGACGCAGACCCAGCTGAAGCTGAAAGCGAAGCGCCCTCGAATTCTTATGAAGCGGATTATGGCCAGTATGAAAATACTTTGTAGAAAAAAAACGTGGTTGTCCTCGAGGATAGATTTCCAATTTGCAAAAAATGTGGACGCAAAGTGGCTGCAAAAGGAGGATACATAGGACACACCATCCCTCCTGCAGATAAAGGTATGTCCCGATTATAATTTAAGGCCGAATGACTTACGTGATGCTGAGGGAATCCCAGAATCCAGTCATGAAAATGGAATTCACATAACGCAGATGTCACGTAAAACATGCAAAATAATGGATGCATGAATACATGGAAAGTAGAACTGTGCAATAAATCCAATCGCGACATGGTCTTTGAATATTTAAGCACAAAAATACTGCATGTAAATATATCCCTATTTGTTCTGCTGAGCTCCGCCGCTTTTTCTACTAACTTACGTATACTCAAGTAGGCGTGACGTTTCATGGTGTGTTCAGCGTCTCACAAACAATTTGAGCATATGAATAACGTTACATGAACATTTCCAGAGCTGCTCTGAGAGAACGCCTAAATGAGCATTTTCATCATTTTATTTGAGAAAAACAAAACCATCGTCAACTACACTTTGAAACACTTTTCTACATTTTTGGTCTTCACTACAAACCGTCAAAATAAAAGTTCGGTTTTACTAGGCGAAATTATGACAGAAATATATTACTATTCTACTTCTCAAAATAATAATAATAATAACAACAATAATAATACATTTTATTTAAACATTATTAAAGGAATATATTTTTTGTCCATGGTTTAATTTAGTAAATCCGTTTTGCAGCGCTTCCCCAAAAGGACACAAGTTTAAATTTAAATTGGATTACCACCACCGTTTTTGATAATATATTTGGATTAAATCATAAAAAGAAACATTCATTTTCTGAATAAATACATTTCATAGGACAATATTATTCTTAAACATTTTAATAAATTATTAACGTTAAAAATAAGTTGTTAATCTAATTCATTATCAATTATCAAATTTAATTGATTGGACATGTTTTATTGAAATTGAAATTTTTTAATTAACAAAACAAACAAATGGTTTCAAGTTTGTTATAATAAAAGCAAAAAAAAAACAAAAAAAAAAACCTGTTTTCATTCATTTAACTGTCATTTTAACTGATGATAATAATAATAATAATAATAATAACCATAATTTAATAATACAGTTTATTTATTTAATAATTGATTAATACTGTAAACCGTGATATTTTCTGAGACGTTATCATACTGTGAAAATCTCCTACCATTACCACCATACACGGGAGAGTCCCCCACCCCCGCTGTTAAAAAAGTAACTCAGTAACTTTTACTCTGAGTACATTTTAAATAAGCTACTTTTTACTTTTACTTGAGTAGATTTTTTGACCGGTAATTTTACTTGTACTTAAGTAAAATTTCATTGAAGTAGTAGTACTTTTACTTGAGTAGAATATTTTATTACTCTTTCCACCTCTGCAGGTAGGCTAGCCTAAATGTGTGTTTGTTTGTTTTTTAAATTCAAGAAATTATCCATTTTTAAAAGTTAAGTTTAAACATAATGAAATGCATCCCGCATAAACAGGTGGTCTGGTTGCCGCAGACTGGGGGAGAGGACACAAATCCGTGAGTAGAGTTTACAAACCCGTGGGAACGGATTGCAAAAGCGTGGGCACGGTTTATTAATTTGTGGGTACAGATTGCAAAATCCGAGAGCGCGGATTAGGAACTCGTGGGTACAGTTTACTTAATCCGTGTGCACGATTTGTTAAACCGAGGGAACAGTTTAATAATTCGAGAGTACAGTTTATAAACTAATGGTAACGGATTGCAAATTGTCGCCACGGATTGTTTTGTTTTTCCCCCACATGTGACTTCCCGGGCTCCGTATTATGGGGTTGAAAACCTGTGTAAATATATTCACCATGGTCCATTTATGTAGGGCTACATACTAAAATTAATATATATATATATATATATATATATATATATATATATATATATATATATATATATATATATATATATATATATATATATATATATATTGGCTAAGCCGGAAATACATGAGTGAAACATCCTCACCATGTCCTCCAGTAAAATATAAAACATAAAAAGTACAATAGCCAATTTTGTCTCCATAGCTGTTTCAATTATAATAAGTTAATTATCAGGATGGCAGCTAGCATACTCTCCACCGTTGCTTGGCACCAGGAGCGGTAATCGGGAACACCTGGATGCGCAATTCGGGAATCCCACGCAGGCTACAAGGTGCGTCCTTCGAAGGCTGGGTAGGCTGGGTCCTTCGAAGTCGCGTCCTTCGAAGGACGCAGCCTTCACATTGGGACACAGCTACTGCCTGTTTGATCCCTGACATTTAAAGGGATACTTCAGGATTTAGCATTAAGCTTTGTATTAGTAGAAAACCTGTAGTATTTTCAAATTTCCATGTTTTCCACCCTCATATCCCCCTGAGACGAGAGATTTATGTATTTTTTGTTTGGAAAAAATCCTCCGATGACGCAAAAATCGTCATTTTGCGTCATCGGAGGATTTTTTGGCCAGAGGCTAAAGACTACAGCCAGTAGTAGGGGCTGTCCCGCATGTTTTCAACCCGCCCATAGAGGGTGGGATCCCACTCACAGAATGTCAGACATCTTTTTTGTAAGCTAAGCTAGCAGGCTCTTGTTCTGTGGAGAAAGCTTAGTAACTTAGTAGGAGAAAGCCGAGTAGTAGGGGTTACCATTCATCCTCTTTTTCCCGGACATGTCCGGCCGTTGAGATCGGACAAAATGTCCGGGATTCAGCTTTTGCTGCAATCGCCATTCATTGTTTACATGCACACCTTTTGTTTCAATCTTACTGAATTCATTCTGATTGGTGAATCTGAATGTAGTGTTTACATGAACGCTAAGTGATCGGTTGATGTGCGTTAAGAAAATTCCCGCTCCTCCGTGAGAGATACGAGACCGGTGCATCTCACAGGTGTCTCTCATCAGTAATCACGCCACAGGCCTCGCGCCGTCTCCCACGGCCCTCAGTCTCATCCTGCTCGCCACAGTAAACATAATGAATGACGACTGTAGAACGCAAAAGCCGATTCCCGGACATTTTGGGCGATCTCAAATCCCGGGCAGACTCATCACGGAGACTCACTAGTAGCCTAGACTTATTGTTTAACTACTGCGCTCTGTTACCGGTAGGCGTGGCCTCCTAGGGCAGTGAAGCAAGTGCATTCTGGGGAGTTGTTGTCTTTCATCCACATAAGCCAAAAATACATTTTCTGGCTTTTCTCAGTCTAGAAAGCTCCAAATTCAAAAATAATTTCACATTTCTTCTACATAAATGACCCATTTTAAATACACATTCATCTTTCCAGAGGTGAAGTATCCCTTTAAGAAACAGCACTTGATTTGATATTTTATTGTCTAATGCACTGGTTTTTAAAGGCCGGGGCCCACTAGGGTGCCACAACAAATAAACCTCAACAAACTAGGGGGTCTCAGGAATTATTTAAAATAAGACAAAGCAAGCATTAAAATAAGCCGAAACAACTGAGGGGCCGTTTACACAATACACAACACCGTTAACTTTTTACGCGTTTTCGCTATTCATTTACACGACAATGCCGTTTAGGGGGCTTTAAAAAGGAAAAAAAATTTGAAAACGGGTTTCAAAGTACAGGTACAAGTTGTGTAAACTTCAAACATGAATTTGTGAAACCAGTGACATCATGCGCATGTTAAGTGTTCAGTCTTTAGGCGTGTAATGTTTCTTTATAAAGTGACATCGCCAACTACTGGCCTGGCATGCATAATACAGTGTTTTTAGTCGTTTTTGCAGATCCGTGTGACAACGTTGTTGCCTGTACGCAAAAAACACGAAGGAAAAACCTTTCTGTTTTTAGTACTTTGTTGTGGCCTTGCATTGACATTGGTACATTTATATGTGAAGACTATGACACATCAAACCGATGGTCAGCCAATGTCATGCCGTCGTTGAGTGTCTGTCAGTCTAATCTTTTGCTGTGTGTTTACAACTGTTTCCATTAGTTGGCCGATTAGCTTAGCAAACAGAAGTAATGAAAGCAAGCAAACAACGAAGTCAAGATGTAAGCAAGCGCTACTCTGTTTATGTTTGGTTTTTAATGATGAATACAGACTACTGTATAGACAGTTATTTCCTCTCATGCAGGCCCAGAATGCATGTGCTACTGTAGTTGGTCGTTGGCTGTAGTCTTTGCAATGTGTTCAAGTGTTTTATCACCACTAGTTGTTTGAAGTGTCCACTAGCCTGTAGCACCAGTCATGGCTATTATTATAATATTTTTGTCAGTATTTAAGGCCCCAATATGCTCACAGTGATGTTCTTTTTTGTTCTTCGCTTAGGCGTAAAAAAGTTTGAATTACGTGAGCAGCAGTATACTGTTTCGCTTGAAGTATTGGGGCCTTTACTAGCATATACTTTAGTATCTCAAGTTGCTAGAACTTTAAGTGTGCTGTTTCTTGTGCAGAAGTGGAATTTCATCACATCTGCCTCTTATTTGGCCATTGATTGCCGTTTTTGTTGTGTCAGTTTGAGGGAAAGGACCACGGAGCAAAGTCTTCAAGCTATTGACCTCTGCCTTGGTCTTAATGAGTTAAAATCTCGTTCATTTGTATTAATTTGTGTCCTCGCTCAAAATCTTAACAACTCCTTTGTTGTAGTTGCCATGGTAACAGTCATGTGTAGTGCTGTAATTGGAGGAGATGATGCGCATATTGAAATGCTGTAATGGACAGATGATCCAAGGACATGATTCCTTTGCTTACACACATACACAGACACACTTTCTCTCTTGTATTTGGTTCAATCAAGAGGATATTTTTGTAGCAGGACTAAGAGAGAAAGAGAAAGTGAGATATTTGTACTAACAATGAAGACTTTAAAGAGATAGTCCATCCAAAATTTAAATCTGTCATCATTTACTCACCCTCATGTCGATCCAAACCTGTTTGACTTACTTTCTTCTGTGGAACACATAAGATATTTCGATGAATGCTGCCAACCAAACAGTTTTGGTTACCATTGACTACCAATGTATGAAAAAAATTTTTTTATTTATATTTCTCAAATTATCTTCTTTTATGTCCCACAGAGGAAAGAAAGTTTGGAATGACATGAGAGTGAGTCAATGATGAATTTTCATTTTTAGCTGAAATATCCCTTAAAAGGGATTTTCAGCGATTATTTGTTTAAAGACAGTTATGAAATGCACTAAAGACAGTTATGAAAAGTGTAATGCAATGCAGTCATGAAATTCTGCATTTCATATCATCAATCCATCAAAGTTACACTTTGTGCCCCATATTAGAGTTTGTCCTCTAAACAGAGTGAACTGCTTATTTAAAAGTAACTTTAAGAATGGTTGTTGTACTTTTTGCGAGAAACTATTTTATTTGGACAAACAATATGCGCTCTTCAAGAGATAGTGCTCTTAATAGGTTAAATCTTTGCCATAATTTAGTGCTAGATGATGCTATAAATCATTAAAAACAATCTATGTTAAAAACAATTGCTGATACAAATTACACAATAACTATACAGTGTAATCAACGAAATAGCGGATCTACAGATTAATCTTTACTAATGAGATGTTTTCTTTTGATTTCTATACAGATAACTATACAGATAACTCAAAAATAACTGGTAACCGCAGGACTTTATCACTCCAGTTTCATCTCCTGTCAGCACCGGTGGCCACACAACTGAGAAGTCTCCATCAGGGACGTTTTAAATATACCTCTTCTGGGTCTACAGAATCTCTCTCTTGTCTTGTCTCTGTGCTGTCAATGTGAGAGGTACTCTTGAGACCGAAACAGATAGGGATTGGTAACGTGTGTCTCACTGTTTCATTCCCAGAGGACAGTGGCAGTAGACAGCAGAGTTCTGATGTGTGAGATTCAATAGCAACCACAGATAAAAGTTCCTCCTCATCAAACTGCATTAGCCTGTTGTAGAGAGGTAGGCCTACTTTCTGGTGTGTCTGTTTGTTGGTTGAAAGCATTTTCTCTCCATTTCCATTTTCCTCTGCCTCCCTTTTTAGATGCAACCAAAAGAGAAGCAAATGATTGTTGGCAGTCCAACATGGTCAATTAAAATCTTACTACTTCCACAGAACAAGTACATTGTTAAAACAGAAATGTACCTGGCTAACCAGAGTTTACATCCACTTTCCTTGTTCATTAGCATCCTGGACAGAATTTTCCCAGCTGTTTTGGATTCACACTAAACAACATAACACACCGGCATTCATTCAAATCCCATTTCAAGCATGGCGGTGCTAGGATGTCGTTACAAATTGTGTGTTTTAGGATTGCCAAAGTTAATCTAATAAAGTAAACATTTTATTTTCGAAAGAAGCTTTCAAAAATAAAGCTGCAAAGGAGCTGCATTGCACCGGGTGTATGATAGAGCCCATGGTCATTAAAAAATACGTTTCTGTCAGGACCACTATCGTCAAATATGATTGGCAATTGGATCGTATACAGTGATAGGCGTCGTATTCCTATTGGTAGACGTGGATCAGCTGAGTGTCAGCTGATGTGAGCTTGACTAACGTGACCTGCCAGAACTGACGCTACGCTTAATTTATTTTTATTTTAACGTAGTCTGGTTATCTGCAGGGGTCAGATGAGCTTGTACCAAAATACTATAGATTTTGTTTGAATACCAACAATCTGTCAACAACGTATGAAAAGGGAACACTTTTCTCCTTCCTTCCAGATTCTGATAAGCCTATTTATTTAGCTAACCTTAATTTACACCACCGTTCAAATGTAATCAGTAATATTTTATGCATTTTAAGCACCTTTAAAATAAATGTTGAGAAATTTTGTAAAGTGCAAATAGTGTGAATGTGGCCCAGTAGGTTCTGAAATGAATGCTTTTACTGGACTCGATAGAGAAGCAGGGCAAATGACTAGCTGTCATGCAGAAACATGGTTCATAGCACAGAGGGCTTGTGGTCCATCACTTGTAATAAACGAACAACTTTTTATGCGTTTTGGGTGTACCTTTACACGACAACAGCGCTTTGGGTGCCTGAAAACGCAAACTTTTGAAAACGGGTTTCAAAATGCAAGTTTTTGAATAAGGTCTCCGTGTAAACAACAAAAACGTGAATCTCTGAAGACAATGACGTCATGCACATGCATATTACATGTTCAGTCTAGAGTTTCTCATCGGCATCTAATGGCCTGGCAGCAGAATACAACGTTTTTAGTCATTTTCGCGGATCCGTGTGAATGGGGATCGTTTTGACGTTGGTGTCGTCTGTATGTGGAAAACTCAAAGGAAAAACTTCTCTGTTTTAAGCATATCGTTGTCATGCAAACGTACCCTAAGAGTCCATGAAGATCAAACTAAACATATTAAACCGTGCCAGCCACTAATTTGCCAAAATGTAAAAAGTTACGAATTGCTATTGTGTGTGTTGTCTAATCTGTTTTTATTGATTCTTCCCATATAAGGCGTATTTAATTTGGGCTCTTCTGTAAGTTCTCCTTCCTGTTTGATTAAAATTTTGTTGTGGTCCAGCTCATGACACAAAACCCCCCCCCCAGCTTTTTCTGTTACAGTCTCACCTCTCTCTTTTTGTGAAATAACTCACTATCCGATCTCACAGTTCTGGAACCACCAAGCAATTACTTTTGCACTTTCCTCTATTTGGGTGGGAGAATTGTATTTATTCAACCTTAGCAAAGTAGCAACGTGAAAACTGTGCGGTCCTCTTCACTCGCTGTCTCTGATGTTTTCTGATGTGTGTGGTGTAAGCCTTCCAACCACTAACAACCTGTGTGTATGCTGCAAATGCAAATGGCCAAACACCAGAGAAGCTTCATGTCATAGTCTCATTATATGAGTGATTCCAGTTCTGCAGTACCTTTTGAACACTAACTTCTGAAAATTGTTAATGCTTAGGGTAAAATTTAAGAACATATTGTCTATAAAATGTTATAGCAGGCTTTCAAAAATATGTTCTAGTCAAACTCATGCACTTAAACTATAGCTTGATGATTAAGAAAATTAACAGGATGGCTGACATGATAAAGAACTAAAGTTAACAATTGCTCTTCAAGGAATTGACAGTTAACTTGTATGAAGAGACATAATCTTTAATAAAATGTTGCAATATATTTTAAATAATCATTCAAAATTTGGATAATATCATAATATCTGTAGAGGATGGATGGACTGCCTCTTGTTTTCGTGCGTGTTTTGCACATAAACAGATCACCCACCGCTTTGTCACATCACATTCAAACTTGAAATTACTTGAAAGCATTATCTGTGAGGTTTTTTTAGTGTGCAATCAGGTGAAAATAAAGATAAATCTCTGTGTCTGTGTGACCACTGTTTACAAAGCTTTGATGACTTATGTGCCAAAAATAAGCAATGATTATGCAAATTAGTCCCCGTCTCCCCTCAATCACTCTCGGACTACCTGATCCAATCGCTCAACTGTTGTAAACGCTGCACAATGGCAAGAGGAAATACTGGATTATGTCAGCCATATATGTTTGAACCAGAAACTGATTCAGAAAAAGAGGAAGAGTGAATTATACAGGCTCGTCGATAGTCGATATATCAGAATGGTAATGTGTCTTATGTATCTTTCTCTACAACGTCGGACACAACGATAATTGATATGATTAGCCTTTAGCTTGACTACGCTGTCAAACAGATAATAATGTGTTGCTAATGTTACACAAACCATGTTCCCGTTTGCCATCTCAGAGTCAGACGACTGCCTTCTATAAATCAGCATCCTTAGAAACACTTTGAACATCATAGTCATAACATTCGTAATACATCATAACATTCGATATACATCATATATACCTGCTCACCTGTTACATTGCTATATGTACTCGATTTCTTCTGTGCCGCCTTAATGGTGTTCTTGTGCTCACTGTGGAAAAGCCCCGCCCCACACATTGACGTGCTTGGTTAAAACATGTTTGTGACGTCAGAAACACCAGCGATTTTAAACCACGTGTTTGAGACTATCTTTGGTTCTCTGTAGTTTTGAGGAGAAAATACTCAGCAATGGTGTTGACTGATGAATTTGCACATGGTTTGTCTTAAAGCATAAAAAAACACCATATAGACATACACTCACCCAAAGGATTATTAGGAACACCTAATACTGTGTTTGACCCCCTTTCGCCTTCAGAACTGCCTTAATTCTACGTGGCATTGATTCAACAAGGTGCTGAAAGCATTCTTTAGAAATGTTGGCCCATATTGATAGGATAGCATCTTGCAGTTGATGGAGATTTGTGGGATGCACATCCAGGGCACGAAGCTCCCGTTCCACCACATCCCAAAGATGCTCTATTGGGTTGAGATCTAGTGACTGTGGGGGCCATTTTAGTACAGTGAACTCATTGTCATGTTCAAGAAACCACTTTGAAATGATTCGAGCTTTGTGACATGGTGCATTATCCTGCTGGAAGTAGCCATCAGAGGATGGGTACATGGTGGCCATAAAGGGATGGACATGGTCAGAAACAATGCTCAGGTAGGCCGTGGCATTTAAACGATGCCCAATTGGCACTAAGGGGCCTAAAGTGTGCCAAGAAAACATCCCCCACACCATTACACCACCACCACCAGTCTGCACAGTGGTAACAAGGCATGATGGATCCACGTTCTCCTTCTGTTTACGCCAAATTCTGACACTACCATCTGAATGTCTCAACAGAAATCGAGACTCATCAGACCAGGCAACATTTTTCCTGTCTTCAACTGTCCAATTTTGGTGAGCTCTTGCAAATTGTAGCCTCTTTTTCCTATTTGTAGTGGAGATGAGTGGTACCCGGTGGGGTCTTCTGCTGTTGTAGCCCATCCGCCTCAAGGTTGTGCGTGTTGTGGCTTCACAAATGCTTTGCTGCTTACCTCGGTTTTAACGAGTGGTTATTTCAGTCAAAGTTGCTCTTCTATCAGCTTGAATCAGTCAGCCCATTCTCCTCTGACCTCTAGCAGCAACAAGGCATTTTCGCCCACAGGACTGCCGCATACTGGATGTTTTTCCCTTTTCACACCATTCTTTGTAAACCCTAGAAATGGTTGTGCGTGAAAATCCCAGTAACTGAGTAGATTGTGAAATACTCAGACCGGCCCGTCTGGCACCAACAACCATGCCACGCTCAAAATTGCTTAAATCACCTTTCTTTCCCATTCTGACATTCAGTTTGGAGTTCAGGAGATTGTCTTGACCAGGACCCCTAAATGCATTGAAGCAACTGCCATGTGATTGGTTGATTAGATAATTGCATTAATGAGAAATTGAACAGGTGTTCCTAATAATCCTTTAGGTGAGTGCATTAAAAATTTTACATTACATTAAAAAAACAATGTGGACTTCTTAATTTCAGATGCCACTGTGACAGAACACTAACATGATTTTACAAATTAAGAATGTTATATTGTTTGCGATATTTTATACATATTTAGTGGGGACATGAAAATTCACATATTCCCTACTATCATTTTACTGTTCAGGGTTATGACTTATAAACCAGAATAAAAAATCTAGGTTTTTTGCAAGGACCACCTGCATATTTTGTGTTTTGGATCCTGTCTCTAGCATTGACTGTTGGGGTGCTTGTGTGTTCACCAGGATGTTTAACTAGCTTAACCAGCATGAGTAAACTTGATTAGGAGGTTGACCACCTTCCGTTTTTTGCTGATGAGCATTAGTTTATGACTGCCATTGTTTTTATTCCTTGAAGTTGGAATGTTTTGTGTTTGTTTACTCCCTGGTAGAAAAGATATTGTATCTAAATGGGACCTTCCTGATTAAATAAAGGGTAATATTAATTTTCAGCTGGGTTACTATTACTTTGTATTAATAAGTTGAGTAAACATTTAGACGTAGTCATTAATTGTGGTATTTTCAGTGCTAATTGTTACTTTCAGAGCCACCGCACACGTCTCTTTTGGCACACTATGTGATAGTATTTACATGTTTATGGATAATTACTGTGCCACA
Source organism: Tiaroga cobitis (assembly GCA_030578255.1). Taxonomy (NCBI): domain Eukaryota; kingdom Metazoa; phylum Chordata; class Actinopteri; order Cypriniformes; family Leuciscidae; genus Tiaroga; species Tiaroga cobitis. The sequence continues at coordinate 24,530,196 of CM060592.1, forward strand.
TGTATCAAACCCGCATGGGACGTTTAACAAAAGTCATTTGCAGCTGAAAATTAATCATCATTGAAGCATAAATGTAATTGGTTTAAATTGGTCCATACATTATAGTATAGACGTATAGTTTTAGAAGCTTGTACATAGACCTCAACACTCAAGAATGGTGACAATCAACAAATGTAAAAAGATGAGCTCTTAAAGGGATAGTTACCCCAAAAATGAAAATGCTGTCATCATTTACTCACCCTCAAGTTGTTCCAAACCTCTTTGGATTTTTTTGTTCTGTTAAACACAAAAGAAGATTTGAAGAATGGTGGTAACAGACAGTTGACGGTAGCCATTGACTTCCATTGTAGGAAAATAATATGGAAGACAATGGGGTCCATCAAATGTCTGGATACAAGCATTCTTTAAAATATCTTATTTTGTGTTCACCAGAACAAAGAAACTCATACAGGTTTGGAACCACTTAAGTAAATAAATGATGACAGTCTTTACATTTTTGGGTGAACTATCCCTTTAACATCACAACAAATAAATACAGTAATGACAAAACAACTCCAAAAGTTTGAAAAAGGTCAACAAACAGGCAGCCAAACAGTAGTTATTTATTTATGCTATACTGCATGCGGTGAACTCACTAACCCTTACCATTTCATTAGTATTGTTCAATTTAAAGTTCTTTGTTCAGACTATCGTTGGGACAACATTTGGGGAATTCTCTAACATGGGGTTTTTAGTAGTTTCAAGTAATTCACATTTTGAAATATTTTTGAATGAAACATTGCCGTGAACTTGAATTATGTAGTTAAGCCAAAATCAGTCAATAATCAAAATGGTACCAATATATTGATGGAATTCCCCCTGAATTAATTTCTGCCATTTGGGATATAGTATCACCACTTAATTTAAACTCGTTTAATTTTGCAATTGAATATGGAGCCCATATAGGTACCAAAACAGCTCTGATAACCCTTTTACTTAAAAAGGGCAACGATCCTTTAGAATGTGCAAGCTACCGACCTATTAGTTTAATCACCACCCATGCTAAACTTTCCGCCAAAACTCTAGCTCTTAGACTGAATAAATGCATAGACAGGATCGTTCACTTTGATCAGTCTGGTTTTCTCAAAGGTCGATTGGCGTCTGATAATATCAGTCGACTATTACACATCATTCATAGATAGATCCAGTTCTTTTCCGGCCTCCTCCGCAGTCATTTCGCTGGATGCGGAGAAGGCCTTTGACAGAATTCAATGGAGCTTTCTCTGGGCGGTCCTAGAACATGTAGAGGTCGGACAAGGGTTTATTAAAATGGTTAAAACACTCTACAATAGCTGCTCAGCTCGTGTTCTTACTGGCTCCTTAGTGTCTCTATCCTTTGCTCTTGGTCGGGGTACTCGCCATTGCTCTTGGTCGGGGTACTCGCCAAGGCTGTCCATTATCGCCTTTGCTTTTTACCTTATCAGTGGAGCCTTTGGCTCAAGCGGTACGTCAGTCATCAACTATACAACCCATTATCTGTGTAAATACCTCACACAAAATCTCTCTTTATGCGGACGATATCTGGCTCTATGTTTCCAATATTTCTGAGTCTGTTCCTGAATGTTTAAATCTTTTGAATATATTTGGTACTCTCTCGGGTTACAAAATTAATTGGAATAAATCAGCATTAATGCCCCTTAATGAAGCAGCGAGACAGGAATCCAGTAGCTTAAATCCCTTGACCCCCATAGTTAAACAGTTTACATATTTGGGCATCACTATATCCCCTCCAATTCATCTTATCCCAAAATCTAATTATCAAACTCTCCTGAATAAGATCAAGGAAGATTTTAGATAGTTGGTCCCCCTTATGTTTAGCTCTTCATGGAAGAATATCTACTATTTAAATGAATGTACTTCCAAGGGTAAATCTGTTCTCTATGTTACCACTAGCACCACCTGAATGTTTTTTCAAAGAACTCAACACGGCTATGTCTAGATTTTTTAACTGGACCAAGAAAAAAAACAGAATCCGACTTAAGACAATGTAAGAAACTTGATTGAGGTTTTTCATTCCCTGATTTTAAGATATATAATTTAGCCTTCCAAACAAGAACAATCCAAACCTGGGTTAATCCTGATTCTCGTGTTCCATGGCGAGATTTAGAAGTGAATATTACCCATCCGGTTCGCCTACGAGATCTACCCTTTTCGGGTGTTTCTAAATGTTCTAAGAAAAATTATGGACCAATCGTTGAGTACTCCCTTGAGGTATAGGAAAAGGTTGAGAAAAGTATGGGAGGCCCCTTCTTATACACCAAAATAACACCATTGTGGCATAATACTTGTCTGTGCACCGGTAACAAACCTTTTGTCTTTAAAGCCTGGTCTGATTCCGGTATTCATACCTTGAATGACATTTCCTGTAAAAAAAGGTATCAAATCGTTTCAGGAATTAAGCTCAGAGTTTTCTTTAGCTGGATTTTCTTTTTTTTTATATTTAAGACTGAGGTCAGCCCTGAAAATCTATGGCGTTGGACCACTAGCATATACCACATCCATTGTGGAAGCGGCTGGACCCTAATACTCCCTTTAGTGGCTTAGTTTCTAAGATCTATAATTAAATTATTTTAATTCAATAAACACTTATATTCCAGCTGTCCACTCCTGGGAAAGGGATGGTTTAGATAAACCTGACTGGGAATTGGTATGGGCCAGATGTTTCACTGCATCTAAGAACCTGGCTCACCAGATGATTCATTATAAATGTATTAAAAGGGCTTATATTACTCCTAGTGTATTGTATAAGATGAAGGTTAGATCTGATCCATACTGTCATCTTTGCAACAGATCTACAGTAGGTTCTTATTTGCACATGTTTTGGGAATGCCCAACGGTGGTTCCTTTTTGGATTTTTGTAAGTACTGTTCTTTCGGATATTCTACATTTGGATATACCTCAAGACCCTTTGCTATTTCTACTTTTAGATGACTCTGCTCTCCAGTTGAATGCTCAACAACAAAATTTGGCTTCTTAATTTAGAGACATTGTATTTGTATTGCTGGAAGGTACCACTGCCAAGGTCAACGGCGCAAAGGACAAGACTAATCAGAGCTGGACAAAAATTTAGATTTAAAAAATTTAGACGCGTTAGATTAGCTGAGATGTTGACATCCTACATTTCCCTCTCTCAACCAAACCATGCCAAACCATGTCATTATTTATCATCTTGCCATTGATTGTTTGGAGGCGTTAGTGTGAATGGGAGGAGAATAGAGTGAATCTGTTAATACAGCTAATCGCTTCTCTCTAAATGAGTGCAGACAGTGTGAGTGATCTTTGTGGGCCACATTTATGACTCCATTAATGAACATGATGTAGTAACTCTCTTGTAGTTGTGCAAAATGCAGATTTTTTAGTTTTGTTCTCAGTACTGAAACAGGAATTAAAATGGAGAGCATTTCTGTGTCAACTAAGAGATGGCAGTCTAACTCATGGCTTGATTAGATTTTCCATTTTTTCCATTTCCCTTCTCTGTACGTTTTCTCATGAGGAGACAACAAAAGTAATAACCATAGTACCTCGGATACACAGTGATATGCCACCCCTATGCCCTTCTGTTTATTGCTTTGCCCCACTCAGGGACAGATTAAACCTGATGTTCTTCGACAAAACGCCTGCCTATGTTGAGCCTAAAGGTATGATTTGTTGAAAGTAATCTTTAGAGGTTCACGCTAAAAGCAAGTTCTTATACTGCAAGTGAGTTTTCGTAGGCCTTTTCATTAAAAACGCAGAAAAAAACTCACTGCATTTCAGTTTTTTTTTACGAGTTCAGCATCACAGTTTGAGATTGTGTGGAGCCAGCATTCTTTTTGATATTTCCTTCTCACATCTGCTGTGACCGGCTCTGTTTTCTCAGTCAAAATGCATCAGATTCTGTTTTAGATTGCAGTATAAATAGGGATTAGAGGACAATGTCAGTGTTTCAAAACTATTGACACACAATGGTGTGTGTCAATGAATGTGTGAATAAAAATTAATGGTTGGGGTTTGGATCTGTAACCATGTGAACCAATGCAGGGAAATAATGGCACTTATATTGTGCTGTAAAAGTTTTTAAATTTGACTTGGAAGGCACTCAAACTCCTCAATACCCCTCAGGTTTCTGTTCAACAAAAACTTTACCTAATATCAGCTTGGATCCGGTGCTTCTCAAGCTGAATCTCAATGAAGAATGTTCTTTTTTCCTGTTCTTTTGTAAGCAGAACAGCATCTTCATTATACAAAGCTGAACCGATCACTTTGAGGAATATGTATTTGTCTATGTGGCCAGATTGTTGGTTGTCTATGAGTTTTCTGTCCAATCAGTCAGTTTATTCATGAGTCATGTACGTTTCTCTTCAAATATTCATTGTTATTCTTTGGCAGAGTTCTCAGAACATAAGGCACTGCTTAAATAACATCAAACTCCACCTTCTAGAGGCCACATGCTCATTGTCCGAGATGCGACGGTTCACTGGTTCTAACTGCACCTCCACAGGAAGAAGAATAAAATAAGACCAGAGATGATAGTTCTACTACATGCTCGATTCAAGCTCCCTCACATTTAAATCAGGATTGGACACTCTCTGGGCCGCTCTGAAATGCATTAGTTTGCTTTCTGAGCCGAAAAATAGAGAATCATACAAACAGAAAGATAAAAAAATTGAGTTTGAAGGCTGTGAGGGATGAGGCGTGATGTGATTCTGGGGGTGTTTCTCCACTGTTATATAAGAGCTCGTCGCTTTAATGTGCCATTCAGGAAGAAACTTTATGTGAGGAAAATTATTACGATGGTAGTGATAGGCACGTAACAAATTTCCTCCGTTTTCTGGAGGAAAACTGTAAGTCTTTTTGCTGCAGGGCTCACTGCGTGAAGAGTTACGCTTCATTGAGAGGCCATATAGACTGACACACAAAAGGAGGTGAGGAAGTTTTGCTCTTGGAAGGAAGTGCCTGACAAGTTACATGATGTGGCTCAAGTTTAATAAGGAACAAAGCTGTAATCTTACTCTAAGGGCATCTTTACACCAGAATTGAAGTGAGAATGCATTTCAAATCCAATTGAATGCCTGGATTTGAATTGTAGTAGCAAAGAGGATACATGTATGTATCCCAAACTATCACTATCGCAAAATGCTCTAATTTACTCCAATGCTTAATTAAAAATATAGGCTTAGTTAGTGTTAATTAATTAGTTAATTGTGTTATTGTGAATTTAAGTTGTAATTCTATAATTTCCTCTTCTTGTTAAGAGTCCAATTCAACATCCTGTCGCATCAATTTCGTTCAAATTCTCAACCACGGAGCCACTTAAACTTTGTTGATGTCATGACAGAGTATGTGTTTCATGTATTAAAATTTTTTTATTTACAATTTCATATTTTCATGTTTCTGCATTTTACAGCATTATTTCTGCTTGCGTAATTTCTCTTTAACTGTATTTAAGCCAGCTCTGTGCAGTAAATGCATATTTTTTGGTGGTATATACAGTATATATGGGAGTTTGCAGCAGTGGCAACAGCATTCTATAACCAAACCTACACCCTTAAATTTTCATTTTCGGGGAAGGCCTGCTGTTTGAACGGAATTGAACTGGACATCTAGTTTTCTGTAATATCATACAATGCGAGAGAGACACTTTTTGCTGAATGCTGGTTCCGTAACTTAAATAGGCATGGATATAATCTGCGTGTCATCGGTTTTAGATCCAGTCACTTTTCTGTCAGTTTTGTGTTCTGCGCGACTGAAATGCTCCGCTCTCACTCAGGTATTAAAGCGTTGACTTTTGTCATTTCAAATGTGATGAGAATTTACAGTTTTATTTATATCGCCATCTTTGATATACTTTAGACATTGTTAATTACAGTTGATATATCCCATTGCACATTCAAAGTACCTTATTCACAGCAGCGCTATCTTAGATTTTTAACAGGAATGAAAGCAAGGCTGTGAGTGATAAACATAACCCATCTCTTCAGTGGGTTTAACTGTTATTTAATGGATTGTTCTGCTGACAAAACACTGCAAAAAGGGATCTAGGAGCTTTATACAGCTTTTTACAGCAGATACCATTGAAAACACGGTAAGTCTATCCCTCACAGCCTCGCTTTAAAGGGGCATTATGCAGAAATCCCGTTTTTGTCAAACAGCGACCCCTAGAGTTACTGTGGAGTACTTGAATTTAACGTTACTGTCGTAAATACCACTCACTCAGAGCGTGACATGGCCTGTTACATAGTATACAATAGTACATTGTGTTTAATTTGTCGTTTAATGAGATATAATATATGTTGTTAGTGGTGAGAATTTTCACGTGATTAAATACATAGATCCGACAATTTTAATGGTCCAGAGGCAGAACTTTTGCCAAGTGTGTCAGAGGTTCTGGGTTCTAATCGGTACTAGTATAGTTTATTTTCCTCATCAAAACCGATTGTTTATTAGTGATTGTATTTCAAGCAGGGACATGTTTTTTGTGCATTAGGTTTTGTGATTTCACCATAACAAAATATAGAGAGTCTCTCAGTCCCCGCAACGGATTCAGGCGCGCGTCACAACAGAACACTGTAACTTATCTGCACCACTGATCGCAGAGGCAACGAGCACTTTGGTCACTTGATTTCAAAAATAACACATTTCAGATCGCCTCTTATTTAACAAACGAATGAAATGAATGCTCTACTAGAGTTACCTGGAGATGTTTTATTTGTTTGTAATGGTAACGTTACATCCGTGCCGCGAGAAGTTTCAATGGGGACATAACACACCTGCAAATTATGCCTATGCTCGTGTCCGACTCCTCGCTCGGTCAGTCTGCCATTTCCTCTTTCTCTGTTCCTCCGACAATGCTTTCCTAGCTTTCTGCATCTTATATGCCGGCTCAGCCATGACGATAGTGTGACAAACTCCATCCATCTATACCTTGTTCCTGTGTGCATGTGTGCAGTTGCCGTAAAGGAATATGTTACATCGCGAGAGCTGATATCACGCGATACTTCCTGACGCGGCCCGCCGCACCGAAGTTGCAAGTGGGATTTTTGCGCTCACAGGCACCAGGGGGGGTCGAGACACCCACCATTCAACCCGAAAGAAGTTATATAACCATTTCAATAACTCTGAAGCTGTTCAGTTAAGCTAAAAAAGCTGCATAGTGTCCCTTTAATACCTGTCATGGCTCTGCCCTGAATAAAGAATAAGGTCTATACAGACAGTACAGTATATGAGATGCTATTGTAAGTTGCTGTGCAAACAGGATATATCGACACTCAAATTCTAAAAATCATTCTCAAAACTAGCCTTGGTAAAATAATGATATTATTAATAATAAAACTATCTATCGAGAGTGACATTCTTCAAAATGTTGGATTTTACTGATGTTATCAAGAACTTTTCAGCTAGAAAAACGTTTCTAGTTGTTTGAATTTATTCATACATGAGCACAAATTGAAAGATCTATGTAGTGACTATTGGACTAGTGACATTTTTATTCGGGGTATAGGGGGTCCCACTGTAAAGCTGTAGCCCAGGGGCCTCTGGTAATCTAAAGGCACCCCTAGAGCCAAGTAGCATTTCCGAATTCATAGTATTCATAAAACAGTAGGTGAAAAGTACTTAAATGACCTACAACATCGGACAAGATTCTGTTGTGCGCATTCACTGGACACTTTACTATCCAATGAGACCATGGAAGAAGACCAGTGAATGGAAGTGAAGTGAAGCAACTAACGCCGTAGGTCACACGTGGCGAATGTAATGCGTACGAATTTCATTCATATGCACATACTATATTGAACATTTTTTTAACAGTCGCAAAGCAAGTTTCAACTAAATGTAGTACTTACTCGGATGCAGTGTGTGTCGTAAGAAATAGTCTGACAAACCCGCAGTTAGCTAAGGGCTAATCAATCTTACTTTTCGGATTCAAATTAGATGTATGTATAACTGACAAAAATTACGACCAACGAAAAAAATTAAATGACTAACTAGTAAGACTAACAGTTTATGCAATCAGCCACTGAACTTTACTGGAAGACAATGCTGTGGGTTTATATGCAGAAGCTAGTACAAGACATTATTAGGGCTTTCCATTTAATGTTAATTTAGTGCAATTAATAATAAATAATAGCATTTTATATTCTAAATGTATTTATTTTATATTCATTTTATATAAATTATTTATTAAAAATGTATATAGATGGCATGTTATTTTTTTATATTATTGTTTTGGTGAAAAACATGGATCACATTCTCAGGTATTTGAATGAGCCTATGAGGTATATCTACTTCTCCAGTGTAGAGGCTGTAGGTAGATATAATTTGATACGACTTTGAGTTACGGCTTTGGGATTTACTTCCATTGTTGCCAGATTTCTCATTCATTAGCGAACAGCATCATCTGTCAGTCCAGCTGCTCATACCTGACTAGCACTTCTCCTGCTGACCGCCGTTATCCCCTGATCTGACCAATCAGAGTTTTAATCCTGTCTGAGGGAGGCCGCTTGCGTGTGGAGCTGCACTCTGGACCAGAGAGCTCAATCTGGATCAGACAAAGCTCCAACTAACCCCCGACTCCACGGGTCTGACCCAGGCTGTCTGGATGTGAGCTCTGTCAGCCGGTGGGAGTTGTTGCATCACATGGATCTGAGATCAGTTTTGTGAATAGTAAAGATGATTTTAAGAATTTGGAAAGGGTTTGCCGGTCCAAGCCCACCATCTTTACTGCCTTCTCCTATCATGTACCTGCCAAGCTGAACAGCCACTCACTCGGCTGCAACTCCATTCATGCAGACTGGAGTTGTGTTATATGTAATTGTTTCTGACAAACTATGATAATGGTAATATATGTTGTGCTGCAGGGCATCCAATTTAAGAAGCTTGTCTAATGGGTTAGTTTCTTATAAATTCCTGAAATGTAAGGAGAATCTTTGGGAAGACCCCACGTTAGATCTGTAGGATTAATCGTTAAAATATCGCAATCTCGATTTAAAACCCGACACGATCTTATTCCTAAATGACATCGATTCGCCTTTGACAACAAGAGTGATCACAGCGATTCAGATTTGTGTTGGCGCTGCCACTGAGCCAGAAAGAGCAGTTGTTATGTAGGCTTGGTACTATACAGCTTCACAAACAGTCTTTCAGGGCTGCCAAGCCTTATGCATGAAGTGCAAATTCTGTCAATTTTACTTAAAGCTACACTGTGTGATTTTTACCCCCATCTAGCGGTGACAAGGTATATGACCATCCAGTGAATATTAGTTTCTGTTCCTCTCAATTTCGATTTCGTTTTAACTCCTACGGTGGCCAATGGAGTCCAAGATTAACATGGCTTCCAGTACGACCTCCTCGACACGGTGCCATCGAGTGTTAAAACGCGAAAGGCGAAGCTTGATGTCCCTCTTTGGCTAATGTACTTTCAAGATGGAGGGGCAACATGGCGACCGACATTAGAACCCCTTACCCGTATGTATTTTCAATGGCATATTATACACTCACGAGAATACTTTATTACTTGAACGAAGTAAATATACATTAATGAGCACATATATTTTTGAAAGAACTAAGTGTTTCTAGCTAAGAATAAACTAAAAAAGTTACACAGTGTAGCTTTAAAAATTTCAAACAAGAAATGCAGTTTTGGTGCTCTAATGTGTCGTGACAGAACGCTGTAGTGCACTGAACCGATCATCTCTTCCTCTTTACTACTAGTTACAGCACCAAATAAACATGAATGAACATCAGAAGGTATGTTGAAAGATACAGTACAACACTGATTTATCCAGTAATGAAACAAGTGGTCTGAGTGAGTCATTGAATCATTCATTCAAAACGATTTTATTTTAATTGATTCATTCATATTAATTATATATTTTTTAAATAGACTGCAGCAGTTAACATTTTGTCAGAACCTCTTGAAAATTTCATGTTATTTTGGCTAGTCGTCTGTTCAGAATCGTGATCTCTGTTTTAAAAAAAATCATTATTCTCAATTAATCCAGAATCATCCAGCTCTACCCTACATGTAGACCGACTTAGAATATATAAAAAAAATCATTTCAGAAATAATGAAACCCAGCACAGGCACAGCTCTTTTATATTAATGAGGAGGCTCATTCATTTTTAATTTTTTAAAGAATAGTTGACCCCAAAACCTGTCATCATTTACTCACCCTCTTCCAGACCTATCCAACTTACTTTTTACTGTGGAAAACAAAATAAAATATTTAGCAAAAAGTATGTGCTGCTCTCTTTTTCATACAATGAGAGTGGATGGGGACCAGAACAAAAAAGTACCAAAAGAGCATCCTAAAACTAGTCCATACTTGTCATATATTCCAAGTCTTATGAAGCCAAGCAAATACATTTAAATAGTTATTTACTAAACATTTTGCCTGATAGATGTGGTCACCTGTCACTTTCATTGTATGTAAAGAGCAGCTTGAACATGCTATAAAATTCTCCTGTTTTGTTCCTCAGATGGAAAAAATAACCTTTCGTAAATAGTACAGAAGCCAGTTTCTGCCTTAGATTATGAGATCAAGTTTAATATACGGAGTAAAATTGTGATAAAAAGACAATTAAAGTTACAATTACATTGAAAAGTCATATTGTGAAATATAAATTCACAATTACATTCAAAAATGTGGGTTCAGTATGATTTATTTATTCATTTATTTATTTAAGAAGAATTTTGAGTTCTTCAAAGAACCTTTCAGTGAACAGGTCTTAAAAAAGAAAAGAAAAATAAGTGGGAAGAATATCAAAAGAGTCTTTTTTCCACTATAAGCTCCAGTATTTTTTAGAGTCGAGGCATTATTTATTTCTTCTATCCTCTATGCATTCGAGTCAGTAAATGGCAACAGAATTGACATTTTTCTGTGATTTGTCACTGTAATAATTACCACCCAGTGATCCCAATTTAAACCTCAATTCCTTTGGTATTAATACTGAGGTAAATATCAATGGTGTAACTTCATCTAAATTGTTGGAGATCCGTGCAGTGGCACACATTAAGCTAATGTAATTAAGCCTCCCGGATTAATTAAATGTCTGTTTCCATGGAGCCGCCGAGCAGTGTTAAGATAAAGAGAAGGACATCCATCAGTTACACTGGCTCCTTATGCAAATGCTCATATAATTCTTGTGTCTAATGTTTTGCACACAACAATTCCACAACCTATATGATAGCAAGATTTGGTTTACTTCAAGAATTGTTTTTGTTTGAGAGTTGGCTGTGATCATTTCGGGTTTCCTTTTATGGCCCCTGTGGCTTCCTTCAGTGCTACATCAGACCCAGAGTTCTGGTGAGCATATCAATATACAGGCCAGAGTTTCACCTAGAGGACATCAGTCGAGCACACCTGTACACCAGAAGTAAACTCTGTCTGCTTTCAGGGTTTTCCCTCTAGGGGGATGCTGTGGGATTGGGATGAGCCTGTCCACAGTAATCAATCACGTATCCAAGGTACAAAGAGACACTGGGCCTGTTTAACAGGATAAGAGGAAGGGGGGATGGAGGGATGTAGTGTTTACAAATCTCACCATGAATCCTTCATATCCCTGGCAAATGAGGACAGTCTTTCTTGCTTCCTTTTGTGTATGGAGCTTTTTTTTGCATCTTTTTGGGCCTTTGACATTGTCATGTCTTATTGACAACAATTAATTCTTTAAACACACACAAATCTCAGAAAAAAAGATCCGCAGACGAAAATTGACCAAAAAGCTCATAAGATTTTATTGTCCAGAGGCCACAAATAAAGTGCAAAAGTGCAAAAAAAGTGCAAGGTGCGCAAAACGTTTTCAGGTTCAACCCTTCATCAGTGCCATGTGTTTCCAAGCATACACCTGCGGTAATGTCCGGAATCTGACTATATCCCATAGAAAATGGGTGTATGCTTGGAAACACATGGCACTGATGAAGTGTTGAACCCTAAAACGTTTTGCGCACCTTGCACTTTTTTGCACTTTTGCAATTTATTTGTGCCCGTTGGACAATGAAATCTAATGGGCTTTTTGGCCACTTTTCGTGTGCGGATCTTTTTTCTGATATTTTAGTTTTTTTGGATCTACGCACTGCAAGTTATTTCATTCATCTGTTTGGGACTAGTGTTTGGCGCTACGCATTTTCATCTTCCTTAAAACAAACACGCACACACACACACACTGATTCATTGAATATGTTGCAAAAGATGTTAGTGAAACGGTTAAAGGTGTCTATCTATAGTGCGTTTACATAGAATAACAATTGAAAAACTGTGCAATGTGTTCTTTTGCAAATCTCAAAATGAATATAATTTTTTCATACTGTGACATAAAATGTTATGATGCCTGAATTGTAGCATTAAAAATAATTGGATTTTAGATTTTAGTGTTTTATTTTTAATCTATTTTAGTTTTATATATAGAAATCTCAATATTGGCCAGTTATGTTTTTTTTTTAAAAATAATTATCAGTTTATTGGTAAATTTACATGCATACTTCATGATAACATCAATGTTACCATTACCATGTTTTGTTTTTGGTCATGCTGAGTGAGTGAACGAGCAGGTCACTGGAGATATGCATCCATTTTAATCTTCCTTGGTGATTGTCTATTGATTTTCAGCCATTTGCTTCATTCACAGCCGCAGATAACAAACCAGAAGACAAAGTTTGCCTGGTTAACATAAGCCCCAGCTCAGGTTTTTGTCTCAAAACAACCTGAGATCAGAACTGAGCACCCATGAGATGGCAAAACTGAAATTGCCTACTTCCAGAGGCAGCAGCTGAAGCATTGAAATGATTAATGGATGGCTTTCTCCAGGTGTTATAGACCTCCTTAGGCTAGACTCTGCAACCACACTGTCAGTGTGAATGGTCCTTAAGGAGGAGTTGAGCAGTGATGATATGGTGAGAATATATCTGCGCTAATGAACAGAAACAGAGAAACAGCCTGATATACTTCCAACAACACGTGTGCTACTGGAGCTCTGTGTGTATCTTTCCCAATACAGGCATTATATGAATTAATTTACTTTGTGAAATAAAACATGATCTTCAAAAGTTGTCCAGAGATGCATCAACCATACTGTAGAGACACCATAGTGAAGCTTGTTCTAAGAATAAAGATGTTATGAGTGCTTGTCATTTGCAGTGCCGACTGTAACGAGTAGCTCTCTTTCTCGGAGCGCCTACGGAAGGCCCACTCCACCAAATAGAGAGATAAAAGAACCCATCCATTCACCTCTGAAGCCTCGCTAAACTCTGGATTTCCTGGGCTTTCATTAATGCTCTGGCTCTGGGCCAAATCCACTGGATGTGTATCACAGTAGAGTGAGTCTGATGTATTTTGAGCCATGCTAAGAAGTACTCTGAAAGGGATAGTTCACCCAAAAATGAAAATTAGCCAATGTTTTACTCACCTTGAAACCATCCTAGGTGTATATGACATTCTTCTTTTAGACTAATACAATTGGACTTATATTAAAAAATGTCCTGGCTCTTCCAAGCTTTAAAATGGGAGTGAATGGGTTTTTGTTTTTGGAAGTCTTTCAAAGCGCACCCTGATAAAAGTGCTCAAAACTGCTCTGGGGGGTTAATAAAGGCCTTCTGAAGTGAAGTGATGCGTTTGTGTAAAAAAAATATTCATATTTAAACCTTTATGGACTAAAATAACTCGTTTCCAGCAGACGGCCGTACGCAAGTCCACTTACGGCAGAAGAGTAACACTTTTGACGATGTATGACATAGGATGTAGGAGTAGCGTAAGCTTTGACGCCTCTCGCGGTTCAAACAAACAGGGCTGGGGAACCGCGTTCGTTATCACGTTGTGCGTCTAAGTTCCAGGGTTAGTCTTTCGCCGTAAATCGACGCATACGGCCGTTTGCTGGAAGCTCGTTACTTTAGTCGATAAAGTTTTAAATATGAATATTTATACGAGTGCATCCCTTCACTTCAGAAGGCCTTTATTAACCCGCCAGAGCCGTTTCGAGCACTTTTATCATGAACAAATAATGGTGTTAATGGGAAGACTAGTTAAGAAGTAGAAAAAGTAAAAAAAACTCACTTGGATATCACTGCTGAATGTCAAGTCAAACTTGAAATGACTTAAACAAGATCTGTGAAGGTTTTTGTTGCTGTGTTGGTTTTAATAAATTGAACATTAATCACATTGTGAGTGTTACAAATTAGAATTGGGGTCTTTTGATAGTGTAAGTAATGTTTATTTATTAAAAATTTAAATTAAATGTAACTAGAACATGCATTTACATTGGATTAAAAAAGTGAGGATTTTGCCTCATTTCAGAACATAATGCCACATATGATCAAAAATACAGTAAAAACAATTATTATTGTGAAATATAATTACAACCTCAAATTACTGTTTTCTATTTGAATATATTTTCAAATGTAACTTATTCCTGTGATGCAAAGCTGAATGTTCAGCATCATTACTCCAGTCTTCAGTGTCACGAAATCATTCTGATGATTTGTCTTTACTGTCACTTTTGATAAGCTACATTTAATGCATTCTTGCTGAATAAAAGCATTAATGTCTTTCAAAAGAAAATCTTTCTGACCCCAAACCTTTAAATGGTAGTATATGTAATATGCATATAATTTACATAGTTATAATGTGAGTGTTGTTGTGAACATAGCAGGGAGGCTGTGCTGTGCTAGACACCATGTGCAGAGTTTGAATTATTTAAAGTGCAGGATGCCTTGTGTCTTTTAAGGAGTCAAGTCCAGTCATGCAGACAATATTTAAAAATCAATGATAATATTTATTTCAGTGGTGCAATTGCATTATATTATCTCGGATTCTTTTACCCAACAAAAAGTCTCAATATTTTCATGTACTGGCTATGTTTTGGTTTCGTTTTTACTTTGTTCTGTTACTGTTTTGCCTGCCTAGTTTGTAGTTAGTTTCCCTGGCTGTTAGTTAGTTTCTGCACACCTGTTTCTGTTCACCTTTATTACGTTCCCCATGCATTTAAGCCCTGAGATTCATTCTGTTCCTTCATATCAGACGGTATCATCGATGTTAATGTGGTTAAGTTACGTTCTTCTCCTGCGGTCATTCTGTTTTTTTGGATTTATTAAAGACTGTTTGTATTTGATCCCCCATCTTCATGCACTTTACTTCAACCATACATGACAGAACTCTTCTTGTCAAAGAAATGAATTCAATTTCAGTTTGTGTTCTACTAGACAACAAAACCATATCTATTAATAAAATAGCCAGATTGGTTGTGTGATATATGACGTGGGACTATTTTTGTTAGATTTATTTGTGCATTATGTTTAGTTTTAGTTTAGTTTATTTGTATAGCACATTTAAAAACAACATGAGTTGGCCAAAGTGCTTTCCATTAAAACAATATTCCAACAGCATAAATAGCCAAAATACAAAAAGCATTAAACACGACACCAAACCAAATACAATTAAAAAGCAAGACAACAGTAAGACAAGATACACTCAACTAGTCTGATAATTTGCAGTTTAGCCCTGTCCGATGATCACAATGGCTTCAAATACCCATTTTATCCCCAGAAATCTCTGAAATTATTCAGTATTAAAATGGATTTTGGCTTTAGTATTGGATCAAAAAGAAAATGTCACGCACCTCTGTATTGCTTTGCATTACTGATACAGTTAAAGTTGTGTGACATGTAGTTCTCTATAAAAGTGGTTTAATGAGCATTTGTCTCAAGTTTCCTGAGGTTGTGTTAATGTGCACTGCATTGTGTTGTGCATGTTTACTGTGTTTGATATTGACTTTCTTGTATGTGGCCGTACCATTCTTGTCTCTAATTGGCCGTATTGATTGAATACCTCTGAAGGAATGAAATCTCTGAAATCTCCAGCGACTTTAACTTTCTTAACTCTAATTACTCTTGAATTGTAGCCCTCCTCCACTCTGAGAGTCGGGTAGTTGAGGAGAATTTATAAGGAGGCGGGCTGCCATCTTTCATTCACAGCTACACTGGATATCCACTGCAGTTTTTGTTTTTGTATTCAAATGTCAGATGGTCATGCTGTGGAAAATTGAGGTCCCTGCTCTTGTGGCAGGTCGAAAATAAAAAGTAGATTAAATAAAAGATCCACAGTGTTTACATGTGGTAAAGGTTTGAGATGCGAATCCAATTAAGATCTCTTCATTTTGAACCTTGTGACATCATGTACATTATCGTGCATTTTAAGTGTTTCATCAATCATGTTGTGTTCCCAAGATACAAGATACTCGTAATTTCAAAATATACGGTCAAGATTTCCGGTCAAGTTATTAAAGCTAGGTGTGTTTACTAGTTAACATTAGTTAATGTATTAACTTACATGAACTAACAATGAGCAATACATTTGTTACTGTATTTGCTCATCTTTGTTAATGTTAGCTAATAAAAATACAGTTGTTCATTGTTTGTTCATGTTAGCTCACAGTGCATTAACTGATGCTAACAAATACAACCTTTGACTTTAATAATGTATTAGTAAATGTTTACATTAACTAAGATTAATAAATGCTGTAGAAGTATTGTTCATTCTTAGATCATGGTAGTTAACATGTTAACTAATGAACCTTATTGTAAAATTTTACCTATATGATATATAGTCTCATAAGGCCTTTCGCAAGTCATAAATGTTTAAGTCATAAATGTTCAAGAATAAGGATAATTATGGGAAGATAATTATTGTGGTAATATTTTGAGTCACATTTACAAAAATAATATTACAGTATTAATAGAATTCAGATCCATTTCTTGCAAAGATGAAGCTGATGCCTTGGCTACCTTTAATAACACACTATTGTAATTTTTAAACCTATTTTAACTAAAATATTTCTATTTTATTCATGCAATATTATGCCTTTTAACTCCTAAGTTTACAACTTTTTTTCTTATAATGTTAATAATTTATTTATCTGTTATATATATATATATATATATATATATATATATATATATATATATATATATATATATATATATATATAAAAGATACTTCTAATACAATTAATTTTTAATTAGAACAGTGTTCATCTGCCACAAAAACAATGAAGATCTCAGTTGGAGTGACAGCACTAATCTTGAATATATACATTTACCTTTAATACAAAGAACACTCTAATTTATAGCGAAGTACTGCAAAATTTAACAAAAAATAAATCTGCTATAAAATACCTTAAAAGGCCACCTAGTAATTTGAAATTGTTAAAAGACTAAACCAAATCAATACCTATATTTTTTAAACTGATTTATTCATATGAACCATGCCAACAAATGTATTCTCTCTCATACAACTTACATGAAAGTGTATGTAATATTTTGAGATGGTATACAGATCAAACTGTGTCATGAATGGAACGTAATTGTGTCTTGCATATAGGATGATTTTATATTTCATATTTCATATTGCTATATTAAACGGAACATCACTACGTTATACTTGCCCCCTATGGCCACAGTCCACAGTGATTGCATGTGTCAGAAGGCTCCCTCTGCTCACTGTAGCGTTACAGGTGGCTGATGGGAGAAAAGGCGCATTGTGTTGAGCTGATGGAATGCTCAGTCACTCCGCTAAATGTGCCACGGCCATCTCCATCGATTTAGTGCCACTTCTCAGATGACAGACCAATTCAGACAAGGTGTAGAGCATGGCAGTAGCAATATGATTTGGACTGCAGAAAAACAATTCAGGAAATACCAGGAGGGATGTGCAGTTCACACGGTTCTGACCAATGGAAGATGAAATGTTGATAGTGATGCCTTAGTGATTCGTTTAGTCTCATGAGATTGGTTTATTGTTGTTGTTATTTTGCTTAAAATGAAATATACATACAGTCCTGTATATGAATCATTGGGTTTGCTGTATGTTTAATGAAGGCTTCTTGTGTATTTGTTGAAAATTAGCATATTGTTTCCTCAAACGAATTCACAGGAGATCAATTTCAGCCATTCCTCTTTCCTCTAAAAGCAGTCACTTTAACAAAGCATTTTGTAGTCATCGAACACTAACAGCCATCGAGAAGTAATCCAAACAGGGTGTCTTGCATTGGCATGAGTTTAAAGATTCCTCACTGACAGACAGCCTGGCAGGTGGAACGGCAAGGGATAAAACTAGAATACATAAGCAAGCTTTATAGGATTTCCATCCTGTATCTTCTTTCCTTCTCCTACTGTATGTGAAAATATCTCGCATTTTTACTTGAATCTTCCCAGAAGTCAGTCATCCGCTCATTGACAGCAGCGATAGCAAGCAACAGAAATCACTCTCAGTGACAGAGATTGGGAAATCCCAACCGTTTTTAATGAGAATGTTTCCACATACAGTATGTTAGCTCTTTTCCCATCTGTAACAGGTTTGATTGTTAAAAATGTATTGATGATATACAGCAGTGATCTCAATATGGGTACCAGAACCACTTTGGGTTGTAATAAGTAATAAGCGGGATAACAAAGTCAGTCGATCACAAATTAAGCCCCTTTAGGGTGATACGAGAACATGTGCCTCATTTTTGTCTATGATTTTCCCTGCTAAACCTCATATCTCTTATACCTAATTAACGTTAGATGTTTCCTTTTTATTCCCATAGGTGAACCTCGCAAGTTTGACCCAACATTTAGAGGGCCAGTTTACAACAGGTAAATCAACCTTCATGTCCTTGCTTCATGGTTGCAGATTTACACTTGATTTAAACCACTGGTCACATGCAGTCATCATTATTTCTGATATCGTATCCTAATCATTCATAAGCCATTAACTATTCAGAATGTGAAGTAACATCCAAACCTTCATGGGGACCGCCTTCTGACCTTTGACCTCTACTCACAGGTATATTAAATTCAAAACAGCCGATGAATGTGGTGATGCACCAAGCACTTGTGGAGTATTTATTGCTATTTCTGTTGAGTGGAAAGGAGTAAAATATATATAATATCGCAAATAAATATGGACAGATGTTTCCTTTTGAAGTAAATAGAAACATTAAGTTTGTCCTTTGATTTTAATAATAAATGCAACAAAGGGTTAACTGCACTGACAGTAATGTTTCTGTTCACTTTATTACACCGTTTGCAATTCTCTTCTCACAGAAATATCCCCCGTTGTCATGGAGATGCTCTTCTTACAGTACTTTCCTTTTTATTGCATTCATTTGATCTCATATATTGCTAAATATGTATTGTAAGTGTGTGTGTGTATCATGTGGATCATCAACTGAAGAAATCCAATACACTACAGCTATAGAGGCTTTGTAGTCATTTAGCTGGTCTGTAAATCAGTGGGCTTGATAAAACTGTGTCTAGGGCTCAGTTTATTAATATATGAATGTATCTGTGGCTAAAAGCCATATGCTGTCGGAAAACAGCACGATTCGATGGCATTTGCTCAGTAAAGTAGGTGGAATCTGAGGAGCTGTGAAACAGTCAAAAGCGGTCAGGCAGGCGGCAAACGGAGGCCCAGTAACCCATATAGAGTGATGATGGATCATTAAATAAAGAATGAGGAGACCGTTCACTTCACTAACTGTTTCTGTCTGAGGAGCGGAAGGCTAGTGAAAGTATGGCCGAGGGAGAAAGAAACTGCTGTCTTGTATTACCTCTTTTCATATGGGAATATCACAGTCAGACCGTGTTCAAAGCGCAGTGTAATTTCAATGTGATATCATTAGTATTCGTCAGGATCCTTCTGTAAAGAGCTGTTCTGATTGTGTACGGTTGGATAGAGAAAGAAATGACAATATCAGCATAATGAAAGTCCCTATAATGTAATTTTTCATGTAAATTGTGGATTAAATGTTCTTTTATTGACTAAATAATATTTATGTATTTATTAAAATGATATGCATTAATTAATTAAATAATATAATTTTGTATTATTTTCATAAAAGTATTTGTATTATTAAATGTTATGAATATTTATTTATTAAATTACTTTTTTTATTTTTTTTTATTTATTAAAATAATTTTACATTATTTTGTATCACTTAATATTTTGTATGTTTATCAAGCCCTGTAAATTCAGGTTTCACTCTCCTTGTGGAGATCATGACCAGAGGATTCATACATTGGTCCTGTCTAGTTGACTATCCAAACATACAATGCATTTATATGCTCTAGAAAACAGATCCCCCTGGTCATTTTGCTGATTCGTGGGCTGATGCTGAGAGGACATTTATCGAGGCATCTTTTGTTATAGGTTCCTGGCATGATTGGCTTCAATGGGCCCATTAGCACTCTGATGTGAATACTTGGATGAGATGATTACACATTTGATGCAAAGCAATTACACAGAGAGAGAGAGAGAGAGAGAGTCAAAGCACAAGGCATTACCCTCTAATGTCTATTGCTTTTCTGCATTCTGAGTCTTTAACAGGAGAAATTAGGGATGGATAATTCTCTGGCAGAGGTTTGTATGCTTCAGCCATTTAAATTCCTCACCAGCCCCTCTTGGATTCCCTTGAAGTGGGAAGAGGGAGACAGGAGCGATTGGCTCTTGATAGCTGGAGATGTAATTATAGATCGCACTATGAACAGCAAAGCCGCAGTTATTCTGCGCTTTCTCTTCATGTATGATGGTTCAATTTGTCTCACCCTTTGGCTTCATACTGGAGGAGGTCAGTGAGCTCGGCTAATGGGAAGTAGATGACAGTCATATTAGAAGTTAAGAAGTCAAACGGGCTAAAATAGCCTATGTGCCTTTACTCTCAGAGTTGTATGAAGTCAGCAAATCAGATTAGAGCTTTCCAGATCGCAACATGACATCATGACTTTTGCGTAAACAGACACGCCACTTTCAAGTCAAGTGGCGTGTTATCTATACGCATTTTGAGATATCCGCGTGTATGCGTGTATGTCTACGCCATTAATGTCCAAGTGATTCCGCGTATATGTACACGCCATTAAATTTCCGAGCGAAACGAAGCAAAATGTAGATCTACATCTGGGGAGCGATATTTTTTTTCCTTAGGATGGTAGGGGAACACTCATAAATGCTATTAACCCCAGTGACGGGTAGGTTTAGGGACGGGGTTGGTCATATATTTATATATACAGTAATAACGTTAAGTCAACTGCGTTCATAAACACGCTGAAAAGCGATTATGCGTGTTGATAGCACGCCAAAAATTGAAATACGAATTGGCGTGTCATACACACGCAATTTTATGAGATCAGTCTGCAGATCGAGAAAGTGCTTTCCAGTTTTTGCGTGGAGTATGGAACAGATGGCCATGTCCTTTTATGCTTGGTAGTTCCTGCTCTCATTATAGCTTGCCAATCATCTTGCTTACCTGTTTTTAATTTCTGTCTTATGCCGCATTCCAGACATAGTTGGGAACACCCCAATTGAAATTTTGATGGCGGCGTGACTCAATTTGTGTTTTTCTGTCAATAGGGCATCAACAAAAGTCATGACACAAAATCCTCATGCTAAAACAGCTGACAAAAAATAAGAAAATATTAAGGTGAAAAAATAAGCAAAAGATAAGGTATCTTATATATTACATTATAAACACTACCGGTCTCATGTGAAAACGTAACTGTTTTATGAGGTGGAGATTTCTAATAAATTTGTATGATGTGATTCGTTCTGAAATAATTTCTACGATTTTATTTTTAAATAAGTATGAAGGTCCCATTAAACAAAACCATCAGTTTGAAGTGAGCAGATCATAAAACACATGAATGGGATTGTACGAATTGATACAATTTAGCTACCAATCTGTCAAAATGTTATGTATGTGTTGTATAAACCTTATTTTCTGATATACTCATCAGTCGACATCATCTTTGAAATTGTCAAGTGACGCATTTCACTGAAGCCTGGGTTGATAGATCTACCCTGAATTCACGAGTCGGATGTTTGACTTTGAGTTTCATTCCAGTAATTATTTTAAGTGAAATGTCCTTGAATTAGAAAGACTCATTATTTATTTCCTGTGCCTACTCCTCTATCTACCTATTCCTACTTCTTAAGCCTTGTCAAGCTAGCCCAGCGATTAGTGACTGTGGAATAAATCTCCAGACCTTTGAATCCTTTGTGTAACACCACATCTTTACATGAGTATAATAGTCCTTGCACATGGGCAGCAGTCTCATTCAGGGAGAAACACATGTACTCGACTGGAGCCAGTCAGAGTACACTCCTGCCTGTCAGCACAGTCAATCTGCCGTCCCTCAAAAGACTCACACACAGCGGTGATATATAGAGTTGCTATTCACAGGTCAGCTTAACACACACTTACCAATGGACGTGTCCGAAAGCTGGGAAATTCTGGCTTTGCTGGCAGTATGAGGTAGAAAGACAACAAGGCACATATGAATTTAATGTTTATGTCACATCCTTGTTCAGATTTGGGTTTCAGATCTGTCTGTCTGTCTGTCTGTCTGTCTGTCTGTCTATCTATCTATCTATCTATCTATCTATCTATCTATCTATCTATATATCTATATATATATCTATCTAAGCCTAGCAACTAGCTTAAACATGTCAACAACACCTAGTAACATGCTAGCAATGTACTAAAAAATGCTAGCTTAATCATAACATGCAAGCAAAGCCTAAGCAAATGCTAAAACAGGTTAGAAATGGGTTAAAACATCCTAGCAACGTTAGTAACTTGCTAAAACACAATGTGCTAAAAGATGCCAGCATCTAGAAACGTGCTAGGAAAATGTTAAAACTTGCTAGAATCATGTTAGCAGCATGCTAGCTATGCCTAAAATAATGTTTAGGTATTCATTGACAGATTGCATGGATTTAAAACCTTCAAACTTCAAGCTTTTAAAGCAACTGGCCAGGCTCTCTCAAGCCAATATTAAAGTTTTTTCCTGACAAACTTTTTAATCTAGTTTGTATTGCTGCCTGAAGCACATTCCATTTACACTTGACCACAAAACATGGTGTCTATGCAAAACATTGCGTCATGCAATTGTAAAAAAAAAAAAAAAAAAAAAAAAACCAGCAAACTCTTTTTGTACTTTTGTTTCTAGAGTAATAGTACACTGGATACTAGTATAAAGAGAGGGAGATTTTCAAACAATTACTTTGATTTCAGGCAATAACCTGAGTTATAGAGCCATTTGCTTTAAACCCAGAACACTTTTTTTTCAACATTTATAACTCTCAAATGCTTTTGTAAATCCGTTGATTATAAAACTTAGCTTTTCAGTTTTAGAGTTTCATCTGATCAGAAAATAAATATGAATAAGTCAGAAAGGTACAGATTGTATCTTTGAATTTTATTTAAAATTTAAAGTCATCATTTAGTTAAATTAAATTAAGCGGGTTGAATTAGATTTTACTGAGTCTGTACTTCTAAGAACAGCAAGAGAACAGATCACAGTCTAATGGAGCGACTGGGGGATATTACTTTCATCAATCTTTTGATGTGTGAAGATACACCTCGTGTCATCATTTAGTGTCAGAAATCTGCAGAAAGCTACTGTATACAGCCTCTGTCAAGAGCATCGGCAGTCGTCTAGCATCTAGCCTCTGTTGGCTTCTGATCTGAATTGGTGATCTGTTCTTTGGAGATTTGATGGGAGCTTGAGAAGAGTCTTTTTTTTAGGCGTGCACAATATAGCAGATGCTGATACGCAATAATTTGTTTTATGTTATGGTATGTAACTATGATGCCCATAAATGTAAATCTGTACTAAAACAGCTTTCATGCTACAGGGTTTCACATGCTTTAAAGGAATATTCCAGGCTCACTTTAAGTTAAGCTAATTATACAGCATTTGTGGCATAGGCTAATGTTTATTACTGCAAAAAGTAATTTCGACTTGTCCGTAGCAAAAATGGAGGTTACTGTGAGGCACTTGCAATGAAAGTTAATGCCACCAATATTTGGAGGATTTAACAACAGAAATGTGATTAATTTTATAAAAGCATTCGCATTCATTTTTATGTTAAAATTATGTATTATTTGAGCTTTTTAAATAATTTTTACAGTCACTTTAAAGTTTCTTGCATTGCAATGTCATCGCAATGAAGTTGTAAAATTGGATATAATTTAAAAAAAAAGGTTAGTATTTTTTTTCCACACTGAAATCAAGCTTTTTGTTTGTCTTGTGGCTATACTGTTGAGTATTTTAATGGTTACGATTTAGCCCCGTTCACTTCTATAGTAAAGCCTCAGGTCGAAATGTTTTTTAAATGTGATCAACATGATGCCACAAGTTCTGTAAATTCTTGCACTTAACATATTGAACCCGGAATATTTCTTTCTAAATCAGGCTTTAAAACATAATAATGTACAGTAGATGGACAACAGTGTATGTAAGTTGGCATTGGGTTTACTGTTCCTTTAATGAGTAAAAACTGTACTGTAAACTGTATATCCTGATCCTACACTGCTATTAACCAAACCATTGAAAAGTTAGGGGCAGAAATGGAAACAAAGTGATCGGCAAAATGGTTGATTGGAACAAAACTCTATTAACATGGAAAGATGTATTTACCACTCTTTGCTGTATCACATCATGTCTGGTTTGGACACAGTCTCAGTCTACGATTCGTCCTGTGACAGATTTCATTTGACACATTCGGCAACCTAAGGCTCAGAATTCAGAGAAAACGAGGTATTAAAATTGATCTCAAGTCAAATCAAAATTTAATCAGAAAAGTTGTAAGCCATTTTTCTCAGTTCCAGTGATGGCGAGGGTGAAAGCCACAGGGCATATGAGCTGATGGGCGAACCACTTTAGAAGCGTCTCTGAGAAGAGATGAGACATGAGAGTGTCTTCTGGCAGGACAGCAGGTGAGGTTGTGCTGGAGGAGCATGAGAGCATGAGGATAATCAAGACACTGCAGCACAGAGATTAAAAGACTGCAGATAATTGACAAGAAGTGTATTATAATGAAAGTCACTCAATCCGTGTTGGAGTGTTGGGAAAAAAATATACTTTCAGAAAGAAGCAGGTAAGAACAGAGAAAAAGGTCAAAAGTGCAAAAAATGAAAAACAGGAAGACAGAGAAAAAAAACAGTTCAATCATTTAGCGAGAGAGAGATGTGTTTGTAAGAGCAGTTCTCACGCTGGTTCTCAGGCACCTCTGACCAGCTGATGCAGCTCTCTGCTCTTTCTTTGTTCATCCTTGAGATCTCTAAAGCACATTAGCACTGACCAATCGATTGATAATTCTGAGTTTGAGAGAATCACTGTGAAGTTATCACAAGCCTAACATCAGACGAGACTGGTTGAAAGATGCTTTCTTCTTGTTTACCAGGCCAGCTGTCTGTGACTGCCATATCAGTGACTTTCACATGAAAACTGCCTGTATTTCGGACTTCTTCCAACAACTTGACTGTATGCCTTTAAAGTATTGCTGAGTAGTGATAGCTGGTTGCTAGGGTGTTATGGGTGGTTGCTAGCATTGCTATCTGGTTGCTAGGGCATTGCTGTAGCCGGTGGCTAGGGCGTTGCTTGTAGTAGTGCTTCTTGTTGTGGTTGGTTGCTAGTGATTTACTAGGTGGCTGTTGCTTTCATGTGGGTGGTTGGTAGCACATTGCTAATTGCTTTGTGAGTGGTTGCTAGCAGGTTTGCTAAAGTGTTGTGGGTGGTTGCTAAAGTACTTCTAATTGAGTGTCGTGGGTGGTTGTTTGGGCGATTTATTAGAAATCATTACTAGGTGGTTGATATAATGTTGTGGGTTGTTTTTAACAATTTTAGGTGGTTATTAACATTGCAAGCTAATTGCTAGGATGTTAATAAGTGTTTTTAGAATGGTTTAGGTGGTTTCTAGCATTTGTAAGTAGTTGCTAGCATTACTAGCTGGTTGTAAAGGTGTTACTAGGTGGTTGCTAAAATGTTGTGGGTTGTTTCTACCATTTTTAGGTTGTTGTTAACATTGTTAGCTAATTGCTGAGACGATAGGTGGTTTTAAGAATGTGTTCTGGGTGTTTACTTACTGGTCTAAGTCAAAAGAGTCTCTGTGATGTTCTGGTCTATGGTTGAGGAGTCTAGGGGATTTTTTATTTTTTCCACTCGGCAGAATAATAAAAAAAATGTTAGTATGATTGCACAAATAGAGCAAGACAAGTCATGCATCAACGTTGAATACTTAAAGTTGATGATTTAAACAAATCTAACCCTAAATATGAAAACATTTATGGAACAGAAATATCCATGAAACTAGTTGAACATTGTGCCTAAGCGTTATGTGAAATTAGTTAGCAGTGAGCAGGACATTTGGACTGAGGCTGTGCTGAGCTCAGTGTTTAGTAGAGCACTGACCCACCTGCTGCTGTTGATAATGAGCTCTAATCGGCTTATGTGTTTGAAATCTCTCCTGCCCTTCCCTATCTATTTACAGAGGAGGTGGGCTTAAGGTTTTACGTTTGGAGGGGGGTGAGATTGACCTCAATAAACCAGGTTTAGTGTAACCTTGGCATGAGAATGTGGGCCTTTATAAATAGTCTAATAAATGTCTGGATCGTGCATCATTCTCAGGTGCAAGTTAAAGGGTAATTGTATCAATAATGGGATCATAATACTTCTCCTTAAATCCTTCTCCCGTTCACAAGGCCTCATTTACTGCTAGGTATGTTAAATGCAAGGGTTTTTCAGTGGGCACTGTTATGTACTGCAAACTTATTTTGTGTAGCTGATATGCAATAGGATAAAGTTTTAAAAATCTGCTGTGAAGAGATCTTATCTGACAGACATGGACATTTCTACTCCTCACTACCCTATTCTGAACTTAAGGCAGGGTCGCAGGCAGTCCTGCCTTGACATTTTGTCCGGCTGCCTGTGGTTTCATCAATCAGACCGTGATTAGCAAACTGTGAAGGTAGCATGACTAAATCAAGACTTCTATCCAGGCTGAAATGCACTGAAAATACATTTGATTTTATGTGGTGCATTCATTGATTCTGCTAGATCAAACACTGCCAACCACACAAAACCTCTGTGGTTTA
The DNA here is from genome assembly GCA_030578255.1 of Tiaroga cobitis. Taxonomy (NCBI): domain Eukaryota; kingdom Metazoa; phylum Chordata; class Actinopteri; order Cypriniformes; family Leuciscidae; genus Tiaroga; species Tiaroga cobitis. The sequence continues at coordinate 24,557,118 of CM060592.1, forward strand.
TTGTAAGGTATGACTATGAATATATGAATTAGAGGAAGATGGATTAAGATGTCCAGACTTTTAATGTCAATAAATCTAATCTCAGCACATTTATGTAATGGTTCTGCTCTTATTAATCAATTTTGTTTTGACATTTGTGAGATGTATTGCATCTGAAAAAATCTTTGTTCATTTATTTTATGTTGGAAATGAAATATCATAGTTATTGATTTAGTATTTCAGATTAATTACACCTTTTCAAACCAGAAAAATATATATAAAAAAAATATAATGGAACTTATTTGAATTGAATTAATTATTTCAAACAAAGGGTAATTTTGTACTAGCCTATATAAAAATAATTTAGCAAATGTTTAAATTTATTTCCCTTAATAGATTCCTTATTTCTGTAACCTAATCCACTGGAGGTGTGCTTGCAGATTAATTTACATCCAATATGAATAAATAATAAACAAATGAAGACTTGACTTGACTTGAAACTCACCAAACAGCGGTACACGGAACAAGACAAGAGACTGTTGCCCCGTTTACACAAAGGGAAGACGCAGATATTTCCCTGCGGTTTGGCCTCCCATTTACACGAAAACCCCGTTTTTATCACAGAAAACGATTATTTCTAAAAACTCCGGCCGAAGTGGAGATTTCTGATAATGCTGTGTCAACTGGGAGAAATGGGGTTTTAGGTTCTCAAACGTCACATTATGCGTCAGAATGTGAGCGCCCAGTTTGCCAGAGTTATGATGGTGCACGACGGCGTATTTATGCGGGTTTATGCAAATGACAACTTTTTTGAAAACGATGTTGTGTGCACAATGTTATTATTGAAAACGGAGTGGGGGGAAATATCCGTTTCTCTAAATACCCAGCTATGTGTAAATGTGGCCTGTGGAAACATGAGGTCAATAAATACACAGAGACTAATGACTTGACAATACACACTTGTGAACCAATGAGAACAACACATTAAACAAGGAACCACATTACATGATCACACGAGGACAAGGGAATCACACGACAAAGGGGAGCATATGGCAGGATAACATAACTGTGAAAACCACAAAAAAAGACATGAACATGAAACAAAACCTAAACTAGAAGTGACAATTTCCTAGGATGCATCATCATTCAGAGCACGCTAAATTCGCTGACCATGAGGGTGATATCTTTCTCTATGAAAGGTCATATTGTACTAATTGAATACTTGATTGTTTTGTGTGTGTTGTAATGAGAGATGTGTCCAGAGCTTGAACTCCAGTTTTTAAAAAGTTCCACCTTTCAACCTCCATGCTCTTATATAAATTGCCCAGACACAGCTGTCTCCTCCAAAGAATCACTTTCATCAAACCCTTTGAGAGGCAAGCAAAGTAATTTGTTACCAGCGAGCGAGTTAGACATTTATAATTACTTTCTGCTTTCAGCAGTGCAATTTTCTTACTGCCAGCCCATATTCAGCTTCAGCATATCTTTCAGTGCAATATCAAGACACAACTTGCTTACTAAGAGAATGTTTATGTGTCTGTTCTGCAATACACACAAATGAGAAGTAAAATAAGACAAATGAAAGATTAGAAGTTCTGTGTATAATATTTGAAAGCTAAGTCATAAATCCAAAATAAACAAACTGTGGAATCTCTATTTTCCTAATAATAACTGGAATCTAAAAGCAAATTTCAAGCAGTTAAAGAGCGAGTGATAAGCAAGCATGGTTGATTATGACCATAATAATAATACAATTGAGGACCATATATAATCTATAACAATGTGAATGAATGTATTAGAAGAACAAAGCTGTGGAGGTGGTATTATTTGTATTATTCACAGGAGAGAATATATTGTGCTCTCTGCCTGCTACTGTTCTCTCTTCGGATTTCCTCTGTAAATCTTCCCAGGTTCTGATTGGTCCATGGGCGATATAGCATTTGTGCAAGAATAGTTTACGTACTACAAAATATTTCTAGTAATTATTTGAAAATTGTTAATTTTAATTTAAAATTAGTCAGTCTTAAAAAATTGAAATTATAGGACAGTAATAATAAAATCTTTTAAAAATTTTATAGAAAGGGTTGCAATACGATTGTGGGTGTTCTTTCACTCTTAGAAGAATATATTCGGTAACACTTTAAAATACCGTTCCGTCATTATTGAATAACTACACAGGACCAAATGAGTAACGCATTATTAACATTCAAGTAACTACTATTAACTAACAAGCTACTCTTAGAGTCCACAAAAAGTTAATAAAGAGTTATCATGCTTGTCAACCTGTATATAGTTCTTAGTAGTCCTTTTGGAGGTATGAAAAAAATAGTAGTTAATGATTAGATAAAAGTGATACCTCATTCAACTGAGTGCTGTTACTTACTAATTAGTTCAGAGTAGAATGTCAATATTGTGTTACTCATTTGTTCCTGTGTAGTTATTCATTAACGACGTAACAGTATTCTTAAGTGTTACCAATTAGTTTTAAATGAATTTTGTTTTAATTTATCACTAGAAAAAAATAAAAAGGTACATTGAACATAAAAGTATTATGCAATCATTTAAGACATTTCTCCTTTTATATAACCTTTTTGGCATAAAGGTTCTTTAAAATTGAGTCAAGAACCCCATTGAACCTTTTTTTGAGTGTATAATCTTCTTGCAGGTACAACTCACTACTCCCATTGTAATTGTAAAAAAAAAACCTGTAAGCGTTAGAGTGAATTTATTGATTTCACACTAAATATTTGTATAGTGCATATTAAAAGTACTTTCAAGGCTGGATAATTTCTTTGCTCCGCATCATTTCATCTCAGCTGTAATAAGGCACTTGACGTGATTAACAGCACATTGTCTCTGTCTTTCTTTCTCTTGTACTGTTCTTGTACAGTTGCCTTTCTTCTGCATTGTGCAGGTCACTGTCGACCTTGTCAAAGATTTGCATGTGCGACACCATCTCTAGAGTATTTGATGTGCAGTAGCAGTACATGTGACCTTGCTGTACTCGATGTTATCAGCTCACGTTTGAAAGATGTGCCTAAACTCAACATCATATATCGACTGTTTTGGTCGATATTCAGTATATGGAATTGCATATGTAAGGGATAATGCTCAGTCAGCCAGTCCACGTGTCTTCATCTGTTCGTTTTCATCCAGCTCTTTGTCAGTTCCTTGTTGTTCTGAGCAAATATTCATGAAAGGGTTCAAATAATGTTAGGTCTTTATCTGAGGAATTTTACTTTTTTATATGAAAATGGGCGAAATCTTGTAGTGAAATAAGTTTATTCACATGTATACCTTATTCACATGTATATGTGATACATTCACATGTATACACAGTGTTCTCTTTCGAGAGGTTCTCTCGTATTGTGTAAGTTTAGCTTACGCTACGGGAAAGATTCATCTTCTCGAGATATTGAAGCCAAAAAATTATCCTTAATTTTGTATTCATTGTCAACGCAGTGCAGCAGCTAGCAGACCTAGAGCAGGCAGTCTTGCGTGCTCACTGGCTGCCCTGCGGGCATCTGCTGCAGCCTACCAGTGAGTCCTGCACGACGTCATGGCCAATGAAGGGCGCCCGCGCCTTCACAGCGTCATAGCCCGCCAGAATGGGCGTGGCTTAGCGTATAAAAGAAGGGGCTGTAGGCTGAATTCCCTGATTTTCTTCTCTTCAGCGAAGCCCTTTGCATCGCTGGATCTGAGAGAAGCCGCCGCCGCCGCCGTCGAAGAGCGAACAGCCAGCTTAGGACAGCGCTGAGGATGCCGGCCGTCTTCGCCACCTTCAGCCATCCGTGCGAGCTACGCTATCCGGCGACGTATCCTTTTTACATTGCAAAAAAATTGTATTTCATACTCCTAAAAGAGCAGCGAGTGTCTTTTTCAAGATGCCTCACACTTCCTGTGGCTCGTGCAGGGCCCCGCTCAGCGTCAGAGACCGCCACGTGATTTGCGCTCTCTGCCTGGGCCTGGAACACGCGGAGCTCGCCCTTGCATCCGGGGGCTGCGAGTTCTGTGAAGCGCTTCCGCTGTCGACCCTGCGGGCTCGACTCGAAGCCTTCAACCCGGAAGCAGTGCCTCTGCCCTTCGCGGGACTGCGCAAGAAGAAGCGCCGTTCCCAGAGACGGCCGGAACCCGTGGCCACAGCAACGCGCTCGCCGGAAAACCTCCCTCGAGCCTCGCCCTCGCCTTCCCCGCCTCCCTTCACTCCTCCGCCTCCGCTCACGAGCCTCACTGCCGTCGCGTCTGAGGATGAGGCTGAAGGACATGTCACGAGAGACTGCTGCTCCATCCTGGCATCGGATAGCGAGGAATGGTTGCTAAACTCCGCCTCCTCGTCGATCCAGGAATCCGGCCGTACCCGTGCTGGAGCTGATGCGTCTGCTGACGCAGGCGGTTGACCGACTCGGGCTCGAGTGGTCGCTGCCAAAGGAACCCGCGCCGAACAGGCTCGACGGATGTTTCCTGCAAAGTCGCCGCCGTTCAGCCCCAGCAAGCAGGCCCGCTCCGTTCCTACCGGAGCTTCACACGGAGTTGACTAAGTCGTGGAACACACCCTTCTCTTCGAGGCTTCAGCCTCAGACCTCCGCGTCGCTCTCCCAAGTGGACGGCGCTGCCGAGAAAGGATACACGGCGATTCCTCCTGTGGAAGAGACGGTCGCAGCGCACCTTTGTCCGCCCTCCGCGAGATGGCGGTCAAGGTCAGCCCTCCCGTCCAAAGCATGCAGAGCCACGTCCGCCTTGGTCGCCACGCATATGCCGCCTCCGGCCAGGCCGCGTCTGCTCTCCACTCCATGGCGGTTTTACAAATCCTGCAAGCCGACCTCCTCCGTGAATGGGACGAGAAGGGCCAGGACCCAGCTGCGGTTACAGATCTGAGAAGAGCGATGGATCTCTCTCTCCGCGCTACCAAGACCGCAGCTCAAGCCATCGGACGAGCCATGGCCGCGTTGACTGTGACAGAGAGGCACCTCTGGTCAATGGCGCCACCAGGGGGTGGCCAGGGGTGGCCGTGGCCACCCCTGGCCGACTCCTGGCCACCCCACTGGCCACCCCAATGGCCATACAAATTTTAGTAACATCAGTTATGCATTTCATAAATAAGTCAAAAATATTCTTTAGTAAAAGAAGACGGGGAATTATGTGTCGTGACGTGCTTTTTAAGTGTCAAACGGTTACAGTAGCCTATACTGTTTCAGCAGCTTTTTGATGCGTCTTTGCCACGTTTTGACAAGCAGGGATGCAGACAGCGCGCTTTTCGGCGCCTCCCGATTTTTTCACTTCAGTTTGGGTGACAGTCATGTGAAGTCATTCCATATAGCTTAATGTGAGGGACAGAAGTCTATGTACATCATTAAAGTATACGGAAACTCGTTTTCCCTCCTCTGCGGCTGTCAATCATTCTCCATTCATATTCAAACAGCGCGCGCGCCTCTTGGATGCACGGTAAAACTCTCTCCAATATGATATATTCACATTATAATGCATTATCTGTAGATAAAAGGCTGTAGATTTGCATAAAATTACTTAATTTTGTTGGAGTTTGTTGCTGTTTTTAAACGACTCACTACCGTGTGCTTGCTAGATCACACACATCACAAGGACTATGAATCGGCATCAAACGCACAATAACTGGCATTCAAAACTGTGAAACAAAGGAACAAATCGCACTAGGATTTGTGCGCTCGACATTTCTTCACTTTGTGACGTGAACTTTTAAATGCGCACTTATTCAGCGCAGCGCTGCACACTGTGACTCCATTGCTTTGAGCACATCATTCTGCACCCGCGAATCCCGCGATGCGCATACGCTGTGTGCGCGCTCTGTTTTTCATGTTATCATGGGTTTGCGCACTGAAATATTATTAAAAGCCAATATATTTTGTTATACCTAGCCTGCTCAATACATTTAAAATAAGCATAATTTAATTGCATATTATTTCTTTGTAGTGTAGGCTATATATGCACTTCTGAATTATTGACATTCATATATAAATATAAAATTGTGAAATGTATGATTGCCTGATTGAATTTTATAAGAGAACTAATAGTAATTTGTTTTAATAAACATATTTAGATTTGATAAAATTACTGTGCAGATTTTTTCAAGAATTGCTTTTTGCTGCTGATTTATACACTCATTAAGTTTATTAAAAATGCATAATACATTTATGTAACATTTAAAGGTGTTAACTGTAATCTTACACTGCAAAATAATAACTTAAAAAGGATTAAATTCATCACAATTATAAGCATCTGGAAATTTGCCGCGGGGCGAGGGCCCTTACCCCTTATATATATCATATCTATATAATATATATCATTATATATGATATAATATATATTAGTAGGGCCCTACTAATATCATTAGTAACATTAAATATAACACAATAAACCAAAGTATATCAGTAGGAGTTTCCTAAGTCTTTCTGATAATTTTCTACAGGCCGGTTTACTACAACAGTAGAATACAATTCTGAAATTATGGTTTATAGTTTTGGTGTGCCACCCCAAGATTTTAAGTGGCCCCATCCGGCCACCCCTATGAAAAGTTTCTGGAGGCGCCACTGCCTCTGGTTAACGCTCGCGGATATGAGAGAGGCTGAGCGCGCCACCTTCCTGAACGCGCCGCTCTCCCCTACTGGTCTCTTCGGCCCAGCGGTGAACGGGATCGTTGACCGTTTTTCGGAGGTACAAAAGACCAGGCAGGCCATGAACCTCTTCCTGCCGCGACGCTCAAGCTCCGCCACAGGCCGCTCTCGCGAGAGACAGAGCCAGCCTCCGGTGCGAACCAGCACCCAGCATCCAGCATCCAGCACAGCCCCAGCCTTCGCAGCGACGCCAGGGTGGCCGCCCTAGGTCGCGCTCAGACAGCCGTCACAGACCGCCGCCCCCCAGAGGGCCTCGGCAAAAGATCACGTTGAAGTCTGAGCACGCGAAGCCGTCCTAACCAAGAGAAAGAGAAGACACGCGCGTCCCGCTGCGGCCGGACTGCCGTCAAAGGTTATTTCTCTGACAGTCCCCTTCAAACAGGCTACTGCAGTGGTTTATTTGGCAGCCAACGAGCCGGTTCATTTACCCTCTCGCCTGCAAACAAACGCCGTTTTCACGGCGACCCAGAGAAATCTCAAAAAGAGTATAATGTCTGGTCCGGCTCACGCCGTTGGTGTTTTAAGTGTAGTGAAAGTGCCCATGCCCCAGTGTTCACCCCTACACACAAGCACTTCAAATCTCGTGTCACTCATAGAGCACACTCGCATAAAGCGCAGAAAAGCCGCTCGAGTGTTGAATATAAGAAATGTGTCCACAGGTTTGTGCCCACTATCTGCCCGCTCTGTTACACGGTCAATAAAACAGGTTATGAATGTAAGTCTCGTGCCCGCCGGAGAGCGTTCACGCTTACTAACACACACCTCCCCCCGGGCGCCGCCCGCGCGTTTAAATGTTATCACAAAACGCAGGGCATTGATAAGATGCCATCCGTTATGATCGGGGCGTCAAATACACTTGTAAGTGCCCGCGCTCACGCTTACAGCTCAAGATTACGCTGCTCGCGCGTAAAAAAAAAAAGTGAGAATAAAATGCTCCCCATCCCTTATGACTGGGACACCTCATATAAATCAGACTATCTCGGTTTTCAGCGAGCAGCCATTGCCCAGAACCGAGAGCGCGCGCGCCGCGCTTTCGGCTCCGGCTCAGTTTCACAAGCCCGCAAATGGCGGCGATCTGAACCCGGAGGCCATTCGCCCCCTAGCGGCTCACATAGCTGCGTGAGAAACTATCCCAGGGATTTCAGAATGGGTTCTGAGCACAATAAAGCAGGGCTATACACTTCAATTCATTCGCCGTCCCCCGCGCTTTCGAGCCCGGACCGCGACGATAGTGAACGCGGAAGTAGCACACCTACTTCACGCAGAAATAGCAAAACTGCTGTGCAAAGGGGTTATAGAAAAAGTACAGCCTTCTCTGAGCGAGTCAGGCTTTTACAGCCGATATTTTCTCATACCCAAGAAGGATGGAGCTTTCAGACCCATCCTAGATCTGAGGCATTTGAACAAGGTGCTTGCAAAAAGACCGTTCAAAATGCTTACGACCAGAAAAATCCTCGCGCACGTTCGCCCGAGGGACTGGTTTATTTCTCTAGATCTGAAGGATGCCTATTTTCAGATTCAGATATTACCCCGTCACAGGCAATTTTTGAGATTCGCCTTCGACGGTCAGGTATATCAATACACCGTCCTACCGTTCGGCCTGTCTCTAGCACCCCGTACATTTACGAAGTACATAGACGCGGTGCTCGCCCCCCTGAGGACTCAGGGGCTGCGAATAATGAACTATCTGGACGATTGGCTGATATTGGCACAGTCAGAGACGGAACTTATCTCACAGAACAGTGCTTCTCAGTCACCTGGAAAGCTTGGGTCTCACGGTCAACTGGACCAAGAGCTCATTAATGCCCAGTCAGTCAATTTCCTTTTTAGGAATAGAACTGAATTCTGTGGCCATGACGGCTCGTTTGTCGACACAGCGCGCGCGCCGTGTTCGCCGCCTAGCCGCGTCTTTCCAGAAGGGCAGCTTTCTCCCTTTAAAAACGTTTCAAAGGATGCTGGGCTGTATGGCTTCAGCGGCAGCGGTGCTCCAGCTGGGCCTACTGCGCATGCGCCCGCTCCAATGCTGGCTGAATGCTCGCGCGTCTCACCGAGCCTGGGTTTCTGGCGGCCAGAAAATCAGAGTGACTCAGACCTGCATAGCGGCTCTGCAGCCCTGGTTAGTAGCCAACTGGTACCAGCAGGGAGTGATGATGGGAACCATCTCTTATCGGAAAGTCATTTCGACAGACGTGTCCAACTCGGGTTGGGGCGCGCTGTTCGAAGGCAGACCGGCCTTTGGCTGGTGGTCAGACCAAGAGAAGTGTTTTCACATAAACTGTCTGGAAATGATAGCGGTCGAGAACGCGCTGAAGCGCTTCCTCCCGTTCATACAGGACCAACATGTTCTCGTCCGCTCGGACAACATGTCTGTGGTTTCCTATGTAAACCATCAGGGCGGTGTCAGATCCAGAAACCTCTGCAATCTGACGGAACGCATCCTTATTTGGTCCCAGATGCACCTGCGCTCGCTGAGGGCAGCGCATGTGCCTGGCCATTTGAATGACGGCCCAGACAAACTGTCCAGGGACAACTTTTCCCCAGGGGAATAGTCCCTGCACCCCCAAACAGTCCAGAAACTGTGGCGCCTATTCGGCAGAGCGGAAGTCGACCTATTTGCATCAAAAGACAACGCTCATTGCCCGATGTTCTTTTCGAAGAACGAGGACGCGCTGTCCCAGGTCTGGCCCAGCCTCCCACTGTATGCTTTCCCTCCGGTCTCCCTGTTACCACAGGTGATCAAGAGAATCAGGGAAACGCGCCATTCGGTGCTCCTCATAGCTCCGCACTGGGAGAATCAGAATTGGTTCCCGGAACTAGCACGGCTGTCACATGCAGCTCCGTGGCCGATTCCGGTGAGGGCAGATCTCCTCTCTCCGGCTCGTGGCTCGATCTGGCATCCCCATCCAGAGCGCTGGTCTCTGCACGCATGGTTGATCAACGGGTACTCGTTGCCCTGCCAGAAAGAGTGATGAACACGATCACGCAGTCTAGAGCTCCTTCCACGAGAAGGCTCTACGCGTCTAAATGGTCGGTGTTCTCCAAGTGGTGCACCGACAGAGATCTGGACCCACGGACGTGCGAGGTTGCGCATCTGCTCACTTTCCTACAAGAGCTGATGGATAAAGGGAGGTCCCCATCCACGCTCAAAGTTTATGTGGCGGCCGTGGCGGCGTTCGCAGAATCGACGCATGGCCAGTCACTGTGAAAACATGAGCTGGTCATCCGCTTCCTTAAGGGAGCTAGAAGGATGAATCCACCACGCCCCCGTCGGTTCCTATGTGGGATCTTTCCTTGGTCCTCGAGGCCCTCGAAGCCTTCCCATTTGAACCACTAGATTCCGTGGAGTTAAAATACCGTTTTTCTGACCGCGCTGTCGTCAGTCAAACGTGTAGGGGACCTGCACACGCTGTCAATCAGCGCGACGTGTCTCGACTTCGGGCCGAATGACTCTAAAGTCATCCTCAAACCTAGACATGGCTATGTTCCAAAAGTGATGGGCACTCCTTTCAGAGCGCAAGTCATTTCACTGTCGGCTCTGCCAGCGTCAGACAGTGAGACAGACGTGAATCTCCTTTGCCCGGTCAGGGCACTGAGGTTTTACACTACGCGCTCCGCCTCTTTCAGGCGCACAGAGCAGCTGTTTGTTTCGTTTGGTGGGCGCTCCAAAGGTCTCACTGCTTCGAAACAGACTCTGTCCAGATGGATATTGGACGCTATAGCGGCCGCTTACGCGTCAAAAGGTCTGCGATGCCCTCTGGGCATTAAAGCTCATTCCACTAGAGGCATGGCCTCATCGTGGCCGTGGTCCAGCGGGATTTCTATCCACGACATATGCGTAGCGGCGGGCTGGAGCTCCCCGTCTACCTTTGTCAGGTTCTATAACCTAGAAGTTCCCGCCCTGCAGGCTAAACTTCTGTCAGTCTAAGCGAGTTGTGCGTTCTGCCCAGATATATCATGCTCAGACCACTCTCACGTGACTCAGCTCTCCTGGTTGAGCTGCACTAGTAGAGATGTGCTATATGCTTATACAGACCAGTGCTCTGTATTCCCTATGTACAAGTGATGGCCCGCGTGGCTGGCCACCTTATTCTTCCACTTTCCACCTCGGCGACTCATGGGTGGTTGCTTGGCGCGCACGGCTATGACAAAAAGTTCCCGTAGCGTAAGCTAAACTTACGCAATACGAGAGAACCTCTCGTAAGAGAACGTACTCGGTTACTAACGGAACCTCGGTTCTCTCTAGAGAGGGAACGAGTATTGCGTAACCGGCCGTGCTCGCGCCACAAGTGACTTCGCTTCAGTCGACGAAAACCAGGGAATTCAGCCTACAGCCCCTTCTTTTATACGCTAAGCCACGCCCATTCTGGCGGGCTATGACACTGTGAAGGCGCGGGCGCCCTTCATTGGGCGTGACGTCGCACGGGGCTCACTGGTAGGCTGCAGCAGGTGCCCGCAGGGCAGTGAGCACGCAAGACTGCCTGCTCTAGGTCTGCTAGCTGCTGCACTGCGTTGACAATGAACACAAAATTAAGGATAATTTTTTGGCTTCAATATCTCGAGAAGATGAATCTTTTCCGTAGCGTAAGCTAAACTTACGTAATACTCGTTCCCTCTCTAGAGAGAACCGAGGTTACGTTAGTAACCGAGTACGATATCAATTCAAGTCCTCGTCCTTTTGAAGTGCTACTAAGTGAAATTGCTTTCGCAGCACAGAAAACAGCGTCTTCTCGACATGTCAACAACACAAACCAAACTCATCCAGTCTCAGCTACAACTAGTGTTTCAGGGCCGGTCAAAGTAGATGTTGCTTGCTGACAGCCAATAGGCTGGCATTATGCAAATTTGTTACAAACCTATGTTCGTACAGGAAGTTAAACTGGAATTACTGACGACTCTTTTCAGGCAGTTCATAATCTGTTCTTTCTTTGGGAGACAATAACTTTATTTGTCATGCACTTTGATCTTTGAAACTTCGCAGACATTTTGCATTCCCAAACAGATATATATTTCACACTGCATGAAAGGTAATGTTTGAAAAAGCATAAAAGGGGCACTTAATAATATACTTTACCTCATTGAATTCTATACAAATTGAATTTGCACAATATTAATGTAAAGTGCCATGTATTGTCCAACATACCAAATTTCTCATTCATGTAAGATTCATTTTTGTGATAACATTTCATTCACTAGTTTATGGGAAATACAACATACGTCTTGCGTGAGACTGCATTTTTATTGTCTTTTCTTTTCCAGAGGCTGCACAGATGTGCTGTGCTGTGTGCTCTTCACCATTGTCATCCTCGGCTACATTGCACTTGGCACTGTGGGTAAGTGCTGCATCTGCTTTGTAACTTACTGTAATCTTTTATTTTGTGAGATAAACAGGCTATGAGCCAGGCTAGATCATTAGAGTATCATAAAACCCACCAAGTAAGCAAATACTTGCTCCATGAATCATGATAACAGGCACAATATGTAACGATTATTTCAAAAACTGTGCAGTTGTGTTGTAAATGTTAGTTGTAGATAATGTTGTAAAGCTTACCAAGGGCTACATGAATACTTTTTTTCACATTATATTTTTCATTATATAAATTACAGTCTAACTACCTTTTTTTTACTTGCAGTTACAGTAAACTTAAAAATAAAGTATAACTGTAAGTATAAAGTATAAAAATCTGTGTTATAACTGATAAATAAAGAATTAATTGGAAACAGAGCAGTGTTTATTTGGCACAAAAATGAGAATCTCAAATAGGTAATAGGTAATACTAACTACAACTAATAAAACTAGTTGAAGCAAGTCACTTGATGAAGGGTTTTTCTGTTTTTGTTTTGTTTTCCTTTTTAAATTTCCAACACTACATTTGAGAGAGCATGTTTTGTTATAACCTCACCTGGCAATAAATACAATGTGAAATAATTTTTTTTTTAAAAATCGCAATGTGGTATTTCCCGTGTAATGGTTGTAAAGGTCATGCCACACCACTTCTTATGGAAAAGAAATTGCTTGTTACTTGAAAAGCTACATTGTTTTGAAAATACTACTGGCATGCTAGTAAAAAGGTCATTTATGTTACCAGTTAGTATCTATCTCCCCAAATCTTAATGAAGGTAGAGCTGCTCTATAAGTGTGGGGGTTTTAATGACTTTCTCTTATCCGGTGATTAAAATACTGATCTGCAGGGCCAGAAACCAACGCGAGAACCTTTGATCAGACCTTTGAGGCGCCTTCCTCTAATTCTGAACCACTGGTTCTCAAGAGAAAAACAAGCTTTAACAAGAACCCCATAGACTGCAGATGAATCAACATCCAGCATATAAAGATGCCAAAGTGGGTGTTCGGTACATAAGAGACTGAAAAAGAGATAGAAAGAGAAGGAGAGAGAGAGCGTCTCTCTTACTGAGGAATATTTTTTGAGAATGAAGAGCAAAGTCTGTGCATTCCTTGTCAGCTCCTCTGATGTAAGATCATGCATGAATATTTTATGATGTTCAACTCCACCAGGAACTCCTCCACAGTTCTTCCCTCCACTTCAAAGCGTGGCTAAAGTTAACGCTAATGCTAATACTATGCTCTTCTCACTGTGGAGAAGCTGATGCAAGAAGAATTGCCACAGGGGTGGCTTTGTTCTAGATGCTGTTTATTTCAAGGACAAAAAGACCTTGTGACGAAATTCTGGCATTTCCGAATTCAGACACATCAAATGATTTTGATCCTCATTCAAATTGGCACGCTGTAGGATCATCCTGGAGATTTACTGAGATCAAGCACAGTACTGTACATCCAGGCCTTGGTGCTGATGGCCACACTGACATACACATGCCCTCACAGCAAATGCTGATCGTGTTTCAAGTGCATAAGAGATAAGCGAGGCAGGGGCACGGAGAGCCCTTGTTTGAAAAGTTCTCGCACATAGATGCCCGCTAGTTTCACAGCGTGATGTTCCCGCTGGAAGAGGAAATGAGTAACTTTGAAGGGTTGCTGTAGATGTAGGGCGCGGCTCCACCAGAGATGAGATAAGTGCAGTGGCAAGACTTTTAAATTAGGCCATACTGTTTCTCCAAGCATTGTTTGACTGTGATACGGCTGACAAAGCTTTTTTTATATTGTACACAATGCAACTAGTTGAAAAAAATTCCAGAAAAAGTGATGATCAGCATTTTTTTTTGTTTGTTTTTTGTTTTGTTCTGTTTTTTGTGCTTTCTTGTGTTTTTTTTTATTTATTTTTTATCTGTTTTGTTTTTATGTTTGTTTTTGGAGAGATACATTTTAGGATATGAAAAGTTTGAGATGACTAATAAAACTTTATTAAACAAGTCAAAAATGTAGCAATGATTATTGTTTAGTTGTTTGTTTTGTTCTGTTTTTGTTTGTTTTGTTGTTTTTTGTTTTGCTTTTGTGTTTCTTTTGTAGTTGTTTTATTTTAACTATTTGTGTTTTATTTTATTGTTCTGAATTTGGTTTGATTTGTGTGTGTTTTTTGTGTTTTATTTTGTTTTGCTTTTTTGTGTGTTTTCTTCTGGCTTTGTTTTGCGTTTTTATTTTCTGAGAGATACATTTTAGGCTCCACCAATGAAAGCTTGTTTCCGCCACAGAATTAAACATTTTTAAAGATAATTGCGACTTTTTATCTCACAATTGCGAGTTTACATCTCGCAATTCTGACTTTATTCTGAGTCAAAAAAGTCAGAATTGTGAGATAAAAAGTCGCAATTACCTTTTTTTATTCTGTGGCAGAAACAAGCTTCCACCAGATATGATAAAACTTTGAGATAACTAAGTGAAAAACTTAGCGATAATCAGCAGTTATTGTTTAGGGGTTTTTTTTCGCCTCGTTTTTTTTAGGGGGGGGGGGGGGGGGATGTAACGCCTTACATAAATAACAGTGGATGTAACGCCTTACATCCTGACTCACCATCTGCAAAGTTCTCCATCACTCAGATCACTCCATGAACAGCATGTAGCACGGTGGTCTAGCCTCATTTTGCAGGGTCTGTGCACTAATGGGAAGCAATAATGCTATGACTTCATATTGCCCCTGGCAGAAGAATGATGTCACCCCTGTAAGAGCTGCCCTCCAAAAAAAAACACCACTCAAATCTTCCTCTGCTGCTGACAAAAGATGAAATCACCTATGACATCATCCTCTAGACACAGTGTCTCGTGACTACTATAGTCTCTGGGTGCAGAAAACGATGTTGCTCATTGTGGTTACTGCATCTTTTGGAGTATAAAAAGCTTCACTTTGAAATATTCGTTGATGTATTTTTTGCATAACTTTGCTACTAGTTTTTTTTGCATGCATTTATGTTGTGCCCCTGTAAAAAGGGAAATAGAAAGTAAAACACGGACACGATGTAGCTTCAGTCAAATCCAATGTTGTAATGCATTTACCATAAACAGCATAATAACATGTTTACTCAGTATCACAATTAAACATGTAATTTTCCCTTTACACGACATAATAATGTCCCTCTAAGAACTACACAATTAGGACAAATGTCAGCTGGTCACTTAACTCCATATTACAAAATATCTGAGTTAACCTTTAAAGTGAGTTACCAAAAATATATCAAAATATATTTACTGCATCTTAAAACAGCATTGGCAAATAACCTTGAAAATGTACATTAATAAAACAGACTATTTAAACAAAAGTGATTTAACTTAACCCTGCAAATTGTTTAGAAAAATATAAACAGCACAATATAGAATAATCTGTAATGCTAAATACTGCTGTTTTATAGTTATTCATTTAGAATACACTTAACATTTTAACCTCAGTAGTAGCGTTGCACTTAAACAGAAAGTACATTGCCTCTTCACATTAAACACTATTTTTTTTATAAACTTTAACAATAGCGCTTTTACCTTTCCCCTACGATATAAAACAAATACACATAGAAAACGGCGGCGCCGGCGGTATTACATTACCACCACGCTTTAACCTCGGTCCACATGACATAGCTAGCATACAGGCTACACTGGAGCAACACTTCACGGTTAGCCTGCTAAATGTGCATATATCAATTACTATAAATCACCAAAATTTACTCCCTGCATGTTCCTTATGGTATTAAACACATATATAAGTCGTTCAAACATACTACAGCCCACTTTCTTACCTGTAAAAAGGGAAATAGAAAGTAAAACACGGACACGATGTAGCTTCAGTCAAGTCCAATGTTGTAATGGACGAACGTAAGCCGCAAGTTCCGTACACAGGCTGAACGAGGCATTGGCAATCGTTAGCAGATCCTCCGATCACAAACCGGTACTTAAACTTACGGAAAAAGAAAGTGAAACTTATATAAACAAGCAAACACTGCATATTGTAATTTAAGGGGCATTTCCCCAAAATGTTATAGAAGTTAAATAAAACAGCATTTTAAACACATGTCGTCTTTTTATCCTATTAATCTCTTTAGCCTCCTTTACCCAAAAAGCAATGGATTACTGATCTACCGACCATAAATGTATTTTCTTTCTCCTGTTTTATAAAGAAATGAATTAAATATTTCCTTACCAAACAGTGCAGCAATGCAATGACTTTTGAAGCATTTTAACTTTTTGAAATTAAGATATAAAATAAAGATTATTAACTTGCCCCTTTTTATGAACCATATTAAGTATCTTTTAACTTGTATCAGTATTACATCATTTTTATCATCCTTAAAAATTACAGTATACTGGTACTTTTTTAAGGTCAAAGTTGTCACTGCAGCTTAATTCTAGCATTAAAGCGAGGCATTGTGGTGTGAATCTCATTTCACAGCTCTGTGAAATACAGCTCTAATAGCTTTTGCTCAGCAGGTTACTCCACATGGAGCTGTAGCATGCAGAGTTTTTGAGTTGTTTTTCAGTTTCATTCAGAACAATGTTCAGATGACAGAAATAATTTTGCCTTGTGAGCAGAGAAATACCATCTTTAGTATAGCAGCCTGTAGAATGTAGATGGCTATTACGTCAACGGATGTCTCTGTGAATTAACATTTTATTTAAAAAAAAAGATTTTTGATTTGAAGTTGATTGTTGAAAAATGCCAGGGACAGATGTGTCACAGTAGTTTAATTTTGAAAATTACAACTCTGCTTCATATCGATATCAAAGAGATTTCAAACAGACTTTGATACTAGGTTGTTTCTATAGTGACTTCATCCTAAAA
This sequence comes from Tiaroga cobitis, assembly GCA_030578255.1. NCBI lineage: Eukaryota > Metazoa > Chordata > Actinopteri > Cypriniformes > Leuciscidae > Tiaroga > Tiaroga cobitis. The sequence goes on from CM060592.1 coordinate 24,573,916, forward strand.
TAGAGCTGGAATCAATTATTCTCCAGTTATACTCGAATGGATTTAATCATCCTGAGCAATACTGTCATATAAACAAGGGTCTCATAAGTCATTAATATGCGCTCATAAGATAGATGTATTAGATAGCTGGTTACTTTATAGGTCCCTGAAGTGAAATTTTGTAGTGTGCTATTATGCTGGTCTGCTACAATCTAATACAGCATCATGTAACCAAAGTATAGACTTAGAGAAGGACCACAAGGGCTGAGAGGGGCATTTGAGCTGTTTTAGTGCTCTTTTATTTCCCTGATGAAAATTCAATATTTCATTATACATTATGATCCCTGTAAAGATCATTTGGGATTTTATTTCCTCTTTAATTAATTCTTTTAATTATGTATTCTCTTTGCTGTAGCATGGATTCATGGGGACCCAAGGAAAGTCATTTACCCAACGGACAGCACGGGTCAGTTCTGTGGACAGAAGGGCACACCAAATGCGTAAGTGCCAGAAACACCACCAGCCAATCATAAGCTTGGGTGGGAGGGGCCAAAAGACACCCCGTCCAATTAAAACATGGTTCACCAGCCATGCAATTAGAATATTCTGATTATTACACATAACTGTTCCATTTCCATTCGTGTATTTATTTATCATACCCAAAAGCACAACATATTAATCCTTAAGCCTTCTAAAATTTACATTGCATGCTTTTGTGCCGAATTCCCTTTTGTGGTGTTTTGTGTTGATTGGCAGCACATAACCTTGGGGAAAATAAAGAAATGCTCATTAGAGGAGCTGGGACTCGCTGATAAGAGTGTTTGTTATGTACAGCCGTAGTGTGAGAGATGTTTACTCGGTGGTGTATTGGAAGCATTTGGATCTGTGCAGTTCATAATTAGGAGATGTGATGCCCTCAGTGGCTTATGGGATTATGGGTATAGTGGGAATCTGACACAAGCCCTTAATACTTTTCCTTGCACAGACAAAATGATTGGATACTGAGTTTTTATCTGTATATCATAAAAATTTATCTCAGCATTTCAGTTATTCAGCAGGCTGCAGGACACTGATTATTTAGTGTTGAATCAGGGTTATATGTTGTGACTTACAAAGCAACACTGAGAGGAGTTTTGTTACCGTGTGAAGCACTGCAACTGAATGTTTGGAGTGAAAAGCTGCTTAAAACATTGATTTCACCTCCGTAGACACAGCCGAATAGCTCCACTGACACCTACTGGCAAAATACTGCCATTTTCACACTATAATTCATTTTCCTTCATAGAAAGAAAGCCATATTATTCTACTTCAACATACTGAAATGTGCCAGTCCTGCTGTCCTGATAAACCTCCAGTGCCCTACTACTCAGGTAATACACTTGTTCATCACTAATACTTTCATTATATTGCTAACTTTGCCCCCGCTGAACTGATTTTTTTTTTTTACTAAATAACCTTAACTGTTTCTAGATGTGTGTTTCCAAGTGCCCAGATCGATTCGCAACGTACACAGATATGCAGCTCCATTATAGATTCAACAAGAGCCACTGGGATTATTATAAACAGTTCTGCAAGCCAGGCTTCAATAACCCTAAAAAGGTAAATCACACGGACATGCTGAAGAGTTGCTATGAACTCAATAAATGCACAATGCCAATTAGATTTAACGAACTGAAAAAGAGCTCGATAAAATTCTGTTGATTTTAACTGTTTAATAGCTATCTATCCATTCTGTGTGTTTTCAGAAGACGCTGTGACAAATTTAAAAGGCTATAAAACTTTCAGGAAATTTTATAGTTTATCAAATTGAGCTAATCGAGACCTTTGAGAAGAGATCTCTGCTGCAGTACATGTCCCAGACTGTACTTACATTTGAGAAGATACCAAAGTCTGCAAATTTGGATGTTTTATTATGAACTTGAAAATTGTTGATCAAATCCCTCCAAAACTGATTTCCCTGATCTACAGTATATTATCCATGTTCATTTTATAGCTGTGTATTCTGTATGTCAAAGGATGTCTAATTTGTGTTTTTTTTTTTCATTTCTAGAAGTATCTGAGAAATATATTCTATTGATAGAATTTCTATTGTGCTGCTTAATATTTGTGTAGAAACTTTTTCAGGATTATTTGATGAATAGAAAGTAAAAAGAACGGCATTTATTTTAAAACGTAAACCATTGTGACATTATGAATGTCTTTACTGTCACTTTGGATCAATTTAGTGCATTCTTGCTGAATAAAAGTATGTATTTCTTGAATGTATTACTTAAACTTTTAAACAATAATGTATATATTTCCAATTATAAAACGGTTAGTTCCAATCCTTGATTCTGATTGGTCAATAGCTGTGTTTTATTCACGATAAAACACGGCTATGACCGCTTCACCCAACAGTTCTATATTCGAGGCTAGTGCTGTATCGTGAATAAGTCACGGCTGAAGGGGTTGCAGGCACTCGCGTCGGTCTCACACAGCCCCTCGTACCTTATTCCTTACATATATCCATTATACTACATATCACTTGATTTACAAGTGCAACTTCTGAGCAATAAATGTCCCTCCGGGTGTCTTTATGAATGCATTTAGACTAGGACAACCCTTTTGAAGAGGTTTTATATTTTGAGCGCACTGCCTTAGCATCTGTTTAGTTCTGTTTTCCAGAAGGGAGTGGGTTGTTTTCTGACAAGAATCAATCCACAGGCTCTTTCAGGGCTTTTAAGACATCATTCTTAAGAGTCATTTTGGCTGCTGGAGGATTGTTTTTCTGTATAAGTGAGTAGTGAACTTTACCTTAAAGAATGTTTTGCTCCAGCTGATGTCAGACTGATGGTTTTGCACTGGTTATGTGTTATCTTCTAATGTTACCCATAATGTATGTAAATGGGTCCTCAGAATAGCGAGGAGTCATTTATCAAATTACTGACTTGCAAACATTGATAGAGTTGTATGCTGTCATGCAGTGGAGTTGTTTAAGGAAAGCTCTTTTTTTTATTGCAGTCTGTGACACAAGTGCTGCGAGATGAGGACTGTCCATCAATGATAGTGCCAAGCCGACCATGTAAGCGCAGTGTGCATGTGTGTGTGTGTGTGTGTGTGTCCTGGTAAACCCTACGTTATGGGGACAAAATGTCTCCACAAGGATGACAATATCCAAAATCCTTGTCCTTGTTGGGACATTTTTTGGTCCCCATGAGGAAAACAGCTTATAAATCACACTTGTGATCTTTTTTGAAAATGTAAAAATGCCAAAAATGTTCTGTAATGGGTAGGGTTATGGGTAGATTTAGGGTTAGGGGATAGAATATACAGTTTGTTCAGTATAAATATCTTTGTCTATGGATATCCCCATAAAACATGAAAACATCACATGTGTATGTGTGCTCTGTAGAAAGTCTATCAATGGTATGCTATGCCCCCATTTTGATAACAAAGTAAATGTTTGGGTCAAGCTCCCTTTGAGGGAAACTCAATGCTGTGTCATGGCGTTCATGCTATAAGCTGCTCCCACGTGAGCTGATGTCTGAAGCATGTGTCTAAACATGCCAATCTGGGGTGTGTTTCCCAAAGCCAACTATGGTCGCAAGTTCCGTCGTTACCAATAGAGTTCAATGGAAATTGCGATCATTGTTGGATAACGATGCTTTCGGGAAACGCACTCCTGATTGGCTGAATGTATGGACATCGTGATGTAGCGTAGCACGTCTTCAAGTACATTAATAGATGCCAGAAATGCGTTTCGACAGTTTCTTTGTCTTCAGAAGCCGAATGTTTGCTATGTGCATTTCTCTGAAATCCTGTGTGTCTGTGTGTGTGTGTGTGTGTGTGTGTGTGTGTGTCTCAAGTCAGGAGTTAAGCTGTACAATATCAGTGTTGAGATACAGGAAGTGTGTGACGCCATGCCCCCCGCTTTATCATCATGTGGGAGAGGAACATGCTAGGTCAGTCCTTGTGGAAAAAATGGGGCTGACTATCAGCATTGCAAGCGTTTCACCATTCGCAAGCTCTGATCCCGCTTGGGCTTTTTCGCAAGGGATGAGGACCAAGCAAGGGCCCTGCAAGGGCTCGCCAGGACTGAGTTTGCTTCCTTCTTGTTGTTCCCGTCTGGTCGGCCCGAGTTTGGTTTGTGGACCTAGTGTCTCTTCTGGACGGCCTCCCCTGGGAGATCCCAATCTGGAGAAATCCTCTCTCTCAGGTGACGATATTTTATCCTCGGCCGGAGATCTGGAAGCTTTAGATCTTTCCCCTGAGGGGTACAAGCTCATAGATTCTGGTCTTTTGGCTGAGGTCACTGAGACAAGTTGTATGCCCTGAAATAGCAACTTTTTGTAACAAGGTGTGGACAACATAAGGTGAACCCAGTTAACTGACGGTTGGTCCAGTGCTGGAGTTCCTTCAAGAACGTATCCACGTGCCACATGCCTTTGGACGGACCCTCGGTGGGGGGGCATCCCCTGGTGTCACGATTCTTGCATCTGCTGGTTGCAAGATCCCTCTTGGCAAGATAAATAGCATTGGTTCTAGGAACCTTAACGGAAGCCCTTTTTGAGCCCTTGGAGTCGGGCTCAGAGAAAACTCTGACTCAAAGTGGCTCTACTGTTAGCATTAACATGATTTAATAGAATACGAGACCTTTCATTAGCCTCCTCCTGCTTAGATTTTGCACCAGGTCATGTCTTTCCAAAAGTACTCTGCAGGCTTTCTTTCTTCTGCCTCATGAGATGCTGGAGCAAGAGAGCCTCCACCTGCCCTGTCTGTGCTGTGAGGATCTATGTCCACCATCTATGGCCAGTGGCATTTACCATTGACCCTCTCAGCTTCTAGTATGCTTTGGTGGCCGGTAATGTGATCACCAAGCAGCGTATGTTGCATTGGATTACAGGTGCTGTCACCCTCTCCTATGAGGTTTGCAGAATGGCTTCACCTCTAGGGAACTCGACTCTCTCTCCTAGGAGTGTAGTGTCCTCCTAAGCTTTTTTCGAGGGGTTTACCTTTACAGGGTGTTTGTGATGGAGCAGGCTGGTCCTCTTCACACACAGTCATCAGGTTCATTAATTTGGACACAGATTCAACCCCAGGGGCCAGTTGGATAAATATAGCCATTATGTTAAGACAATGACTACGTTTAAATGTGCGCCAATAATGCGATTAATAATCAGAGTAAGATCTTAATCACAGTAAGATGTTTACATGACACAAGCAGAACTCTTCACTCCAGTTTACATGCAATTTTTATTATTCTGATTATTTGCTAATAAGTGTGGTAATACCACGCTCAGATAGGCATACAGTATGCATGTTACCAGACGTTACATTTTTATGGACGTACTGGAAATTATTCGGCGCTGTGATGAACATCGCAATGTCGGGTTGGCCTACGCTGCCATTGCGTTCTTCGCACTGTCTGTATGAAGATACGGAGCAGAGACTGTGCAGCAAGTTGTGTTGACAGAGTTTAGTGATTTGGAGAAGAGAAAACTTCAGAATAATGTCACAGAGTTCATTGGGACACAGGGCATTGGGTAGAACCAAGCACATACGCACTTTGGTCAGAGACGTAATAATGAGATTAAGGTGTTTACATGGCTGTTTATTGTAATTAAAATCGACGTACAGCACATAGTTTAATGCGAATATGGTTACTACAATTATGAGCTTAATCGCATTAGTTTGATCGAAGTATTGCGTTTACATGAGGTAAGTTTAATCGCAATAGTGCCAAAATCTCATTATAATCGCATTATGAGGGTGCATGTAAACACACTCAGGGCCAGATGTACTAACGCTTTTGCGCCCACTTCAGGCGTATTTGTTTCGCAAAGTGTGCATAAAACCATTGTACGAAGTATTGTACGAGGCGAGGAATGTACGAACGGGACGCACCGAGATGAAAGCGCAGACTGCCTGTCGCGGTAACTGAAAATGGCAAAATGCACTTTTCGTGTCATGCATATGCATTCATGGGATGGTCAAAGGGAAAGTGGGAGTGTCACATAAAGAGATGGCAGGGAAAGCGCAAACTGCGCCTAATTATGTATCCGCGTTATGTACAGAAAAAGCCGGATGAAAGCGCGCCTCTATTTTGCGCGGAAAATTCTCAGCCTCTTAAAAGCAGGTGTAACTTAGGAAGCGGGTTTCCTGGCATACGCCTCCTTGTGAAATGGCAGCAGTAATCCGAGCAAGACGAAGACATAAGGAGATGAGCTGAAATGATTTTTGCCACAAGAATCACACTTTTTCAGTTGAGTGAAAACGAAATCATAAAGCGTTACAGATTAAGCAGCTGCGCAATATTACAGTTACTGGAAGAAATCAAAGATGACATTGAATCTCTGACTCAGCATTCACATTCCATTCCAACAGTTGTTAAACTCCTCGCTAGACTACAATTGTTGTCAACAGGATCATTTCAAACAGTCATAGCATCAGCAGTGAGAGGAGGCCCATTCAGTTGCGCGTTTAAGTTCGCGCAATTTACGGTATAGTGGGTGGGGACAGGCGCTGATTACCTGATGAACTGCAGGTTTGGTGCATAACACGCACACTGTGGTTTCACATCAAGCGCTTTCTGCGTCTTGGCCATGGCGCTATTAACGCTGCGTTTGCAAATGTACGTACATCTGGCCCTCAATGTCTAAAGATCTAGTATGACCCAATAGCAGTTAGTCGGGGGCAGTCAGTCTTACTTTTCAGTATCCAATCAGGCCAATCTACATTTTTATGTAACTGTGTAGTCTTAAAGAAAAAAAATGATGACTAACTTGTAAGACTTGTCCCAGCGGTTTATACAACCGTCCTATATCCTACAAGGTTGACCCAAGTCCAGTCTGTGCTCAACAAGCATCTGTGCCTATACAAAGCCTTGTAGCTCTGTTGCCTTGGGCGTGATGGCGTTGAAATTGATGTTCCCATAGCGTCAACGCAAAACGCAGTGTTGGGTTCCACCCAAAAAAAGAACGTCTCAGGTTACGTATGTAACCCAGTTCCCAGTTCAAGATGTTGCCAAACCCAGCCTGTGTGTCTTCTTCAGACAAATTGAATCTGTCGACATGCATTTCTGGCATCTCTTTATGGACAATATCTACGTCACAACGTCCATACGTTCAGCCAATCAGATTGGTGCATTTAGCGGAAGCGTTTCACCCATAGCGTCAACACCATGACACCGCGTTGAGTTCCCCTCTCAGGGAAGCAGGCTACATATGTAACCTGAGACATTTTGCCTACATTTTTGTAATCATGAGGGTAAAAGGTAATCTGCTTAATAAGCACACAGACTCTTGTTTTTATTGCTTTCTTGTCAGTATATTTCAATACAGTTGTGGTCAGAATTATTGGCACCCCTGGTAAATATGATCAAAGATGGTTTTTAAAAAAATCTGCATTGTTTATCCTTTTGATCTTTCATTCAAAAATTCGAAAAACTCTAACCTTTCATTTAGGTAAAATAATTGAAAGTGGGGGTTAAATCACCTTTATGAAATAAATGCTTTTCTCCAAAACACATTGGCCATAATTATTGGCACCTTTTTATTAAATACTTTTTGCAATCTCCAAGATAGTGCCAAGATGGTGCCAAGATAACATCTCTGAGTTTTCTCCTATAATGCCTGATGAGTTTGGAGAACACCTGACAGAAGATCAGAGAGACCATTCCTCTCCAAATCTCTCCAGATCCTTCAGATTCCCAGATCCATGTCGGTGCTTCTTCTCTTCAGTTCAGCCCACTCATTTTCTATAGGGTTCAGGTCAGGGAACTCAGTGTGCTCAATGTGGTCAGTGACACATTTTAGTGTTGATTTTGATGTTTGTTTTGGATCGATGTCCTGATGGAAGATCCAACCAAAGCCCATTATAAGATTTCTAGCAGAGGCCGTCAGGTTTTAGTAGAGTCTTTGGCCACTCAAACTTTCCTCCTCGCCGTGCATTAGGATGATATAGACATGTCCTCTTCCAGGCAAATTTGTAACATCTTTAGTTGACTGGAACTTTTTAATTATTGCCCTGATGGTGGAAATTTGAATTTCTTAATGCTTTAGCTATTTTTTTACAGCCACTTTCTATTTTGTGAAGCTCAACAATCTTATGCTGCACAACAGAACTATATTCTTTGGTTTTAATCATTGGATTTCATGGTGAAGGATTAAGGGAGTTTGGAATATTTATACTGCGAAGCAGGAAGTCATAGCTACACAATTTCATGTTCCTAGTGTGCTAAATATATATATATATATATATATATATATATATATCGTGAGCTTAGAATTATACAGTTCTATCTCCGTTTAGGGTAGTTCTGAGATATTGAGAATCAAAGTTTTTACATATCTGCTGTTTTGTGAGATGGAACCTTTTTATTTTATTAATAACTACTAACAAAATATTTTTTTCACAAAAATAACACCACACAGGCATTAATAAACAACTAATGGATAAGATTATGTCAAAAACTCAATTTCGACCAAAAGTGGAGATAGAACCTTATAATTCTAAACTCACGATATATATTAATGGGAATATACTTCAGCGATATTTTACTCTTAAAACATTCTAGGGGTGCCAATAATTGTGACCAATGTGTTTTGGAGAAAAACATTTATTTCATAATGTGATGTACGTCCCACTTTCAATTCTTTTACCTAAATGAAAGGTTTGATTTTTGCGAATGTTTTAAATGAATGATCAAAAGGAAAACAATGCAGATTTATTTTTACAGCCATCTTTGATCTTACCAGGGGTGTCAATAATTCTGACCACAACTGTAAGAGTGGCAGGTTACATTTTAGCTAATATGGGCTAATTTGTATCGGAAATGAGTAGCTGTTTACTTAGGTTGTTTTGATTTTGAGTATCATTATTATTACTCCTTTAGCAGTTGATCATTCTTTCTTTCTTCACTTACGGGAAAGTTTTACAGCGCTGCTTCCCAGCCTTCATCACCAGAAATGGCACCCTAACAGTAGCTAACAAAACCGCTTTCAAAGATGCACTGGACACAGCCAGAAGTGTGACTGAACTTAGAGATGCAGCTAAGTATGTATATAATCTTCACTATTTAATGAGACAAAATGCTCTAGAAGTAGTTGATTCAGTTTATGTGGTAAAAGCTTCTTTTTTGACAAGCTCTGAGCCCTTTGTTATCTGATGTATTTTGTATGACTTGTGTTTACAAATACATATTTTCCCTGCAGTGGCATTACAAGTATCCATGAGGCCAAAGAGGTGGGAATGAAGATTGTGCAGGATTATGCCAGATGTTGGTACTGGATAGTGATGTAAGCAGCCTTCCGTCTCAGCTCATACTTTATACATTTACTGTGTTCAGTAGGTGAATACAATTAAGTGAAATTTTTAAGTGAGCAATTGTGAATGATCAACATAAGTGAACAAAATGCTCTTTTGATTCCGACAATGAAAACAATATGGGTATTGTAAGAATTGAGAAATTAGAAAATGGTTGAGGAACGACCACTCCCCGAGAAGACAAAGGACCTTTCTCAAAATTAACATTTGACTCTCTCATGTGAAATTAGCATCCCTATTCGAGATGCAAGTCTCACCTAAGCATCATCCTAATCTACATCTCTTTCCCTTGACCCCACGTTCCCCCGTTCCTTCTCTCTCTCATGCTGAGATCACCTGAAATTCACCCAAGAATCTATATAGTTTAATGTGGACAATTATCATACAACACTATACATGTTTGGTATCATTTGTCTCAGTGGGCCTGGTAGGTCTCATCTCCACAATTACTTTACTACGCGGAAAAGACAGTAACACACAGAGACCTCCACCTGTTCTATCGGAAACCGCCATTGGACCTACAGACGGGCTTACATACAACGAACAAATTTGTTTTTGGTTTTGGTTGAACTGTGCCTTTAATGTGGTACATATGAATTATAATTAAAAAACCAATGAAGGAGTAATTGTTATTTGTAATAATCTTTTAAATGTGTGTGTTGCAGTATAGAAATGCTATATCTATGTACTTATGAGTTTCTCAATGTGACAGAGGGCTGGTCATAGCGCTGGTCATCAGTCTGATCTTCATCTTGCTGCTGCGATTCACCGCAGGCTTCCTCCTCTGGTTCATCATCATCGCTGTTATCCTGCTTGTGGCCTATGGTCAGTATTTACAGTATATATGTCAAATATTTTGCATTTTATTCATAGGCCTATTAAAATATTAAATTGATCAAAAGTGACACTCAAGACACTTATGATGTTACAAAAAAAACTATTTCAAATAAATGCTGTTCTTTTGTACTTTCTATTCATCAAATAATCTTTGTTACGGGTCTATGAAGGAGGACTCAAATGCAGAACGAGTGTTAACAGGTTTATTGACAAACAGTAGACAGATGACAAGATGTGATGGGAGAGGTGAACAGTCCAGACAATAGGCAGGGATGAGACACAATGACAACTGTTGTAACTAGCCGAGCAGCAGTTGTAACTAGCAAGATGACTGTAGGAGAGTAGTAATGGCAGAGCAGAATGAGACCTGAGAATACTAGCAATAAATAGGAACTTCAAGTACAACAGCAAGGCACTCAGAGATCTCAGGCTCAGCACCAGGCTTGCTCCAAAGCAGAGAGTGTAAGAAGCCAGGGACGCTCTGCCAGCAGGACAGGACTGGAACTAGAGACACGGGAGACATGACAGACAGGACCGATGGCAGAACTAAAGCACTAAAAAACTTCTACAAATAAAACACTATAGACTTTACTAACAAGAAACAAACTATGTAGCACAGAAGTACACAGTAGCACAACATCTAAATAGCAACGAACTGGCAAAACATGAGGGCAAGAGAACACGTATAAAGGGAGCTGAGAACAAGAGGAACAGGTGAGCACATTCAGACAAGAAACAAGTGAACACACTCAGGCAAACGAGGACTCACCAAGGGAGCAGAGAACATGAGTAACAGGTGACAACAATCAGACAAACGAGGACTCAATTAGACAAGAGGCGTGCTACAGGGAAACAAGGAGGCAAGAACAGAGGAGCACAGGGCCAACACAAACAAAGAGAGAGCCACATGTTCAAGCACAACACAAACATAGAGACATGAAACAAAGACAACACAGACAAAGCTGCCAGGGCAGAACCCTGACATTCTTATATGTATATATACATATATATGTATATGCTTTCCACAAAAATATTAAGCAGGAATTGATTTCAACATTGATAATAATAAGAAATGTTTCTTGAGCACCAAATCAGCATATTAGAATGATTTCTGAAGGATCATGTGACACTAAACACACTAATGAAAGTAATTTCTTTGGGGGAAAATGTGTCAACAAACATCCAAAAAAGGATGCAAAAACAGCCAGCACAACATGGCTTATAGTTTACCAAGTCAGGGCTCCAGACTGCTGACCAAAGTCCCATTTCATGACCTTTTTTATAAAATTTTGTTAGAGGTTGCACTAGTGCGACCACCACATTGCCCAACTGATAAGAGCTACCATTTCTGTTGCATATGAGAAACTTAAACCGGTAAATTAAACAAAAGCGGAATGAAAGCGCGCTACTCATTTAAGCAGAGCAGAACGGACTGTTTTTCAGCTTTGAGCAACAATAGACAGCTCAGCGGGAGCTACAATTTAAATGTTATTCTTAATGTGAAGACCAAAAAAACATTATTTGTTCATCCATCAAAGATTGTCCCTATTTGTAAAACTAAAAGTTTCAAGATGTAGGAAAACTAACACTTTTATTTAAAAATAAAAAGACATGAAATTACCTCTGTAACCATGAAAATCTTATGAAAACGAAAACTTTTTTTTTTTCTAATTGCAACTGAATTACACAGGAAGCAAGTAAAGAGCGCTCCTTTTATAAACTCTGAAGCTGTTGGTCAGTTCAGAATGATACTATAGAAGTGCTACCAAATCAGGCGCTGGTGCCACCGTCTGTAGAACTCAGTGGCACAGTGCTCTCAAATGTTAGTCTAGAGCCCTGCAAGTCATAATGACAACATATGCTGTTTAATGACTCTGCCTATTTAACATCACAATCACTTGTGCCAACTGTGTTAACTCTGGCAGCGTTTGTGTAACTTAACGGCAGCTCTGAACATAAATTAGCATGATTTCTGGGTTACTACAGTGAGTATTTTCCTTTATAACAGCCATAAATTATGAAATGGTTATCAGATGTTGACTCTCAAGAATAATTACAAACAAGGTTGTCGAGAAATCAAATTTGCATGTAATTACATTTAATTCATCACAATTAATTTTTTTAATTAAATTAAATCACAGATAATTATAATCTCTAGCCCAAAATTGTGTAGAACATAAACAGATTTTATCATCTGGATCTACTGAATATCTGTTCTGTGTAATGTGAAACAGGTCATTTCGTGGGCTCTTGTGGTGTGAAACACATCCTTCTCTTGTTTGCAGGTATCTGGCACTGTTACTGGGAGTTCACTGTTCTCAGGAAGACCCCCGGAGCGGACGTCACTATCTCTGACATCGGCTTCCAGACTGACCTCCACGTCTACTTACAACTCAGTCAGACATGGCTCGTCTTCAGTAAGAGATTCGGTCTTCAGTAATTTACTGCACTTCGTGGCTTTGAATTTCTGCGTTACTCCTTGTTTCATGTGTTCTTCTGTTCCTCTTAGTGGTGACTCTGGGTTTGACTGAAGTCTCCATAGTCTTAATACTCATATTCCTGAGAAAGCGGGTTCGCATTGCTATCGCTCTGCTCAGAGAGGGCAGCAGGTGAGTTTCTGTTTGTATCTCAGTCTGACTTCATGTGTGTGCAGGGAGAATAACAGCTGCTCTGATAATCTCTGTGTGTGTGTGTGTGTGTGTGTGTGTGTGTGTGTGTGTGTGTGTGTGTGTATCTCTGCAGGGCCATCAGTTACATCATGTCCGCTCTGTTCTACCCCATCATCACCTTTGTGCTTCTGGCCGTGTGTATCGCCTACTGGGCCATGACTGCACTGTATCCTCTTTATTTACTGCTGCACAACACTCAAAATCTTTAAAGGGATAGTTCACTCAAAAATGAAAATTCTGTCATCATTTACTCACCTTTAAGTTGTTCCAAACCTGTAAGAATTATTTTCTTCTGCTGAACACAAAAGAAAATAATTAGAAAAATATGGGAAACCAAACAGTTGATGGGCCCCATTGGCTTCCATAGTATGGAGAAAAAATATATAGGCTACTATGGAAGTCAATGGGGCCCATCAACTGTTTGGGTCCTGACATTCTTCAAAATATCTTCTTTTGTGTTCAGAAGAAGAAAGAAATTTCTTACAGGTTTGGAATAACAATAGGGTGAGTAAATGATGACAGAATTTGAATTTTTGGGTGAAATATCACTTTAAGCCAAGTCAGTTATACAGGCATTGCTTGAAATTTATTTTGTTTGGCAAATATAAATACAAAACTAAAATAATGAAGAAATTAAATTGAGATGGGTGAGTTGGATGTGACAATGAAGGAAAAGCAGCCAACAAGTTTCCGGCGTTAACGACTGCAGTGTACTTGGCGCGTCAGTACACACGACGGCTGCAACTACAGTGTGGTCTCCCTAGTGGACCAGCACGACAACCATCTGGATTGAGCCAAGTAGGGGACATCTCTAGGGTCTTCAAGTGGGCACCTTCCGTCCTCAGTGTTTCGTCGACTAGCCCACGACACCTCAAGAGGGCTCGAAAGTGACTCTGGCGTCCCAGAGTCACCCCCCTCCGTCCCCCACTCAACTCAGCCCAGCTTACTGACCTCTACATCCCTCCTGCTGCTGAGACCTAACCACAATCTCACAATCTCTCCGCAACCCAACCATACGCGCCAACCCGTTTGACTAAGGCTGTCGAGCCCCACTGGTGCGTTAATGCAGTTTCAGTGGCAACGGTTCCGTATGGCATACCACCTACCGCAAAACACTATATCTGCCCAACCACCCGTCATTCACGCAATATACACAGGAACGTAATGACTGTAAGTACTATACAACCTATACAAATAAACCAACAGACTCTTCAAGTTTTTCAAGAATTCTTCGAAACCGTAGCGTGGCGGCCTGTACACAGCCAGCTAGAATCTTTCCGTCTCAACCACAGCCAGTTGCTGCTCCTCTCTGCTGCTTCAGATAAGTTCTTTACTGTGCGACGCAACTCTTGGCCACTGAATCCGACGTCTCTGAGGAACCGGGTTGTAGAGTGTGCCACAAAACCTCGACAACCCACTTCCACTGGATAAACCTGGACTCTCCATCCTCGCTGTTCTGCTTCAGTGGCCAGATGAGCATACCACAGTTTCTTCCTCTCATACGCCTCATCTACCGCATCCTCCCATGGCACTGTTAACTCTATCAGTTGAACAATGCGTGCTGATCCAGACCACAAGACAATATCTGGTCGTAGGTTAGTGGTGGCAATCTCAGGTAGAAAAATAAGCCGTTGATCAAGATCAGCCAGCATCTTCCAGTCCCCAGCAGCTTCCAGTTGTCCTGGGCGAGAATTGGTGTTAATACCTTTTCTTGGTGGTTGCTCGCCTGGGCGGAGGAATATTGTCTTCTGTGTGTAATGTTTTGCTAGAACAGGCGGAAACTTATTGGTCATACTACGCTTGACTTCCAATGCTAAAGCCAAACATCGCAATACTTGGTCATGGCGCCAAGTAAACCGACCTTGGCTAAGAGCCACCTTACATCCTGTCAAAATGTGCCTTAATATGGCAGGTGATGAACACAAAGGACAAGAGGGATCCTCTCCTACCCAGAGGTTTAGGTTCTGCGGTGATGGGAGAACATCATATGTTGACCTAATAAGGAAACTGATCCTACTCTCTTCCATTGTCCAAAGGTCTTGCCAGCCCATCTTGGGTTGTTCCACACTCTCCCATCTCATCCACTCTCCCTGCTTGGCCTGGGAAATGGCCTTTATACACCTCATCCTCTCCTCCTGCTTTCGCACCTCGTTGACTACCAGCTTCCTCCTTTGAGCTGGGCCTGCCTTGTGCCATTTAGGAGGAGCTAAACTGAGCCCAAAACCCCCTCTTCCATGCTGTACCTGTCCCACGATATCCCCAATTCGAAGGTCAGCCTTTGCCTCTACTACAGATTTCTTTGCTGACCACTTTCTACCAGTTTTTAACACAGGGGCTGGCTCCCTTACACATTTGTCACGTGACTCTACTAAGGTCATTTCCAGTCTGACCTTGGCACACTTAAACTCCTCGGTTAAAGCAGAGACTGGTAGCTGCAATATTCCTTTACTATAAAGTCCCACTCTGCTGAGGCAGCGTGGAACTCCCAACCATTTCCTGATGTATGAACTTATTAACGCTTCCAGCTTATCCACTGTTGTCAAAGAAACCTCGTACACAACCAGTGGCCACAGCAACCTTGGCAGTAGACCAAACTGAAAGCACCAGAGTTTTAGTTTGCCTGGTAGAGCACAGCTGTTTATGCTCTTCAACCCTTCCACTGCTTGTCGTCTAACTTCTCCCACTCGAACTGTGTCCTTTAGATCCCCATCGTACCATCTCCCAAGACTCTTCACTGGCTTCTCAGAAACTGTTGGTATTGCCTCACCATTAATGAAGAATGTTTTATCTACTACCTTTCCTTTAACTATCGAGATGCTCCTTGATTTAGAGGGCTTAAATTGCATTCGTGCCCATTCAATATTATCTGTTAACTTCCCCAATAACCGATTAGTGCAGGCTACTGTTGTAGTCATGGTTGTCATGTCATCCATGTATGCTCTGATTGGTGGTAGTCGCATCCCAGAAGCCAAGCGCTCTCCTCCTACTACCCATCTTGATGCCCTAATGATTACTTCCATTGCCATGGTAAAAGCCAGTGGAGAAATGGTGCATCCTGCCATTATTCCAACCTCTAGGCATTGCCATGCGGTGCTGAATTCTGGAGTTGAGAAAGTAAATAGCAAATCTTCAAAATAGGCTTTCACTAAATTTGTTATGGACATTGGTACTCTGAAAAAATCAAATGCTGCCCAAAGAAGCTCATGTGGCACTGAACCATATGCATTAGCCAAATCCAGGAATGTCACATGGAGCTCCTTCCTCTCCTTTATATAGAAAATAAAGAAATTATCTTTGCTTAATTGTTCAGTAAAACGATATGTATTTGCGAATATTATTGTTACTTGTTCATCATTGTGTCAGTGTTTTATTCGCTGACTTTAGCTAGCTTCTTTGCACGAAGAACAACATAGGCTACTGAAGAAACGCGATCTGTAGTAGTTTGTCCGTTTAGGGCTACTGTAGAAACATCAATGTAAGGGGACCCGCGGTGTATGTAGATAGAAATGGCTCATTCTAAGGTAATAAAAACATAACGGTTCATTATGTAAGGTATTTAAACATAGTTATATATGAATATGATATTGCATTTCTGTCAACAGATCCTCCTAAATATTACACAATGCACATTTAAAAGAATGATACACACCGTCTAGCTGCACTTAAATGTTTGTTTTTCCTCCAGTTGGTGGCACTATTGTAGCAGCTAGTAATGTAACTTAACTTCAGCATAAAAAAGTGATCACAATGGCATAAACATGTAAGCGACAGACACACATTTTCTTTAGACCTTAATTAAACCTGAAGCTTTCTTGCATCTTCTGGTGATGCTGTTTACAAAGTCACATCAGTCCATCCCAACTGCAAGTATGCCAACCGAACCTGCAATCCTGAGGTGAGATCTGTTCTTCACAGCTTCAACAAGTCAAGTACTGATACCGAGAGGATAACGACACTTTTACTTGTAAATATTCCCCACATTAAAAAGTATTTATATATATATATATATATATATATATATATATATATATATATATATATATATATATATATATATATAATATTTCAGAGAAAGAATAGTCCATTTTTAATGGAATAAAAACATATTACAGATAAAACAGATATTAATGCATAGATATTAACTTGACAAATGAAAGAAGTTGCTGATTGTTATGGTTAACAGTACATAAAAACAGAAAACAGCGAGCTTTTAGAATTACTGTATTGCAATGTCAGTATTTGTGCATTTAAGGGTTGTTATAAAACATAATTTTTCTTAACATCATTGGTGATGATTTAGCATGGTTATGCTTTTTCATTATCAACAGAGCTTCAACAGGACCAACATCAGCATGCAGTGTCCAGGTGCTCAGTGTCTTTTTGCCTTTTACGGGGGTGAGAGCTTGTACCATCGCTACATCTTCATCCTCCAGCTCTGTAATCTGCTGGTCTTCCTCTGGCTGGTTAATTTCACCATTGCTCTGGGACAGTGCACCATCGCTGGGGCGTTCGCCTCGTATTACTGGGCCCGGAGGAAGCCCGCAGACATCCCTCCCTGCCCAGTGTTCTCCTCTTTTTCCAGGGCCATACGGTACAGTTCCAGTGTTTCCTATACTGAAATCAAAGCATTGCTCAAAACATGACCTGGAAGAAGAAACATCGAGCTGTGCTGTGTTTTGCAGGTATCACACAGGCTCTCTTGCTTTCGGCTCTCTCATCTTAGCAGTGGTTCAACTCATCCGAGTCATTCTGGAGTATCTGGACCACAAACTTAAAGGTTGCTTTATGTCCTTATGCCTTTGTACTTTTTGAAGAAAGATAGATAGATAGATAGATAGATAGATAGATAGATAGATAGAGATATACAGATAGACAGACAGATAGACAGACAGACAGACAGACAGACAGACAGACAGACAGATAGATAGATAGATAGATAGATAGATATGTAAATAGATAGACAGATAATAGATAGATAGATAGATAGATAGATAGATAGATAGATAGATAGATAGATAGATAGATATGTAAATAGATAGATAGATAGATATGTAAATAGATAGACAGATGATAGATAGACAGACAGACAGGGATATACAGATAGACAGACAGATAGACAGACAGACAGACAGACAGACAGACAGACAGACAGACAGACAGACAGATAGATAGATAGATAGATAGATAGATAGATAGATAGATAGATAGATAGATAGATAGATAGATAGATAGATAGATAGATAGATAGATATGTAAACAGATAGACAGACAGACAGGGATATACAGACAGACAGACAGACAGACAGACAGACAGACAGACAGACAGACAGACAGACAGACAGACAGACAGACAGACAGATAGATAGATAGATAGATAGATAGATAGATAGATAGATAGATAGATAGATAGATAGATAGATAGATAGACAGACAGACAGACAGACAGACAGGTAGATAGATAGATAGATAGATAGATAGATAGATAGATAGATAGATAGATAGATAGATAGATAGATAGATAGATAGATAGGCAGATGGAAAGTCCCCATAAAACATGGAAACCAACGTGTGTGTGTGTGTGTAGGAGCTCACAATGTGTTTGCACGGTTCCTGCTCTGCTGTCTGAAGTGCTGCTTCTGGTGTCTGGAGCGATTTATACGCTTTATGAACAGGAATGCTTACATAATGGTAAGAGTCAGCCATACTGCCCAATCAAATAACACAATAAACAAACAAGTTTGATATGCAAGGATGTAATGTATACGTATGTTTCACACTAGATTGCTATTTATGGAAAGAACTTCTGCACATCAGCGCGAGAGGCGTTCTATTTACTGATGAGGAATGTAGTGAGGTGAGAATATCCTGGATCTCTATCATTTAGATCAGAACTGACGTGCTCTTACTGCAGTTCCTCTTCTCTGCCGCAGGGTGGCAGTGTTGGACAAAGTCACAGACTTCTTGCTCTTCCTGGGGAAACTGCTGATAGCAGGGAGTGTTGGTGAGTGTTGGCGTGTGGTTGTAGCTGTCTAATTCATGACGAAGTCAGAACAAAGTGAGGTTTTGTGAGGTTTGTTTGTTATATAAGGTTATTTAACATAAGGTTATAGGGCTGCACGATGTGTCGTTTTAACATCGATATCGCGATGTGCGCATCCACGATAATCACATCGCAGGATGTTGCGATGTAAGCCTTAGGGATCGTAGTTGATCCGTGATTCATGATCAGTACGGGCCAGCAGCTCCCCGGCCCGTAACGCTTGCGATTCGCGGATTAATTGCAAAGTTTAACCATAATATAGTGAAAGTTTATCATTTGCATGTGTTTTTAAGTCCAGTTTAAACATCAAGGGTAAAAAGACTGGAACTTGCGCGTTGTTTTCTGTGAGCCGGGCAGACACAAAGATCAGTGGTCTTTCTCTTGTTTCTGAGCTTGAACGAACATGAGAATTCAAAATAAAGTCAGAATGCCCTTCCTGCATTAAACATTTTTTGGCGGCCGCCAAAGCGTATTTATGTCCCGCCAAAGCCTTATTTGACCGGTGAGTGGACTGACTGACTGCGCTTGTTAAACTGAAAGAACGAGCAGAGAGAGAGAGCCGCGCGCACTCTCACCGTTTTCAAACTGTCTTGCTCTCTCCCTCCCTCCCTCACGCATATTAATGAATTGAGTTGACTGAATATCTTTGAGAATACACAATGGTAAAAGGTCGGAAGAACGAAGTTTCACGTGAAGCATTCGGATATATTTTTTTCCTGAACTACTGGTTGTGAATTGTGCTAAAAAAAATATTCTCTGAAAAGCGTTCCACACATTCAGATAAACCACACTTTCAATAAACAAAACAAAAAAAAGTCTATCCAGTGATGAAATGTTTTCTGTGTTGAGACCAATCTTGTGTGATATGTTCTGCCGGGATAATCACACAACGTCTGCCGTGGTCCGTTAAAGGCTTAGTTCACCCAAAAATGAAAATTAAGTCATTAATTACTCACCCCCATGCTGTACCAACCCCGTAAGACCTTCATTCGTCTTCGGAACACAAATGAAGATATTTTTGATTAAATGTGACAGCTGGATCACTCCTACATAGGCTCCCGAATCCTGACGGCCCAGAAAATCAATGAAGAAAATGTTTAAATATTCCATGTCACAACAGTGGCTCAACTAAAATAATACAACAAAAGAAATAAAACAAAAATAACGACTTTATTCGACTATTCCTTTTCTTCCTTGTAGGCCTGAAACGAGACTTTAAGAGATTTCCACGACGCGCACGTGCGAGAACTTAACTGAAGTAGTTGAAGGAGATCGCAATTCTCGCGCATGCGTCGTGGAAATCTCTTGAAGTCTCGTTTCAGGCCTACAAGGAAGAACAGGAATAGTCGAATAAAGTCGTTATTTTTGTTTTATTTCCGCACAAAAAGTATTTTCGTCGCTTGATAAACTTATAGTTGAGCCACTGTTGTGACATGGAATATTTAAACATTTTCTTCATTGACTTTCTGGGACGTCAGGTTTCATTCCCTTAGGGAGCCTATGTAGGAGTGATCCAGCTGTCACATTTAATCAAAAATATCTTCATTTGTGTTCCGAAGACGAACGAAGGCCTTACGGGGTTGGTACAGCATGGGGGTGAGTAATTAATGACTTAATTTTCATTTTTGGGTGAACTAACCCTTTAATTACACCTCCAATTCGCGAACTAATGACTCCTTTGAGTTTGAACCGATTCACTTTAATGAATGGTTAAAACAACTGATCTGTCCAACAGTGAACTCACGAGACATAACAAATCGGTAACACTTTACAATAAGGTTCCATTTATTAAATTCTAGTTAACTACATTAGTTAACTATAATAGTTGCTATGCAGATTTACTCCATTACAAAATCACCCCAGTCATTCAGATGGTTCATTCTTTCCAAAGAGAGCTAATAAAGTCATCTGGTGAAATTGTTTTCATATCGCGATATATATCGCAGAAAAATAAAATATCGCAATGTGATTTTTTCCCAATATCGTGCAGCCCTATAAGGTTAAAGAGCGAATCAATGTTTACACTTTCTACTGCAGTATGTCTTCCATTCCTTTTTTCCCATAAGAATTTAAAAAAAGAAAATGTTCTAAACCATCAGTCAAATGAATTAGCAACATTATTAACTTGGACTTAAAAAAAAGTTGATTAAAATCAGAATAAAAGACAAAGATAATGGACTGTGCATCCCATGAAGCATTGCAAATGATGTAGGCCTAATTAAATTATATTATATCTTTAATTAATATTTAAATATATACAGTACATTATGTTTCAAAAGTTTGGGGTCAGAAAGATGTTATTCATTTAAAGAAATTATTATGTTACTTTCTTAATATTTAAATTAATACTTTTTATTCAGCAAGGACACATTAAATTAATCAAGCGCGACAGTAAAGACAATTTATAATGTTACAAAAGATTTCTATTTCAAATAATTGCTGTTCTTTTGAACTTTCTATTAATCAAAGAATCCTTTAAAAAATGCATCATGATTTTCACATAAATATTAAGAATTTCAACATTGATAATAATCAGAAATGTTTCTAGAGCAGCAAATCAGCATATCAGAATGATTTCTGAAAGATCACGTGACAATGAAGACTGGAGTAATGATGCTGAAATGATTCAGCTTTGATCACATGAATAAATTACATTTTAAAATACATATTAAAATAGAAAACAATAATATTTGTAATATAATTTAATCATATTACTGTTTTTATTGTATTTTTGATTAAATAAATGCAGTCTTGGTCAGCAAGCATACTCTTATTGAACACGAACTGTAGTGTACAGTACTATTTGAGATAAAAGAAATATGCTTTATGAGAGTGCACGTTTGCGGTTGAGCTTTTATGCTAAAGTTCCATGTTTATGCATAGTGTAATGCTTCACAGGAAATTCTGTATTGTTTTCCGTTTTTTCCCCTGTCTACACTGACGTAGACTACGTAGAAATGGCTATTGAATTAATTAATTAATTAATTAATTTTTGTACCAACAACTCCTTTAACGTAAGCAGTAGCTAGTTAAGCAGAACTGCGTGTATGGTCATATTTCCAGTGACCACACGAGGGCGCGAGAGTGTAACAGTGAGCGACGGTCCACTGAGGTTTGTGGTTGAGCGCTCCATCAATTATATCCTGCAGGTGTTATTGCCTTCCTCCTCTTTACACGCAAGATACCCATCATTCAAGAGGAGGTGCCCGTGTTGAATTACTACTGCGTGCCTCTCTTGGTGAGAACTTCTCTTTAGTGTTATTATTTCAAACTGGAACTAGTTTCTGGTTGAGATAGTGTTTTGACTGGCAGGTCTCTCTTTCTTTGACAGACGGTAATACTGGGTTCATACTTAATTGCACACAGCTTCTTCAGCGTCTATGCAATGTGTGTGGACACTTTGTTCCTTTGTTTCTGTGAGTATTGCTAGCAGTATTATATTTTAAATCATATTCTGTTTTTAATTTTGAAAAATAAGTAAATACATTGAATGTTGTGATCAATTTGGGCATGGAATAATAGATACTATGGCATCTATTTATGTAGCTTGAAATGTATATTTTCCTGTATGTCCCTCTAAAACCTTCTCCCAGCTTGAAACCTTCACTCTTTTGTGCAAAAATATTTCTAAACTGCAGATTTTTTTACACATTTGACTGAGGCACTGCAACCTCTATTTCTCTCTGTTTTCTGTGGTATCGTACAACACTGCGACGTTCACAGGCGAAGACTTGGAGAGAAATGACGGGACAACGGCCAAGCCTTTCCTCATGTCTCCCGGCCTGAAAAGAATTCTGGGAAGAGCCGAGCTGAGCCCCAAGAAGTCACGCGGATAAAACCCTCCGAATCTACTTACATACTTAGCATGCATTAACTTACAGTATATTACAGCTGAAGTGGTGGACTACATTTTGTAATGGGAGCTGAGGATTATGGGAAGTGTTGACGTGACCATCCACCTCAAGAAAAGACCAAAGACTCTCTCTGCACTGTAACAGCAACTAACCCAGGACACGGAGCTTTGGCTTTTCTGACACAGACCCTACACTGCATACTAACATGTTTGCCTCTTACTGCTGCCTTATTCTGGGAAAAAATGATTACTGACATTTAAAAGCTGCCTGAGATTGGACACCTTGAGAAAAGAAGCCCAACTTGAGAGTTGATGTTCGCAATTTCAGCGTAAATCTGAACGACTGATTCATCGAATGCAGTTTTCTTCTCTCACGTGCGATTAGAGCTGGTTTTACAGCTAAGACGACATTAAAATGTTTTTTTCACACAATCCCTGCAGGACTTCCCCCTTTAAAAAACAATCCACATATTGGTAAACAGCATCCCATTTGACATTTCATCATCAAAATACTTCAGAATACAAAATATTTTTTTTCTCAGTGATAATGTACATTTAAATGATATATTGAAGGAAAATTTTTCGGGTTTAGCTTAATATAAGTTAAACTCGATCCATCACATTTTTGGCGTAATGTTGATTCCAACAAAAATGATTTTAACTCGTCCCTCATTTTCTTTAGGAAAGAAGGCGATGAAAATTAATGGGCCTATATTTGGAGTATTTGTAAAGCTTATAGTTTTATACAAGCACTTACATTAATTCTTCTGTTGTAACGCATTTTCATTTTTCTCATTTTTTGTCATTTAAGGGTTTTTGGCATTGTATAATTGTATATAAACAAAGATTTTTCACTCTGACATCATGTTAGAGATCCTGAAACAAGTATTTAATGTTTGCACACTGTAACCCAGATTTTGGCTTATTTAAAGAAGACAAGGGACAGTTGGACA
Source organism: Tiaroga cobitis (assembly GCA_030578255.1). Lineage (NCBI taxonomy): Eukaryota > Metazoa > Chordata > Actinopteri > Cypriniformes > Leuciscidae > Tiaroga > Tiaroga cobitis. Next base: position 24,597,550 of record CM060592.1, read on the forward strand.
TTAATTTTTGTTATTATATCAACACTGTCACAAATGCTGTCGATTAACTGAACCTTTAGCATTGCAGTTGTAATGGAGGGCAAAGAGATTTCCTGTATCACAGTAGCTCAACTTCAGATCAGATGGACAAAACACTCGTGTATAAAAACTAGGGCTGCATCTGAAATCGCATACGAAAACAGTTTGTGACAAAATAAATATGTCCAACCTCACAGTACTCATAAAAAAAATAGGCAAAAAGTACCCAGATGACCTGCTTCTTCCGGTGAGATTCTGAAGTGTGCATGTGACGGACACTTTACTATCCCACGAAGCAAACTGACTGGTAGGTCACATGATAATGCCAGCATGGCGAATGTAGTAAGTCCTGGTTACAGTCATAGTATATAGAATGTTTTTTAGCACTTGTGAAATAACTTACTCAAAACAAGTACCTACTCAAGAGGGTATACGATTTCAGACGCAGCCTAGGCATCTCGAAGTTGCATCCATTATCTTTAGACAACATTCTTTCTTTGAGCTCTAGGTGTTCAGTCTGGTTTTCTTTAAACCCTCATCACTGAATTTAGGGCAAAATGTACAGTAAATAAATGTCTACAGTCTTCCAGATCAGTTCGATAATATTTTCGGTTCAATGAAACGCCCCTCTGAATATGATGCACAGACAAGAGGTATTCATTAAAATTTAATGGTGATAATTATTGAATGTCTCTTACATTGTCATGTCAAAATGCAAACCGTGGTTAATTTCCATGTAAATAATGAACACATCACTACTTGTATGTGTGCTGTGCCACTGTATTTGGGACTCATGAATGCATGTGAGTTTTCCCTGCTCAAAATACTTCAACGGATGGTTAACGTGAGGTTTGGAAGACTTTAAAAAGCACTCAATATCTGAAATAAGCAAAGGGCTTTCATAGCATTTTCTTTTCTGTGTAGTTGAAGTGATTGGGAGTTATCTGGCTTGCAGAAGGACAGTAGACAAAGTGCGTTTCTAAATGCTTCAGTCAGGACCCGGCGAGTGAGATTGAGAGAAAAATAAGCACTTCAACTCCTGTAACAATTGATTTCCTGAAGAAGCTAAAAGAACCAAACCATTGTTTTTTGTTGGTCCCCTTTTTAGGATATTTTTGAGAATAATTGGACATTTAAAAGAACTGTCCTTCTCAAAGAAGTCATTTAGGTTTATTTGTACTGTGAGATACAAGATTAAAGTGCTATGGTTTTATAATCCTAGACTAAAACACTTTTGTAATGTTGTAGGAGTGGGTATTTATTGTATTTGTACTTTTGTACCACAAAACGGAATTGTGATTTTTTTATATTTAAATAAATAAAACGAGTTAAAATACTTTCCCTGAATGATTCCCTCAGGTCCTTTTTTTTTTAATCCCAAGTTGTCAAACAATACGGCACAGCTGTGATGAATCTCTCACTAATAAGCATTATTTCTCAGTATTTAATTCCCTTTATTAAACTGTCATTGAAATGCATTAAAACTTCAACACCACCAATTTTTTAAAAATGTGTTTTGTGGATCTCTCATCAAAAACCATTAGCCGACGGTACGCTTAACCCTAAAGTGATATTTTAACTGTAACAAATGCCTTCAAGTAACAGAACACCAGGGTTAACGGAAATCGCTGTTTGGGATAAGTTAAACACAAAGACATGCACGTATAAGCATCCTTATGTCTACTTCCAGCTCTAGACCTCTAGGAGGAAAATGATGGATCAGCTGCTCGACCCTTTTACACAACCAGCTCGCTGAGAAAAATCCTCAGAAGAACTCGAGGCAAGACGGCTAACTGGGGAAAGAAACCGCCATCGTCCTGCTGCGTACGATAATAGCAGCAGCTACAAATTATTCACTGATTTCTTATGTTTAATGCAAGGATTGATAGCTTTGCAAACTGTATCTTTAGATCTATACCAAAATTGGTCAATTTTCCAGTGACCATTAAGACAGCAGACTAAAATGTTAAAAAGTACAAGAACATGCGATAAAACACTTTGTCAGTCACAAAGGAACCGAAGTTGTAGAGCATTCTACCGGCCAAGATGTAAAGCTATGGGCGTTTCTCAAACAATTGTTTGCATTTAATAAGATCAGCCTATATTTAAAGGTTTCCTCCCTCCCTTCACAGTTCATAAGTATCGGTTTAATTAAATTGTAAACTAGCATTTAATGACTAGTCTAGATTGTTGCTCAAGAACAAATGTGAGAAATGGCAGCAAAACTTCCTAACCATATACTTATAATTCCAAAACAACTCAGAAACCTCTAATTTAACAAAGTTCTTAAGCAGAAACACTAAACAAATAATTACACCAACCGCTTCAGTTTGATCAATGCTAGAGGCAAATCAGATTTTATTGGCTTTTCTTCACCTTCCCATTTTCTTTAGAACCATCAAACAAAACAATGTGCGTCGACTAAACCAGAAACTAAGAATTCCATGGTAGATTTATTTTAAAACAAAGTGCTCAGTCACATACAAGAAATAAATTAAATGCCATTTATTCCATCACTATATATATATATATATAATATATTAAACAAAAACTTCAGGCTCTTTTCACAATTAGAGAGACTTTTCTTTTCGATCATTGCAAGACAGATATCCTTCAGTAAGTGCCCATGAAAGATAAAGTAGCATGGGTCTTGTTCAAGACTCAGTCAATAGAAGAATCAGTATTTCCTCATGCGGTCCTCTGACCTGACCGTGGGGCGGTGGGCGTCTCAGGCGTGGCTGATGGGCAGCTGTGTCATCGAGTGGGGCAAGAGAGGCTGCAGCACCAGTGAAGTGGGAGAGTGGACTACAAGGATGAAAAATTCAATGTTCAGTCTCAAAACCTCAATGAAGAGCTGGTCAGCATATGCACAAAATTAAATCAAGCTAGCGGAGTCAAGCTGAATACAGTTAATATTCCACGAGAGGAATGTACCATCCATATAGGAGTGTAGCGCAGTCAGCATAGGGTTGTCCACGGGGGCAAAAGCGGCGTACTGAAGCTCATCTATTAGAGGAGGCGAGAGTTGAGCAGACTGCAGAGATGACACTGGAGCGGCTGAAGAGTGATTTGGGCTGACATGCTTCTTATGACGAGCTCGACAGTTCTGGAACCAAACCTGGGCGGAAGGCAGAGGAAGCAAAACATGTTTATTGACAACATTTGTTTTTACTTTGCTTCAACTCATAAAAAAATTTGATGAGAAACTAATTTTGATAAGTTATCCAAGATTCAACTGTAAGTCAGTTTAATGTAATAAAAAAATTATACATGCATTATACCTGAATAACCCTCCGGCTTAGACCGGTTCTTTCTGCCAACTTTTGTAAAGTCTGGGCATCTGGATTGTTGTCCTGAGCAAATTGAGCTTGCATTACCTTGAATAAATAAAACCAATTAAAAAAAGTGCGAAACAAAGACTAATGTCAAGCAGCCATTACAAGAACAATAAACCACTCATTATTATTTATATATATATAGGCTGTGAAACGATGAATCGCATCCAAAATAAAAGTGTGTTTACATAAACTGTGTACAGTGTATAATTATTTGTTTATGTGCATGTATACATTTAAGAATAATAAGTTATTTATATATAAATCTATATACAGTATATGCATGCAAATATTTCTTAAATGTATACATGCATGCATGTATTTATATACATGTATAGAATAATTATACACAGTACACTCATTATGTAAACAAACTTTTATTTTGGATGCAATTAAGGTTTCACAGCCCCATTATATTATAGTATATAATAGTAGTATATATATATATATGGGCATAAATACATGGAAATGTATTTAAAATAAAAATACTGTGTGGAAAAATGCATTTAAATACGAATACAAAATACTGTGAGAAAAAAAAAAAAGCATTTAAATACAAATTTTGTATTTTGAAAATACACAAAATACATGTGAAATTGGCCATCCAGTGCAGGCATAGGTCACAATGAATGAAGAAACTACATAGGCCTACTGACTTTTCCTAACCTCATCTCTGCCCTTTTGGTCGGTCATTCTCGCTTTCTCTTTTTCTTTCTCCCTTTCTGACAATTACAAATAATTGTATGCAAAATAGCAGCCATTTATATACTTATTTCTGACCAGGTTACAATGTAGTCTGTTACTTGTGGTGAACCCTATTAAAAAATTCATACTGTATGTAAAACTGTGGGAAGCTTTTCTGCTATTTAGCACCAAATATGGATGGGCAATATGACCAAAATCTTAATTTTACTTCACAGTTTAATTCTCAATATCAGTTGTCAAAATTAGAAAGTTTATCTAAAATTAGAATTCATTTAGATTCATTTGACACTTTGTTTTACTATATTTACCTATACTATTCACTATATACTAATTTTTTTTATGAATAAAACTAAAAGCTGAATATTTTTGTGGCGTATCATTCATCAGCGCTTCTTTTTCCACTCTAACGTTCCAATAATTCCTGCCCACTAAAAGCAGCACGGATACATTTTCTCACCCCACAAATAGGCCCATCTATGTAAACGATTTAGAAGTTCCATCGATTCACACGTTATATCTTCGCTATGATATGTAGTGTCATATCACCCAGCCCTGACATGCAGTAATGCTTTAAACACAGTTAACAAGCTAGTTGATAAAAATCAACAACCGATCAAGACTGATTGGCTAACGCCATTTTCCCACTTGTCTGTGCTCTTATTCGTTCATGTTAACTGAAGGCAAATCTGAATGCTGCACTATCTGAACTTTAATCAACAAGTAGAATTGATCATGACATCCTCACCTAATTCCAGAAAAGTAGCTGATCCAATGCTGAGTTGTACTGCAGCCCACATGCATGAATGTTGGGGTTGGGGGGAGGGGGCGTGTCTGAACTAGTTGATGCACGAAATCAGTACCCTGATAAACAGGTTGACTGGCAAAAAGTTTTTTTACGTATTTTGAAAATACAACAATACTCCTCTTAAATGCATTTATATACAAATTACATTTGATTTTTTCCAAAGGCTTTAAAATACAAAATAGTATTTTGTATTTCAAATAAGTATTTTAAATACATGTATCTGAAATACTGCCCATCCCTGTATCTGTATATGTATATATATAGAAAAAATTCGGAAGAGAATTTGAGTATTAACCTGTAGCTGGTCAGCTGTGAAACTTGTGCGTGCCCTCTTGGCTGGTTTAGGCTGATTTACTTCCTGCTCTGAGGGAACGGCTCCCTCCACATTCACTCCTTTTCCTACGGCAAACCACATAAGAAAGAGGGGAATTAAACTGAAGATGTGGTTCCATAAGAGCTGAATAAATGGAGATGGAATAAACAGTTTGTTTATTCTGAAAGCTTGAAAATGTCCATTTAGGCTATATAAATGTCAAGCGTCTAACCATTCTCCATGGCGCGTTTGAGGTTGTCCAACATGCAGTCGTAGTGCACACGACACAGAACCCTCTCATCCACCAAGGCGAACTCTTCTCCTGTAGACAGCTGTCTTTTGCAGGAGAAGCAAGCAAAACAAGCCAGGTGGTAGGTGTTCCCTTTTGCTCTGCGGACCCAGTCGTTTGAATGGATGTTCCTGCCGCAGTGAGCGCAACGGGTTCCATATTTCCTGCCAGAACCAAAAAAAGTTTGATAAAAACTTCCATCTTTGAAAGGTAAACAAGCTTGTGTGGCACTTCTTTTAGTGAGGCTAACAGCGGTTGTTTGGTAGAGATACGGCACTCCAGGAAAAACCACAGGGATGGAATGAAAACATTGGTTGAATATTGTCCATGTAGATTATAGAATTTAGGGAGGGAAACAGTAAGGAAAGCATGCAAGGTTTAGGTACACTCTTAAAAATAAAGGCTCCAAAGGGTTTGTTTTTCGCAATATTGCCATAGAAGAACCTTTTTTTTTTCTTAGTGTGAAGAATTTTTATAATCCAAAAGAACATGTTTCCACAATAAAGAACCTTTTGTGCAGTGGAAATGTTCTATGAATTTTAAAGGTTCTTCATTGAACCATGCAAATAAAGAACCTTCATTTTTGAAAGTGTAGAAAACTACAAAATGTTTAGTCGCTACATAAGAATATCCAAAATTCACCAGTTTAGAAGTGCTGTAAACAATTATTTTGTAACTTTATAAAACAAAAACGCGCACACAGTGCACTGAACAGAAGATATTGTTGGTCGTCCAACGGCCGCCTGACAGTACTTTAAACATTTGAAGTAGCCCATTTATTTTACATAAATTAGTATTAAAAAAAGATATATATATATATATATATATATACCTGAAGTAGTCCAATTTACAGAATATCTCCTTTTCTTTTATATAGCAGCTGATGTGTCTGCCCAGAGATGTTTGGCACACGCTGCACGACAGGCATCTCACGTGCCAGCACATGTCGTTCACCTGAGGAAAAGCAACAGTTTTCAATTACGCGTCTAATATTTTAACATGCATAGAGATAGGGTTTACGGTCTTAAAATGTTAAACTTGTACTTAAATACTGGGCAAACCCCACCGTGCCAGAGCTGAACTATTTAGTAATGTAACATGTCACTTGTCTGAAAGAGTCGTTTGTTGTTATAAACGTGTAAAATATTTAATGCGTACCTTGAGCAGATATTTGTCTACGATCTCGGTGCCACAGCTGGTACAGACGGCTTTCTCTGTCATGGCATGAGGTGAAGAGCTGGGCGACAAAGAAAGCGACGACGAACACGACACTTCCTCAAACAGCTCCTGGGGTTTATCCTAAAAATCAAACAAAGATTGTTTTTTATATAAATAAGCTATGCCTACATAAAGAACACAGGTAAACAATTCTAATTCTAAAATGTTGTTTATGGATGAAAGTTCAGCCTTAAGAATCAGCAGGTTAGTGGCGTTCCTAAACAATATTCTGAAGCCATTTACTAAAACTTAAAATATATAACAGTAGCCCCCATCTCCAGAAATACGTAAAAAGAGTTATGACTGATAAATACCGGCGCCTTTGTCAGCGGTGTGTGGACTGAACCTCCGCAGCGCGCGGGCATGACGAGAGTAATTCGGATACACACACTACATCGCGCGCTCGTCCGCGCCGCCGCCTTTTAACCTCCGCGCCGCGGCCGAGCGACCCATTAACGACCACTCGTTTCACGATGACAACGTTCACACGAGAGCGAAGGGCGATGCAGAAACACGGGCGCTGTTTAACGCAAAGCGTCATCCTCTTCATTTCAAGCGCTGAAACGCCACAGGTAAAATTAACTGTTTTTCCTGTCCTCTATACTTCTGGTACTGTCCAAACTGACTGTGTTTTCCCCCTTATTTAAAAAAAAAAAAAAAAAGTATACCTAAACTATTTCCAAACTCTCTTAAAACCCGACTTGTCGCCGTGAAAAAGAAGAAAACAAATCCCAATCAGTTAATTTATATTAATTGCGCGCAGGCGTTGCTTGAGGCACAGCTGTACCTTAATTCAGAAGGCAGTTTCAGCTCGCGCTGACAAACAGAAGAGTAAATAATAGTTTATTGCGTGATGCAAAACGAAACACAGTGCGTCTGCAGCGTTTGTTTTTGAAGTTTAAAATATTGTGATTATTTTTATTATTGAAAATCTTCCACAATATGTAGCCTAGCCTAAATATCGGCCATTTCGCTATCAGGATTTATTAATAGCTAAAATAATAAAGAAATTAAAGTAGCAGACAATAAAGAGACAATACACAAAAATACATTTGAGGCTGAAAAGACAAAATGTAGGCTAATTAATGTGTCACTTACAGTGTTCTTGCTTGGACTTTCTTTTGCAGTGGTTTGTTCATTTTTCCAGTACATTGTATCCAGTAGCCTGTGTAGTTATCCACTCTTAGATGTCCTGTACAGCGAGCATTAATCCACATACGGCTGCTGCAGCTCAATGCACGCCGTGACCATGTTTTAACTCAAACTTTTGTTTTCCTCAGTGAGGGTGGAACTTTTGCTCGTGTTCTCACTCCTCTGGCCGCACCTCCCTGTCACATTTACACACGCCTATTATCAGTTGCGTGAAATAAAAAGATCTGTAAACAAACTGCAGGCAGCAGAATATTTGTTGAATCAAGTTTTGGAAACGATTTTTAAGGCCATAGCTACATGCCTATAGGAAAGAGCTTAAATAATACAGCTGGTCTCTTTCATCTTAAAATTCCCCAGCAGTATAAACATCAGAATTAGGATTTTTGCTTCACAGAATATCACAATATCATTACCTGCCGGGGTCTATAGCCAACACTGCATGTCAAATTCACTTTGCATTGCAATTCGGAGGTTTGCTCGTGTTATTGCGCGGGTTTGACATTTTGCCTTAGCAAATACAGGTTTGAAAATATGCATGGGTAAATTCTGCAATTTGTGATGATAAAATTAAACATTTCAAGTTTGTAAAAATATTTAACCATGTTTCAGCTGAAGGATGGTAATTTTAAACAGTTGTTCTTAATAGCTCTGAAATACATTGTCAATCAATGTCGTTTGTTTATTCGTTTGCTTTTCAAACAAAACTACTAAACAGGCCTACAGGCCTATTATGCAGGCTTATTTTTATTATTATCATTTTGATATTATTGGTTGAATTAGTTGGTTATTTTTTTCCACATGATTTAGGCTATTTTTTTTTTAAATCTCATGTTAATTTATAATTTCTCATAATTTAAAATCGCAATTTCCAAACAATTCACTGCGCAATGTTGCTTTACATTTAATAAGCTACGTGCGGTTTAAAAAAATAGTCAGGAGCGTAATTGTGATATTCAGATTGTCAAAAAAATAAAATAAATGAAAAATACGTTCTCAAATGGTTAATGAAATATAATCCGAAGCATTTATCTGGGTTCCGCTGAACAGTATAGTCTATTTAGCCTAGATTATGTCGACATATTTGTTTACAGGTTGCCTAAATGTTTTTATAGCTATAGCCTATATTTCATCAATCATGTTGTCGACAACTGAATTTGCATTATATTATTTGCAGTTGTATCAATTATCTAGCCATACATTTGACTTAATTTCAGTCAGCTCACATGCATTTGAACGGACACTTACGTCTTAATTACAAGAGCAATAATATCAGTTTCCATTGAGATTATTCTTGGCTCTGTGGATTGGTTTGTTTGGCGTGGAGGATGTGAGGCAGTCTGGGATATGTGAGAGGTGTCAGTCAAGTCAAAGCGCGTGACCTTTTTTCTCTGACTTTCTGTTCAGATTTGTAATATGTTTCCTCTCCGGGGAGACTTTCTTTTTTTGTGCGTACACACTGTCAAATGAGCAAGCGTCTTTATGTGGTTTATTTGTGTAAAAAAAAAAAAAAAAAAAAATTGTTTCATGTTGACATGCCAGAGACAGCATATCTGATATCATACAATGTCAACAAAAAAATGTGAACGTGTGTTACATCACTGACTGAAATGGTGTTGTCATTTATCCTCTTTTCAAATGCTTCAGAGTTCATCTCTTGATTTTTCAAAGAAGTGTTTTGTTATAATATAAAGAAGAGCATCTTAATTGAGAGTGTTAGTGTTTTGGAATTCTCTTCAAATTATAATTTAAACTCAACTCTTGCGATCTTTGTCTCCCTTCCTCTGTTATGTATTTCTATCTTCTATTTGTTCATGTTATGCCGTCTCATGGATTTTAATTTCTTTTTTCTCTTCTTTTTTTCACACACACACACACACATCACTCCAAGGTGTAACGATGCCATAGAAGACCCATTTTTGGTTCCCCAAAGAACTGTTCAGTGAGCTGAACGATTTGTTTAATATTGTGTACATAATTTTCCACAATCCACTATAACCTTTTGTGTAATGGAGGTTCTATGTCTATTAACAGTTATGGAACCAGATGCCAATAAGGAACACTGTTTTAAAAATAACAAATACCCCTCCCGTTCAAGCAAAACTGTCTTCATCTGGAGTGTGTTTGTCAGGTTTTCATATGTGATCTCCCACCATTACTCTATGACTCTGTCTCTGTGTTAAGATGGGTGGAAAGATTGTTTGGTGCTCCTTCTACCCACGTGGTTTAAGCAGTGGCCTACTAACTAACATTGTTCCTGTACTGTTTCCTCTAGCAATCAGATTCACTGGCCCTTTTGACAAAAAATTATCTGATAAATATATCGCAATATTAAATGGAAATGAACAGTTATTTTATTTTATTTATTTATTTTGTTTTATTTTATTTTATTTTGCAGTCATCCTGACCATTATTTTCCCTCCATAACAGATCTTTCTTATTATTCTAAATCTTTGAACTTTGAACAAAAATAATAAACGGGAGAGCCTTGTAATTGCCACTGTAATGCAGAGAAAAATTTGGCCTCTAAAAGCTGTAGACCCCTAAGAGAGAGAAAAGCAGCCAGCATCATTCATTACACAAGAGAGCCATTTGTTTATTCATTGACTTTCATCCATGAGGCTGAGATCTGATGCAGTGTGTCCTGTAACATGACACTGAGGGTCTGGGAGGTGAGGGGTCTCAGAGCTCTTTGACTTTGAGTAAATGAGCTCTGACAGGTTGATCGGGGAGCGCTGTGGTCATGTTTCCTGACCAGTTCTGCTGGCATTATAGCTGGCCAGCGCAGGAAGAGAAACCCCATTTGGCAGATGTGTGACAGCACAGTGAGTCTTCAGACACTGAGGGGAACACAGTCCTCCACGGAGGCCGTTAGTGATAGGGGAAATGTATTGAAGCAACAGTGCATCGTGATTTTAGTGGTAGTCCAAAAACATTTCAAGGATCATTCATCATGTTTGCTAATTCCAGAATGCCTGACTTAAACCATTTCCTACAATATGATTTAAATCATTTCTGCTTGGCCTTTGCCCTTTCTGGAAATCATTGATTATAACCACATTTCATTTGCATCTAAAATGTTACCCTGCAAATAATACTGATGATAGGTCATAAAACTGCACTTCTATTTACTCTTTTTTTATTCATTTATTTAATCTTTTGTCTTTTCATTGTACGTTATATTACCAGGGAAACAGTTTGAGTGAAAGGTTGATATGAAGAATATTTAATATCTTGTGCTTCAGTGGAAGCAAGAACATCTGACCTAGGGACCTAGAAATAGTGCCAAATCTGAATTATTTTGTATTAATTTAATACATTTCCATAGTTAAAAATGATTCAAACTCATAAAACATTGAACTTTTGTATATTTAACCATTTATGAGTTTTGAGCCATAACCAGCTTGTAGGCTATATCTGCAAATGCAGACATTAAGATTCAAACCCCCCACCATTGTGTCTGGTCACTGATGTCCTGTTCTAGATAATCTCAGCATTGCAGTGTCCATCTGCATCTTTGTGCCGGTTGCGTGTGGGTGGATGGAGCGCAGCTCTCGAAGGAAATGGAGCCGATGACAGTTTCTCATGCAGCTAGGGGGCTCTGAGCTTCTGCTATCATGCAGGCCACAGGAAACAGAGATTACAACATGACCACCACAGGGGAAGTTATACCCAAAACACATTCACTTAAGTGTCTGTTCTTCGCGTCTCCACTGCAACTTTCGGCTCCAACCGAAAGCTTTGTTTCGTCGCCACAAAGGAGTGTCCCCACTATCAACGACTCAGAGTGCTGAATGAATCTGTAAATAACGTTAGGATGTTTTTAAAGTCAACATCTTGAGGTTTGTTGTGCTGACGCCTGTTTATAAAGCCCAGCACTGTTACTATTTGGTGCCGCTTGCGTGATTAATGCTGTGTTTGTGCGGCTAGCTTTGAAAATGATTTTCCTTGCATGTAAAGCCTATCAAGAGAAATCCAAATGTGCTCAAATCCCAGTGGGTTTTAACGGCCATTCCTTGACCATGCTCCAATGGGGATATCCTGGCAGGAGGATGCCATAGATGTATGTTTTAGAAGTTAAGTCATCCTTACCTGTCCCAGGTGAACCCCAAAACCCAGTGATTGTACATAGCTGCTGTCTCTTGAGACAACCTGCTGTATGTGAGAAAGGCATGAATGGATGTCCAGACTTAAGGCACATTGGTTTGAAAAATGAATCCAATGAAACCCCCTCTGGAGATGCAACACTTCTCGGTTACACCTCTGCTTGATCTTGGATTCATTTGAATTGACATGCATTCCTGTATCATCATCATCATTAATAATTTAAAGCCATGAAAGCCTATTCAGCCCTCATGCGTGCATCACCATTGACTTCACAGCGATTCTAGTAACCTCTGACGTCAGGGGTTAACAAGTCCCCCCGCCCCAAATTACTCCATTACACACCACTCTCTATATTGTTAAGATGACAAAACGGCCTTAGCGTTCTAACAGCGTTTGTCGGTGTCAAAATTAATGAGATGGCCAATCAAATCAAAGAAGCCATCAGGCTTTAGTGTTTACAGAAGACAAGAACGAATTCCAGCACAATGTTTTAGTTTTAAAGGCCCACTGAAGTGCCTTGAAATGCGCAACATTATTCAATGTGTTGACGTAATTTCCACTGAAACAGGAAAACAGGACAGGAAACATCGAATAGCGTTTTGTTTAAATCACAGCTCTTCAGAGCCGTTGAACTTGCTAAAGCAGCAGTTTCCTCCTAATCTCGTACCCGTTCTCCTCCTAATTCATCTATATCGCTTTAGAATTTAGCATTCTGTGCAGTATTCAAATAGGTCCGATATGTTTTCTGGTTTGTGCCGACTCGCGCATATGATCCGCTCTGTGCTGTACAGTCTGGACGGGAACAGACTGTGTGCACCCCTAGTGCGTTATGTTCATTCACTATGTAGAAAACATGTGTGAACAAGTTAACGATTTTAGCCGCAGCTTCAGCATCTATTTATAATGTAGGGCGTGGGATGTTTCCGATTCTAGTGAGCATTTGATTGGACAGAAAATCTGATGAGAAGCTGAAGTGCAGAGTGATGTCATCAAAATTCCATTTTGAAGAAAGTGAGAGACTGCAAGTTTTAAATGTCTATATCTTCTAAATGCTAATGCTGTCATTGTTTTGGAGCACACTAGCTTATAGATAACAGTAAGACTAACATATTTTTACTAAAAGCCAAAAAACAATTTTGATTTCATGGGGACTTTAAGGTTGAAAGAGAGTGAGGAAATAGAAGTAACGAAACATTTGACAACTGTGTTATGATAGAAATGTTAAACGGCCAACAGTAATATCCAGTATACTAAAAAAGCAGATTTTAATTAAAAATATGCTATCATGTATGTGATTATTCATGTAATATATTACTGAATGGGACAAGAAACATATTACATTTTGAAAATATGGCATACAAATGAGAGTGAATGTTTAAAATATTATTTGCAATTAGTTCAAATTGGTAACTTCACAACTAAAATTAGACCTAGAATTGACTTTATAGTTCTTTTTCTTTATACACTATATATATCAATTTTTTTATATATATATAATTGGTCCCTCCCCCCGATTTTCATGGTTATGGCCGTACAAATCCAAGCAGAAAAATACATGAGTCTGAATGGGGTGTTTGATTGAAGTGGACATTTTTACTCATCAAAACCGATCAAGGTCTCCCCGTTTGGTTGCATCAGTCTCGGTGATACCGGTCGATACAGTCGGCACGCATCGACATACTTTTACTTCGTTCGGTGGGGTTTTTATGGGCACTTAAATCCTGGCAGGGCACTTAGCCTCCCTCTGAGAGAACGAGAAAGGAACTGCACAGTGTAAATGCTCTCATCTGGTAGTGATTTGTCTTTGCCTATGTACCCTTGGCCCTCATTCAGCATGGCGTCTGCCACAGTCAGAGTCAGGGGAGTGCTCTGATTACTGCCGTGATGAGTGAGGGAGAGAGCCTGGGTCTGTTGGTGGGCAGCTGACCTCAGACCAGTGCTGGACTAATGTGTGCATGTTAAGGACAAGGGATATGATGATCATAATAATTGTTAAAGCTTTGATCATGTATTTATATTACACCTCCATTAGAATGTACTAACAGTTTAATTCAGAAAGAATTGGAATTTATATAAGGCGCTTTTGCCTTTCACAGCATATTTTGTTGGTGTTTTTTGGATGCTTCTTGACTAGCTTCACATTTTATGCATTCGGTTTTTATCCAAAGCGACTTCAAGGTATGAAGTTCAAAAATGTTTGAATGTTTTTGAAACAAGTCTCTTATGCTCAGCAAAGCTGCATTTCATTTATCAAAAATGCCGTAAAAACAGTAATGTTATGAAATATTATTACAATTTAAAATAATACATTTTTTAATAGATTTATTCAAAGCTGAATTTTCCGCATCATTACTCCAGTCTTCAGTGTCACATGATCCTTCAGAAATTCTAATATTGATGCTCAAGATACATTTCTTATTATTGTCAATGTTGAAAACAGTGCTTAATATTTTTAAACCATGATACATTATTTTCCAGGATTCTTTGATGAATAGAAAGTTCTAAAGAATAGCATTTAGTTGAAATAGAAATCATATTGGTAAATGTTAAAAAATGGCTACGCTGTGACTTTTGATCAATATAATATATCTTTGCTGAATAAAATTATTACTTTCTTTAAAAAAAAAAATATTACAGTCTTACAGTTCCTAATCGTTTAACGCTATTGTACATTTTATCAGCTCATGCAATAGAACCTGTGACCTTACCATTGCTAGTGCCATGCTCTGTGTGAGATACAGGAATGCTTTAACCAGCAATATATTGTTCCATAATCAATCAGCATCAACAAAAATGGTGCTGGTGAACAGCATTCAAGCCCAGTATAAACTGCATGGCTTAAACCCAGATTGGACCATCATGGGAAAAACAAGGGCAAGAAATGTTTAACTTTTGTTGTGTATTTGTCACAGTCCTCGTCTGCACCAGTCTGTCTTTGTGTCTGCACTACACTTCCCAGAATCCTCCTCGTTTCCACACCTGAACTCACCCCCTCATTATCCACCTGTCCCTCGTTATCATCATCAGTGTCACCTGTTTTCACCTTGTTATGTTTGATTCATGCTTGTATTTAGTTTGCTTCTGTTCATTCAGTCTTTGTCGGTCGTTGGCTATGTATAGTTGTATTAGAGTGAGTTTTGGCTGCCCGTTTGCCTGCCTGTACCTGTTTTGAGTTTCTTATGAAGTAAATCTTTGCATTGGAGCCTTCTTGCCTCAGACTCTTCTTCAACCTGCACCACAACTGCGACAGTATTATGAACAACCCTGGAGTATCTATCGTATAAATAGAGCATAATAATAGTAATAATACAAACAAGAATCCCAAACTTCCTTAAATAAACTTATGAAACAGGGCTTCCCTTCATGGCCTGAAAAATTATTTCCCATATTTATAATAATTTGATTGATATATTTAAATAAGTTGTGGTCTTACATTTTGAAGAGATTGTTGATTACATTTTTTTGTACAGCATCAAATAACACTTGTCAAATAGATTTATTCAAATTCGCTGCGAACTGATAACATTGATAAACCAAACATCTGTCCGATAAATACAAAAAACAACTGCTAAGTAAACTTGATTGCTTTTGTAAAGTATAACCTTAGCATTATTCCTTTTCAAAGCTTTTAACGATTTTTGACATGTCAGTAATCTTACAGATTTGAAAAGCTAGATTGATAAAGTAATTTGAGTTATATCAACAGAATTCTATAGTCTGTCATTTTGTGTCTAATGAAATTGAGTACACCAAAAATTGTTCTTTAAAGCAAATGACATTTGCTGAGGTGACTTTTTATATATGGAATACTAAAAAAACATGTAATTCATTATACGAATTAAACATGTTAAATAAATATTATAAACCCACATAGTTTTAAATATCTCTGTGTGTGTCTGGGCCTGTCTTTAATAATCAATATACAAACTCTTCTCAGATTTGTAGCCTATGTACTTTTGGAGAGATTATATTCCAAACTCTTTATTCTATTTCTCTCAACCTTTTCCTGAATAATTGGTTACACTTTACTTTGATGGGTGACTTTAGACATTTTCCTAACTATAAGTAACTTTGCAAGTCCATGTCAATTGTCCGTCATTAGAGCATTAGCAGAGTGTCTGCTTAACATCTGCTAACTCTTTATTTTGATGCTCCCCAACAGACATTCTCCTGACTGTAAGTAACTTTGCAACTACTTGTCAACTTATTCTACTAACCCGAACCTAACAGTTTACTAATACTCTGAGAGTTAGCTTAGTTTACAAGTTACTTATAGTTTAGTATAGTATCAAAATAAAGTGTAATTTAATCAACTAATGAAAACTGAACGAAAACTGCATAACTATACAGTGCATAACTGAAAAACACCATGTGTGTCATTGTTGCTAAAGGAAATAAAACAAACATTTAGAAAGCTAAATAAACACAAAAAGCACTTGCCGTGCTTTGCGCAGTTGTGTACAGTTCTTTTGGATGTTATATTCATCATATTTGCGCACATCAGTGCACCCAGACTTTTCTTTTTCCTTGACATCCCAATGTAAAGGTGTGAAGAAGAAACAAGCGAGTGTGGATGAAAAGGCAGCTTTTGAGTGTAAGGCAGGCGTGAAGCAGGCGAGGTGACGGTAATCTAGCCAATTATTTCAGCTATGACAACAGAGAGGCAGAGGACTGAAGCCCTGCACCTGTCCCAGCAGCCTCCTCACCTCACTGCAGCTGTATGCACACCAAACGCATGACATCACCACACACACACACATAACTTTTCCAAGCAAAGCCTTTTTTCCAGTTGCGCACCTCTCACCACAAGGTGTTGACGTAGATGCTGAATGTTTTCCCATAGTTCTTCACAGCGGTGAATAGTTTTTGAACCGTGTATGGAAATTGCGTAATTGTTATGATATCACATAGCATTAATGCAATGATACGGCGGCACACAGTTTTAGAGATTCAGGCTGTTTATCCTGCTGTTTTACTTGTAGAAGGAAGCCAACCCTGAAAGCTTTCTAAAACAAGCACAATGTGTGCGTTTGCATTCCACGCTACTTTGTTTATTTATTCCAATGCATTCAAATACATGCAATGTTTGGAATACAGCAGAAAAGTTAATAGATTAACGTAATTAATTTACAAAAAGCTTCTAGATGAGTTAATTTGAATAATTTTGTATTTTGCACTGCAATTTCCAAAGCGCAGGTTGTATCAGAATGACAGGCATCTGTGCCTTCCATATCTGTCCCTTCCTCCGCTTCGTGGTCTTCATCACCCTGTTGGGGGTTTATTCTGAGATAACAACCGATAATGTACATTATCCCGCTTATGACACGGCTACTTGCCACATGAGACACGAAATATTGATCTGAGTTGAAATATTTTATTAGGTCTTTAAACGCAAAGCTTCCACGGAGAGAGCAGTTGATATCGCGGCAAGTTCAAACTAGACGGACGTTTAAAAGATACGGTTTACAGTCATACCTCTTATTACACAGCATTTCACCACATAAATAATTATGGAGATAAGAGATATTGATTTCAGATTAAACTGTTTCAAAATCGTACCTGTTTGTATAGTGTACAAAACAATAGTCACAAAATGGCAGGAGCTGCGTTTGTATGAAACAAGAGAGAGAGTCCATGATACTGGATGGCATAATTAAATACCTGTACACCGAAATATTGATTTGACTGAGTTTTAATATTTTATTAGCTCACCAAATGCAAAACTTCCACTAAGAAAAAACTTTCAAATTATAGCGCTGCTGACTTCAGTAACCCGGATGAGCCTGCGTTATCTGTTTTTTCAGCAGTTGTTATCTGGGAATAAGATACCACTGGATGGCACGATTGACCAATCAGAATCAAGTATTCCACAGAGCCGTGTAATAATTCTGGATGATTTAATATTAAAAGCTACCAAGGAATTCATCCTCCCTCGGGCTAAGTGATAAAGATCAGTTTCAGTTGGGTATTGAACAACTTTTTTGGGTGAATGGTTAAAAAAAATAAAGTCACACCATGAGCCGAAGATAAATAACATGCATAAATAGGCTCTTGAGAGGAGGGAAACCAATTTTTCAGGAATCGAAATGATCCGACTTGGCCTCCCTCTTTCCACAGGCTCTCCTGACTTCAGGCATGGCATTGCCCTCTCACTCTGGGCCTCTAATTATTTCATCATGTAGCAGGATATCCTGCTAGGCCTACATAAACAGCTTGGGGAAGGTGGGGGGGGGGGGGGGGGGTCTGGTGACATCTGACTTGTGCATGCACCCCATCCTCCCCCCCCCCCCCCCAGATCCAGAACAACACTCCGCAGGTCCTGCCTGACCACCAATAAACAACCTTGTTCCTATTACGGCAGTTGGTGTTTTAAGTTGAAGTGGAGCGCCAGAGGTGGTTCTCGAGTGAAAGAAATACTCTTGGCCGACGCTGAGCATAAATTATATGGTGTTTAAACTCTCGGCAGGAAGCCTTTTTACACCTGTTTTCCTAACAGAACGGACACTTTTCAACGCTGACCTGGCCGTGAGATTCACATCCAGAAGCGACTGGTGCTCTGATGGCTTGTTGCCTTTGAGAACGGTGGATGAGGACAGATTCAGGCAGTTTAGTCTTGAAGGCATGCTGGGAAGTCGTGTTTTCCGTGGTTAGGCTAGTCATTTTTTGGAGTTGACAGCTGTATTTTACAAAAGGTGTGTCACTCAAACTGTCCCGATCGAGCAGTTTACGTAATATTCAAGCTGCTACTGTATGAACAAAAATTGAATGGCTGTGTCCCAAATCGCCCTATACCTTTATATAGTGCAGGGGGACAACCAACCATAGAGGACATTATCGAGTGCACTTATTCAATAATGCACCACAATAGCAATACAAACAAATGTACACTCAACAGATAGCCACTAGAATACCCACGCACTGTGAGCGTCATGCCGAATCCTGTGTCTCTCCAGAACATGGCATCCTCAGTACTTCCAGCACACTCAGGCTGCAGCCGAAATCGCTTACAGTATGTGAAAAGAGTAGCATGTCTGAATTCAGAGTTCATAAAACAGTAGGCGAAAAGAACCGCAATGGTACGGTGGCCGAGAAAGCTCAACGCGCTGCAGATAAAAGAAAACATGCATATAAAAGAAAACGCATGCAAATAGAAAAAACGTGTGCAAATAGAAAAAAACGCATGCAAATAGAAAAAACACAGGCAAATTAAGAAAACATCATCAGTTTCACAACACACGTGTTCCAAATACTCACAACACCACCCAAATACAGAAACGCGCTGCAAAAGCTCACAACACAAATACAGAAGCGCGCTGCAAATAACACAGACCACAACGGAAATGTTTCCAGGGGAACCAAATAAGTGACGAACCCGGCTGGGACGTGCTGGCAGATATCCATAAATCTATGCGTGCTGGTGCTTACAGCTTAAAATTCTACTTTATTTGTTTATTTATTTTGCAAAACATACAGAGATTACATTTTTTACGACATACAACTTGTATACAATATACAAAATTTATTAACAAATTATTAACAATGTTCAATGTCATCAGATTACAAACGAGAAAAGAACAATGAGCTGAAAACGTACTCGGTTACTAACGTAACCTCGGTTCTCTCTAGAGAGGGAATGAGTACTGCGTAATATCTTACGCTATGGAACCTCTAGGTTATAAAACCTTATAAATGTAGACGGCGAGGCCCAGCCCGCGGCCGTACAGATATCTTGCAAGGTAACCCCCCTATACCACACCCACGACGAGGCCACGCCTCTCGTGGAGTGCGCTCTGACACCCAAAGGACACTGCAGGCCCTTAGAAGTGTAAGCCAGTGCTATGGCGTCGACTATCCATCTGGATAGGCTCTGTTTTGATGCGGCCAGTCCCTTGGATCGTCCGCCAAACAAAACGAAGAGCTGCTCGGTCTGTCTGAAGGCAGACGAGCGGGACACATAAGCTCTCAGTGCCCTGACAGGGCAAAAGGAGACTCGCATCCTCCTCCTCGTTATGAACCGAAAGAGCGCACGGAAATAACCTGGGCCCTGAATGGTGTGTTGAGGGATTTGGGCACGTACCTGTGCCTTGGTTTGAGTATGACTTTTGAGTCATTAGGCCCAAACTCCATGCATGACGCGCTTACCGAAAGCGCTTGCAAGTCCCCTACGCGCTTCACTGAAGCGAGAGCCATAAGGAATACCGTTTTGAGAGACAGATGTTTCATGTCTGACAAATGGATTGGCTCGAATGGGGCATCTTTCATGGCTTCCAAAACCGTAGAAAGGTCCCACACAGGGACTGAGGGGGGGTCTGGGAGGATTCAGCCTCCGAGCTCCCCTGAGGAATCCCACGACCAGGTCGTTTTCCCCAGTGACTGGCCATACGTCGGTTTTGCAAACGCCGCTATGGCCGCCACGTATACTTTGAGCATGGATGGGGTTCTGCCCTTATCCAGCGGCCCCTGAAGGAAGGAGAGCACTTCCGTAACCCCGCAGTCTGCGGGTGAAAAGCCCTGAGCTTGACACCAGGCAGAGAACACTGACCACTTTGAGGAATAGAGGCGTCTAGTAGACGGGGCTCTAGCCTGCGTGATTGTGTTTAACACTCCCTCTGGGAGGTCAGCGGGTACCCGTTGATGGCCCATGCATGTAGGGACCATAATTCCGGGCGAGGATGCCAAATCGAGCCCTTTGCCTGAGAGAGGAGGTCTCTCCTCACCGGTTTCGGAGTGCTGGTCCGCCGCATTAGGACTGGGAACCAATTCTGGTTTGTCCAGAGCGGAGCCACAAGTAGCACTGGGCATCCGTTTTCCCTGATTCGTTCCAGCACTTGAGGCTGGAGCGAGACGGGGGGGAAAGCATAGAGGGGGCAGCGGGGCCATACGTGGGCCAGCGCATCCCTGCTCTTGGAGAAAAAGGTTCGGACAGTGAGCGTTTTCTTGGGGCGCGAACAGGTCCACCTGCGCTCTGCCGAATGTCTCCCACCGCAGTTGGATCGTCTGCAGGTGCAGCGACCATTCCCCTGCTGGGACATTGTTTCTGGACAGACGGTCTGGTCCCAGATTCAGGTGACCAGGCACATGTGCTGCTTTCAGTGAAAGCAGGTTGTGCTGAGCCCAGACCAGGAGGCGTTCCGTCAGCCTGTAAGGTTTCGGGACCTGACGCCACCCTGGTGATTTATGTATGCCACCACTGACATGTTGTCCGACCGGACTAAGACGTGGCGGCCTTTTATCTGGGGACAAAAACGCCATAGCGCGTTGTCGACTGCCAGCATTTGCGTAGGAGCTTTTCCTGTTCTGACCACTGGCCGAAGAACGGTCTGCCCTCGAGCAGCGCTCTCCATCCCGAGGTGTCAGAGTCACCATACAAGGCAGTAGCTCACAGTGAGGGCATCCGCCGTCGACGAGAGCGAGAGCCGCATGATCCTCACCCAGGCAGGAAACGCAGATGACATGACGGTCCCCGTCGCTGAGTGTGGCTCGGCACGAGTCTTTGCATCTTGAAAAAGACGCAGCTCTTTTAGCAGAGAGAGAGACAGTGAAAAAATGTGTTTCGATATAACGCCGGAAAGCGTAGCAGGTACGGCGGCTAAAGGCGGCGATGCCAGCGACTTCAGACTCAATGGCTCGTCCCGCTGTGTGCTTTTCCTCAGACGGCGTGGCTTCTCAGTCCGGATCCAGCGATGCTTGATGCTTCGCTGAAGAGATGAAAATCAGTGTACCAGCCTTATCGAGCTATATTTGTAGGGCGAGACCACGCCCTTTCTGGCGGGACGTGATAAAATGGGCGCGAAATGCCCCCATTGGATATGTGTCACGCAGCGCCTCTCTCGATAGGCTGCTGCTGTTGCCGCAGGGCAGCCAATAGGCGCGCCAGCTGTCCTGCCTATGTCTGCATGGTGCTGCACAGCGTTTTACATTAATTCAAAATTAAGGATAATTTTTGGCTTCAATATCTCGTGGAAATGAGGTTTTCCCCATAGCGTAAGATATTACACAGTACGAGAGATACTCTTGTAAGAGAACTAAAATATATAAATAAAAAAGATAGAGAAGAACATGATGGAAAAATATTTATCTTTCTTGTTATACTGTACAAATTGTTTCATGTTATGTTTAAATTTTCATAAAGAAAAGTTTCATAAGAAATGTTAGGGGATGTAGGGTCCAAAGTTTTAAAGTTGAGACACACAGATATATACACGCATATTTTAAAAGCTTTTTTTGTAAATTAAAATTTATTTGCAACCGTTATGTCAACAGCATTATATTTCTGTGTATGAACAGCTCTTCAGCTGATGGACACCCCGTGCTGCGTTGTCATGGGAACATTCCAGGTGAAAATAATGAGGAATTACATTGTCTTTCGTTGCTCCTTCATCAAGTGCGTTCCACACGGCTACATAACAGCACACTAGCCCTGCTCACTCCAAGTCCCACTTTGAGGGCTCTGCCATCTGCCCTTCGAGGGGAGTAGGGCAAAGGGAGGCTCACGAGCAATAAGCACGTCCCAGCCGGGTTCGTCACTTATTTGGTTCCCCTGGAAACATTTCCGTTGTGGTCTGTGTTATTTGCAGCGCGTTTCTGTATTTGGTTGTGTTGTGAACTTTTGCAGCGCACGTGTTGTGAAACTGATGATGATGTTTTTTATTCATTTGCAGGTGTTTTTTTTTTTCTATTTGCATGTGTTTGCTTCAGTTGCAGCGCGTTGAGCTCTCTCGGCCACCGTACAATGGCCTAATACTGCCGAACGCATCTGATGGACACTTTACTATCCCATGTGGCCAAAGGAAAGATTTGTGAACAGCAGTGAAGCTACTCAAGAGATGCTGTAAGTCACATAATGACAACATGATGAATGTAGTATGTCCTGATTACATTCATACTACACACATTCTTTCTATGTGGAACATACTATTTTATCGTTCAGAAAGTAATTAGCCCTCTTTGAGACGAAGTGTATCCCGTTATTCATCCCGTTCAGGAACTTTAAGTTAAATTAATTAGATGTTACATATAATTTTTCAAAGTGTTGCTCATTTTATTGGTGCAGAGACTGCTGTGATTATAAGTAGTTTGTAAAATGTTCGAAAATGAAGCACCACAATCATGCAGTGATTAAGTGTGTCCCATTGAGTAAACAAAAATCTTAAAATACTTGTGGTCATCACACCCACTTGAGCATTCTGGCCAAACTCCAGAAATATGCCATGTAAGTAGACAAGTGGTCATGTGCAAATACCACAAGTGAGGGTATTTGAACAGGCCCCAAGTGATTTTTCTGTTCTTCTTTTTCTTGTAATGTTTTATGGCAGTTGGCAAACCAATTGAATGTATGCATCTCTGCCACCTACTGGACTGGAGTGTGAAGCACAAAGTATAGTTGGATGAGAATAATAATAATAATAAATGACCATTTAATATAGGCTATTCTTGATTGCTTTGGGCCAACGCCGGACCCAGTATAGAAGACAGCGACGCGCGTAACATCTTGACATTGGCTTTAAAGGGTTAGTTCACCCAAAAATGAAAATTAAGTCATTAATTACTCACCCCCATGCTGTACCAACCCCGTAAGGCCTTCGTTCGTCTTCGGAACACAAATGAAGATATTTATGATTAAATCTGAGAGGTTCATGACTGCTACATAGGCTGCCTAAGGGAATGAAACTTGACGGCCCAGAAAGTCATTAAAGAAAATGTTTAAATATTCCATGTCAACAAAAAACAAACAAAAATAACGACTTTATTCGACTATTCCTTTTCTTCCTTGTAGGCCTGAAACGAGACTTCAAGAGATTTCCACGACGCATGCGCGAGAATTGCGATCTCCTTCAACTACTTCAGTTAAGTTCTCGCGCGTGCGCGTCGTGGAAATCTCTTGAAGTCTCGTTTCAGGCCTACAAGGAAGAAAAGGAATAGTCGAATAAAGTCGTTATTTTTGTTTGTTTTTTCGCACAAAAAGTATTCTCGTCGCTTGATAAACTTATAGTTGAGCCACTGTTGTGACATGGAATATTTAAACATTTTCTTTAATGACTTTCTGGGCCGTCAAGTTTCATTCCCTTAGGCAGCCTATGTAGCAGTCATGAACCTCTCAGATTTAATCATAAATATCTTCATTTGTGTTCCGAAGACGAACGAAGGTCTTACGGGGTTGGTACAGCATGGGGGTGAGTAATTAATGACTTAATTTTCATTTTTGGGTGAACTAACCCTTTAAAGTGAGCAGCTGCAGTGAAAGACAGTGACTAGATCTAAAACCTTCTGATGACAGACAGTTTTCTGTGAGTTACCGAAACCACACATGAAATCACACAAAACCAAGAGATGTGCATGTGTTGCGCAGAATGACTTTCGCACTGTTTAAACATGTCAGGTGACTGTGTGAGCTTGGTTATATTTACACTCCCATAAATAAGCGTGTGAGCGTAACCTTATTAAGCACTGAAATACAAGGCTGAAAACCACATTCTTTTGCTGTGTGAATGTGACCAATGTTTATAAGTGGAGGCAGAGCAAGAAAGATACATTTCCATCAAAACGGTTGGGAATGGTGGTCGGGATTTTTACTAGCTGGTGCATGAACTACACACATAGACATGAAGTGGCCACACATGTAGTTTCAACAACAATGTGCACAGCAGCAAATAACTTGACTTAACCTAGTTCCCATGAATGAATGCACAGGGGATATTTATGCCAAAACTGTCTATGAGCTGTAAGAAATACTCAGCTTGCAACAAAAAAGAGACTCGTTTATCATGAACCACCATCTGTCAAAATAGTTTTTGGAGCCGATGGCATGCCTCAGCCTGAATGTGGCAGCAGCTCCTAAAATTGAGTGTTTGCGTGTCAGAAAGTAATCGTTTCTCTCCAGGGTTTTGTCACCTTCAAACTTAGGCAAACCCCCAAAATGGATCCATTTCATTGCAAACATCAGCAAAAAAAAACAACTTTGGACGTGTCCTAAATGTGAGTGTCGATTTCAACTGAGAATATGAGATTAGTTTTAACTGTTTCCGACAGGTCGAGTTTTCTGACTTGTGTATCATGAATAGCAACAGCTGTCAGAAACAGTTGCATGTGTTCACAACAGTTATATTCGTAAAAATGACATAAAACAAACTAAAGCTCAGTCAAGAGGTTCCCATGAACTTCTCCGCTTCAATGCAGCCACAACAATGCAGGCATATTTTATATTACGGGCAGATTTCAGATTACGCAGACACACACAGACGTACACACAGCCCTTATTTTCCGAACAGGAACAGATAGGCCCGCTGACTCAGGGGATGTCTTGTGTGTGCCTGTATGAAACAGCATCTGTAGCGAGTGCTGACAGATAGGCAGACAGATTTGAGCAGATAACAGCCGATTTCTCCAGCTAGTAACCATTTATTTTAGACAACGAATCACTGAGGGAGATTACATGGCATTACAAAGGGAATCATGTTATGCCCCATTGGGTTACACAAGGTGAAGCCTGAGGGCTCCTGTCAATAAACACTGCTGCTAATTGTTATTGGAGCTAATTAACTGAGCTAATACTGCTAATACTATTGTGACTAATGCATGACAATAAATGAGCCCTGAATGTAAAGGTAAGATAGACCCTGTATTTATTGGTTGAGGATTTAGCAGTGATAGTGTTGGAAAGATTTTAAGTCTCCTTTTATTTAAATGATAAATCTTTCATAGACAAACCTCTAACAAAAGATTTTTTTTTAAATTTAATGTTTTCTGTATGCTGAACATTCTTTTCTGTTTTTTTTTTTGTTGTTGTATATGTAAATACAATGTAATGTAATGTACAATTATAATGTAAAACAAAAAATGTCTAGGAGAAACAAATAGAGATCAATTTTAAGACTTGTCTTTTCTGTGCATTCAGATTCATAAGCAAATCTTCCCTTGTTCTGCTAAAAAGTAATTGTAAGATTTAAAATGCAATATCACAGCATATTTTGGTGATCTGTTTTTGCTGGGCTGTTTTTTTTTTCTTTGCAAAATCCTCCCAAAATTCCCTAAATCACTGCCGTGCAACCTTTGAACCCATAATGTAGTGTGCTGTCACATTTCTCACTGTTGGTTTCAGGGGTAAATAAAGACATGCTGAAGAGGCCTGTCAGAGCATATGTATTTGTGTGTATTAGTGTACATACATGCTGAAGTTCTTACAGAGGAAACCAAGTGTGCCAGAGAAGACACACTGACACAAGACAAACACACAGGTAGACCTTCTCACACTCCATCAGTGTTTTCACAGTGACAGTTCAAACTGTATGACACGACTGGGCAGTTTGTTCTGTCTGTCTGTCTGTCTGTCTGTCTGTCTGTCTGTCTGTCTGTCTGTCTATCTTTTTCTGTCTGTCTGTCTGTCTGTCTTTCTATCTTTGTCTGTCTGTCTATCTTTTTCTGTCTGTCTGTCTGTCTGTCTATCTATCTTTGTCTGTCTATCTATCTGTATATCTATCTATCTTTGTCTGTCTGTCTGTCTGTCTGTCTGTCTTACTGTCTATCTTGTCTGTCTGTTTGTATGTCTGTCTATACATGGAATTCTCGGCAACGTCATCACTGCTTGCGCACGCAACCGGGAGGCTGAAAAAAGACGTGTTTCGTGGTTTCGTGCGTAGGCTAGTAGCATAGTGGTGGTGTCTGTAACGTAAACAAGTGTAACGTAACTTATATAAAAGCAAATTCGGGCTGTCCAGTAGATGCTGCACTGCTAACATTGGCTATTACATTACTAGCCTAACATGATCATTCATACATATATCACAGTAACACTGCAAAATTAAAGACAGACAAACAGATCCAACTAAAATCATGTTTTATTGAGTCAGCAGTTATATACAAACTATACAAACAATAAGGAAAGCTTCAATACTTAAGGTTGTTGCAGTAGCGGACCAGCTCACCAATCTGGCTTTCTGCCTCTGGTATGCGCACAAACCCTGTAATGTTTGTGAACAGGAAACCCATGTATCTGTCTGTCTGTCTGTCTGTCTATCTATCTCTGTCTGTCTGTCTGTATATCTCTCTCTGTCTGTCTGTATATCTGTCTGTCTGTCTGTCTGTCTGTCTGTCCCTCTGTCTGTCTATCTGTCTTTGTCTGTCTGTCTATCTATGTCTGTCTATATCTATCTATCTATCTATCTATCTATCTATCTATCTCTGTCTGTATGTATGTATGTCTGTCTGTCTATCTTTGTCTGTCTGTCTGTCTATCTATCTATCTCTGTCTGTCTGTCTATCTATCTATCTATCTATCTATCTATCTATCTATCTATCTATCTATCTATCTTTGTCTGTCTGTCTGTCTGTCTGTCTGTCTGTCTATCTATCTATCTCTGTCTATCTATCTATCTATCTATCTATCTATCTATCTATCTATCTATCTATCTATCTATCTATCTATCTATCTATCTATCTACTTATCTTTGTCTATTTGTCTGTCTGTCTGTCCACCTATTTTAATTCAGTCTCAGTCCAGTGTTCCCTCGAATCGCTGTAATTGTTCCTTAAATTCCATGAAACTGCTCAGTGTCTCGCGCCACATGTTGTCTGTTCCTGCGAGGTGCTCCAATCAGAGTGATGCTCCACTCCTCCTGTGGTGTTGGTGCGCGTCAACACCAGCTCAGCCCTGATTGTCCAGGAGCCAGGCATCATATTAGGGGGCCTCATCAAACAAATAATAGCCTTAAATTGACAATCAGAACAAGTGGGGCCTTCCTCCGGTGAGCCTGTGAGCTCTTCCCAGTGATTAGGGAGGTAAAAAGGTCCATAATGCAGCCGTTTCCATATTGATCCTTTAATAATCTCTAATTCTCCTCAGCCTCTTCTCCAGCTGCAGTCCCATCATGTCACAGGATGAATTTAACTGATAGGATGCAGGATGATACTTTACTATATTTTTTTTATTTTATTTTTACTTTGGTGGTAATTGTAGTAAGGCACCTTTTTGAATTAATTTACTGGAGGAAAGCAGAACATTTTGTAATGTTAAATGTTGACCTGTGGTGTCTCACATGAACTGACACATTTTAGTGAACCGTAATTATTCTGTTATCATTGAGATTAAAAATTATTTTCACCCCATTTACTGTCTTCAAAGATAAATTATGTCAGAGATGTAATCAGTTTCACTGTTGTTGAACTAACTTGAATTATTATTATTCAGATAAGTTAGTCATTGTACGGCTCCGAAAACACAAATGCTTAAAGAACACAAAGACTTCCGAGTGGCGTCTCTGTCTCCTTCCCTGCTAACTGACCCTTTTGTCTCTGCATCCATACCTCAGGAGCGATACTTGTGACTAACCCGGACGTTAACCCTATTATTTTGGTTTGTTTAGACCATTTACTGGCCAGAAATAGCTCATCACTTACCACCTGTTATTTACCAATTTCCGCCAATTGCGTGCCTGAAAGCGTGACTGGAGAGCTGCTGGGACCAGCCAATGTGAAACAGGATAAAAAATACAAAACATTATTCTGAAGTCGTCCGTCCCAAAAATAACTGGACGTCAAACGATACGTCAAAGGTTAGACCGACATAAACGGGGAGAGTGAATGCATTGTGCCAAATTATGGCCACATCAAAGGCTTTTAACAGTCCTACTTGATACTGACAGGAAAACAGTTACAGATATGGAACTGCATGATAAACAAATAAGCCTTTCATATAGGAGATTGCTGAAGATTAAAGTTTGCACAGTGACAAATGTGTTGAAGCACTTTCAGTAATGTGTGTTCAGGTTTCTTTTTTATTAATTTTCCTCTTAAAGGAGTTTTGTCAAGTGTCCTGAAATAACAAATCATGCTTTGAAATCCTGTACCCATCAACACTCTTCATTTGGAGTGCTTACAAGAATAGAAGCCTTTTTTGAAAGATTAGAGAAAGACTTGCGTTAAGATGTTGCCGCGGAACGTTGGAAGGGAGGAGAAAGTGTCTTGATGTGTCGGTTCATTTAAGAAACAGATGAGAAATTTCAGTTGTCATTTAAAATGACTTTTCATAAAAGATTCGTGTTTTCTTCTGATTTACAGCTCTGTAAATATATGGGATATGAATTACATATGCATATCTGATGAATTATTAGTGTTATTTTGCGTAGTATCATTGAGATACTATTAAAGTTTTTTATTAAAAATTAGAATTATTTTTGTATGTTTATATTATTTTTGTATGCAATTTTTTTTAAAAATAGAGTATGCCTATATGGTTTTTATTCCTTTTTATTTCAGTTTAATTTATTTTAGTACATAACATTAATCTAAGTGAAAATGAGAAATTTTACTTTGGTATTAACTAGCTAAACTAAAATCAGTTTAAGTTGATTTATATTTAATTTTATTTCAGTTAAGGGATTTTTTTTGTTTGTTTATTTTTACTTCAAACAAGAATGTAATTATTCTTAAAGATAAAGGTAGATCATGTTAATCGTTTCACAGGTACTTGCTGCATTGTGAATTTATGTTGTCATAAATAAACAGTGCTATAAAGAAAACCGTCATATAGAATTATTGGTAAGGGTCAAAGGTTATCACTTATGGTTGTTTGCATATAAAATTATATATTGTGACTGGCTTTTCGTTGTTGTGAGCACCACCATCACAGAGTTAATGGCAAATAAAACACTAGATTTTCACACAGATGCATCAGCATCCACACTTACGTTCAAAAACATTGTACAAAGCGTGAGGACATCAACACATTGTCGCATTAAATGTTAAATGTGC
Source organism: Tiaroga cobitis (assembly GCA_030578255.1). Classification (NCBI taxonomy): domain Eukaryota; kingdom Metazoa; phylum Chordata; class Actinopteri; order Cypriniformes; family Leuciscidae; genus Tiaroga; species Tiaroga cobitis. The sequence goes on from CM060592.1 coordinate 24,627,234, forward strand.
AATAAAGCAATTCAGTCCGGCACGGCACACGCAAAACTAACACGCGAGTCGAAAGGAAAGACCGGTGTGGCACACAATCTGAGGGCTGTTTTGAGAAACCTGCACTGACACGAAGGTTTTTCCATATCGTTTAGTCTTGCCCTCCCCACAGATATGAGATATAAAGGGCCTAGCGTGCCTTGATCACTCCAAGGCTTGTTCCAGCCAATGAAGATGAATGGCTGTTATCACAGGCTCCATCTGAAAACATGGCACTCCGCTCTGGCTTCTTTGAAGCAGCTTCCATGTAGGACAACCACTGAAATGTCCAACAACGGGAGAAGTGCCAATCAGATTGGCTTTGGGTGCAGTAACACAGGACTGTAGCAATGTTTTGTTATATCTCGTGATGGTGGCGGTCCTGGAGGTGCTTATGGCTCTTGGAGGAAATCTGTGGTATTATTACTACAGATGTATCAAATCCCCTTCAATTCAAACTTAAAAGGGCCTCATTATCACTTCTAAGCACAGTAAATGCTCCTTACAAGAAAAGGATAGTGTTCTAAAGCAGCATAAATTATTTTCATTTTCTCTCTAAAAATGGCCACATGTCTGTGCACTGATGTTAATCTTCCGTGCTGATGATTGACGGCACTGGTACCATCAGTGGGGTCTAGATGACTATGAAAATGCTTTTATTTCGCATTTTTCTTTATTTTGTATTATATGTATATATATAACTTCAAAATATTTTATTAGTGTTTTTGATAGGTCTCTTAAATGCTCACCAAGGCTGCATTTATTTGAATAAAGGTCCACCATGTAACTTTTTTGTTTAAAATTAACTCAATTTCGCCTGTGCGTGTCTTATCTGTAAATAGAGAAAAGTTGCTCCAGCTATACTTTGACGCGTGTGGAGCTGCTAAATCTCCAACCTCCGGGGAATCACCAGTTCATTTTATTTATTTATTTTTTTACGCAGAGAGAGAGAGTCTGTTGGAAAGAAGAGAATGTGACAGAGCTCGTAATAAAAAGAGAATCAACATTCACTTGGCTTTTCGGAGATAGCGAGAGGGATTTAAAATGCTGTAAAAGTGATTCGGCGATGGCTTTTTAAGGTGAGTATTTTATTGAACAGATCAATTGCCACATGTAACAGAGTCAATGTGGAAAACAGCCTGTGCTGCCTAATAATTTTGTGGAAACCATGATACATTTTTTCAGGATTCTTTGATGAATATAACGTTTAAAAGAACAGCATTTACTTCAAATAGAAATCATTTGTAACATTATAAATGTCTTTACATGTCGTTTTTGATCAATTTAATACATTGCTGAATAAAAGTGGGCCTAGTAATGTTTTTTTATTATCTTATTGACCCCAAACGTTTAATGGTGGCGTAGTTTTATTTTAATACAATTCATAGACTTCAGTTTTGCATTGATTGAAATTGTATATATTATTTTGTTTAAAAGACCTCCACTTATCCTTCAATAGACCCCTTTGAGCACTCTTGTTTGTCTGACTGCGAACATACAGAAGTTTGTTGATTCTTGTTTTCTTAAAAAGAACAACACGATGGTCAGCTTCAAAGTTGAAATGCATCACACACAAAAAAAGCTCAATCTGCATGTTTTAAAATCTCATGTTTTCCAAGTACGTCCCCAGACTGATCAGACTACTTTAAGCTGCTAATCATTTTTCATAATGTGAAATGAAATCAAAGTGTGGTTAGACTGCTGATTAAGAATATATTAAGAATGCATTAGCAATTTATGAGGGCTTGATGGCAGAGGTTGTTTGTATGTACAGTACAACACTCAAGTCAGACTCGGCTCAGTTCTCATCTTACTTGATTAGTTCACAATGAATTCCTTTCTGTCACCTCCATCAAATGTGCATGTTATGAAAGAATAGATTTCAAAATCCCATTGGATGATTGTTTTATTTGGCATATTCACAGTTTAAACAACTAAGTATGTGTATACATTTCAAGTAAACATCCTAATCTTTCATTTTTTTAGCAAAGATTTGTTCAAACAGATGTAGTTTTTACATCTAAATCCTACTTCTCCAGTCGATTTACATTGTGTATGTGTGGGCTTTTATTTTGATGTGTCTAAAGATCTTTATAGAAAAAACAACTGGACTTCCTCATAGTATTTATGATTTCTGGAATGATTTCATTCAGAATTTCGCAACAATTTGTTAACTTTAGTTAATGCGTTAACTTATATTAAGAAATGCATTATTTATTTATCTTCAACGTTGGTTAACTGTTGTTAACTGTTCATTGTTAGTTCATGTTAGCTCAGGTCCATTCAATAATATTAACAGAAACACTTTTTGATTTTAATCACGTATTAGTGAATGTTAAAATTAACATTAGATTAATAAGTATTTTTCATTGTTATTATGTTAACAAATGTAACCTTAAAACGTTACCGGATTTTTTTTTGATAACATTGTAATGTTCTATATAATATTATATATATACTTTCTACTGCTGTTTGCACACTATATTCGTTTTGGATACATGTACAGTCAGTAATCATTATAAATTGTATTTTCTGCTATATGCGTAGTTACTAAAACACATTCAACTGATATTAAGGTCAATCCCAGTTTGTTGCCTTGAACTGTATTATGTCTACTGCTTTTGGTCAATGTCATAACATGCACTTTGTCTGAATGTTAAAATACACCTTTTAATTCACAACGGATGGCTGTCCTGACCTTTGACCTCTTTAGTGTGCACTCCCTCACAGTGAAAGCGGTCAAGTCAGGAGATGTTTATGGTCCTCTCTGCTCAATTTCTCCCTTTCTTCCTTTCGGTTCTTTCTCTCTACTTCCCGTGTAATTATTTCCTTCAGGGTGATGCGTGAAGTAGCGAGAGGTCAAACAGGGAAGGGTCCTTCAACCTCCTCTGCTGTCTCCGCCCCACTACCACTTCAGAAAGTAGCAGGAAATTACAGGGGATCACATAAATTACAGCCGGCCCACCAGCGAGTGGCAGGCAGCACGCCACCCATCAGCGGGGCAAAGGAAGGGTCGACCCCCATAAGGCCCGAGGGGGCCTGCAGGTACCACATGAGTACTGTGAAGCACACAACACAAAGCAGACCCACATATCACATACATCAAGAGGCTAACAGTGCTCATATTCACTTGACAAGGCACAGTGCGTGCTGAAAAAAACGCCGCCTAAGTATGATAGACGCTCATAGCCGTTCACATAGAACGCGTCATTCCATGCGCTGATTATCCATTGTTTTTCAATATGCGTCTTTCGCAGTGTTTCGCACATGACACTTAAAATGTGTCTCTAGCTTTTTTTTTTTTTTTTTCGCTGCTTTTTAAATGCAAACACGCGTTCTGTGTGAATGGCCACTCAGTCTTTCTGAGATTGTCCTGGAGACATTTAAATGGGTCATTTCCTGGTTCATTAAAGAGATGGGCTGTGTCTGAAATCGCTAACACTCAAAAAAATATATTTTGTGGAAAAAATTTGTACTTTTGTAAGAAAATACTATTACAATCCTAAAGTCAGTGTTATTAGCCTTTTTAATTATTTGTGAAATTTACCAGCTTTTTTTAAGGGAGAATAGTGCAAAGTGAAAAATCCTACACCTCTCTGATTATGCACTTCTTTTGAATAAGTAATTACTTTGCGACTGTTTAAAAAGTATGTTCTATATAGTGTGAATGTGTGTGGTGTGAATTTGGACGTACTACATTTGTTATGTTGTCTTTGTCTTGTGAAATCACTTGTGTCGCTTCACGATTCAAAAATCCTCTATTGTGGCCTCATGGGATAGTAAAGTGTCCATTGTATTTGCACCTGAAGCCCGGGACGTACCCAGCCCTGAAAGCCGACTGTGTTGTTGCCTCCCGTCGTCTGCATCTCGGATTCTCGGCCAAAAAGCTGCGCTTGAACACACCAAAAGGACTAAAGGCGACTGTCAACTAGCATGTGTGTTCTGCGCCTGCATATACGTACATATCTCTCTATATCAGCAGGCATCGATAGTCTATTTCCAGTCTACTGCAGATATTCAAACTGTAAACAAAGCAGTGCTTACCAGTGTTGGGGAAAGTTACTTTGAAAAGTAATGCATTACAATATTACATTACTCCCTTAAAAAGTAACTTATTGCGTTACTTAGTTCTCTTACGAGAGGTTCTCTCGTATTGCGTAAGTTTAGCTTACGCTACGGGAAAGATTCATCTTCTCGAGATATTGAAGCCAAAAAATTATCCTTAATTTTGTATTCATTGTCAACGCAGTGCAGCAGCTAGCAGACCTAGAGCAGGCCATCTCGCGTGCTTATTGGCTGCCCTGCATGCATCTGCTGCAGCCTACCAGTGAGCCTCGCGTGACGTCACGCCCAATTGGAGGCGCTCGCGCCTTCATAGCGTCATAGCCCGCTAGGATGGGCGTGGCTTAGCGTATATAAGAAGGGGCTCGTAGGCTGAATCCCTGATTTTTCGACTCTTCAGCGAGCTCTCCGCATCGCTGAATCAGAGAGAAGCCACCGCCGCCGTCGAACAGCGAACAGCCAACTCAGGACAGCGCTGAGGAAGCCGGCCGTCTTCGCCACCTTCAGCCGCCGTGCAAGCTACGCTATCCGGCGACGTATCCTTTTTACATTGCTTCCACAGGAATTTCTAAAAGAGTGCGAGCGTCTTTCTAAAGATGCCTCGCACTTCCTGTGGCTCGTGCAGAGCCCCGCTCAGCGTTGGAGACCGCCACGTGATCTGCGCTCTCTGCCTGGGCCTGGAACATGCAGAGCTCGCCCTCGTGTCCGGCGGCTGCGAGCTCTGCGAAGCGCTTCCGCTGTCGACCCTACGGGCTCGACTCGAGGCTTTCAATCCGGATGCAGCCGCTCCGCCCCCCGGGGGACCGCGCAGGAAGAAGCGCCGTTCCCTGAGGCAGCCGGAGCCCGTGGCCACAGCGACGCGCTCGCCGGAGGATCTCCCTCGAGCCTCGCTTTCGCCCTCCCCGCCTCCCCTCCCCGACGCGCAGCTGCCGCTCACGAGCCTCACTGCCGTCGCATCGGAGGGGGAGGCAGAGGAACACGCCACGAGAGATTGCTGCTCTATCCTGGCATCAGACAGCGAGGAATGGTCGCTTCATTCCGGCTCCTCGTCGATCCAGGAATCCAGCCGTTCCCGCGCTGGAGCTGACGCGGAACTTATGCGCCTCGGGCTCGAGTGGTCGCTACCGAAGGAACCCGCGCCGAACAGGCTCGACGGCTGTTTCCTTCAGAGTCGCCGCCGTGCAGCTTCAGCGAGCAGGCCCGCTCCATTCCTGCCGGAACTTCACGCGGAGCTGACGAAGTCCTGGAATGCACCATTCTCCTCGAGACTTCAGTCCCAGGCCTCCGCGTCGCTCTCCCAGGTGGACGGCGCCGCCGAGAAGGGATACACGGCTATTCCCCCCGTGGAAGAGACGGTCGCAGCGCACCTTTGCCCGCCCTCCGCGAGATGGCGGTCTCGGTCAGCCCTCCCGTCTAAAGCCTGCAGAGCCACGTCCGCCTTGGTCGGCCGCGCATATGCCGCCTCCGGCCAGGCCGCGTCTGCTCTCCACTCCATGGCTGTGTTGCAGATCTTGCAGGCCGACCTCCTCCGTGAATGGGACGAGAAGGGCCGGGATCCGGCTGCGGTTACAGATCTGAGAAGTGCGACGGATCTCTCTCTCCGTGCCACCAAGACCGCAGCTCAGGCTATCGGACGAGCCATGGCCGCGTTAACCGTGACAGAGAGGCATCTCTGGTTGACGCTCGCGGATATGAGGGAAGCTGAGCGGGCCACCTTTCTGAACGCGCCGCTCTCCCCCACTGGTCTCTTCGGCCCAGCGGTTAACGGGATCGTTGACCGTTTCTCTGAGGTACAAAAGACCACGCAGGCCATGAATCTCTTCCTGCCGCGACGCTCGAGCTCCGCTACAGGCCGCTCTCGCGAGAAACAAAGCCAGCCTCCTGTACGAGCTAACACCCAGCGTCCAGCACAACCGCAGCCTTCGCAGCGACGTCAGGGCGGCCGCCCTAGGTCGCGCTCGGACAGCCGTCACAGACCGCCGCCCCCCAGGGGGCCTCGGCAGAAGATTACGTTGAAGTCTGAGCATGCGAAATCCTCCTAACAAAGAGAGAAAAAAAGACGCGCGTGTCCCGCCACGGCCGGACCGCCGTCAAAGCTCATCTCCCTGTCAGTCCCCTTCAGTCAGGCTACTGCAGTGGTTCATTTAGCAGCCAACGAGCCGGTTTGTTCACCCTCTCGCCTGCACACAAACGCCGTTTTTACGGCGACCCAGAGAAATCTCAAAAAGAGCATTATGTCTGGTCCGGCTCCCGCCGTCAGTGTTTTAAGTGTAGTAAAAGTGCCCACGCCCCAGTGTTCACCCCTACACACAAGCACATCAAATATCGTGTCACCCACAGAGCACACTCTCATAAAGCGCAGAAAAGCCGCTCGAGTGTTGAATGTAAGAAATGTGTCCACAGTGTTGTGCCCACTATCTGCCCGCTCTGTTGCACGGTCAAAACAGCAGGTTATGAATGTAAGTCCCGTGCCCGCCAGAGAGCGTTCACGCTTGCTATCACAAACCCCCCCCCCCCCGGGCGCCGCCCGCAAGTTTAAGTGTTATCATGAAACACAGGGCGATTATAAAACGCTCCCCATCTATTTTGATCGGGGCGTCACATGCATGTGTAAGTCTCGTGCCCGCGCAAACGCGCTCACGCTTACAGAACGCTTTTCTGCCCAAAGCGCCGCTCGCGCTTCAGAAAGTGAGGAAAAAGGGTTCCCCATCCCTTATGATTGGGACATCTCACACAAAGCAGCCGGTTTCGGCTTTCAGCGAGCAGCCGTTGCCCAGAACAGAGAGCGCGCGCACCGCGCTCTCAGCTCCGGTTCAGTTTCACATGCCCGCGAATGGCGGCGATCTGAACCCGGAGGCCATTCGCCCCCTAGCGGCTCACATAGCTGCGTGGGAATCTATCCCGGGGGTTTCAGAATGGGTGCTGAGCACAATAAAGCAGGGCTATACACTTCAATTCATTCGCCGTCCCCCGCGCTTTCAAGCCCGGACCGCGACGATAGTGAATGCGGAAGTAGCACACCTACTTCACGCAGAAATAGCAAAGCTGCTGTGCAAAGGGGCTATAGAAAAGGTGCCGCCTTCTCTGAGCGAGTCAGGCTTTTACAGCCGTTATTTTCTCGTGCCCAAGAAGGACGGAGCCTTCAGACCGATCCTAGATCTGAGACATTTGAACAAGGTGCTTGCGAAAAGACCGTTCAAAATGCTGACGACCAGGAAAATCCTCGCGCACGTTCGCCCGAGGGACTGGTTTATTTCTCTAGATCTGAAGGATGCCTATTTCCAGATACAGATAATACCCCGTCACAGGCGATTTTTGAGATTCGCCTTCGACGGTCAGGCATATCAATACACCGTCCTGCCGTTCGGCCTGTCTCTGGCACCCCGTACATTTACGAAGTGCATGGACGCAGCGCTCGCCCCCCTGAGAAGTCAGGGGCTGCGGATAATGAACTATCTGGACGATTGGCTGATTTTGGCACAGTCAGAGGCGGAGCTGCTGTCTCACAGAACAGTGCTTCTCAGTCACCTGGAAAGTTTGGGTCTCACGGTCAACTGGACCAAGAGCTCATTACTACCCAGCCAGTCAATCTCCTTTTTAGGAATAGAACTGGACTCGGTGACCATGTCGGCCCGTCTATCGGCGCAGCGCGCGCTCCGGGTTCGCCACTTAGCCGCGGGTTTCCAGAAGGGCAGCGTTCTCCCTTTGAAAACTTTTCAGAGGATGTTGGGCTGTATGGCTTCAGCTGCAGCGGTGCTTCAGCTGGGCCTACTGCGCATGCGCCCGCTCCAGCGCTGGCTGAATGCTCGCGTGCCCCGCCGAGCTTGGGTTTCTGGCGGTCAGAAAATCAGAGTGACTCAGACCTGCATAGCGGCTCTGCAGCCCTGGTTAGTGACCGACTGGTACCAGCTGGGAGTGACGATGGGAACCGTCTCTTACCGGAAAGTCGTTTCGACAGACGCGTCCAACTGGGGTTGGGGCGCGCTGTTCGAGGGCAGACCGGTCTTCGGCCAGTGGTCAGACCAAGAGAGGGGGTTTCACATAAACTGTCTGGAGATGATAGCGGTCGAGAATGCGCTGAAGTGCTTTCTCCCGTTCATACAGGACCAACATGTTCTCGTCCGCTCGGACAACATGTCTGTGGTATCCTATGTAAACCGTCAGGGCGGTGTCAGATCCAGAAATCTCTGCAATCTGGCGGAGCGCCTCCTTATTTGGTCCCAGTTGCACCTGCGCTCGCTGAGGGCAGCGCATGTGCCGGGCCATTTGAACGACGGTCCAGACAAACTGTCCAGGGGCAACGTTCCCCCAGGGGAATGGTCCCTGCACCCCCAAACGGTCCAGAAACTGTGGCGCCTGTTCGGCAGGGCGGAAGTCGACCTATTTGCGTCGAAAGACAACGCTCAATGCCCGACGTTCTTCTCGAAGGACGAGGACGCGCTGGCCCAAGTCTGGCCCAGCCTCCGGCTATATGCTTTCCCTCCGGTCTCTCTGTTACCACAGGTAATCAAGAGAATCAGGGAAACGCGCCACTCGGTGCTCCTCATAGCCCCGCGTTGGGAGAATCAGATTTGGTTCCCGGAGCTGGCATGGCTGTCACACACAGCTCCGTGGCCGATTCCGGTGCGGGCAGATCTCCTCTCTCAGGCTCGCGGCACGATCTGGCATCCCCATCCAGAGCGCTGGTCTCTGCACGCATGGGTGATCAACGGGTACTCGTTGCCCTGCCAGAAGGAGTAATGAACACGATCACGCAGTCTAGAGCCCCTTCCACGAGAAGGCTCTACGCGTCTAAATGGTCGGTGTTCTCGGAATGGTGCACTGACAGAGGTCTGGACCCGCGGACATGCGGGGTGGCGCAACTGCTCTCCTTCCTACAAGAGCTGTTGGAAAAGGGGAGGTCCCCATCCACGCTCAAAGTATATGTGGCGGCCGTGGCAGCGTTCGCAGAGTCGACGCACGGCCAGTCATTGGGAAGACATGAGCTGGTCATCCGCTTCCTTAGGGGAGCTAGGAGGTTGAACCCGCCGCGCCCCCCGTCGGTTCCCATGTGGGATCTATCTCTGGTCCTAGAGGCCCTGAAAGCCTTCCCTTTTGAACCACTGGATTCCGTGGAGTTGAAATATCTATCACTGAAAACCGTCTTTCTGACCGCACTGTCGTCAGTAAAGCGGGTGGGGGACCTACATGCGCTGTCTGTCAGCGCGTCGTGTCTTGAGTTCGGGCCGAATGACTCGAAAGTCATCCTCAGACCTAGACATGGCTATGTTCCGAAAGTGATGGGCACTCCGTTCAGAGCGCAAGTTATCTCGCTGTCAGCGCTCCCAGCATCTGACAGCGAAAGTGATGTGAGCCGCCTCTGCCCTGTCAGAGCGCTGAGGTCTTACATTACGCGCTCCGCCTCATTCAGGCGTTCGGATCAGCTGTTTGTTTCGTTCGGTGGGCGCGCCAAAGGTCTCGCCTCCTCGAAACAGAGTCTGTCCAGATGGATAGTGGACGCTATAGCAGCCGCTTATGCGTCAAAAGGTCTGCAATGCCCGCTGGGCATCAGGGCTCATTCCACGAGAGGCGTGGCCTCTTCGTGGGCATGGTCCAGTGGAATTTCTATCCATGACATATGTGTGGCGGCGGGCTGGAGCTCCCCGTCTACCTTTATCAGGTTTTATAACCTGGAAGTTCCTGCCTTGCAGGCTAAACTGTTGTCGGTTTAATAGAGAGGTGTATTCTGCCCAGGCTTCCTGCTCAGATCACTCTTACACGACCCAGCTCTCCTGGTTGAGCTGCACTAAGTAGGGTATGTGCCATGTGCCTATACAGACCGGCGCGCTGCTCTGTATTCCCTATGTGTGCTTATGTACAAGTGATGGCCCGCTTGGCTGGCCACCTTATTCTCCACCTTATATGGGTTCCCTGAAAGTTCGGGGCTTCATGGTGGATGCTGGGCGCGCACGGCGTTGACAAAGTGTTCCCGTAGCGTAAGCTAAACTTACGCAATACGAGAGAACCTCTCGTAAGAGAACGATACTCGGTTACTGACGTAACCTCGGTTCTCTCTAGAGAGGGAACGAGTATTGCGTAACCGGCCGTGCTCGCGCCACGAGCGACTTCGCTTCAGTGGTCGAAAAACCAGGGATTCAGCCTACGAGCCCCTTCTTATATACGCTAAGCCACGCCCATCCTAGCGGGCTATGACGCTATGAAGGCGCGAGCGCCTCCAATTGGGCGTGACGTCACGCGAGGCTCACTGGTAGGCTGCAGCAGATGCATGCAGGGCAGCCAATAAGCACGCGAGATGGCCTGCTCTAGGTCTGCTAGCTGCTGCACTGCGTTGACAATGAATACAAAATTAAGGATAATTTTTTGGCTTCAATATCTCGAGAAGATGAATCTTTCCCGTAGCGTAAGCTAAACTTACGCAATACTCGTTCCCTCTCTAGAGAGAACCGAGGTTACGTCAGTAACCGAGTATCGTTTCTTTTTTAGAAAAGTAATGCGTTACGTTACTGTTGTGTTCCTTTTTTTGCAACTTGGCTGGGCTTGTTTATTTATAACAAAAAAGTAATATTTTTGGGCAAATGTAAAGACCCTTTAACCCTTTCACGTGTGTACAGTAGAGTTCAGAAGCAAGTACATTGGTCAATTAAATGAGATTAAATGCATAAAAATTTATGTTTAATTTAACATATTTAGTTATTGGAGGTTTGCAAAGTATTCCGATTCTGCATTTCACGGATTTTATTCATTTTGAGGAATATTGAATCTTTTTTTGTGCAAGTGAGATGAGTAAATGCTCGCTCACATTTAGTCTAGAACTACAATAGCCATCATGTTTAGCTACACACAACGCTTCTGCACTTTGATTTCTCTCAACATGGGGTCAGAGAGCTGTCAGTCAATAAATGGGAAAACAAAGTAACTTGCGTTACTTATTTGAAAAAGTAACTCAGATATTTTGTTGTAAATTCGAAAAGTAATTCATTACTTTAGTTACTTGAAAAAGTAATCTGATTACGTAACTCAAGTTACTTGCGAGCCTCAATCACGCTAATCACTTTCTTCATTCCCGCCGACTCTTGTTATGATGAAAATATTTGTGCTTTCGAATGCTCAGGTAAGATGATGTAAAATTATAACAGCCTTCTGACTGTACCGTCTTATCTTCTTTGCTTGCTTTCATCACTTTCGCTTTTATTCTCGCTGAACAGCCAATCAGAGTTCTCTCTCACCAACATGCTGAATCGGTCCAAAAAACCTGACGGCGTCTGACTAGAGCCAACGGTGCGGAACACAAAGAAACAACTAAGCTCTCAGACGCTCAAAATTGGCCCGACGTTGCCCGACAGCAGACTGTCTGCTTGTTGTGTCCTGACCTTTAGAATCTTTCCAGAAGTAGCGAGTAATCTGCATACTTTTTGCCTACTGCTTTATGAATACTGTGAATTCGGACACATTACTCTTTTCACATACTGTTTTTCGCTTGCTATATACAGTAGTAGGGAAGTATGCAATTTTGGATGTAGCCATGTTCTCATAAAATCACTTTTCTGACATATTTCCTATTTCCTTCCTGAAACAGGAAGTTTGGCAGGAAGTTTTTTTTAAAGGTGGCCAATAGGCTTTTGATATGTCACTGTCATGAACAATGACTTGCGACTTGCTAGATGGTTTCTGGTGTTCCAGTACTAGTGGGAGGGGCATTCTTATTCTAGAGAGCATCTGATTGGACAAAAATGTGTTTAGTGCAGGATGAGTCATCACTTTTTCGCTCTTTTTTTCCAGGAATGACTTCTAAAACGGCAAACACTAGCAATAGATGACTTCAAAACACAATTTCGATTGTGGTTTTAATTTAATAGTGTCTGTAAAATACTGTTTGGAAACATTCCATAGGATCCTTTTCGGATCCTTTACAAAATGTTTTTTTATATCCCAAAGTTGTTTACAACAAGCTGAACGATTCCATAGGGATTAAAACAGGAACCTGTTTCACCACATCAGTGAGCTCAGTGAACATGGCACAAACCTCTAGACATGTGTACTTCGCTGACATGTGTATGGAGGCCCTGTTATGGCCCACTTTAGTCAGATGATGTCATAATCATGCGTCACAATCGACTAGGAGGCCCGCCTCGTATCTGTCGCCAGGCAGAATAAAACTCATCCGTCATTCACCGGTTGATTAACGCGCTCCAGATGTTTCTATCCTCAGATTTCAGAAGCACCCTCCTCCAGTCTTTGTTGTGATAATGATACAGTACCCTGTGTGCAACTGTTTATATTTCTTTCCGTTGGGGTACAGACTAGTTGCATGCTCAGAAATTTTTGGAGGGAGCCAGGCTCTCGGAACATAATCGAGCGCCTGAGATGAAAGAGAGTCAAATTAATCTTCCAAATCTGTGCGTTCTAATTCACCATTCTAGTTCTCACGGGACCCCGCCTGTTTGGCCCTCATCTTTCAGGCATACTTTACCACTGGCAGTTGTGAGTTGGGAGATGGAAAGGGCCACCATGTCTACGTATGTAATCAATACATGAATGTCACAGCTGTTAAGCCAGAATGAGAGAATGTACTTCCTACAGGAAAGTATGGATCAGACTGCACGAGAATATTTAAGATCAAAACTCAAGCCATCCAAAAGATTCTCAGCATCATTTGCTGATGTCATTCATTTCCACAGATCCAAAGAAGTTAAATATCTAATCAAATATCCATTGTTGGATTTGTGGCCTATAGTGGTCAACACAATAAGCTATCCCAGCTAACAGATATATTTTCTAAAACGTTTTGCTAACGTTCCCATAATGTTATGAAAATGTTCTCTTTATGTTTAAATCGTTTAAAAAAAAAAAAAATTTTTTTTTTGTTATGTGAATGTTAATGGAACATTCCGTTTCATAATTTTGCAAACATTATTGGAACGTTACTTTTGAATGTTCTCTGAACTTTCTGAAACATTTTGGAAAACATGACATGACCAACTAAAACATTTCAGGAAAAATAATTCATGAACGATGCATAAATAATGTTTTACATTTATTAAAGACCAGAACATTATTAAAAGACCAGATAACAAACATTTGAACAAACATTCTAGTAACGTCACTGGGAAAATGTTTTGCTCATAACTTTAGGTGTGTTTGACTTGAAGCGGCGCTGCACAGACCGATCGGTGTATGACATCAGCCATCTGCTCTAATTGCTCTCGCGGTCTTTTGATGTCATACACTGATCGCTCTGTGCTGTGCCGTGTCTGTCGAGTCAAACACACCTTTTGAGATAACCGTGGCAGAATCTCACCAAAGTTCTGAGAATGTTAGCTGGGATAGTGCATATATTATGTGAAATGCGAGTTTGAATCTGGCTCTCAGCACTTCGTAATCCTTTTCATCCTCCTTCTCCCCAGAAAATTTGTCTCTACTTTTCTGTAAAAATGGCCCAAAAAAAAGGCAAAAGGAAATTTTGTTCTGCAGAATGTCATGATCAATTCATCAAGACAAACACATTGGTAATTTCAGTTCTTCTTCTGGGAGTCTGGCCCACACGTCTACATAATGATAGGGATCAGAGAATAAGGGACGGCAGTTAAGAGCTGATAAAACAAAACATGGAGGCCTTGTCAAATTACCTAAAGATCAGACTACTCTCAACACCGCCTGGCTAAGAAAAATAAGAGATAAGACCGGGAGGTAAAATAAAGATCCTACAAAATACAGATCCGATCTGCTCAAATAATACCATATGGTAGCACAGATGAGATAATGCTCCACCCCTCACATCTTAGTACCGTAAAACTTCAAATAGTAGCCCGGGCTTTTATTTTCCCAAACCGTCGAATTGCACCGGCTTGTATTTGAGACAGGCGTCTATATGAGTCAGGCCTTTATAATTTAGTGTTGAGATGTTGGTCATTGAGTGTATGTCTCTAATCTATAAAAATCTCCAAATGCTCCACGTTAAACTGCGGTCTTCCAACCTTTTACTGTCGCGTCGTCAATTGATTTTGATTAATATGCGCGAGGGAGAGAGAGCAAGACAGCGCTCGTGTTGTTTGAAGATGTGAGAGTGCGCGCGCGCGGCCGGGGCGCGCTCTCTCTCTCTCTCTCTCTCTCTCTCTCTCTCTCTGCTCGTAACGCGCCCTGTCAAGCGCAGCAGTCATTCTATTCTACATCACTCATCGATCAAAAAAAGCTTTGGAGGGACAAAAAATTGCTTTGGCGGCCGCGAAAACCGCGATCTGACGGTTTTAGAGGATTAAATACAACCCGAAACTAAAAAACAGACCCGGCCTCTATTTGAGACCGGCCTTTATTTACCCAAACCTGCAGCCACACCAGGCGTGTAAAAGAGACAGGCGTCTATTTGGGACTCGGCTATTATTTGAAGTTTTACGGTATATCTACTCAATGGACAATACTATAGAAATTAAACTTGGATATATTTTAGAGTAGTCAATGTGCTGCTTGTATAGCTTTATATATTTACTGTCCTCAGAAAATAACTCAACATAGGCCTACAGCCATTATTGTCAAAATAGCAACAAAAGTGAGTACACCCTAAGTGATAATAGCTGTCCGTCGTTTAATCATGCAAAGCCACATCTCCTATTCATCATGTACATGTTTTCGTCTGCTTGACAGGACCATACAAATTGTTGTATCTTGTATTAGAGCAGATACAATTTGTGCTTTGAGTACAATTCTCTCATACAGAACTCTAAAGAACTCTCTAAGGATTTGAGAATTAGAATCGTTGCTCTCCACAAAGATGGCCTATAGGCTAAGATTGGTAACCCCCTGAAACTGAGTTACAGTACAGGCCAGGGTTCCACCAACAAGAACCGGGTGCTGGTTCAGAGCCAGAGCCAGAGCTGGTTCGGAGTTGGTTCGACTGACAAGCTTACTAAGAACCGGTTTGCCTTTCCACCGGCTTGAGAGCCACAACAGAGCCAGATCTTACGTCACTTCATACGTCTCATGTTGCCCAGCAACGGTAGTGCGGTAGCGCCAAACACAAACACGCCAGGCTTGTTCGAGATGCATCGGCTTCTCGCAGATCAATCGCCGCATGACATCAAAGCACTGCGAAAGCGAAGGAGATCTCCATGATCTCCAAACACTCCCGCAGCTCCGATCGGTCCGCGCCGCTCCGATGCATCACGAACAAGCCTTCTATCAACAATGGCGGCCGTTGCATTACTATTGATGCTCATGGCTTTGCGAACCTAACGTACATCGGCATCCAAACACGGTGAATACAACGTGTTCGTGCAGCTCGCCGTAACTTGCATAAACGGAGATTACAATCGAGCTGCTGTTAGCTCGATTAGCTGCTAATTCAAAAATGGCAAAAGTTTCTGTTCGTCTTGTTGGCCACGGTAACCCCGCCCCCTAGCCGCTGACGTAAGCGGTTCTTACTTCTAGACCAGCAATGATTTGGTGCTACTTAAGAACCACTTTTACTGGTTCGGAGCTGGTGCTTTGGTGGTCGAAAACCAAAGAACCGATTTGAAACTAGGCTCTGGCTCCGAACCAGCACCAGCTCTGCCTTGGTGGAAAAGGTTTTCCAAGACTGGTTCCACTCAAAACAGGCCTCGCGAGGGTCAATCAAGGAAGTTGAGTCCTCGTGCTGTGCATCAGGTGCAGAAGCTGGCTTCAAAAAACAGACGCATGATCGTGCCAGCATTGCTTTAGAGGTTGCAGAAGCGGAAGGTCAGCTTGTCAGTGCTCAGACCATAACCCACACACTGCAACAAGTCGGTTTGTAGGGCCATCTTCTGAAGCTGGCTCACAAGAAAGCCTGCAAACAGTTTGCTGAAAGCAACCTGTCCAAGAGCATGAATTACTTGAACCATGTCCTGTAGTCTGATGAGACTAAGATAAACTTGTTTGGCTCAGATGGTGTCCTGAATGTGTGGCGATGCCCTGGTGAGGAGTAAGAACATTGTGTCTTGCCTACAGTCGAGCATGGTGGTGGTAGCATCATGATCTGGCGCTGCATGAGTGCCGCTGGTACTGGGGAGCTGCGCTTCATTGAGGAAAACATGGATTCCAACATGTACTGTGACATTCTGAAGCAGAACACGATGCCCTCCCTTCAGAAACTGTGCCGAACAGCATGATAATTTCCTAACTGCACCACCTATTGATCAAAAGTGACAAACTATTAAATCCTATTATTAGTGGCTGTATGATTTTTTTTCACCCATTTTGCCTAAAATCATCTTAAAAAATGTCTTTAACTTCTCATTGTAGTTGATTTGACTCTTCCAGCCATGTTGGCATGTCTTATCGTCTTCTTTGCGCTTGGCCCCGATAATGGCTGCTTGCAACTATATTTGAATATTAAAATTACTTGAATTTTGAGAGTGTTGACTGAATTTCCATTCAGACTCCTTTAAAATTTAATTTTGCATATCAATTGGATTTGAAGTGATGTTCCTTTGTTATGAGATAAACAAAAAAAAAATGTTTCTTGGTAAACAATGTGATAAATTGTAGAAATGCTTCCAAATCAAAATTAGACTTGATTTGATTTAGATGATTTGTAAGAGTAGTATTTCTATTAGCCTACTACCTGTCCATTAGCTGATGATAAATAAAATGCAGCACATATCTTAATTTGCATATAGCGTGGGAATTGAAGATCGGATTTATATTCGTTTTGCGGAGACACAGTTATGGCCAAGTATAAATGTATTTATAAATGTAATATTCTGTCTAACTGTTAGCTTCATTTAAATACTCATTCAAATATAAAGTGACCGTTCCTATAGTAAAACTGAGTCAGTGTTTAGTTGTGAAGGACACAGGGGTTGAGTTGGCATGTGTGTCTCTTTTATTCTTTCTTTTTTTTCTCGCTCTCTCTGAGAAATCAGCAGGCCTGGAGTGACAGTAAGAGGCAGTGTGATTGCGCAGGGAGTCCTGAGGACACACAGCCGCCGAATCAGAGAGAGGGTCCTAATCAGAGACAGAAATGGCCCACTTGACAATCACACAGGCACAAAAGCTCCCAATTCTGCTCTGATTGCGGCGGTCCTTGTGCCCTTCCCAGCACTCCCTCTCACTCACTCTAATGCCCCTTCAGCTCAACCTGCCAATCAAGCGGCCCTCCTCCCTCCTCACTCTTAATGTCTAGGAATAATTATCAGAGATTTCTAATCATTCCCTAGTCTTTCAGCTGGCTAATTGATGTTATTTTAAGATTATCATTAGAAGTCCTTTTGGTTGGTGAAAGGTGCATTTGTGGTTAACCTGGATCTCAATGTCACTCTCTTTTTTTCTGCGGGAAACAATGGGAGTGTATAACAATGAGTAGACATGTGTCTGAAAGTGACCACAGGTACACTGGATCCTTAGTGGCTTCAGACTGAAAATCAATGAATATTGTTTCGACTCACAATTCAATAATTTCATAATGTATTATTGTACTAAAGTTACCGTTCAAAAGTTTAGGGTCAGTAAATATTTTTTTTTTTAATTGAAAGAAGTCTCTTATGCTCAACAAAGCTGCAATTATTTGATGAAGAATACAGATATTTAATGAAATAATATAACAATTTGTAATAACTGTTTTCTTTTTGAATATATTTTAAAATATAATTTATTCCTGTGATGCAAAGCTGAATTTTCAGCATCATTCCTCCTATCTTCGGTGTCACATGATCCTTCAGAAATCATTCTAATATGCTGATTTGATTATCAAGAAACATTTATAAATGTTGACAACAGCTGTGCTGCTTTATATTTTAGTGAATTCTTTGTTGAATAGTTGCTGAATAAATATTTTGAATGGGAGTGTAGGCCTATATATATTTTAACAATATAGTTTTTGTGATCAACCGAATAAATCATCTTTGAGGCACCTATTTAAAGGTTTTGATGTAATGAATTATGACCTAAATTAAGTAATATTAATAAATAGACTTCACAGGAACAAAAATATTCATTTAAAATCTGAAACTAATATCTGAATACCAAGAGTTATTTTAAAGCAAGTCGATTATTCTCTTTAGGGTCATTATATTTAGTGGAGATAACTGAACCATTGAAGCAGCAGCTGATCACTGAAAAACAGCTGTTACTGATGTCTTTGAAAAAGTGCATTTACCCCATCTACTGGTGTACTGCTGTACACATTCATGCTGATCCCTGTCTGTCTGACAGCACTAGGCAAGGCAAGGCAAGTTTATTTATATAGCACATTTCATACACTATGGCAATTCAAAGTGCTTTAAAATGAATTAGAGTAAAATGAATTAAAGTAGTAAAAATATGATACATAGAATATGTACAGGAGGAGCTCTAGGACTGACTCCTTGGGTTCACTGCCCCATCAGTCCGCAAAAAAAAAAAAAAATTGTTCAGAAGCTCTAGGAATGGAGTCGATCCAGTCCGCACCCACAGAACCTCGAGTTTAATTGACACATCAAACTCACTACTCCACCACAGACCCAGGTCATCAGCTTTGTTTCATCTCTCAATTTCTCCAATTAAGTAATTTATGTTTGTCTCTCATCCAATTTTCAGTGCCATTTGAGTTTAGAATCAAAAGGAGGATGCAGAAATCAAATACAGTGTAGTCAGTCGGACGTACAGTGGCACAGTACAATATCATTCAGTAAATGCACAGCTATTTTGAGTCTGGATTTGAATGTGACTACTGTAGGAGCACATCTGATCTCCTCTGGAAGCTGGTTCCAGCTGCGGCTGGCATAATAGCTAAAAGCAGACTCACCTTGCTCAGAGTGAACCCTTGGTATTTCTAGCTGATGTGATCCTAATGATCTGAGTGATCTGTTAGGTTTATATTCAGAGAGCATATCTGCCATGTATTGAGGTCCTAACCCATTGAATGGTGTATATACCAGTAATAATACTTTAAAATCAATCCTAAATGTAACTGGGAGCCAGTGTAAAGACCTGAGGACTGGTGTGATATGTTCATATTTTCTGGTTCTGCTCAGAATCCTGGCAGCAGCGTTCTGTATGAGCTGCAACTGTCTTATGGTCTTTTTAGGTAGGCCAGTGAGGAGTCCATTACAATAATCCACCCTGCTGGTGATAAAAGCATGAACAAGTTTCTCTAAGTCTTGATTGGAAACAAAGCATCTAATTCTTGAAATATTTTTAAAGTGATAGTATGCTGATTTAGTTATTGCTTTGACATGACTACTGAAACTAAGGTCTGACTCTAGAGACACACCAAGATTCCTGACTTGATTTTTAGTTGTTAGACCCCTAGCGTCAAGGTATGCATTCACCTTGAGAAATTCATCTTTGTTTCCAAACGCAATGACTTCAGTTTTGTCTTTGTTTAACTGAAGAAAGTTTTGCCACATCCAACTGTTGACTTCATCAATGCATTGGCACAGGGAGTCAATGGGGCTGTAGTCGTTAGGCGATAGGGCTAAGTAGAGCTGTGTGTCGTCTGCATAGCTGTGGTAAGCAATTTGGTTCTTTCTCATTATTTGGCTCATTGGGAGCATATACAGGTTGAACAGGAGTGGCGCAAGAATTGAGCCTTGAGGGACTCTGCATGTCATGGATGTCCACTCAGACTTATGGTCTCCTATACTCGCATAATAACCTCTCCCTTCTAAGTATGACCTGAACCATTTTAGGACTATCCCAGAAAGCCTGACCCAGTTTTCCAGCCTGTCAAGAAGTATGTCGTGATCGACAGTGTCAAATGCAGCACTGAGGTCGAGTAGTACCAGAATTGATGTTTTGCCTCATTCAGTATTTAAGCGAATATCGTTTATTATCTTTATGAGCGCGGTCTCTGTGCTGTGATGCGATCGGAAACCAGATTGAAAATTGTCAAAGTATCCATTTGAGATTAAGAATTTGTTCAGCTGATTGAAGACAACTTTGCTATTTTTCAGGAGGGGCTTGACAACTGCAGTTTTAAGGGACTTTGGAAAAGTCCCATAGAGAAGTGAGGAATTTACCACTTCTAGGAGATCTGCTTCTAAGCAGTTTAACACACTTTTGAAAAGGAAGTGGGGAGTGTGTCAATGGCGCAGGTTGATGTTTTAAGGTGCTGTACTGTTTCTTCCAAAATTTTACCACTAATTTCTTCAAAATCAGCATAGTAACTTTCTGCTAACGGCCTGGTCTGTCTGACCTCAGTGCCACGAGGATATGCTGATCGCCTTTCTGATATTATTGATTTTCTCAGAGAAGAAGGAAGCAAACTCACTGCACTTGCTGTCTGAGAGCATTTCACTGGGAATCTGGCTTGGTTTGTTAGACTCTCTACAGTAGCAAAAAGAGTGCGTGTGTTGTTTATGTTTATGTTTATAATATTTGAGAAGAAAGTCTGTCTAGCTTTGCCTAGTTCCACATTGAAAGCATGAAGGCTGTCTTTATAGATGTTATAATGGACTAAGTTTTGTCTTCCGCCACATGCGCTCTGCTTTTCTGCATTGTCTTTTCAGTACCACTCTGTACTTTTGAGTTAAAGGACTCAAGGAGAGAATCAAGAGTCCGCAGATATGCTTGGTGTTAAAGATATGGCCTTCATAAATAGTACATTAGTGTTCTGATTTAAGCATCTCTTTTTGACAGACACAGATCTAGCTTCAAGAGAGATCAATATGTCAAAGAAAATACAGAAATGATCAGACAGTGCTACATCCTTAATAACAATCGATGAGATGTTTAGACCCTTACTAATAAGTAAATCTAGAGTATGCCCACGATTGTGTGTGGGTCCGTGTACATGTTGAGTCAGAACAAAAGTATTTAAAAGTTATAATTTCTTTTGCCATATTGGTTTCTGCATTATCTATGTGAATATTAAAATCCCCAGCAATAGCAAAACAGTCAAACTCTGCGAAAATTGTTGATAACAGTTCTGTAAAGTGCTCAGCAAAGGCTGGAGTTTTTTTGGAGGCCTGTAAATAATGATAAGTAAAATGCGTGGAGCACCGTTTAACACAATACCCAGATATTCAAAAGATGGGTAATTCTCAAATGATACTTGCTTACATTGATAGACATCTTTAAATGAATGAAATAACTTGAAAGTATTATTTATTTATTTATTTTTCACCACAGAACCCCTTCCGGACCCATTCATTATTAGTTTCTTTAGAAAATCATCTTTTAAAATCTATTTAAACTGAGTGATACCTTCAGGTATGGGTCATGAGATGATGTTTACACGTGTAAATGCAGCTAAATAACCTTTATTTGGTCAAATGTATCTTTTAACAATGTATGAAAAGCAATGTTTTTGATCAAAAATACTTTTATTAGGGCTAGAATGCTTTACTGATAAATACAAGTGAATTATTTCAACATAGTTCTTGTCTTCATTAAAACCATGAAAGCATTTAATGACAATGAATAATCAAAAGCAGAATGAAGCAGATGCACATGGCGGAGAGTGGACTGTTAATGAGCCAAGTCTCCCAAATGAGGCGTTGCAGGACTAGACCCCGTCAGTAATGCCTTTTAATCTAGAGGAAATGTGCTCCAAACCACACGGCGTTTTCACCACGACGTCTGACAGATTGCTTGTTGGAGATGAATAACACGCTCGATTTATACATTGCTGTGAGGGACAACATCTTCCTTCTGCACGAGCAAAAGAGTTAAGGTTTACGCGCACAAAAGCTTTGAAGTAACGCCATGTTAAACTAAAACAGATTCGCTACGCTCCTGCAAAATAATGAGGCAAATGTTAATCAGGAAGCAGACGCCCCTTATCAAAAAGCTTCCTAAAGGAAGTGGGTAGCCTATGAGACTGTTTCATTTATATTTGTCATTAAAAAAAAGAACAATTGTTTACCTCTAATGTTCACATAAAACGTTAATGTGAGGTATGTCTAATGAACTGGTACTTCACACTAAAGAGGTGTTTATTGAATAAATGTGCACTGTTCAAGACAATGAAAAGAAACATTACCTAAGATAAAAACAGTAGATCACAGTCCATTTCCTCTTCGCTGTTTTCATTATGTTTTTTGACGCTTTGGCAACAGTCTGTCACAGAATCGTCCTGCGTCCTTTTCCTCCTCCGTCTGTAGATGGGTTTCTTGTCGGCCTCCTCCTTTAAACTACATCTCTGTTCTTGAGGTTGTAGGGCACCTTGTAAGCACTCATAGAATCTATTTCAAATACATATAAATATAGCATTACTATCATAGTAAAATACTTAGAAGTCCCCCTGTGGTGAAAATCAAGTTTTTTAATGTTGTTTATATGTCTATGTGGTGTTTTTAACATGCTTTAAGACAAACCATGTGCAAATTCGTCAGTCAGCAACATATTTTCTCTTTAAACCTGCGGTGAACCAAAGGCAGTCTCAAAAACATGGTTTGAAATTGCTGGTGTTTCTGACGTCACAAACTACCTTGTAACCAATCAGGTCAACGGGCCGGCGGACTTTAGCATATCATTAACAGCAAACTAGCATGGGAATCTCGAGAGAATCCAGGTTATCCCGCAGGGGCGGTTTCTTCATTAGGGCGATTGGGCGACGCACCACCAAAGTGTGAATGGAAGGGACTTTTTCAATTACATTCACAATCTCATTCAACCACAGAGTTACGCTAGCCGTCACTGTCTGGATATAGTCCAATCAGCGTCATGTCACGTTCTGTGGAGCACCGCCTCTTTTTGGGCGATTTCACTCTGGCTGAGAATCGCCCAGAGTGTTCCCATAGATTTACATTCAAAGATGTTTTTTTTTTTCTAACTGGAGGCACTGCAATGCATTCTCTATGGGTTCCGGGAGGCCTCGCACTAACGTGCTTACGTCATCATACGTATCCTTAACTTGTGCAGCGATTGGTGGGAACAAACATACACTTTTAAAAATCTTTAAGATTAAGTGACAAATAATATTTGAAAACAATTTTGAATTTGAACAACAAGAAAAAATGAAACACTACTTTAATATCTTTATCAAATGTGATTAAAAAATATAAATAAAAAAGAGAACGAGAGCGAGAGAGACTGTTGGGACATCTCGCGAGTGGAGGCCAGTTGAACTTGAACAACGTCATGGCGAACGCAGTGTATTAAGCGAGTAATGTCATGTCAAGTCATCTTCATTTATATAGCGCTTTTAACAATGGATTTTTCCAAAGCAGCTTTACAGAGATAAACATATCATTTAAGGTAACAGAGACTGTTTTGGCTTTATAGCGGTTCTTGAATAATGTTATTTCCAGCTAAAGTTAGTTTTGATTGATTCACCTCCATTGAAATGATCATTTGTTATTAAATTAGGGGCCACTAAGACGACGCCGTTATCTCTAAACAGACTTTAAATGCAAGCCTGTGATTAACGCTGACGGCGTTCACATGCGCATTAAGAATTGATTCTATAGTTATGTAGGCTACTTTTGAAAATATGTGCGCAGGTTTGCAATTCCATACAACCCATGCCTAAACAAACTACTTGTCTTGCCTATACATTTTGATACAGAATTTTGT
This sequence comes from Tiaroga cobitis, assembly GCA_030578255.1. NCBI lineage: Eukaryota > Metazoa > Chordata > Actinopteri > Cypriniformes > Leuciscidae > Tiaroga > Tiaroga cobitis. Next base: position 24,650,763 of record CM060592.1, read on the forward strand.
TTTATTTTATCCTTTCGGGGTACGCGAGCCAGATTTTCAACAACGCTTTATCTGAAGAGTGGGAAAGGGATCCTCCATAGGGAGAGGATAGTTGTAATGTGATGTAAGCAGTAATGTGATGTAAGCAGTGTAATAATAGTGAGTATAGAAACAAACAATGAGATTTATTGTAAGAGTCATTATTTTTCATTAATATTAAAGTAGTGAAGTTGCCTTTACATGCTTAAGCTGTTCATTTATCCATTGCATGGGTGGACCTTATCCTTATCAATCATCCAAACATTTGCCCCCCCCTGAGAGATTTTGCAGGAGCTGCCACTGTTACCCCGCTATATTTTTTCGTTGATATGAAAAGTCGGGTGGATTAAGAACCAATAGCGGGTGTATGATGATGTATATTACATTGTTATGATGAGTTGTTCAAAGCGTTTCTGATGATTGTTAGAAGGCAGCTGTCTGACTCTGAGATGGCGAACGGGAACATGGTTTGTGGTTACTGTGGTTACCCCCCCCCCAATAATTTAATACCACCTAAAATACACACCTAAATTGCATTAAATAGCATCAATTTAAATAAGAAAACTTGTGTGCAAACACAGAAGGAAACTGCTTACAAAATACCTCTCTATTCTTTTAAGATTTTCTTCCATCTTCTGGTTCGCAACTCCGACGAGGAAATCAAGGTACTGGTCAGTGGTGAGGACGTTCCCCTTGTGGCTGAGAGGAACCTCAAGACAATGTGTGCTGCGTACCGCCTATACAACAAACACATTTCAAGGACCTTTTAAGAAGTATCTTTAATGCTGAACACAAAGCACAATTTGCATCTTACCATGATGATCTTGCCTTTCTTTCCCACAGTTATACCAGAATTCCTAAGGCCTGAGTTTATTGCAACAGTGTGCTGAGGAAGGAACAAACCATGAAAAGCAAGTTATTATTTTGTCCTCCTCTAAACATCTTGATGTCTCATTCTAATTCAGTGTGACTGTGACATTCACCAGTAGTTGTGCATCGCCAAGCTGTTTACACTGAACGTGAAGGACAAAAGGCTCAAACTTGAAAGTGGCGTCTCCAACAGACTTCTCCAGACCTGCGACCTGTTTCAGAAACACGCAAAGCTTTAATACCGGGGTCATTTATTACTGTACATTTGTCACATGTCTTTAATGCTGTATTTCTCACCACATCTTCTCTTTGGCACTTCTGATGAGTGACAAATAACCAGGAACAGTTTCGCTTTTGCACATCTGGGCAATCGGACACCTTAAATGAAAGCATACCACACAACTGACCAATAGACAATACTAGTTATCATAACCTTAAAATATTTTGATTTAAATGCTTGAAAGTTTTATAGACAAATATAAATGTAGCCTGCCGTGTTTGTGCTACTTCATAGCCTTGATGACTTTAATTTTACTCTAAACTGTGAAAACGGAGTAAGCGTGTCCAAAACTTTAATCGAGTCTTATAAAAACCATATGGTTGACAAATACTACACCAGACAAATAAGTGTGTTTTTGCTTAAAAGAAGAAAAAAACATCTGCCAAAAAATTATTTCTTATTTTCCCTTTAATTAAATTGACCTTTTCAACCTTTTTTATCTAACTAAATATCTTAAAGGGATAGTTCACCCAAAAATGTTAATTCTGTCATCATTTACGCACCCTCAAATTGTTCCAAACCTGTATGAGTTTATTTCTTCTGCTGAACACAAAGGAAGATATTCTGAAGAATATGGGTAACCAAACATTTGTGGGGCACAATTGAAAAAACATTATACAATGGATGTCAATGGGACTCATAAACTGTTTGGTTACTCATATTCTTGAATCTTCAGGATATATTCTTTTGTGTTCAGAAGAAGAAATAAATTATTACAAGTTTGGAACAACTTAAGTAAATGATAACAGAATTAAATTTTTTGGGTGAACTATCCCTTTAAGTCATTTTGCTTCTCAAGTAAGTAAATGTACCTTGGTTTAAGAATGTTTGGATATTTGTAACGTTACCGGAAAGCAAGTAAAAAAGTAAGAAAATCATTGGTTTGCCGTGTAGACAACAGTCAATAAACGTTTCCCAGGCTCACCCCGTCAAAAAGGATGATTCTTCCGGAGCAAGAGCTTGTCGTGAAGTACCGATCATGACTGTTAATAAAGGAGACGATATGAGAAATATCCTCATCCACACTGCCCTTCTTACTGAAATCACACTTATTAAGACACTGATTCTTCCATTGCTGAAATGTATCGCCCTCCATATTTCAAAACTATTGTATTCGTTTTATCTTAAACCGACCTTTGGAATAATATAATAAAGCAATGCAATCAGATTTTAAATGATGAATCTAGTTTTGTTGTAGATTTGCTATATACCGCATGTGTCATGTTTGTGTTTTGAGTGCGAGTGCACGTCGCTCGCCACGGTCAGGTACGGTGGCCGGGATGTGCCCAAACTCATTTCATACGGAAACCGAGTAAGCTGCTGCAACCTGCGTCTTTTACTGTCTATGACTATGGTGGAAGGTGAACAAATTTATGGAGTGCCGTTTTCTTTAGTTTTGCGACGCTGTGCTGAGTTGTGTGCTATATGGAATAAATGATCATTTTCGTTCAGAAGTAGAACTAATTCAATATTTGCTCTTTTTCAACTGTGCAATATCCAGCCAAAGTTCAATCTGCTTTGCCAATCCATTTGTTTTGCAGAGGCCACTATGGCCACATCTAAGTTAATGAGGGCTATCAGGGTGTCTGAGTTTGGAGCCCCTTCAGTTTTAAAACTCTGCACAGACCTACCTGTGCCAAGTCCTCGCCAGAAACAGGTGGGTCATCTCAAAACAATCGTGACTTTTTTTCTGATTACAGAATGTTTTGTTCTCAGTTCAATTTTCTCCCTTGAAAGCTGATGGGAATTATTCATTAACATCCTGACATTACTGATCTCAACAGACAACTTGATTAGTTGTTTAATGTATTATTCTATTTTATTAATTATTCTGTCAACCGCTATTCAAAACACACGCATGGTCTGGCTAAAATCAGTACATTGTGCTATTTAATCATTTTTATTTATTTAACTTCTTTCGCACAGGCATCGTGTATTAGCCATGTAAAACAACCACGTGAAAAAAAGTAAATGTACATTATTAACTGTTTCAGTTTGATGGGGAGATCTGTTCAGCTTCTTCCTCTGAACCTTGACCTTGAATGAATTTTTCCACAACATTTTGCATGATCTAAATACTAGCTTTCAATATTGGGAGCACATATTACATGCCATAATACAGGGACAAACATTATTTTTGAATTGATTTATGTTATAAACTACTTATTTTGCTTCTTGCACACTTTTTAGACCTTGCACTAATGCTTAACCCAGGAAAAGAAAATTAAACAACTCCAGCATTAAAGTATCCAAACCCATTAGACTATGTACACTGGTCAATGTTTAAATGTTGTGAATAAAAGCCTAGATTAAATCTGTTCATCAAATTAGGCGATTGTGTGTCTCCAAAATACTTTGATTAAACTTCTTGATTCATATTGATTACAAAAGTGTAAATCAAAACTCATTTCAACTTTAAAAGAGTCAAATCATTTCGCGTTGTTAGGCTATTGAATAATATCTTTTATATGACGTTGCTTGAATATCTGAAGTTTGATTCATGACTGAAAAGTCAAAGGACATGTTGGTCGTCATGTTTAGAGAATGATCTAGAAAACCCAGTTTCACTTTTTTTTCCACAATGAATATTTATATACATTTACTTAATTAATCAGTAGCTATTATTGTTGTCTTTTCCCAAGAGCTGTGTAAACGCTTTCTGCTATTATAGGTTCTGATTCGAGTCCATGCGTGTGGTGTAAACCCAGTGGACACGTACATCCGCTCTGGATCCTATGCTCGGAAACCCAGCTTACCCTTTATTCCAGGATCAGATGTGTCTGGTGTGGTGGAAGCTGTCGGGGAGGGTGTTCATCTCCTACGGGTCAACTTGTTACCCATCTTGCACACTCAACACATGTTTACCTGTTTGCTTTGCATGGATAGCAATCTTTTCTGTTTTCACAGGCTGGTGACAGAGTCTTCGCCACAGGAACTGCGACGGGAGGATACGCTGAATATACTGTGGCCTCAGAGGACACTGTCCACAAGCTGCCTGATTCCCTAAACTACAAACAGGGTGCAGCTCTCGGAGTCCCATATTTCACAGCGTACCGGGCGCTAGTTCACAAGTAAGATGTTGTTATTATCAATGACTGTAAAAGACTGCATTGGGAGTTGTTTTCTGGAGCTATGTAAACATAAAAGGCATACAAATGTTCTTTTGCTCTAAACAGGGCTCATGCCAAAGCAGGAGAGACGGTTCTTATTCATGGAGCCAGTGGTGGGGTATGAAGTTCAAAATTTCCCTTAACATTTCAAAAATGATTTGGGTGAATTAGACTTGTAAAGTACAGTATTCTCCTGATGTCTTGAATGAGTTGAGCTTGTATTTGTAGGTAGGCATTGCAGCGTGTCAGATGGCACGAGCGTTTGGCCTTACAGTTCTGGGAACAGCTAGAACATCCGAGGGGATGAAGCTTGTGCTCAGCAATGGAGCTCATCTAGCATTCAACCACAGAGAAAAAGACTACCTGGAGAAAATTAAGGTTTAGTTCCCTCTTATTTAAGTTTTACACAATATATACAGAACACTGTTTGGGGTTGGTAAGGCTTTTTAAATGTTTGTTTTTTTAAAAGTCTCTTCTGCTGACCAAGGCTGCATTTGTTTGATCAAAAAATATACAGTAAAAACAGTAATATAGTGAAATATTATTACAATTTAAAATGACTGTTTTCTATGTTAATATCTTGTTAAATGCAATTCATTCCTGTAATGCAAAGCTGAATTACTTCTGCCAGTCTTCAGTGTCACATGATCCTTCAGAAATCTTTCTAATATGATGATTTGCTGCTCAAGAAACATTTCCTATTATTATCAATGTTGATGAAAACAATTGTGTTGCTTAAATTGTGGAAACAGTGATACATTTTTTTCAGGATTCTTTGATGAATAGGAAGTTCAAAAGAGCAGCATTTATTTGAAATAGAAATCGTTGTTAAAGTTTATAAATCTCTTTACTGTCATTTTTGATCAATTTCTTAGTAAATTTATCTAGGTTACATTTTATTTCAACAGATCACTTTAGACATTCTACTAACTATACGTAACTTGTCAACTACATGTCAGCTAACTCTCAGAGTATTAGTAAACTGTTAGGTTCGGGTTAGTAGAATAAGTTGACATGTAGTTGCAAAGTTACTCACGGTCAGGAGAATATCTGTTGGGGAGCATCAAAATAAAGAGTTAGCAGATATTAAGCAGACAGTCTGCTAATGCTCTTATGAGAGTTAGTTGACATGCAGTTGCAAAATAGAATGTCTAAAGTAGTGAACTATTGAAATATTAATGAAGTCTTAATAAAGTATATATTAAGCATATAAAAAGACAGAATAGAACATAAAAACGAACGTGGCAAGTTTTTATAATAGCTGGTGTCCTGTGTTCAGGATTCTACCAATGGACAAGGCGTGAACGTGATCATTGAGATGTTGTCCAACGTTAACCTTAGCAATGATCTTCAGTTGCTTGGCTTAGGTGGCAGAGTTATGGTAAGTACCTTGTGTTTGTTTCGCGAGTGTTTATGTGTATACTGTCCAATTATTATATTGTTCTTTCTTTTTAGATTGTTGGCTCTAGAGGCCCTATTGAGATCAACCCCAGAGACACCATGATGAAAGAGACCAGCGTCATTGGCGTGGCTTTGTACAATGCAACTAAGGTACACTGGGCTTCCTGTGCAGTTTCTTGCTTTCTGGTGTTTGTACTTGTAAATTTACTCCTCACCTTTGACACATCTTTTTAATGGTAAGATACAGACTGTTGTCTTTATCTGTGTTTTTCACAGAGGGAAACATCAGAGTGTGCTGCGGCTCTTTTTGCAGGAATGGAGGCAGGCTGGTTGAAACCTGTCATTGGTCCACAATATTCACTTGATAAAGTGGCCCAGGCTCACGAAGACATCATCGGCAGTTCTGGAGCCAGTGGAAAGATGATTTTGATCATGTGAAATTAGTCAGGAAGTGGAAATCCTGAACTGTCTTTGCATTAACTGCCAAATTTGTACTTTATTGTTGCATTCAGCTGTATTTTTTTTTTATGTATGAAATAAATTATAGAGACCATCACAAGTGAAAACATAAGTTCAGCAAATGTTTTGTGGAAATTAAATTGAACAAATGGATAATAATTAATCATACTATAAATAACATGAATGGTATATTACACAAATAGACAGTAACAGGCCTAAAATTGTGCACATTACTGATTTTAATGAATGTAAGAAAAAATGACGTCGACGTCAAAGATCTCAAAAATTACGTTTATTACAGCATAGCAGTGGCAAAGTACACGAAGCACCTTGGGTTCAGCGCGTCAGAATGAACATCCAAATCTTAAACCTTTTATCCTGTTACAGTTTACCACTCTTAATGTAAATGAAGTTGCTCTTGTTGTAATAGCAGTGGTCTGGATGTTAATGAAGCTGAGACGCCTCATTGTCTGAGATGGTTCTCTGTGTCCCACAACCATTCCCATTCTACAATTGATGACTATTTGCCCAGGATGTGATAAATTGTGAAGAAGCAATATAACTTGACTTCCTTCATCTCTATCATAATTAGGCCATTTTGGGGATGAACTCATTCTAAAATATTTTTGGAGTGGAATCTGGGTCGAGGCAGACTACAATTTCTTACAATGATTAGTAGATAAAAACCAACACAGTAACTGTTTGACTGCTGATTGGCTGTAAGTCTGCCTCTGTATATGACAGATGAAACTGTGTAAGGTGAACCTGTGTGTGTTGGCTATCTGTTGGACACTGTACCACATTTCTGAGATCAGGTGACATGCTGGTTCAACGCATGCTCCGTTTACATGTAACCATACACAACCCCACTGCAGATCTCTGAGACACAGCGTGACTAGGACAGTGGAACCACTGATGAACTAATACTGAAGAGAGGTTTGCAATTTAACTTGTTTGGACTCAGGATATGGATATGAGTGTTTGACATTTTGCCTTCTCAAGTGTGGTAAGCACAGAGTGTTTGGATATACTTAGCATATAGTCAATTTATCAATGAAAATTCTCAAGAACTTGGCTTGAATGTGCCTGAATGTAACCCAGGTTAGTATTTGACAGACTTGTGTAGATATATCTGATAGCAATATTTGTGTAAATTTTATGAACATAATACAGTATATGATATTATGAATTGGTACTGTATATACACTACCTTTTTAACTTTTGGGGTCAGTAAGAAGACATTTATAATGGTACAAAAATGTTTTTTTTTATTTATTTTTTTATTCTGTTATCCAGCTTTCTATTCGTCAAAAAATCCCCCCCCCCCCCCCCTAAAAAAAAAAAAGAATCACGGTTTCCACAAAAAAATTTAAGCAGCACAATTTTGAACATTGAAAATAAAGAAAATGTTTCTTGAGGATCAAATCATCATATTAGAATGATGAAGACACTGAAAATAAAACAACGCTTTGCCATCACATAAATAAATTACATTTTACCATAATATTAAAATAGAAAACGGTTATTTTAAATTGTAATAATATTTTGAAATATTACAGTTATTCTTGTATTTTTTATCAAATAAATCCAGCCTTGTTGAGCCAAAGAGACTTTTTAAAAACAAACAAAAATCTTTTTAATGCTTTTTGATTTTATAAATGAATTCTTTTTTTTTTTTTTTTTTAAGTTACTCAATTTTGCCACTGAACAACAGTTCTATAGGGCTGTATTTTGTGAAATATGATGTGAAGCAAGACATTTCCTTGAGGATGAGGAGACATTTTATTGTGACAGGTGTTTCTAGTGTTCTCACACACTATATATAGAGCAGAATCACCTGCACAGAAGCAAACAGGTGGAAGATCATGCATGTTTTATAACTACACCTTCCTCATCTTTCTGGCAGTCAGCGTCTCCAGGCAACAGAGGTCAGAGGAGCACAGCATCCAAAACAGAAGAAAAACACAGCAGAACTATCAATGAGTGCTATTACGAGTTGGGAAGGTTGACTGAATGTAGATCTTGACTGATTCAGTTGTGCTTTTGTCTATTGCTTATTGCTTTGTTTTTTGAGGATAATCGTTGTGGCCTGAGCCAAGCTGATCGAAGGTCATGGACCACATAACCCATTTTGGAAGTCCAATACTGGCTTCAATCTGACTTCAATGGCAAATCATGAGAAGTATGTGCAGAGTTTTTCAAGTAGTCTCAGAGAGCTGATTCTTCATGTATTCTCCATTAAAATAAGGTCAGGAAAAATCTGTCCGACTAACATGAGGTGAACTCTATACTAATGGTTCCTCTCAGGTATCTGCCTTCTACTGATCCTGACAGTCACTCAAGTTCAGCTGTCGTCGCTCTGCCCCGCTTCCTGTTTGGTGTGTACTGAAGATGTCATCATCTGTCATAAACTCTCAAGAATCATTGGTAAGTAAAGTATTATGCGGCTGAAGAACTTGAGTGCTTAATTTAAAGGGATAGTTCACCCAAAAATGAATATTCTGTCATAATTTACTCTCCCTCGTCATTCCAAACCAGGCTTTCTTTCTTCGGTGTAACATAAAAGAGGGTATGTCCTAAAAGAATGTCCCAGTATATTTTTGTCCATACAGTGAAAGTCAATGGGGACCAATAGTGTTTTTTGACCCCATTGTATGGACAAAAACAGTTCTTCAAAATTTCTCTTGAATTATGAGGGTGAGGAAATGATGACAGATTAAAATGTTTTGGGTATATTATCCATTTAAGTACACCGAAGGCACATGGAAATACATTTTTAACCCTAAAGCCTACTGTAACATATTTGATACGCAAAATCCTATGGCCTCTAAACTGTTGTATACAATCTACTACATGCCTTCTGTCATCTGATTGATATTTCATAATTTTTTAACCATAAAGTAAATGGCCTTTTAGTATAATTATAAAAACCTTCAGGTCGTGGTCTTTTTGCTGTGAAATCTTTACTGACTTTTATAAAGTAAGAAACGTAAGAATGCATTTTATATTGTAATATTTCAGAAATAAACACTTAAAGCAACTTAGGTTTACTTGATTATCCATACATCGATTTTTTTTTTTTTAATCAATGAGTACAATAATATGACTAATTAATTACTATTAATCTGATATAATCCAAGTGACAATTGATATTTATATGCATTTTATCCATAAGTAGTCAGCTATAAAGATCTAATTGGTTTACATTAAGCTTTTAGAATTTCATCATATTTCCGTCCATATAAATATCAGCAACTGCACTAAATTGCATATTTTTGCTCGGTTTGGGCCTTGATGTTTTATGAGTTTGAGCTCCATATTCTTCATATCATACTATATGAGTCATAAAAGAATGAATCAAATTTGATACTCAACATAAAAAACTTTCTTTTTTATATGTTATCCATATATATATGTTGTCTAAAGGTTCAATAAACTGTTCCATTTGAACAAAATAGATTTTGACTACTATTTCATATATGTCAGGCTCTACAGGTTTAGCTTTGGATGGAGTTTGGATAATATACATAGTTTTTGTTTTCTTCGTCATGTTCAGATGCACCAGGCTCTACTAAAGCTTTGATGCTCACTGATGGCCTCATTGATTCTGTGGACAACATGGTTTTCTCCGATTTATCCAACATGAGTCTTCTGGCACTCAGCAACAATGCCATCTCCAGCATCCAGCAGAATGCGTTTCACAACCTCACTTTCCTTTCGAAACTGTCGCTGGACCACAACCGCATCTCCAGTCAAACCCTGGACAGCTCCACGTTCTCCTGGCTTCACCGATTGGAGACCCTCCAGCTTGGGAACAACAATCTGAAAGACATTGACGGCTCCTGGTTTCAAAACTCTAGTGCTTTAAAAACACTTCAGCTAGAGGGGAACCTCTTTACAGTCTTGAACTCCACCACCTTTGCCCACGCGAACCTAAGGAACCTTGAAACGTTGGACTTGTCCGACAACCTCGTCGTTTACGTAGGCAGCGATAGCTTCCGAGGACTGCCTCGTCTCCACAGCCTCGATCTGTCCCGAAATCATCTGCGCACCGCTCCGGATGCCTTCTCATACCTGTCGGGGCTCTCAGTGCTGAACCTTGAGTTGAATCGCTGGAGCTGTACGTGTGAGTTGAGAGAGCTGGCCTCGTTCCTCAACAGCTACATTCAGGCTCCTGAGAAAGTGTTGTACAATGGAAAGAGGATGGTGTGTGTGAACACAGCTAACCCAGCTGTGCAGACTGTGCTGGAGCTGACTGACGCCAACTGTGTCCCGCCAAACAGGAATATCACAGTGGAGGTTGTGGCTAAAAGTAATAACACTTCCCAGCAATACATTCGAAATGTTGCCATTGCCATTGTGTTTTCATTTTTCGGTGAGTATCTGCAAAAGATTGATACCAAAACATGTTCATTATAGAGTCAATGATGCTTTATAAATTTGTTCTATTCATTTGATTCAGGTCTCTTAATGTATTCAAAATAAAGATTAAAATAATTTTTACATTTTTTAAAAGAAAAATGTTTGGCATAGCAATTTATTATTTTTAGTGTTTTTGAAAGAAGTCTCTTTTGCTCATCAAGGCTGCATTTATTTGATCAAAAATACAGAAAAACTGTAATATTGTGAAATATTATTACAATTTAAAATAGTGGTTTTCTATTTTAATATACTTTAAAATATTTTATTTCTGTGATGCAAAGCTGAATTTTCAACATCATTACTCCAGTCTTCAGTGTCACATGATCCTTCAGAAATCATTCTAAAATTATGATTTATTATAAATGTTGGAAACATGAAGTGATATCATAGAGCCTTGCAGACCCTTGTGACTGTGTGTCATGGTTAATCAGTCTCTTAAATATTTGATCATTTTAGTACATTATCATTTTAGTTCAGCTTGTGGTGCAACTGCTCAGAAAATGAATGATATTTATGAATTAATAATTTACAAAAAGGTTTAATTTGTTAACATTAGTGAACTACCAGCCTGGTCTCATTGTTAATACGTAAGTATTAATACGTTTTTTTTCAAAGATAGAAAACGTACTTTTTGTACATTTCATAGATCCTGAAACGTATAATATGGACGTATCTGCAACATTTAAACGTAACATAATTACGTTTTTTTCAGCTACAAAACGTTAACTGTTTACGTATATTTCCTATCATACAGATATCTGTATAATTTCCCTTTTACCATTTTATTGATAAATGTGAGATCCCTTAACCCTACTTCTAAACCTAAACATACCCATTTTATACAGAATATAAAAAGGATAAAACGTAATGGACAGAGGTGTGTAGGGAAATGGCAGTTTTATTAACAATACAGCATTAAAATATATTTTGAGCCACTATAGTGGTAGGATTATATAATCCTACTCCTAATTTACCCCTAAACCTACCCATAACCATTCCTTAAAACTACGTAGGCTACAATTATAAAGAAAAACATAACAGACAGACAATTATAATCACAATAATGTATTTATTGCGAAAATGTCAAAACCGGTACCAAAAGTCGTTCACATCATTATGTGTTCTCTCTGAGTAGAATTTAAGTTATTAATCCATAATCCGGTTTCGGATCGCACTGTGAAGGCGCGCGCGCTTCTCCATTTCAAATGTTGCACACCGACTGGAACACGGAATGTCGCAATTATTCACAAAGCAGGCGAGAGCCAATGAGCGTTTGATTTCCCTGCCGTAAAACATGTCGTAACGCTTCTTCATGGCGCAATTTTTTTATTTGAATTCATCACGAGCGCGGGATTTGACGTTTACGGTCGGTGATGAGAATGGAGATGAAGATCGCTGGATAAAGGGCTGAATTTGGATCTGTTTCTTGCAAACGTATGGATTCTAAAGATTTGGATTACATCAAGCTAATAAAATGTATGTCTTTTGTGAATTTATGCTGTGTTTTGGTGTATTATGGTTCTATAGGAGAAAACGCATTTTGTGTCTCACGGTAAATAAACTATATTACAAAATGGTTAAAAAAATTAAGAAGGTAATGTTATTTTAAAGGGTTTAAAGTGTAGTCTTGTTTAAAACAATGTAAGTTAACTTAGGCTAATCTTCTGAAACGAGTTTGCAGCAGAAGGCACGAACAGAGTGAAATGTTATTATTTCTTAAATGAGTAAACTGCATTTAATAAATGCGACTGAAAACGTAATTGATAAGACAGTTGAAAGCAATAGAGTCAAAACATTAATGCCACGATTTTAATAAGCATAAATAGGAACAGGTACAAATTTGTACGTCGGTAGAGTCCATACGTAAATATTTTACGTTTTAGTGCTGTAAATACGTCAGTATTATACGTTTCTGAGTGTACAAAACGTAAGTAAATGTGCGTGTGGTAGAACTACACTTAACGTAAAATACACACGTATTCTCATGAGATCACGTTGGAACTACATAAACTAATGAATGAACAATACTTCTACATCATTTATTAATCCTAATGTAAATCTCAATATTTACTAATACATTTTTTAAGACCAAAAGTTGTATCTGTTAACATTACTGAATGCACTGTGAACTAACATGAACATGTACATTTTTATCAACTAACATTAACAATGGTTAATAAATGCTGCAAGAATATATTGCTTATTCATGTTAATTAATGCCTTCAACTAATTTATATATTTATTTATTTATTAATTAATACATTACTTTTATAATTTCCTGTTATAAATAAATAATTCATTTAAAAAAGAATGTTAACCAATGAGACCTTATTGTAAAGTGTTACCATAATTTATGATATTATTTAAGTAATTATTGCTTTTTCACTGATTATTTTTTTTTTAAAATTAAATAATTAATAAAATGTTTCTACTCATATTCAAGTTAAATCCAATTAATTTTTTACTTGATAGTTGATTGATACCACATGGCAAAATTCATAAAATAATATTAATGGTGAAATTACCATGAATACAAAGAGTACAATAACTTTGTACATGTGTTTAAAACTATAAAAGATTTTGCCTTTTATTTATTTCATGGAGTCACTTCATCGGTTCTGTTTTGAATTGTAGGAGGTGTTGGGATCACCCTGGGAATGATTGCCATTGCATACCACAAACTCAGTAAGAAATTTAAACTTGCTCAGGAGGAGTGTAGAGCTGAAGAAAGGCACACGTCCAGCCCGGAAACAGCCCAGTGGAATTTCTGCGAAGGCAAGGACACACTATCCATGAGCCATGCGCTCTACAACAGCAACTACAAATCCCATCAGCCCTGCAAGGGAGAAGACTCTCCTTATCTGGGATCAGACGCTCAGGAGAATCATTTCACCTGCCACAAGTGCAGCTCCACAGCCCTTGCGGTAGGAAAGAACAAAAGAGAGATTGTCCTGCATGGAGCCAGTCATGTGGGTGAACAGCTGGCGAATCAACGCCAACATAGAGGGAATGATCAACATTCTGTGTTGCAACTAAGGAGCAAAGGTAAACTAGCAAGCACACCATTTCTTATGAAGTGTTTTTAATAACCTCTGCCTCAGCAGACACTTCAGAACAGACCCACGAATATAATCACATCCTTGCTAATATTTTCTAAAATATAAAAGCAGCTATTTTCATTTTTGAAGACCCATTTACACTCTAACCTACCATAAAGAATTTTCTTAGATGTATTTACCAAAAAAACATAAAACTATGGGTGTCAATAGAATAATTACTAATGATTTACCTAATAATTTCCAGTATTTAGCAGTGTTATGTTAATATTATTTATATACCATTATATTTCAATTAGTCTTTATTTCTTATTTTAGTTTAAGGTTTGGTAATTGTGTTATGTCCTTTTGTTATTTTGTCAGGTTATTTGTCACTTTTGTCTTTATTTCAGTTTTAGTTTATTTTTATATCTTACTTTTATTTCAGGTTTAGTAATTCTAGTACTTAAACTTCAGCTTACTTTGTTTCAACAATTTTTTTTTTCACCTAATAATCACATTTTATTTTATGTCAGCTTTATTTTAACTTTGAATTTAGACCTTTGTAAATTACATAAATGATTATTAAATATAAATCCACATAGGTATATAAATCTACCAAGGCCCGATTTCACAGACAGGGCTTAGATTAAGCCAGGATTAGGCCTTAGTTTAATTACAGCACTTAAGTAGCTTTTATAAATGTGCCTTAGAAAAAAACACATGATGAGCATCTTGAGACAAAACAATGGCACTGATATATTTTAAGATTAAAACAGTTAAAGCAGCTCAAACATGCATTTTAGTCTGGGACTGGGTTTGAGCCTTGTTTATGACACGGGCCGGCCAAATATCTTTTGAATCAGGTCATTAAACAACCCCATAGTAACCGCATAGCAACACCTTGGCAACCATTCAGTGGAGGCATCTAATTTATTTCGTTTTTATATCACTACACTCATTCTCAAATGTCTGTCTTAAAATATTTCTGTGTTTTATTCACAGACACAAGTGGACGGGCACACAATGAGAGCAGGTCAAGAGTTCCAACTTCTTCCCAACGTCGTGGGGGTTCGAACAACATCTCAGCTGTCAGAATACGCCAGCTGGCCCTCAGTAATCATTTCTCAGCCCTCCAGAGAGGCACATTCAGACCCCCAGACCAAATCCACAATGAAGTAACTCAAGGACATCACTCACTATTAAAACACCAGGACGAGGGCGTTGGCGCTCGGCCGATTTACCAAACCATCAGCTGTCTGCACTGTCACCAGACTTATGAATACAGACAAGCTGGAAGTAACAAACAGAACTTTCCATTTACAAATCACTCGCAGAACACTGGAGCACAAATGTATGACACTATGCTATACAGAGACATCTTGGGTTATGACAAGTCAAACGCTGGGAGACGTGGTGAGAGTCAAGCTGGTGAGCTGGGGTTTAAGTTAGCTTCTCAAAGGAGCGTCACTTTTGATCTAGCTGGGCCCGAGGAACGTGTCCTCACCACAATGGCTGACAGACACAAAAAAGAGAGTAGGATAAAGAGCTCTAAAACATCTGCACAGAAAAGCCCTCGAAAGCTGGGTAGGACTAAGAGCAGCACACAAGGACAATTAAAGACCCAGAAAACCAGAGGACGAGCAAAGAGGACACTGAAAGTTAAATTAAATTTAAACCCCCTTCGAAAAAACAGAGTTCATCCAAAGTCCATTGATGAAGAAAATAATGAAGACAAGATGTCCAAAAAGGCTTCTAAGGAAAAACTGAGAAGCAAAAAGGACAAAAAAGATCTCCAGAGAAAAGACAAAACTAGCAAAAAATCTAAAGACAACGCTGAGGGATCAGGAAATAAGGAAGAGGAAGACAACTCCGAAATGAAACGCACTAAAAAAGGAAACAAGGATTCAACGTCCATGTCTAAGGATACAGATGAAGTCACTAAAGAAAGAGGACAAGAGCAACAAAGCTGTATTCCTGTTGAGGAGGAAACTCCGTTAGAGTCTGTCTTCGGCAGTAGATCTGAAGCTCAAACGGCATCAACACTCAGTTTTACTCTTCCAGGTGAACACAACGGTCTTACGGCTCCATCACACCCTGGTGTTCTGGATGCCACTGACACTCAGCGGCTATCCAATCCAAATATTGAACTCCCTGAGAGTGAATCCGCTGCTTCACAGGATGTGGTGGATCAGTCCAACAGTTCAGACCTGATGAGCTCTGCTGCACCTGTCATCCAAGAATATGTGTCTTCAGCCGAGGGCTCACCAAAGAGGAAGTTAAGACTCATTCTACCTGAAAAAACCTCCAACAGGCCACAAACGGCACTTGATAAGAAAATCAGATAGCGTTATTCTTTTCTGATAATGTACCACAGATAACATGCACTGTTCATTGCTATGAATTACTGATAAACATTTTGACTTTTATAATGTGCAGTCTTATTTTATTTAAATTATTTATATTTTATTATACACTGAAAATGTTGTATCCTTGAAAATCCTTGTTGTATGATTTACTTTTTAACAATTTTCCCTCCGAAAATGCTAGTAAATTCCACAAATAATTACAAAACAATGGCAAGTAACATGTGGAATTAAATGTGAAATTATTTTTCTTATCTATGTATCATACAATCAAGCCTGCAATGCTACAGAAAGTCTCATTTCGGTTACAAAATAAGTATGAGGAGTTTGTTGTTTAATGTAGGCATAGAGTTAATGATCGCTTCGTTTAACCAAAGAAAGTAAAAAAAAAAAATCCACAGTCATTTTCTTGCAAACAAGATGACAAGAATACAAAGTGCGCCATTTTATGGTCTGCAGATAAAAGACAGTTTGGACCTTAGAAAAGAAAACATGACGCTCTGGTAGAGTCACTGTGCAGCTTATGCACGTTGAGTGAACATTTAGAGATCCGATACTGCAAAACGATGGACGACAAAGAAGAAAAGAACTGCAACAATGAGGATGATGAAGAGGAAGAAAGAAAAGAACCAAAAACAATTCTGTGGATCTTTACAAGAAAGCAGTTCATCATGTTATGTATTGGTATCGGTCTGATAGCACTTCTCGTCATTATTTTAACTTTAGTATTTGTGATCAGGAGATCAGGTATGAAGTCTCTCCAG
Source organism: Tiaroga cobitis (assembly GCA_030578255.1). Taxonomy (NCBI): domain Eukaryota; kingdom Metazoa; phylum Chordata; class Actinopteri; order Cypriniformes; family Leuciscidae; genus Tiaroga; species Tiaroga cobitis. The sequence continues at coordinate 24,667,488 of CM060592.1, forward strand.
TGTTTATAGTACATAACATTGAATATTGATTGATGTAGAGTTCAGAATGTGTCCATATGCAACACCATTTATCAGGTAGCCTACATAATTATGAAACGGTGCATTATGAATAAGTAAGTAAATTGAGAGAAAACGATACTGATTTATCTATGTTGTTCAATTTGTGGATACTGCTTGTGCATGATCTCAGATTCTTCAGTCGACGTGGACATGGAGCCTTTCCCAACTGGTGGAGACATGCTTGACTTTCTTCTCCAAACTGGAGAAATTCGGGAGAAAGATGGTCTTTATGCAACATGGTATCACTCAGCCAACAATAAGTCTGAGATGAACAAGGCCTTGAACAGTAAGAGTTATCTGTTGTTTTATCTTAACACCTTTGTTCAAGGTTGCGCTTCTGTCCATTCAGTTATCAGTTGCGTAATAATAATAATAATAATGAAACATATTTCTGTAAACTTATATCTATTTACAAAATGGAACATATGACTGCCCAACTCGCATTTTCATACAAAGGTGGACACCTATTAGTATATAAATTGAGGCATTGAGGGTGAACTGATCGGTGTGAAGCTTTTACTTATTCCCTGTTGTATAAAATTTCATTTTATTATTGTATAGTGTTTTATGCATTTTCTTTTTCACTTTTTCTATTTCTCTATCTCTTTTATGTGGGCCACCGTTGTTGTCAAGGAATGTTTAGTTCGTTGTTGAAATTTGTTCAAATGTATAAAATATATATTTTTTTAAATGTACGTGTAAATATACACAATCTATGTTAAGAGCTCTGATAGTGATAACAAACTCTCCAGGTGACATGGTGTAATGAAACACTATTAAAAACTTTGTTTGTACATTACAGGTGATGTATTGATCCTGGAGGCTGATATAAATGTACAAGGTCATAATACAGCCAATGAAACCAATATTCCCATCATGGCCCATCCACCGGACATATACAGTGACAACACTCTGGAGGACTGGCTGGATGCTGTACTCAAATCAAAGAAAGGTGAACAACCTGGAACATTAGTATCTGATTTTATATACAGAAGACATGGTGAGCATTGCTTTGTTGTGTTCATCCTTCATTAGGGATAAAGCTGGATTTTAAGAGTATTAATGCTGTGGAGCCCTCATTGGATCTGCTGAGAGAGAAACACCAAATGGGGATCAACCGCCCAGTGTGGATAAATGCAGATATTCTTCCTGGTCCTAATGTTCCTGATTTCTGGCCAGTGGTCAATGCTTCTGAGTAAGAATGTATTAAATATCTCCTTTTATTTGTAACACTTGAATGCGGTTCAGTTTACTTTGTGAATTCGGCCAGTGGCTCTCACTTTGTTGGTACAGTAATGATAAAAATGTTTACATAAAGCTCTGTAAAACTTGGATTTTTTTCAACACAATGTTGTAAGTACGTCCCATCTGGTAATCGGAAATAGTTCTATACACACTTGTGGTCTTCAAGCCCACTTGAACACTTGGGCCAAACACAGGAAATACGTTATGTAAGTAGACAAAGACTACAAGTGTGGGTACATACCGGGACAGGCCCTCTGTAATGGTTAATTTTAGGTTTTATTTTTATAACCAAAAAATGACTGTTACCAGAAAATTCTGGGGACCAGAAATTGTTTGCTTGGGTAGTTGTGTTTTGTCCCTGAATGAAACAGTGTGTTTGGATGAGTGAATAATTCAATGACTCACTCATAAAAACAGGCAGCTGTTTCTTCCTGGAACAAATTGGTTGAATGAAGGGTTTAATGAATAGCTTAATTCACTCATATAGACAGTCACTTATCGCCATGTACTGGCGTGACTACATAACATACAGAAAGAGTCAGTGAAAAATCCCCACTAAGTCTGAAACCTGCAAACACAGGCAAGTGGAGTGATACAAAGAGTGGAAAAACAACTTAGACTATTTGGAATGATATTCGGAACATCATAACTAATTCTGTGACCTGTTGATTGCTTAATGTTGTTTTTCAGTTGCTGACCTTTTATACTTTTATTACAAGGTTTTTTGAGTTCATTCAGCTGAAATTTCCTGACGTCACCATCTCTCCAGGATGGAAGGTTCTTTATCTTTCCATCCTCCCCAATGTGACATACACGCGCAGTATGGTGGAGCAGATGTACTCTACTGTAAGACACCTCCCTCAGAAAATCACCTTTCCTGTCCATGCTTTGATGGCCAAGAATGGGTGGCCACACCTGAGCTGGCTGCTCAGCCAATCTTCAAGGTAACTCAGTTACTTCAGTCGTTTAAGTAAAAAAAAATATGATGATGATGATGTTTATACTGTGACTTGATACATTCTGATACAGGTTTAGTTTAACACTGTGGCAAGGAAAGGAGAACCCCACTGTGAATGATCTTCTCTTCATCAGAGACAACAGCAACCCTCAGCGCATCTATTATGACATCTATGAGCCTGTGCTCTCACAGTTCAAAGAAGCTGCAAGTGAGTGACTTCATGGTTTTGAATATTACACCTTAGATAGTGTAGCGATGCACAATATATGGTAGCATATTGGTTATCTGCCGATATTAGAGCTGTTTTTACATTAGATTAACTTTGCCGTTATCTAACTCTCTTAAAAATAAAAGTCCTTTATTGGCATCTGTGGTTCCATGAGGAACCGTTAACATCCATGGAATCTTTCAATTACACAAAAAGGTTAATTGTATATTGGAAAAATGTTCTTTAGATTATTATGTTCTTCACACTAAGAAAAACAACTTAAGAACTGATCACTGAATGATTCTTTGAGGAACCCAAAATGGTAGCAGAAATTTGGACGCACCCTAGCGGAAGCAAATTTTATTTTGCAGCCAGGGTGGTCTAGCAACTCTCCGTTGGCTTTCGAGCTGGAAAAACCCAACCTAGTCAGGCCAATCACATCGTGCATAGAGCACAGTAAAATAAATGGACACAACGACCCCATAGACTTCAACGGAGAAAAGTGAAGTCAATTAGAAGCACTCACTTCCTGATGGCTGAGCGTACTGCACAGCCTCAAACTGAGCTTGACGACGGAGATGTGACGTGAGCAACCTGTCTGACAGCTGTAAGTCTTCTAGTAGCTGTGCCAAGAGGAATCTGAATCATTCCCTTACGAATCTTGCAGAGACTGAGAGCGTGAGTAGGAGCTGTCCAAGAGCTAGCAGCGGGAGCAACTTTATGACTCTCTATGGGCTTCTCCCTCGACTTTATGCCTCCACGTCCCCCCGATTGCCCGCGAGCTTCTCCTCCTGTCTATACGGTAATTTCTCTACTGTGCGACAGAGAGTCGCGTGTAATGACGCAATCGTTAGCCTATTTTTACAAAAACTGCTTCTACGGGGCCATAATGTAAGATACAAGGTAATGGAGCCTTTTATACAATCTTGTGGGGTTTTTTTAATAAACAATGGGCAAATGGAGTCTTTAAACGCCTCAGATGTAAAGTTATTCGCTGTCAAAGTGACACCAAAATGAATGGGAGTCAATGGAATGCTAACAGCAGGTGAAGGCTTGTTAGCCAATGGCGGCCCCAGGGGAGACTTCAGTTTCCGGCTGGTGGATTACCCCCTTAGTATAGAGTCGGCGGGCGGGCTTAACATAATGACGACAGAGTTGCGACGGTTCCCTACTACTTGAAAACAAAGAATGGCTGCTGCTGCTGCTGGCGAACAGCGTTTTTTTGGCAGCGACTCTGGAGGACTTGGAGTTAAGCTTTTCTTTAAGAAAAGAACATAGAACGGCACTTAAGTCATTCTTAAAAAAGGAAGATGTGTTCGTACATCTTGTGCAGATGTGTTCGTTTTGCCAGACACTGCAAAAGTTTAATCTATTAACTACCTCCGCTGGTGGGAAAACGCTCTGGTTGGTTGTTGCGCTATCCTATTGCGTGCAGAGGGAATTTGAAAGACAACTGTTTATCCCGCCCCTCGGATTGAGCTCTGCCAATGGTGAGTTCCCAGACCCAACATCTTGATGTGGGTCTGGCTTGCCAGGCTACCAAAATGGTTCTTCGATGGCATTTCGAAAACCCCCTGTTGAAACTATTATTTTTAAAGGGGTCCTATTATACTTTTTCACTTTTTCAACTTTAGTTAGTTTGTATGTTGCTGTTTGAGCATAAAAAGATCTGCAAGGTTACAAAGCTCAAAGTCCACTCCAAAGGGAGATGCTTTATTTAAAGCTGCATTCCGTAGCTTTTTTGGGGTTAAAAATTATCCAAAATACATATTTGAGAAAATACATAACCCGCCAGTGTTCAAAACTATCTGCTTGCCTTAGCTCGATTCAAAGCGGTAAGCTGGTAATAATCTTTTTAACTCCAGTGGTACTGGTGGATTTTCGCGGGAGATTCGAGCATTTCTTTGAGTCATTACGTCACATCTGTACTGAAGGGTTGGTCAAAATCCCTTGCCTCTTCAAATACATCTATAATCATAAATCCTTTTGGATGCTTATATACTTCCTTATAAAAAATCAATAATCAAATATATTCATTATCACATACTTATTTTTATATTCTTTGTGCTTGTGAAATTATATTTTCTTAAATGCATGTGATGGAAGTAACCAGTTTCTTTTAGGTGCATTCCAATCTTACTTTGAGATTGCACGTAGTACACGCAGGACACGAAGGCCATGTAACCCACAAGGCCGTTTGTCTCTTTCTCTGGTATCAGAAGAAAGGTTAGAGGGTCCTAAAGGCAGCGTGGACACATATGATCCTTCGCTGGACAGATGGTCAAGCTATATTGAGCGTTACTATTGAACTTTAATTGTTGTATTAAAGTGTATTCTTTCCAGTATATTTCCTTCCTTGGGAGTAAATGCCAGTTATCTGTTTTTCTCCCAAACGAGTGAATGTTTTAGCATTATGTTTTGGTATACTTAACTGATAGTAAGGAGCTCAGACTCTCTTCAGCCTTGATGGGAGCTGTTATTTGCTAGTGTCTGTTATTTGTGTGTGTGCGTATGACATTCTATGTAGGTTCTGGACGTTCGGACCAGACAACCCGGCGCCCTGCTCTAACCGGCGAGGCCACCACAGACCTAAGTCTATTGAGTGGACGACAACTATCTTTATTAATGGCGATAGGCACTCCTATCTCCTCACATGTGTTAAATTGTTTAGGCTCTTAATGTTTCTTAGCCAATGAGAATCATTCAACCTGTAAGCAATGACGTAGCTTAGACCTTGGAAATGGTATAACTGCTGTGATCTTTGTAACTGTAAGGGAGGCGGCCTACGAACTCCTGTGTGAGTCTTGAAGCTGACTTCTGCTGATGAAACTGCAAACTATCTTCAGTAAAACTTTTCTTTAATTTTTTATAATTCTGACTCCGGGTCTTCATTCTTCATATCTGGTTCTGGGTCTTTAACTGTACACCCCCTTACAGTTATGGTGGAGGATGCGGCAATTATTCTTTGGTGACATCCCTGGCTAATCAACAAACAAGGTAGTAATTTTATTATTTGGTTAGGGCTATCTGATTGGGAGAGATTTTGAAGGGGAGCGGGAGAGCTTCACTCCGATGAGGAGAGTGAAGATTAATTATACTGAAGGTTAAAGTATAAAAGGAAGTCGCTGATAGCATTGTTTAAAGTTTTAACAAGAGCAGACAGCGCAAGCGAAGCGTGCTCTGTGGGGGCCCCATTGGGCATTGTTGGTATAGCAACACCCCAGCAGAGTACGTCCCTGGATTGTAGGTCCAGTGGCACCGAAAACCTGCTCAATCTCTTCCATCTCAGATAGGGGATCCCCGAACTTAGTGAAGTGAATCAGGCAGTTAGGGATACTAACAATAATAGGGTTGTTTGCCAGGGATGCATCAGGAACGATTCCGAGAGAAAAAAAAAAAAAAAAAAAAGAAGTTGTGACCCAAATTGGCGTGGACCAGTATATGTAACTGTGATTTTGGAGTATACTTTGCAGTTTCATCACGCAGAAGCCAAGCTGTGTTGTTAAAAGATCGCCGCCTCCATTTCTGCAATAACTTCAGGTGAGTATGAACCATGATTAAGATATGGCAGTCCTGAAACAAATAGTGAGACAGGAAAGCAAACGCTGTTAGCAGCTGTGCTCTGAAGCCCTCACTTCAAAGAAATTTGCAGAAATGATTAAGTAAATGGTAGTCAGTATTTTGATTCTGATTGGAAATTTAAACAACTTGACTGGCTACAAACAAATAAAGAAACTGGAAAATTTTAATGTTTAGCCTCGTATTGCTTACGATGATTACAAAAAGCAAGTGAAGTAAATTCTGGGTCGGGGATAATTTCCCTCGACAAGCGACTAAAGTTAAAAGGAAACTTTGTGAAAACAACTTACAATATTTTGAGCATTTCCATGCAGCTTATGAAAATTAATGTTCTGCCAATGATAATGATGAAGATTATGATTTGGCTATTATGATTAAATCCGCCACTGGTGGACTGTAAAAGAATACAGAGAACTGCTTATCAGTGGCTCTGTTTGCATTCCTGAATGGGACACACACTGCTTCAAGAGTGTGCAGTAAGTGGAGCCGACAGAAGGTGTTTAAAAATGTGATAGTGACAAATTCCTGGTATTAATGTGGGTTTGAAAGTTGATCAGTGTTTAAATGAAGACATTAACATTTTTCGTCTGAAAAATAAGAGATAAAAAACAAGGTCAAAAGATTGAAGTCTTAAAGTGAATCTTGTTGAAGAAAAGTAATTTTTACAAGTGAATTGATGAACACTAGTTGATGTAAAATTAATGACTCCAACAAATGTGAGTTGCAAAATATATCAAAGTAACTAAAAGGATGATTGTGTTATAATTAAACATTTTAAAAAGGTTTTAGATGATATAGAGAGACTTATCTCACAGATGATTTACAATAACTGCAAAAGTATCACAAGCAGATAGGTCTAGCCTCGTCAAAGTTAGTGTGAATCCTAATTGGAGATGCATAAACTCCAAGAGAAAACTTAAGTCAAATATTAAACTATGGTTGAGAACTTGACACTAAAATCAAGATTGAGAAATGTGAAACATTATTTAGAACTAAAATAATTATTTTTATTGAAGATCAAATAAGCAGAAGCAGGACTGGATTAACAGTTGCTGAATGCTGATTAAACAAACAGCTTGAAAAGTTGACCATGAAAGAACTAGAAGCTGATGTTTTGCTTTCAAAAGATAAGTTTGTTATTGGCTGTAATGAAACAGTTTGCTTATCTGGATCTGATGTGTACTGTGGCTGAAACTGCCAGTGCAACAGAGACTCAATCTGAGTGGAAATTTGTAATGTCTAAATAAAGACAACTATAAAAATTATGTTTATTTGGAAACACATGTAATTTCTGGCAAATATGCCTTAAGCTGGGATAGAGTTATAGGATGGTAGATAAAAGTTTGATGTTAGAAGTTTATGAGAGTGCAGTGTGCCAGTCCTGAATGTCTCAGAGTCTCTCTCATTCAATGTCAGCTAAAAGCTGTTATCTGAGCCTGTCATTAGTGATAATAAGCTATTTGAATTAAAACACAGTGTTTCAGTTGAAGAATCATAGACACAGAGATGTTTAAAGAAACAATTGCCATAAAGGGCAATTTGTATTTGTAAATGTTTTAAATGTAAAACTGAATGACTTTAAAGAAGTCTTTAAAATAATAATACAGACCTTAAACTATAGAAGTGACATCTTTGATTAGGTTATTTTAGGACCAGTAACTTCTTTGTCTGATCTTAGTCCCCACCATGAAACGGGGGTGGGCCGACGCCTTCGGCTACAGAAACTCTACACTGAATGTACGGTTGTGATCTAAATCCACTGAGTAGCTAGGTTGCTGCTTTTAAGATGGTTAATGGATTTAAGTGATTAAATACTGTTGTTATTAACCTGTCTCCCTGTGTTACAACTATTAGGCAGTCCGAATGGCCCTGGTGACTCTTGATTGTGTCTTTCCTAAGCTCCAGAGAACAACAGATTTTGTTGAAGAAAACGGTCAAAGATTCTGTGATGGGAAAGAGCGGTTACCAGTGGGCACGAGTGACCATCCCAGTGACGGGTAAGACCTTCTTTGGCCAGACAGGGGGCAACCTAAGGCAGGGGGGTCACGTAAAGTCACTGGGCATTTCCTGAATGGAGATGTTTTATGTGAGACAGGTATGAGAGTTGAGCAGGAGCTGTGAGGCCAGCAGCGTCCTTATGCCGTTAAGGGGAGATGACGCGGTGACGAGTTACGGCATGTCTCCCCAATAAAGCAAAGCTCCTCTATACCACTCACCAGAAGAAACCGCATTAGTTGTATGGCTTGTTTTTCATTGTGACAAGCGTCTGCAAATATGCCAGGGGAAAAAGGAAACACCCTGATGGAGGTTATAGATAAAGAGCTAACAGGAATGGGCTTTCGGGGTTCAGTCGGGGCCATGAAGTGATTCCCATTAGTTGTTGTGGAGACAGTAATAAAACTTTTTGATGTCGGTTGCCTTATGGGCAAGGAAAATTATAGTGTTGAGTTTGAACTAGTATGTCTAACATAGTTTTAACTTCTGAAGGTCGTTAGACATGGTGGTGACTAAAGATGAAGACAGTTTTTGTAGATTCAAGAAAAGTCTGGCTAACAAAGGTGAATGGTCAAAGGTTCATAGTGAGAGAGACTGCTTGAGTGAAGGAAAGGATGGTAACTGTGTCTGTCTTTCTGTCATTGGCCTGCAAAAGAAAGCTTAAACAAAATAATGTTAATGAACCAAAACAACCCAGCTGACCTTGTTAAAATCAAATGAATAATGAACAGGCATGCTTTGAAACTGGTTTAGGGACCATGTAAAATTAGATAGAAGCTACAGGAAAATGGAAAGGTTAAAATCTTATTTAAAATTTAAATCTTTTAGCAACAATATAAAATATATGAATATGAGAATATGAGCAGTTCATAGTCAGGTATGAATGTGTTGGTGACTGTGCGTCATGTCTTGTATGTGTTAGTTTGGGGTACTATTATTTCCTGATTTTAAGGATATTGTGTCATTAACTTCTGGAATTAGTGTTTTATCATTACAGATGGGTTAAGTAAAATGACAAACTTTAAAAAAGTTGATAATTCTGAGTCAATCTGATGAAAGGACAATGCAGAACATGGGACGAGCTTTAATTGGAGTGGTTTTCCAGCTCTGTCTGGTATTGGTAATTATGAATGCTTTTGTCATTTATGATATTGATCTGAATTACTCTCTGGATTAGTATTTTATATAAATTGGAATTGTAAAGAAGATTGCTGTCCATTATGGGGTAAAACTCTTGTCTAAATTCAACTGAGGGTCTAAATTTAAATAGACAACTAGGCGGGATCATAAGGATAAACGTAGGAAAAAAAAAAACATACATATATATATAGACTTGACGGCAGAGAGACAAAGTGACACATTGGCTAAGTCACTATCCAAATTATCCAGAGTGAGCTCCCTCATTTTTATTGAAAGGCCGGAGGGCGAACAAAGGAGGAGTGAATATAACTTCTAAAAAGAAAAGGTTTTATTTCTCAATCCATTAAATGGATGTATGACATTAGATGTCTAAGAAAACAGCTATATGGCTGTCTTAGGGGTTGGGATCTGAGTAACATAATATTTTGGTTTCTGTGAAACTGTAAAGATAAGTGGGACTGAGACAATACTGCTAATATTATTATTTTTTTATGTTTGTAATATACTTACAATGTTCTAATAATCTTTAGACTAACTATTTGATAGACAAATACTGTATGGAAGTCAAATTAAGTTTAAATGGTATGAAAAGTGAGTTTCAAAATAAAAATAATAAGGCATTGTATGATTAACAGGGATTAATGTGATATAAAGATAAGGAATGAACAAAAGCTTTATTAAGCAGAATGGGGAACAATTCTATATTTTAGACTGAAATGATGATGTGAATTTGTTTTATTTTATTTCTATTTTTGAAACAAACAAAAAAGGGTATAAGATGTTATACAATTAAAATGGTACATGCTATGTGACCGTAAACTGAAAGATGATTTCAGTAAAGACTTAAAATGCTTACATCGATTATTATGGGTCTTAATTATTAATATTTTATTTTTGTTGTTGTTTATTTTTAGTTAGATAACCATTGTGTTTTGAACCTAAAGGGTCTATAAAAGGGGTAGTGAAAATAATGGATTCACCATCCAACTTTGTTTATAATAAAAGGATTTGGAAATCATAGTTTTATAAAAATAAAAATAAAAACCTAGTGCATATATTCTGGTATTCATGATTATAGACAATGTCTTCATTTAGGATCTGAGTAGTGACTGTGGATCTAGGCCATGCTAGGAATACAGCAACAGTGCTTGCTTATTTAGCCTGGCTTCCAGAGAATAAATATGTACTTGTTTCGTAATCAGTTATGTGTTTTATAAAAATTTTAACCTGACTGATAAACTGAGGAAGAATTACATTGATGTCCTGTTGTGAGTGGAAGGTGGGAGAACCTCTTAATGGGGACTGGAATTTTTAGTAACCAGCATGTCCGTGACGAGGTGAAGAGACAAGTGTGACCCGTCAGGGGAGCATGCGTCACCACTCCTCCCTTCCGTAGTGACCTCACTGGTTAGACCAGACGTGGCGGTATTGGACCCCACATTGGTCTAAAACGGGGGACTGAAGGGTTGGTCAAAATCCCTTGCCTCTTCAAATACATCTATAATCATAAATCCTTTTGGATGCTTATATACTTCCTTATAAAAAATCAATAATCAAATATATTCATTATCACATACTTATTTTTATATTCTTTGTGCTTGTGAAATTATATTTTCTTAAATGCATGTGATGGAAGTAACCAGTTTCTTTTAGGTGCATTCCAATCTTACTTTGAGATTGCACGTAGTACACGCAGGACACGAAGGCCATGTAACCCACAAGGCCGTTTGTCTCTTTCTCTGGTATCAGAAGAAAGGTTAGAGGGTCCTAAAGGCAGCGTGGACACATATGATCCTTCGCTGGACAGATGGTCAAGCTATATTGAGCGTTACTATTGAACTTTAATTGTTGTATTAAAGTGTATTCTTTCCAGTATATTTCCTTCCTTGGGAGTAAATGCCAGTTATCTGTTTTTCTCCCAAACGAGTGAATGTTTTAGCATTATGTTTTGGTATACTTAACTGATAGTAAGGAGCTCAGACTCTCTTCAGCCTTGATGGGAGCTGTTATTTGCTAGTGTCTGTTATTTGTGTGTGTGCGTATGACATTCTATGTAGGTTCTGGACGTTCGGACCAGACAACCCGGCGCCCTGCTCTAACCGGCGAGGCCACCACAGACCTAAGTCTATTGAGTGGACGACAACTATCTTTATTAATGGCGATAGGCACTCCTATCTCCTCACATGTGTTAAATTGTTTAGGCTCTTAATGTTTCTTAGCCAATGAGAATCATTCAACCTGTAAGCAATGACGTAGCTTAGACCTTGGAAATGGTATAACTGCTGTGATCTTTGTAACTGTAAGGGAGGCGGCCTACGAACTCCTGTGTGAGTCTTGAAGCTGACTTCTGCTGATGAAACTGCAAACTATCTTCAGTAAAACTTTTCTTTAATTTTTTATAATTCTGACTCCGGGTCTTCATTCTTCATATCTGGTTCTGGGTCTTTAACTGTACACCCCCTTACAGTACACATAAAGAAGGAGTCTCAGCTAGTAGGCTATATTGCGAGTGAGGATGCTGGAGGTGGAGATTTATAGCATTTTCTCACAGCACTTGATATAATTAAACTTATCAATTTGATGGCGGATCCAGAAAGGTTCAAACGTAAATCATCAGTGACAAAAGCAAAAGACTTCGTTCAGACTTTGGAGTGGCTATAGAGAGAAAGAGACTGCAACCGGCCCATGCGAAAACAAGGATACATATCGGAAGGGCTGACGTTGTTAACATTAACAATTTGAGAACAAAGTATAATTTGCACGGTTTTGTGTGATATGATAAGCGATTTTTAGATTTAATCAGCGCCATTTACTGCAATGTCAGAACCAGAACAAAAGTGGATGTTACTTACTTGTTCAGATGACATTTTCATCGGTGAAAATTCTTATGTTGCTCTTACTTCCAAAAAGAATAATCTGTGATTCTGAATGCCAGTATCCACACCGGCACGGTGACTGACAGCCTCACAGTCTCCTCAAACATTGGATTCATTCGTGTCGAAGTACAACTCACGGAAAGTTGATAATTCCGCGAATGACTGAAATTGCAGATTTCGACCAGAGATGGCGACAAAGAGGAAAAACTGCGGACTGCAGCTTTAATATATAATCCACTTTTCAAGAACTACAACGAACGGCTCCTTTGGACGACAGCTCGATTTATCCGGGCTTTATGAAGTCATAATATTCCTCATTAAATAATCCCCACCCACGGAATACACAGAAAAGCGGATGAGGCCTGGATGAGCTGCTGCTGCTATGTCAAAGAGACGCTGGGTTAACTTATTTGTTTGACCTTCCTAAGGCTGATGAACTTAGAATGGGTACAATTTATTTTAAATACTGTTCATGAAAATTATAATCCCGGTGTTTATCTGTGCGCGCACATTTTACAAAGAACGGTTCCAGAACCACAATGCTACACACAAAAGCTTCTCCGGAAATCGAGCAGTTTCCACTTTTTTCGGGACAACCTTTTGTTTGTGGATGAAAACTTGTAAGGATGTCTTATTATTTGTAGTTCCAGCATTTTCTAATAACAGTTCTAAGTTTTATGTTGTTGCTACGCTTGCCTGCTAGCCAATATTAGTGTTGATATAGTGTTGTTTACTGTAGCTTTTGTAAGCTCTCGCTTTTGTAAGGCTGTTCACCGCCCCTTTAGAAAATTAATCATGTTTTTGTGATTGATTGCTGTTTGTATAACCATATTTTTCCGACAAATATCATGATTAAATGGTGGATAACATCGTACCTATAATGTACAAGACAAACATACCACTCTGAAACTTCCTGTGAAATACGTGCTTGCAAAGTCCGTGCATGAAATCCGTTCGGGATGCTCCTCTTGTTTGTTAACATTGTCAGGGTCTGAATCAGGTTTGAAACTGGCATCATTCTTTACGTAGTGCAGAACTCGCGGTTATGGAGGGGCGGGACATTTCCGAACACAAGCACTGCCAATCACAACACACTGCCAGCTAACCAATCACAGCACATTTCGTATTTCTTAAGGACAGGCTTCATCGAAACCGGAACTAAACAATGCATTCGGGACAGACAGGGGATAGAGAGGCTGTAATAATGTAAAAAATGTGAAAAATTATGTTGTTTTTTTGAACAATCAAGCATGAAAGCATACTCTAGTTAGTACATCCCAAAAACATAAATCAATACTTCGTAAAAGGGCATAATAGGGCCCCTTTAAAAGTGAAAGGTCACATTTATCATTGGTTACCATTGCTTCAGGTTTTTCATGAAAATTCGCCATTTTGACCAACAGAAAGCTGCTTGGTTTGAAATTGACTTCTGTGTGAGCCGTACACTAATTGACAGAAAAGCATTTTTTTTGCCGTAAAACTTTCGCAGAAATTTCGCAGTTGTGACCATGCCTGAATACTCATCAAGTCTCAAGTTTCATCAATACTCAAAAAGTCTACTATTTAAAATTATTGATTTTATTTGTGTTTTATTTTTAAGTTATTTAGACAGAATATATAATTGAATTATTTATTGGTAATAGCCCATAACATTAAAATAAATGTAACAATATTTATTTCTTTATTATTATTCATATTTTTCACTTCTCACTTTTGTCCGTAATTTTAATATTGATGCATCCCAAATTGTGTATATCAGTAACACAGGCATCTTGATTTCTCAGAGCTGAGAAACAGACCCAGAAGATTCTATCCAGGTGGAGACATAGTTGACTACTTCAGGCCGGTGAATGGTGATGGACTCAACATCCAGTGGGACACAGTGACTGATAAAGACTATTTGCTATCTTTGCTTGAAGGTGTGAATTTAACAACTTTAGATGGATAGATATTGTGGAAATGCATAGATCTTTATAAATTGGTAATGCAATAATTTTTTTAAAAAAATTTGCAGATAGCCCTGGAGGAATGCTGGTGATCCCAGTATTATCTAGGGTAGGTCAACCAAACATTCCTGTCGTTCAGGGTTCCCAACCTGAGCTTCCTCTTCAGGACTGTCTGGAGCTTATTCTTGCCTCTAAAAAGCCGTGGGGACTCTACTTAAGGATAAAGTCCCAGAATCATCTGAGCCCATCGCTGGAGCTCCTTCGTCAGGCCTATGACAGAGACCTGCTGCACCACCCCACCTGGGTTAACATGGACGTAGCCCACGGAGCTTTCCATATCCACGGCTATGTGATGGGAAAAGAGTTCTTGAGAACCATTGATCAAATCTTTCCATATGTGACCCTGGCTCCAGGTTGGCCTAAAGAGGTTCTCAATGAAGGCTATACACCAGAACTGGTCGAGGACATGGTGCAGCTCTTTCAGGGGGCCTGGCAAGATGTTTCACTGCAGCTTCAGGTCGAGGCACTGGACAGGACTGTGACTGGATTTAAGAGCTTTATCCATGCACAATCACGCTTCTCACTGACTCTAGAGAAGCGGGCAGAGGACAGAGGCCTCAATTCTGGGATTGAAAGCTTAATGTCTATCCGAGCAGTGAACAGACAGCGGAGTTTCTACAATATGTCTAATATATACAGAAAACATGCAGAAAATCTGTTTGTCTGAAAATCAAGATCATATATCTTTGACAAAGACATTGCAAAATGAAAGTCAACCATAATGCTGTTTAGATAGTCCACTGACAAGATAATGTACATAAATGTTCATTGAAAACTTGAGAGATTCCCGGTAATATTTAAAATAAATTCTTTCATGGCTCTATGAATTTAAATTATTAACACTACTTTTTTTTCTTTTTTTTCATACATACGATAGAAATAGGACTTTTAACAAATATTTATTTTAACAAAATTTTCAGTAATTGTCAGCAACTAAATCAGTAAACAGATGCAATTAAATTGTCGTTTTATGAACATCACTGCACCGAAAAATAATACTGAAAAAAAAAAAATAGAGACGTGTTAATGTTCTAAAATGATCTCTCTCTTTTTTCAAAGAGACATATAAGTGTTAGATGTACTATGTAAATATTCTGATTGATCCCAGTGTTAGAAATTAGGTTTATTTTTAAAGTTATTTCAGCATGGATTGCTGTTTTGTGAACCTGTCACAATGTAACAGAGGTTTTGCAAAATGGCTGTTACTGGACCCGACAAAAAAAAAACATTTTTCAATTGTAGAGAGCTTAGTCAATGAAGATAACAACTTGTTTAATTACAAACCTCAGAAAAGGTACAGAAAATAGTCATGTGATACAAATATTTAAAAAATAACCCTTGAGAAAGATTCAGTGAGTGAGTGAACCATTTGACAGAAATTCATTTTAGGCTTATCTGTGACTTGTTGTGACCAACCAGTGTGGAAAATGCATTTCCTCACTGTGTTTATTTTATTGTATTATTTTGCACCACACAGTCTTTCCCTCTCATCACATTCAATTCAAACTGCAACCTCACAATCCAGCTAAAGCATTGGTTTTTCATTCAGTCCTAGTAAAAAATGGATCAATTCTGAATAAGAACCAGTTCTTAATTATGGATTTAAGCAGGAAAAAGAATAAAATGCTGCAAAAGCATTGGATCTGGCCCCTTTAAAAGCATAAACATTTCATGATGAGTTGAGCCCAGCAGCAGCAGGTCATAATGTAGAAGGGGTGAATGCAGGTGTGCTGACTATGTTGTCCAGCAGATACTGGCTGCATGCACAGAAATTTGAGTAGAAACTGGATGAGAGGCCTGCGATGTCAGTGGAGATGTACGGCATCACTTCTGGACTGGCCTGATTATAGTAGGAAATCTGAGAGCAAAACGAGAAACATGTCACACACTTCAGTGAGGAAGTACATAGTGAGCATCATGAAGGACTATTTTTCCTTACCTTTGAGACACTTTTCGACACCTCATAAATGGTGAACCCAGCACAGACCACCTCACCCCTGTTGAACCCCTCTGTGGGTGGATGAGTGGGTAGAGCGACTGATCGTAGGGCAATAACATACGGATCCCTAGAAAACAAATATACATCATATGTATTATAGATTATGCTGCATTCATGCCATGTCGCGATGTACTGTAATTACTAGATGACAATTTTTAATGCAATTTTTTATTTCATGTACCTTTAAATTGCTAGATTTGATCAATAAATAATATAATGTAAGCACATTCCTCAAATACTTTCAACTTAAATTCAAAATAACTTTCCAATACATGCATAACCAGCTCAAAATGTCTCACATTGGGTCAATTCGGTTGTCTCTGCAGACATCTTGTGGAAAAATAATAATATAACATGATACTTCGTGACACTTGAGTCTTGCCACTAGATGGTCTTATAGCTCAATATGGAGCAAATGAGCTGTTCCTCTGGGTCCTAAAGTCAGTTCTTGAGTGTCTCTCTTCAGTATTCAGATACACATGTAGACATTATAAAAAATCATTTTTGGTAATGTTTTAGCATTTTTAGGATTAATTTTGAGCATTTTTTTAGGGTTTTATATGTATACGTATATGTATATGTATTTATTTATATGTATTCAGCATTCCTCGCATTCCTAAGGGACGGGAAGGATTTGACTTTTTTTTTTTTTTTACAACCACATAAACTCGAATCCAGTAAAAAAAAAAAAAAAGTGTATACGTGGTTCAAGTGCGACAAATGTCCTAATGTCTCGAACCCCTCCGATGAACACTTCTTTTTTTTTTTTTGACCCGAGGGAAAGATGACGGTAAACTTAGTTTAGTGGGACATTATATGTATTAAACTAGGCAAAGTTGTTTACAAAGTCATAATTACAAGTTCTACAAAGATGTGAATGCTTTTTACAAGTTGGAATCTCGTAATTACGGTAATTCTGACATGGTGTGAACATCTTTAGAGAAGCTCGCTTAAAGGCAACATTAAATCCTGATCTTATGTACTTATTTACATCCAAATGTGTTTGTAATCTTTGTCTTCTTTGTAACCTTGGTTCACTCAAAAATGCCACAGAACTAAAAGAGGTAGCAAATATTGTTTATGTAGACTTTAATACCACATCCTCACCCGCTATCACAAGGCGGTCTTCTAGAGGCCAGTAAAATGAAGTCCTGAACTTTTCCTCCTTCACTGACCGAAGGAGTAACAACTCTATAGATGAAATCATCCTCATTGACCCGAATGAGCGGCTCACACAGACTGCACAATTAAAACAACACACACAATTAAAAAAATTAAACATCACTTTAAACTGAGATTTGGATTTGCAATTTTAAATCATTATCTCTACTTCAAAAGTTACTTATGTATTTGTACCAAACATTTTCGGAATACATCGACAAAAAAGTATTACATTTATCCGTGCTCTTCCCTTTTTCATAGATAATAGTACTGTGGTATGTGTCTCACGTGTAGTGTTCGTCCCATTCCTGTCTGCGGCTGATATCTGAGAGGAGGGTGAAGGCCCTTTGTGCTGGGACATCCATCTCAAACTCCACCCTGAAACACAGACTCTGACTCTCCTCCACTGTATACAGACTCACCTGCTCAACGCAAGACAATGAGCATCTGATGTTACAGGGGGAACTATATTATGTAAGACTGACGTATGGAGAGTAGCCCTTACATGACCCTTCTTTGAGCTGAGTTCCCAGTTGATTTTGGCAGCAAGCATTTTCAGGGCTGACACATTATTGTAGCTCAGATACACCTGAAAATCAGAATAATTCAGCTCAAATAAATCATCAATGCTGTCTGTCCATACAACAGCACTGTATAAATACAGGGGAAGGAGAAAATTGTCAAGTCATATTTACATAATTCTGCAATTCTTGTCCATTTTTAGTATGTCTATCCTGATAAAACGTTTTTGTTTGTTTTTTACATTTTTTTTTTTTTTTTTTTTTACTTCTGCCCAATTTGTGCCACAAGTTTGAACCTTTTAATGGTAAGTATTCATATAATCAGGTATTTTCTGTAGCAGGGAAACTTACCTGGTTACTAGGGTCCCATGGGACAGACAGCGGCACTTCCGTCTGCTTACATGAGATGATGTACTTCCTGAGGAGAAACAAAACCAGATGAGCTCAAACTCGTGAAAAACTGAACAAGAGACATACAGCTAAATGATGCTCCTGAAAAATGTAATATTATATTATATTATTTCAAGTTTATTTGAATTATTCAATGAAATCATTTGAATAGTTTTTAAATAGATTTCAGACATTTTTAATTGGAGATTTAAATGAAAAGAATATTTCTAGCCAAGCCCCAAAAAAATACATTAGAACTGAGCAAATCTCATAATAACATAATACATAATTAACACAATCTCATAATAAAATGACATAATAAATAATAAAGAATTAAATTATATAATATTTCCAGATTTTCAAGGAACAACAATTCAAATCCTGACCTTAAAGTTTAAGAAAGTAAAGTCCATGTATTATATTTATGGATCTAGTTTTTAGCAGTGATGCACAGTGACAGCGCCGTCTGTGGGTGAGCTGAGGATGTTGTTTTCTAGCAGGCTCTTCTCACATAGTTTTGTGAGGTTATAAGCTGGAGCTCTTGTAATCAGAATAAAAATAAGCACCAGGTGTGCTACCTATCAAGTCGAATCTTCTTCCTGGCAAGAGCCTCCTGGTATCTCCTCTGTCCCTCCTGTCAAAACATTCAGAATAGCACTCAAAATTCAGGTTTGACAATTTCCAATTTACTTAAACAATCGAATGAGTGTGTTGTCATGTTCACACTATAAGCACAATCTGGATTCAGATTTGGACTCCTCACCTGAGGTTCAGGTTTTATGGGAGGCAATGGACGTGGCCTTCCTTTCTCATCCAGCACCTCAAACATCATGAATGCGCTGTTAATGTGCCTCAGAGGTTCCTCTCCATGATAGGCTTCTGCACAGACGCCTACCTCCATACTGCAAAGCCAGAGACACTGCCAGTCAGCTGACTGACATCATTACTACTGTGTAGTCATTAGAATCTAAATACAGCTCTTGGATGCCTATTACACAAGCCCACCTGTTCTTGAATGTGTTATTGACAATGGCTTTCAGAACCAAACGATCTCCAACCTGGGACGGGCCTCTGAAGTGAAACATGTCTATGGTCCTCAGAGTAGGATGAGCATTGCATAAACGACTGTTAAAAAATGAGAAAGCCATACAGTATATCTTGAGTTTTTTAATGATTCATAGTAAGACCATCATGAGACAGTTTTCTTTCCTGTGCTGATGTACTTTCAATAGAAACAGAACCCTGGTGGGGCAGACTTTGCTACTTGCTAGTTAGTTTCAGGTGGCATTAGGGGAGGGACATTCTCATTTTAGAGAATTTTGCATATTTTGTCCTATTGTTAGTTTAATTGCTTCTATTGCTCTCCTCATTTGTAAGTCGCTTTGGATAAAAACGTCTGCTAAATGATTAAATGTAAATGTAGAGAGCAGCTGATTGGACGGACATCTGTGTAGTGCAGGATGAGTCATAAATCTTTTAAGTCAGACTAATAGTTTTTTTCATGCACTGGTCTATGTTGACATTTTGAGCTATTTTGCTTCCATAACATTTCTTCTTTCAGACTAGCAGGAAGAAAACATCCAAAATGCACATTTAAGTGTTTTTTTTGATTTTTTATTAAATGCTATCTATTTGTTTTTTGAGGGTTTTTCACATGCACTGAGCCATAAATCTCCTCTTCGGTTGCACTAACATACACCAAACTTTCCAGTTTTATTCTTATCTATATCCTTAAGGTTTTTACAGATGGGTTTGTTTATATATAATAATATTCATACTAAAAGCCAGAAAACTTGGTGGTGACTTTAAACAGGTTTTTGAACCTCGCTTTATCAAATGTTCAGATTTTTGTTCTCGAAATGTATGCAAATTATTTATCATTATTAATTTAATCGTTATCATTTATTATATATTTATATTTATATATATCATACATATTTAATTAGATAATTCCTCATTTGCATATTTTAAAAAACATTTCCGAAAACAAAACAATTGTGTTAATCTAATGTGATTAATCAACTAGGATAGTAAAGTCATATCTGTTTGTTTGTTTGTTTTAATTTTACCCTTAGTATAAGTTATATATCTTCTAAAAGCAAATGACAACTTTTAGCATTAAACTAGCAAACAGATGGCCTCAAATCCAACACATGTGAACTAAATGGCACAAATCTTAATTATGATTTCATGGAGTATTTAAATAAGCTGAAGTTCATGCTCTTTGTTTTAATTAAAGCTTCAATGTGCAGTCATTCCAGAAGTCTCTTTTGTGGCACGTTTATGACAACATTACAAACCTTGAACCCTGATCTAGTGCAGGTTGAGGGTTTAAAGCTAAATATTAACTGCTGTATAAAAATGCACTTTACAAGTGTGTGGGGTACAAACCTGGCTGCAATAGTAGCGACATTTTCCATCCAGGCCATAATCTGGCCTCCGAATGTGTTGACCTGGTGATTGGCATGAGTTGGAAGAACCAGCTCGACACTTTCCACTTGTGTCTTTTCTGTCGGCACAGCCTCATCTTCAACGCGGTTTTCTGCCTCACAAACAATCAAACAGCTCATTAAGACGCTAAACAGATGCTTGGAGGAAGCTAAATGATTGTCTGGAATAGATCATGTGCAGACACATATAGTTCGCTCTAAAAATGTATATTCTATCATAATTTTCTCACCCTAATTTACTCCAATGGGGATTCATAGAAAGAAAGTCATACAGGTTTGGATTTGGAATGACATGAGGGTGAGAAAATGAGGACATAATATACATTTTTGTATGAACTATCCCTTTAAGGCCATGTAACTCACTCTGTCTGAGATATTTTCACATGTGCCAATGCGTTCCGTCTGTGACCATTAGTGTAATGTTTGGGCATAGGCTTGACCGAAAGGGAAGTGTCTCTTTGTCTTACGACACTTACCCTCACTGATACTTCTCTGGAAGGTCTTATTGTTGAGCAAGTCCTGCATGGTGTCATGGTGAATGAGTCTCATCCTCCTCCTCTCAGCTGCTAAACTGTGCTCCACCTGCTCTTGGTGTGTGCAGGGCACAACCTGCTTCAGCTGCGCCTGCAATCACAGCCCAGAAAGATTTCTTATCTACATATTACCTTATTGTTAATAACTGGTTATGCAGAGAAAAGGTGCATTCAAATGCTGTGCTGAATGCAATTGTATCAGCCTAGTTTATTTGCATGCCATTTGCAGTGTGTCCTTACATAAGATATATATACATATGTATATATATTACATATTCCACAGCCATAACAAAAAAGTAAACAATGAAATATGTTTTTCCCCATTAACTGAGATGTACCGGTAAGTGGGCCTAGCATATTTATAAAGATTATTAGACACATTATTATTGCATTGTTTTCTCATACCTTGTTTGCATCTGTGCGTCTGGCGACGAATGTGGCAAATGCCTGACACACTCTCCAATGACGGCCACTGTACAGGTCCTCACAGATGACTTCTATCCCCACCTCACACACAAACACCAATACATACAGTCATTTTACCATTCTACTTATACAATACTCTACTTAAACAATATTAAGAAGACAACAGTATTTTAGAACAAGGTGCTAGGGGGTTCATAAAAAATTTGAGAGAATTGCTTTTGATCGATTTTTTTCTTCCAGACTGTATTTTTAAGCCTGTCAAATATGATATATTAACTAAAGGCATATGCTTGACAAATTATTTGAGCACTGAATTTGTCAGTACTGTATAAAATTGGATTGAAATAACCAACGGCCCATTTACAATCTAATATTTTTTAGACTAATCCTTTGACAAGGCATTTTTTAACAGTAAAGATAGTTTCATATAGTCTTTATAAGGTTTTGTGAAAATATATCTAATTGTATTTAAATATATATATATATTTTTAATTATATATATTAAGTTTCTCCTCACCACTGTCCCTTTTAGCGTTCTTGCTCTATGGCAATATTCTCTCCTAATCTTTGGAAAATATTTACACATAACTGCTTAAAAATTCTACAAATAAATTTTAATCAAATTCAAAACAGTTCTCTTATCATCTACAGTACACTAATAGTAATACTATAGTAATATAGTAATACTGGGTAGAAAAAAGATATCTAGTAAACAAAGTAGTGTCGTCAAATCGATTAATCACTATTAATCCAATCTAAAATAAAAGTTTGTGTTTGAATATATATATATATATATATATATATATATATATATATATATATATATATATATATATATATATTACGTGTGTGTGTGTGTGTGTATACACACACACACACACACACACACACACACACACACAAACACATATATATAATATATATAAATATAATAATGTATATACACACACATATATTATATAAACACAAACTTTTATTATTTTAATCAATTAATAGCAATTAATCGATTTGACAGCACAAATACAGAGTAATTATTTTCCAGATATTTTAAGGATCTGCTGTAATGAAAGTCCAGTTATTTTACTTCGGAATATATGCTGTCTTTATAATATAACTTCATTTTTTATTTTTTTTCAGACAGTATATGGCTGTGCCTTTTATATTTTATGATTATCATACTTGGCTTGAAAACGTCTAAAGTGTAACACAATAGTAAGAGAAACTCTTTTCTACTCGTAACTTTTTTAACAAAAAAAAACATATACAGTGTGATTTGATTAAAATGTGTCTGTTACCTCCATGCTTGAGTTGAAGGCCCTGTTGACTTTGGCTTTAATGTTGACCACTTGTCCAACGCTGAAAAATATACGTGAGTGATAATGACAGCGTCTCATTAGTGATATATTAGAGGTTGTTTTCCATTGGGCTTGTACTCCTGAGACTCTCCTCACTAATCAAAGTTTCGTTTGATTGGTGTTGTTTTATTAGCACAGTCTGACAGGCTGGCAGAGTAATTAACAATCTTCTGTCTAATAGCAGTTTAATAGCACAATAAACCAGACAGAACTGCCAGTGCTCCCTAAGGCGAAATGACATGCTGGTTAGGATATTTTTCAAAAGACACTGGGATGTGGCTCTAATTATCTAAAACATGAGTGATATGTCTTCTGTACCCGATGGTGTGCTCGAAGTAGATGTCATCAACAGAAGCTGTCACACAGAGGCATCCAGCGTGTCTCTCCGCTGGAATACAAGCAGGTCTAAATAAGTCATGTTGACACTAATGAATCTCACTGCATTTTAACCGATTTACCTGTTCATGACTGACAGGTGAAAAAATTAACCTGATAATTTATCCCATATTGAAGTGTTTCCAGTGATGCAGTCACATGCTCTAGGTTTACTTAGTAATTGCAAACAAGTCCTCAATATTATTCTTACACTCATATCCTTATATAGAGAATTTCTGGGGCCTTTACAATGCAGGTTAAAGGTACTTCGCATCACTCATTGTGCAAACTCACCAGACAGACATGCTGTGCAGTCCATCCATTTGAGCAGCTGTCCGATGCTCAGTTCTCCGCAGTGGTTGGCATGGCAGGGCAGCACTATCTGGCTCATCTTCACCTCTGAAGGGTTGCGATGCTCCTGCCCTTTATCCTCCAGATGAAGGTCATGCAGATTGTTCTTAAGCTCAGACTTTGATGCCATGCTGACGAGCTGAAAGTCCAGCAGCTGAGAAGAACAACAATAATGTTCAAAGTTAATATTAGAAACTGGAGTTTTGTAACAGTTTTGAATAGCAATCCCATTAAGTATTTGGACACTTAACCAAACCTGTGAAGGTCACTGAATAAGATAACTAGAAAATGATCAAAGGATCTTCATCTTATTTTGATCCCTTTATGTATTTTTTATTACAAAAACTTTTTTTTAAGTCTGATATGTGTTGCCTTTTTAAGTAATACTAATATGTTTGATATTCTATCTAATGCAATGACATTCATACATTTCAAACATGTTCATGTTAACAAATACTGATACTGTTTATTACTTTTGCGTAATGCTAAGTATTAAATGCAGACCTAAAAGTAAATTTTACACCCCAAAAAAGTTTATGTAGGCTACTGTATGTATATGTATAAAGACATTGGTAGATGTAAACATCTGTTAATGAGAGAAATAAAGGGGCATAGTCACAATTATGAATATAAGACTACTAATATAAACAGTTGTAGGCTATTTTATATGTACAAACAATAAAGCATAATAATTGCACCAAAAAGAGAAAAAAAGTGGAGATAAGAAAGCATGAAGCTTGCGGTGTCAAAATGCCAGCGCGTTATGGCAACGACGTCTCAGATAGTCTGCGTAAATAAATGACTTTCGAATGATTTGTTACAATTACAAAAGTGCACATCAAATGTCCAAAACACTGAAGCTAACGTGCCTGTGTCACGCGCTAGAACAGACCTCATTGGTTCTCTCGCTTCACGCACACAAGCGCATTTGCGCTTCTTATTTTCAAACACTTGAACCTGCATATGGAAGTTTTTTCCTAACATAATTAAAATTAAAATTAAAAATCAAATACAGATGAGTTTTAACTTGATTGTTGATACAGTTCATGCTTCCACGAATGAGGAAATGAAATTAAGTTTGATTTATCATTTGTGCAGCCATTTTGAAAGTTTGATTTATTATTAGAATTTTTAAGCATTTTAATTTTAATTAAATTATGTTAGGAAAAAACTTCTAAAGCCTCATATACCGCCACCTGCTACTGTAGCCTACAACAGCTGCGTCACAGCTGACGTAAAATAAAGAATAATAAAAAAAAAAAAACTTAATCGATCCCGGGACTCTATTTTCTTTCTTTTTTTCATTCACTTATTTACTAATGTATTTTAACTTTTTATTTATTTATTTACTCATTTAATTGTTTATTTTTTCCTTATTTATTTACTTTTATATTTTTAACGCTGTTTTTCTCTAAACGTTTCCATAAGCTCCCTAAAACTCCTTTGCAGCAGCCCCCTGGCCTGGGGTGGGGTCCATACCCCAGTTTAAAAAAAAAACGGACTGGATCTGCTTAAACTGAACCTTTTTTTTTTTTAAATACATTTGCCAGCAGACATCATGAGTAGCCTAACTTACTTCAGGTGTAGGCTATACTAACTGCACGTGACAGTGTTGTACTTCTAGTTCGGTAAGTACTAGGCTATACTGATCATTGCGCAACCCTCAATAACCTCTGAAGTGACACTCCATCCACACCCTTCATTTAATGAGTAAAACTGAGATACATTCCTGTGCCATGCCAATAAGATTTGTCAACAAACAAATTCACTTTAACATAAGAATAGATGTTATGTGTGTTTGTGTTCTGCGCAGCGCCTTTACAATGGACCGAAAAGACGTGAAATTGTTGAATGACTATGCAGAACGGCATCAAAACACGTTTTAGCTGAGACTTGGCTTGATGCATATAAAGTATCATTCACGCCCTTACCGCGATCTTCCTTGAGAGTCTGGTTAAATTCAACACAGCAAAATCAACTCCAGTGAATGACAGACACGGAGTGTTCACGGAAGCGCTGCAGAGCACGAGATCACAGCAAGAACCTCTTCAGTCGCGCGCGTGTAGTGTTCACTAACAAAGTAGCCTATTCACTAAGACCCCGCCCCGTGTCTCATGTTTAGCTACATGTGTTGTGTAAAGTTCACGAAACTCTTAGGATCCTTATTGTATGATCTCTCTCACATAAAAAACCACAACAAAC
Organism: Tiaroga cobitis; assembly: GCA_030578255.1. Taxonomy (NCBI): domain Eukaryota; kingdom Metazoa; phylum Chordata; class Actinopteri; order Cypriniformes; family Leuciscidae; genus Tiaroga; species Tiaroga cobitis. The sequence goes on from CM060592.1 coordinate 24,693,318, forward strand.
TTAAAAGAAAACAATCGTGTTTGCATTCAGCACGGAATGTGTTGACACCTGCGGTTTATCGCTTATTTTGCTGTCCGACAGGTGGCGCAATAAGTCTTTAAAAGCATAGGATAGCGCTTCAACTAGAGTCAAGAGTCAACAAAGCTTTGTAAGCATAATTGTTAACATTTACAACAGTACCAAAGCACGTACAGTGGCCTACATAAATATGCATTTTAATACATTTTAGGTAGGTGAAATTATTTTAGAATAATACAATAAAATAGTTGAGAGAATTAATTTAGGTACTGTAATAAATCACTAATTGGATAAATAAATCACTCACTAATGTAATCAAAATGTGCATATTGCCAAAGCATCAATGCACACGATAACCAAATGACAGGGGAAAAAACATGTTATTAAAAATAACAAAATAACCTTTAATATGATTATCATTTAAAAAGAAATACTCAGATATACAGAGACAACACAATATCAAAGCAATTCAATATACTACCCGTCGATTTTTGAAAATGTTTTTATTGTTTTAAGCTTTATGCAGATAAGGGGGATCGTGAGGTCACTTCTAATATTTTGATTGGCCTATGAAGCTGTCAATCATGCACCGCGGGTTCCCGCCCACACACAGTTCATGCTCTGGCTGTGGCAGGGTCGGTTGAAGCGGATGGGGTCAGAGGCGGGCTACACGTTGACAGCTGGAGCATTGAGCACAAGGAAACATCGCAGTCAAGCTGGCAGACGCGTTTATCCTCAGCGCAAGTCATGTTCGCGAAAGGTAAAGGGACCGCGGTTCCATCGGACGGGCAAGCTCGGGAAAAGTAAGCGCTGCTCTCTCTCTCTCTCTCTCTCTCTCTGTCTTTACACGCTTATTTACACGCACAGCTGATGTTGTGTTATGTCATTATGTCTTCTAAAACAAGTGTCTTGTTCAAGATATTTCACTGATGTTATAGTGAAAACTGAAAAATGTTTCGTTTTAATGTATTTTATTTATTTGCTGTAAATGTAAGTGTTTTATTTTTGTTTTATTAGAGCATAATATTTATTTCACAACATGCAAGTTTGCAAACGCCCATGGTGGTATCAAGTATTGTTTCAGAAATACAGTAGCCCATACTAGACTCAAACAGTTTTTGGTGAAAGAAAACTGCAATGATGATCCTCTTGGTCAAGAATAAGACTGTGTTATTAATATATAGAAAAAAACAGACAGTTTAATTGGATTGCATCAGTTTTTATTGTGATACATCTGTTTTACTGTACAGGTTGGCATTATACGTCTATGAATATTTGCTACACGTGGGAGCTCAGAAATCCGCACAGACGTTTTTATCTGAGGTGTGTATGCATATTTATACTTCAGTGCATGATCATGTGCATTGACCAATCTTGTTATGCATTCGTTATGTGTGTGTGGTAAAGGCATCTGCTGTCTGTTTTTATTATGTTTAGATAAGATGGGAGAAGAACATAACCCTTGGAGAACCTCCAGGCTTTCTGCACTCTTGGTGGTGGTGTGTATTAACTCTATTCAGTAGTTGATCAGTGTTGTGCTGTATATGGAATTACAATATGTTATAAACTTTAGAATAATTGAATAGAATGGATACCAGTCAGTGACATTCAATGATATCTGGCTACTTGGCTTTGACTTGGTGTGGGGAATATATTAAAAGAATCTGAAGGGAAATCAAGAATTACTTTCCTTATGATTTAGGCTAACTGAAAATATTTGGGTTCAATACAACACTAAGCATAAAAAGTAAGTTAATCTCAACAGATAGCCCATAGTCTTAATACTGCCTTATCAATGTTATGATCAGTAAGTGTAACCGTTGTGACACTGCAATATCTCCTCATTCCAAACAATGCTGTCACTACGCAGTGTGTTTTGGGACCTGTACTGTGCAGCACCTGAGAGAAGGGACACATGTGATCACTCCAGTGAAGCGAAGGCCTTCCATGACTATGTAAGTGATGCGTGTTTAATTCACCCCTCACTAGCGTGACAGAAGAGATCTGCTGTTTCACAATGAGATAAAACCACTGAAATGTTACTCTGCGGTGTGTGAAGCAGAATATTGATTGCAAATATGAGATTGCAGCTTATTTGTTGTTTTAGTTCCAGGTCAGCTTTGTTTATCCTCATTCCAATAAATGTTAAATTGGTATTGAGTATCCTTTTTTCAGATTCGCGCACTTGATTTGAATTTGATTGCACATTTAGAGCATGACTGTGTCCAGTTTGTGTGAGCTTGTGAACAGGAAAGCATTTCTTTCACATTATATGCATATTCTTGGAAATTATGGGATCGGTATCCTGTTGGATGAATATGGCTTGAATGTCAGAGTATTGATAGTATTGTATAACAGTGTACATTGAGTGATTGTGTGTACATGCTACCAGTACTCACTGCCCTTGAATGGGAACGTAAAAGTGCTTATGAAGCACATGTAAAATTAGACTTCCACCATGTTGGAACAAGGAATGATGCAGTTAAGTAACGAGTTATAAAATCGAGTTATTGCGCTAAATAACCATCCGTGACCCTGACAAAGACGTTTTGTTTATCGCTTGGTTTGTATTTCAGTGGTGTCGTGCAGTGTAGCCGCACTCGCCATGAAATGTCATTGATCCAAAAACCTGCACATACTTATAAAATTAACATTTAAATATGTGCTGATTGTCCTGATGCAGTTTCTCATTCAGACAAATTGCTTGTTGCATCACTCTTGGTTACTGGAAGTGTTACAGGTGAATTAGAATCCACAAAATGTGTCTACTACACCTGGCCTCTTAATTAGAAAGCTGGACATTTGCCTCTTCAACTTGTGATGTTTGATGGAATGTAGACATTTAATGCTCTTTGTTATTCGTCCCTCCGCCATTCAGGGTCTTTTAGAGTACTTTGATGCATTGACCACAATGGCTTTGGGTTAGCGCTTGTACGTAATGAATGGAAAAACTTCTGTTATTTGAAACAGAAACCAGTCTTACACAAATCTGCCCAAATCCTAGAGTTTTATAATGCTGTAGATGTTCTTTGGCTGGATTAAGTTGAGTAAGCTGTGAGGATTTATTTTGTAGTTGTGGAGCTTTGGTCCCTTCCACAACAGACACTCTAGCAGGTTGCATAACTTTAACTCTAGTGCAATGGCAATAGAATTACAATTCAAAGTAGGAAACTCTTAAAAATACTACAATTCTTCAAAAGTTTGTTATGTAATTGATTTTGAAAGAAATTAAAGGGGTCATGACATGAGAAACCAAATTTGCCTTGATCTTTTGGTATTTAAGAGGTCTTTGTACCATTAAAACCTCCTCCAAGTTTCATAGCTTAAGACGTCCTCGGTCCTCCCCATTATAAACGAACCATTTATTTAATCAAGCTCTAAATACAGCTCGTTCTAGATCCTCTGAACTTAGTGACGTCACGGTACGAAGTGACGTACCAGTCGCTTGCATAATGACCGCCTCCAGCGCAAGACAACTACGCCTCATTTGACATCATCGCATGCGTTGAAGTGCAGCGAGGGGGTCTGTTTACAAGATGACTGCGATGCCACGCAGATGTGCTGTTCCTGCTGTGGACAAACAACATGTTTGAATGCTGCCGAACGATCCAGACGTCAGGGAAAGCAGTTGGATGCAGTTTATTTGCAGCATATGCAGCCCGACAAAGCCTTATTTGTTCGGTGAGTGATGTAGATGAGTGTGACCAGGCGCATGTTACTGAAAGAACGACAAGAGAGAGAGAGCGAGCCCCGGCCGCGCGCCTTCAAACTGTCTTGCTCTCCCTCTCTCTCTCCCTCGCCCTCGCGCATATGAATCAAAATCAATTGAGAATTGACACGATGGTAAAAGATCGGAAGACCGAAGTTTCACGTGGCGGAGCATTGTGTAGCCTACATGTGATACAAAATGATTAACGTTAATAATTTATGCATAAGTAGCACTGACATTAGCCAATCATAACAATGGGCGTTAACACTGAACTCTTAAAGGGGAAACACCTCCAAAACAGACTGTTTGAATCAGAGGGGGAGAAACAGGGTGGGAAAAGGTCATTAATCACTACTTTTTTTTTTTTTTTAATTTGTACAAAAAACTATAGTAATTACTATAATTGCACATAAGGGAACATAATAAAACAAAACAAAAAACCATGTCATGACCCCTTTAAGGCATTTATTAAGCAAGGATGCATTAAATTGATCAAAAGTGCCAGTAAATAGGCAAAAAAATTTGAATTTCAAATAAATGCTGTTTTCTTTTGAATTTTCTAATCATCAAAGAATCCTGAAAATATCAAGAAGCACAACTGTTTTCGACATTGATGATAATAATAAATGTAACATAAATCATGTGACACTACACACTGGAATAATGATGCTAAAATATATTCAAATAGAAAACAGCCATTTTAAATTGTAATAATATTACTGTTTTTACTGTATTTTTGATCAAATACATGCAGCCTTGCTTTGAATAAGAGACTTCTTTCAAAAACATTTAAAAAATCTTACCAATATTAGCCTTTTGAACAGTAGTTTACCCCAGCATGTATTTAAGTGTTCATGTAAGTTTTTACATGGGTGTCGTTTTTTTCAAGATATGCAGTGTAATGTGGAAGGTCTTTATCTGTCCTTGTGCCATTAAATTATGGCAGGCAGTTCTCATGGGATTACCTGTCCCTTTACAACCTGAAATGGTGGTCGGTTGTGGTGGGATGGGGGAGGGGAGCTTACAAGATCTGATAATGGTGAGGTCTCCTCTAGCTTTTTAGCTTTTTAACCCTGACACAGCAGGAAAATGTGTCGCACCCACCCCACCTCCCTTCAGGGAAAAAAAAAACTAGACTCGGAACACAAACCTCTCTTAGTAGAAGTACATGATTCAGTCATTTGACTTGGATGGCAATTAAATACTGGTATAAGTTTTCCGGTCACAGGAATGTATCGGACAGTCAAGGGAGGGGCTTTGCTTTGTCACACCTGACAGATTTTTTGAGTGAGCAAGCTAAATGTTGGTTTGAGCAACAGCTGAATGCAAAGGAGTTTGTTGGAAATCATTGATTTGACTGTCAAATCTTCTTACTGCTCAATTTTCCTCACACCTTTGAAGGTGGTGTGGTAATCAGCATTCACGAGTTGGCCATTGAAAGTGTGAAGACCCTCCAGTCCCCTGTGTATTCTGTAATGATATTAACATGCATTGATTGCTTTGATCAATCACAGGTTGACTGAATCCAATGCAAGGTCACACGTATGATCTCAGCCCTTGTGTCCCCTCCTGAGGCTCTCGTCAGCCATGTACACAAACACATGATGGGGTCATTCCATTGAATTCTATTGTTTTTATACTGAGTTAATAATGATATTTACCCTAAATCAATACCCTGTCTGTGAATGTAACCCTCACTTGACCTTTTTCTAGGGATGCTCAATAAATCGGTGACTCTCAATAGTGACCACAAATTAAGAGTTAGTGTCTACGACTGAATCATTTGTATTAAAACAAGGAAACAAATTAGTAAGGTGGCCACAATTGAACTAAACGATGGAAACGCTTAAAACAAAGGAATATGTGACACTGAAGTCTCTAGTAATGGCTGCTGAAAATTCAGCTTTGCCATCACAGGAATAAATGAAATATTCAGGCTTTTTCTTGCATTTAAAAAAAATTTGGCGGACGCCAAAATGAATCTTTGTCCTTCCAAAGATTTATTTGATCATTTGATGTGACAATGTACCTGCTGTTCTGAAGTACTGGTACTATTGATTGCCATCTGCTTTAAAACGCTCCCGTTAGTGTTTGTGTAAGTGCTCTGTGAAGAGCATCAAAGGTTTCTTACAACGTGTTTTTGCAGCGTGTTTTTGTAGCCAATCAAAGACATATCTGTTGAGTGCGTGAATGCAATGACCAATCAGATGTTTAAAATAGTCAGAATCAGTTCAACACTGCTCAAAATGGCAATTTCGCAAAAACTCCCATTTATCGCAAAAAAGTTTTTACGCTCGCATGAGGTGGTTTTTCAGGCCATTTGAAATATAAATATTTTGCAAAACTGCAATGGAAACCAGTTTTTGCGCATTTACAGTTCACCTGACGTAGATGACGCGGTGTGTTTGGACAGAATACGAGACAGAGTTCTTTATTAAATTCATAAAAGACAAAAGAATTACAGGAATACTGGATTCTAAACCTCAAAAAAATGCCACAATCAAGACCTCGAAGCAGATATGAGGGAGAAACACCCAGAAACACCTCATATGTGCCGCTGTCAAGTATAAGGGTCTTTCCTTGCCAATAATGATTGGATAACACACATACGTGTCCTTCGATTAATAATAATGGCCAGTGCAGTGGCTGGGATATACATAAACCTACCAACGTCCGTTGGCATGATTTTTGGAATGACTTATCGCGAGAGGAAAAAATTTATGTTTTAGTCGCATAAAATCAGTTAATGGAAACGGCGTCATTTCGCAATAGTTTTTTGTCGACATTTAGAAAAAATTGCAAAAGTTTTGCCCAAATCTGTAATGTAAACGTGCCTAGTGATAACAATAGCAATGGACGGAACAAAACAATCTGATACTGTATGTCAAATTAAGTAGTGGAGTGTACATGCAAAATAATTGACCTGCCACCATGTAATGTGTTACTTAGTTGTTCATTTTATTACTAACTTATCAAATCAGTCACCCAATGACTTTTTGCATATACATTTACAGATTTTTAAATATAAAATAGTTCTAAGAACTTTGTCTTATGATCTGTCCTGACAGTGATTCTTTTTTATTTCATGAATAAATAGGTTAAGTTAATATTACAAACTGTTTCTGCATAAAATATTTTGGATTTAATGTCAGTACTGGGCTCGCAGTTATAGGGCACTTTGTACTGTGTGTGTGGATGACAGTGTTCATCCGCCACAGCCGAAGAAAGCCAGGAAAAACCCTGATATTAACATATATTTAAACAGAAAACAGTTATTTTACTTTATAATACTTTTTTGACTGTATTTTACATGCAGAATTACAGGTTTGTTTCAGAAACATTAAAAAATCTTACCTGGCCCCAAGCTTTTGGTTGGTAGTCTAGGCAAAACCTGACCCACACACATATCCTCCCCCTTCTCTCCTTTCTTTGTCTGTTTAGTTTTTACTGTGAATTCAGGGATGTACAATTGCTGTAAAAAATAAAAAGCAAAAAAAAACCTTTCTTGTCAGCCTGTCAGGACTAGTCTGTCTAGACACACCAAGCCTGGGACACACCAATCTTCAATGACTGTTGTTTTAGGGCTCCGTATTAGTTCTTGTATTTCACAATACTTGTTTGTACACCATAAACATCATGAAGGTTTTTGAAACCGTGGAAATGTTAGCAACCCCTTTTTTTGATTATGTACAGTTACTCAAAGGTTTGCACCACTGTCTGCGTTTACAGCCCAGGGAGCAGCAGGGGACTGGAGAATACAGGAAGGAAGTGAACGACAGAGAGAGAGAGGGAGTACAGGCAGGGGAGGGGTGTTGGGTCAGGCCTTGGCTCAATCCTCATCTTTTTTCCTGTGTGCTGCAGATAAACAAAACAAAATGAGAGCCAGGAAAAATTTCAGGGGCCGGCATTTGTGTTTTCATATACGAGTTCAGGGCCCGCAGCACGTATCTCTCTCTTTATGTGTGTGTGTGTGTGTTTAAGAGAGAGAGGGTGGGTTAATTAGTTTGCTCGCTGATAAGAAAGCCCCTGTTCTTGGCTAGGTTTTGTGGACACGCTACAACAGGAGTGGTTATGAATGTGGCTCTCCACTTCTGAGCTATTCCAGGAATTTCCTTCTTTCTCTCTATCTCTCTCTCTCTTTTTGCCTGACTGTTGTCTTGCCGGCTAGGTGGAGGGGGTATGTCTTTTAGGAGGTTGGAATGTAGTGCTGTGTTCTTTAGGCCAGGCTTAAGACCAGCAGTCACTGATCTGCCTGAATTGAATTCCTCATGATATTGTGGAGCTCTGGGTGAAAATGTTTGTGCCTTCGTTCAGCAAGAAAATACATTCTTGATGTTATTTGGTATAGGCTAGTTTGTTTTCAGAATTTTATTTAAAAAAAAATGTAACAGTGTCTATTTACACCATGTGCCAGTAGCCCGGCTTGTTGGCAGAGGCTATTTACACTAACTCCGCCCACTGTTGTCTGATTGAGCCAGACAAAATTACAAAAGAAACCCATCACATAACAATATCAGTAGTGTGGAGAGTAAGGCAGTTGGCGTTAGCTTTTGACGTGACCGACCAGAGTTCGAATCACTCTTTTTGAGAACTCATTCTTATCCCTTTTCCTATCTCATATCAGTTCAGAGAGGCATATGTATTTTAAATAAAACTGAACAAAATATTCAAAAAGTGGAAATAAAGTGCCTAACTGTAATGTAATAGTGGGAATAAAGTGTTTAAGGGTTAGGAGTAGTTCCGAATTTCAAATAAAGCCTCCCTGTGCTTTGTGTATCTGGAAGTTAGAAAGTCCAGTATCGTGACAACACTAGTCTGGATAACATTGCCACTATAAACGACATCATTTTTAAAGCCCGCAAATTAAGTGATTCATCTTCAGAAGAACCAATGCGATTTTGGATGCTGCCTTTATTTAAGTCATTGAATCATTTACTTATCTATTTGTTGAACAACATTCATTCACTCTGTGTGATCCTGTGTGATGTTCAATCAATGGTTGATTCTACTGTCTTTGACTTCATTTGGAACTATTTTCGTTGGTGGCAAAAAACAGACAGACTAACCCACAATATTCTTTTTAAAATGCAAGTTATTAAATATTAAAAATGTATCTGTTGATTACACCCTCACCAACTGTGATTACATGCAGAACTGTGATATATATCACATGCAAAACATGAAGCCACTGCTCATACAGCACGTGAGTCTTGAAGTGTTTGAGTTGCTTTTTGTACCTTATTCGGCTTGAACGGTCAAATACACACTTGTGTGTGTCAAAATGTCCATGTTTGCAAGGATCCTTGTAAACAAATTTGTGAACATTAACAGTTGAGGCAAAAAACGCATATGTGAATTAGTAGGCTATATTAAATCAGTGCATCTTAGTGACAGCAGCCTAATAAACCCGCTGGTGTCTGTGCCATTTCATTTTAATCAGACAATCTTATTGCTCATGACTGAATCGCTTTTGTAACTTTAATAAGAATAAATGTATATTTAATTAACACAGTGAAGACTATGCAGTGTTTTGTACATTTGATGGCCTTATACAATTTATATAGGCCTATCTAATGCTTGAAGTTTTTCAGGTAGGTCTATTTCATTTGTGTCTTTGTTCAGTGAGCTTGACAGTTCTTTTGTTATATTGAATTTGGTGATGAGATTTATGAAATTTCAATGGTATCAAAAATCTTGATATCATAAAAAAATGTATTTAAAGCAAAAATAACTATATCATGATATGTATTGTTACCGTGAAATAGCATTACTCATATTGTGATATAAAATTTTGGTCAAATCGCCCATCTCTAGCCTGTAACACCAACACCATGCAACTGGAGTGAATGGGACTAGCGAGTGAGAAGAGGCAGGTGTGTTAGTTTGCTGTTGTAGAGAAGAGTATCGGTGTATCAATACTGTGGGAATTGAGTATTGGAATCGTTTAAGTGTTTTGCACTGTTAATTTGGACATATACTTTTCACATACTGTTTTTATCTACTATAGCCTATTGTTATGCCTAGTGATGCGCGGGTCGTCTCATAACCCGCGGACCCTGCCTGCGGGTAACCCGTTCTCAGAAATATTTGCAGCAGGAGACAGTATCGGCTATACGTGAAGTGCAACTCGTGTGAAAAATATACAAACAGGAGAGCCACAAAAGAAATAAGAAATTGTTTAGCCTATTAGATGAATACAAATTTGTAAATGTTGAATATGTTTATCATTATCTTATGACCAGATTATGTTTATATTCATAATCGTCTGTTGTTGCAAGGACGACGTTTACAGGACGATGTTTTCAAGCACTTTCAGGCTGAAATAAAGGCTGTTTTCATTTACATTACAATACCTAGTATGTCTATTTAACGGTCGCGGGTGCGGGGCGGGGCGGGTTGTAAAAATAGATACAGTGGTGCGGGGCGGGCTAAATAATTTCATAAAAGTGGGACCGGCGGGTCTGCTTTTTTTCTAACCCGCGGGTCCCGCTTTTATGAAATTATTTAGCATCACTAGTAGGGACATATGCATATTCACTTGTTTCATTCCTGAGTGAATCAGTGTTTTTGAATTAATCGGTTCAGTGAAAGACTCGATGATTCACTCATAAAGAGTCACTCGTCGCCACCTACTGGCATAAAGATGTAACATGCAGAAAGAGTCACTGAAAAATCCCCACCACTAAGTGAGTGACAGTAAGTTGAAAACGCACAAACAGAGACAAATGAGTGATACAAACAGTGAAGAGTCTGTTGGACTGTAGTCCTCAAATCTGATTGGACGAACTGTTCAATCAGATTTGAGGATTAGAGCTAACTGTTGTATAAATCACTACTTTCAGCAACCAATAAGACTGCAGTTCTCTGACACATTCTTTTGTTTAAATTCATTCCACACAATTCTACAGACTTACACGCACAATCATTGCAAAGCTTGTGAAAATGTCTGCAGGTTCTGTGTGAACTTCAATATGAGTAACAAAACACAGAATTGAGCACAAGCTCTTAATTAGCATGACATGTAAAGCGTTTCTGCCCATTCACCTCCCTCCATCGTCTCACCTGAATGTGGTTGTTTGGAGAGGATATGGTTGCCATAACAACAGCCCAGGTGGCAGGTGACTTGGGTGGTCTGCCTCGGGTGAACACACTGTGCCTGTGTCTGCCTGTGTCTGACTGCTGACGCTCCCCTCCCCCTACTCCTTTATGAATATAACAGTAAAAACTGTTTTTCAGCTCCTGCTGTTTAACTGCTCAAGGCAAAACCCTAAACTAATCTGGGGTCTTTTACATATTGCTTGTTTGGGGAATCTCCACATAGACATAACTCAGCTGTACTGTCAGTTCTCTTTGTTCAGCCTAAGGGAAGGTGCCATATATTACAGAAATTTGACAGTACCGTCAGCGTTTGCTTTATGATTATTAATGAGGCTCTAATAAAGAACTATCACAACTTATTTTAGCAATTTATGTAGATGAAAGCCAAGTTTTACTAGCATGGTAAAATACCTATTATATTTATTAATCAGTGTCTTTAGATTTTTGTGAGTGAGTTTGTGAGTTTTGATGGGTGGTTGCTACATGGCCTAAGTCTCTATGATACTGGATATTTAAAGGCCGGTTCACACAGAACGCCATTGTCTTTCTATGTAAACTTGCTCTAGATGGATGTGTTTGACCGTGGCGCTCAAGTCTCGCATCTTTTGCAGCATCTTGCGCATGACACGTTGTTCTAAAAACACAGCGCTCGAGTTAAAAAAATGTAAACGCAAAGCAAAAACGTGCTCCGTTTCCTCTATTTTTATATTTTGATTGTCTTTGTTTTAATCTAATGCTCACTTAAAGTTAATCTTGGATAATAATTGAATAAGGATAGGCCAAAGGACGCCAAAAGAACTAGCGCTGATGGCCGTGAAGCCGACCTTGTCAAGAGAACTAGCCGATTGTCAGCTAGCATGCAAGTTCTGCGCCTGTGTGTAAATGAGAAAACTGTCTATTTCTGCAGATATATTAGTCAATATTCGTCAACATTCAAAAAGGGAAACCGAAGCAGCAGATACACAAACCGTAAACAAAGCAGCGTGTGCTTACCGTTTTGAATATCAATCCTGCTGATCACTTTCTTTATTCCACTCCGCGCATGTTAATATTAAAATATTCGCCCAAGAACACTCGGGTAAGATGATGTAAAATTAGATGAGCCTTCTATCTGTAGCGGTTCGACTTCTTTGCTGCTGTTTTGCTATTATTCTCGTGCACTGATTCATTCACTAAGCTGAACAGCCAATCAGAGTTCTCACTCACCGACGGCCCAAAAAACCCAGATGGCGTCCGACTAGAGCCAATGGTGCGGAACACACAGAAAAACTAAGTCTGTCGACACTCAAAAACGGCCCGACGTTGTATCCTTGTTTCTTTTTTTAATCCTTTAGGATAAATTCATGTCTATCCTTATAATGTATCTTGAATATAAATGCATTGGGTTCAGCTGCTAAAACACACCTTTGCATTCATTTTGTGGTTCAGTAAACTGACGGCTGTTTGTTTACATTAATAAAGGAAGTTGATTCGTATACAACTGTTCAGCCGTAGCACTTCCTCGTAGAGCCCCTTGTTTTGCGCCTTGTGGCTTAATTGCCAGTAATGGCACTTTTATCAGGCTGGTCAATTGGACAAGGGCATCAGAGAGCCCATAAACTGCTCTCCCTGGCTAATTACCCCATCCTCTAGAGCTCTTTAGAGTCTCTCTGCCTATCAAACCATTGCTCAAAATAGTCTTTAGGTCAAACATTTGAGCATGAACCATGGAACCCTGTCTCTGAATAATTTATTGGGAAGGGAAAATGTTTACAAGCTTATCAAAGACAACATTGCAGTGGATGACTTGAGTATGGATTTGACAGAGGACCTGGATTGAGTTTCCTTAAGACCTCTTAGCTCCTCACAATAATCTTTAGGCCACATTGTTTGTCAGCTACTATTATTGTCAAGTTGCATCATTTTGGCCGAACTAAACCCATGGGAGTACCGAGGCATCAGTGCAAACCCCTGGAGTCCGAAGAGCGTGTGTTTGCCGCTTACAGTATGTCCTGTTACTGCTACTGGTAGATTCCCTTTGGAATGCAGTATAAAAGGAAGCATGCTTACAGCGGCATCAGAGTCCACTTAACATTTCGAGTGTGAATCAAATCAACTGTTAAATCAAATTAAATTCTAGGCATCACCAGATTATAATACAGTATGTAAAATTGATTCAAAGAGTGCATTTAACTTATTAATATTTTGTGAATAACTTTAAAGATGAAAGCAAAGGTAAATGAAAATGCACTGGTACTGATGTAACATGCATCTCTGTAGCGATATGCAGCTGTAAACTGATTACTTTGCATGTTATAGGATGAAAATGTCATAATTTATTCACTCTCATGTTGTTCCGAACCCATATGACTTTCTTTCTTCTGCTGAGCACAAAAGGATAGAATATTCTTGTTGCCACCCATTTCAATTAAATGAAAATAGTTTTTCATCTACTTCATAGCATCCGATGGTTTGTCGAGACTTTTCCTACTGCAGCGATTTATTAAATGAATCCTCTGTCAGACTGACACCCAGGAGCGAGTAACAATCCTTGAAGTATCAGCAGAAAAAATACTGTCCTTCATCTTTCCACTTCTGCATAATAACAGGAACATTGCTCACAGCAGGAGATCTGATGTCCAGCAGTGATTGTCTTGAAATGTATTATTGAAGCAGTGTGTTAATGGCTGTAGTGGTGGTACTTTAACTTCTCTGAGAGGGTTTCACTGTGCTGACTGTTACCACGTTAAGCACAGCACCAATAAAACCCAAATTAAAGGGATCAAGTTCACCCAAAAATTACAATTCTGTCATTTATTAGTCACTCTCACGTCGTTTCAAACCCGCAAGACTTTCGTTCATCTTCGGAACACACATGAAGACATTTTTGATGAAATCTGAGTTTTCTGTCCCTCTATTGACAGCTACGCAACTGACACTTTGACGCTTCAAAAAGTTCATAAAGAGATCGTAAAACGAACCCATATGAATTGAGCGGTTTAATCCAAAATTTTCTGAAGAGACACAATCGCTTTATATGATGAACAGATTGAATTTAGGCTTTTATACACAATTTAACATTCATCATTTGTGGTACACGAAAGCTCAAGCATGTTTGTTTGACGTGCGAGAACCAGTGAGGTTCATTCTCATGTTACGCAGCACGTTTGAGCTTCGGCAAGAGCCAATGAGGTTTGTTCTCTCGCGTCAAGCAGGTTCGGTTGTGCTTCTGTTTATGTTCACTGATCAATGTTTATATGTGAAGAAAAGCCTAAATTCAATCCGTTCATCATAGAAAGCGATTGAGTCTCTTCAGACAATTTTGACTAAACCGCTCAATTCATATGGATACGTTTTACGATCTCCTTATGAACTTTTTGAAGCGTTAAAGTTTTGGTTGCATAGCTGTCAGTGGAGGAACGCAAATCTCTTAGATTTCATCAAAAACATCTTCATTTGTGTTCCAAAGATGACCGAAGGTCATACAGGTTTGGAATGACATGGAGGGTGAGTAATTAATGACCGAATTTTCATTTTTCAACCTTTTAGCTAACATAAACCAGCAAAACTAGTATGAATAGTATGGTATTTGCTATTCCAATCATAGCCAAGAGGACATTGAGGAGGTTGCGTGGTTGAGCAGATGCCCTTTTAACTGAGAGGAGTGTGGGTGGAGAAGGACTGAGAAAGAGAAGCTACAGGAGATGGCAGCAGATGGAGAGAGCTTCTTGCCTGAAGTCGACTGCTCCCTGATGCCGTACAGCAGCCCCGACTCCCTAAGGAACAGCTGTCAATAGCCATTAAACTGCAAGCCTATCGGCTTTCAGCATTACAGTGGCCTGATGGAGTCGAGTCGTTCTTGACCGTAATGGTCTTGATGCTCATGGGCAGAAATCACTGATCTATTTGTTGATTCCGTCTGAATGGCTTGAAAATTGCAGGGACGGTGCGTTATTAGCAGTTCAGATGCTGTTCTTCAGATCGGAGGCAGAGATCTATACAGCTTACAGTATCATATATCACTGCTCTATAGATCTGGTCTTTTATGATCCCTTTATGTCCTAAAGTAACCTCCCCCTTTTAGGACTCTTGCATCACAAAAAATCTCAGTGATTGTGTGTCTGGTAATCATTAATGAATCTCCAGGGGAACTGCTAACATCAGCCAGGAGGTGTTGCCCCAGGCTGTGGTCAGGACTGACTTTACTTCTCTCGTTCTACTCTCATTCCCTCCCCCCGTTATTCATCTAGATCAAACAACAGATCGGTACACCAGTGTTTATTGTTTGGGAGATGCCCAACTGGTTCAAATTTCCCAATAATTAGCAATTACATAAAATAACATAAAATATGTATATTTTAATATATTATTTTTGGGATTTTTAGATTTATGTTATTATAAATATTAAATATATACAATATTTTAATAAAATAAATACATCAGTATATTATTTAATACTAAAATACTGTATTTATAAATTATTAAAAATAAATGATTAATTATCAATAAATATGCAATGTTACTTTTTAAAATTTATGGTTTTATTATCATTTTATTGATTAATTATAATATATTATTATTATTTTTTTTTATTATTAATATATAATTATAAAATAATTATTGTAATTACTTTTAAATATGAAATGTCTAATAGAAATAGACGTACAAATTAAGTTAGTCAATTTAGTTAGTGTTACATGTTGTCATGTGACCAACTAATCAGTAATGATCAAGGTTGTTATAGTTAATTGAAACTAAAACCATAAAAAAAATGTTACTTGAAATAATTCAATAAATGTTTACTGAAAAATAAGTTTAAGTTTAACTAGTTGCCAAGGTTAAATGTCTTATTTTCATTTAGTTTAACTTGATGTACTAAAATAACGTAGTAAGTAAAAATGTATAAAAAACTATATAGACCTTAAAAAAATATTAAAATAGCAGACACAACACAATTACTAAACATTTAACTACAATGAAAATGGAAAATATAAAAATGAAATCTGATTCACAATATTAATAAAAACTCGAATAGTATCTCAGTGATACTAAAATAGCACGTTATAGGAACCTTAAACTGATCATGCTCATTTGCAATCAGACCTGACTGAAGATAATGACTTGCACTGATAGATTCAGTTTATTCAGGAAAGGATTCGTGTGATTTCTTACGCTCTTCTTTCAGTATATTGATAATCATTCATTTAACCCCTGGGCTCTTGGATCTTATCTGGGTCTTATGAGGTCAGACGTATGGATGGCGTCAGATTAAGGGGCTTTGCTGCCAGGCAGATGGCACTCATCTCCTCGCTCTGTGGAGACAGGCGAACGCGATGTGTCTCTTCAGAGCTGGCCAGCACTCCATGTGGAAAGTAAACGTGTGAATAAGCAAACCAGTAACACCTGTCCACCAAGTGACAGACAGTAGGAGCACAATGAGTGTGTTTTGACTGTTAAATGGGCGCTGTGTGATAAGTTGGATGCAAAGTAGCTATCTCCTTGATTTCATGCTGTAACTAGAGTCCAGTATACTAAAGGTGTTTTTATATAGGAAGTGGCCTCTTGTATAAACTGGGTTGTTCTTTAAAAAAAAAACGTGCCGTCCAATATTTAGATTTGTTGTCAACAAATACAGGTTTTGTTTTTTCAATCTCTGAATTATTCAATAATTCTTAAAATTGTTCTTTTAACTATTACCTCAATCCTGCTTACAGCCTTGCACTTATACTTCGTATTAGGGAAATACTGATTAATAACTATTAGTATATACAAAGCATACATCACTATATTATTTCAGCCCTGTCACAGTTGGAATTTATATTCAAAGCTGACTGGGCAAATTCAAATGTGGTGTGCCTGGTAATAAATAACATGCAATTTAACAAAAAAAGGTATTAAAAACCCATGTCGTTTTACTCTCAGAACCCTGGTGCGCTCAGTAGTTTTAATGCACAGTATGTAAGTTTCACACATTTAAATAATAATAAAGTTTCATTATTTTAAAGAAGTTACATCTGTTAAATAATGTGACTAAATAAAATATCCGGTAATTTTATACTCTATGCAGTTTACCACATAATGAAGTACACATAGCCTGGTGCGCACAGCATTTTACTGCGTCCAGTCATACAAATAATTTCCCAGTTATTAAAATACTTTTATTTTACCTTCAAGAGTGAAAGGATTGCATTTTTTTGGTGAAAATATGCAGGAGCTTCTATTATCAGGCTAATCTAATCATTAGACAGACATATCGTCACCCAAAAATGTGTACTACGAATGGTGAAATAAGAGATTGTGAAAGTGGTATTCCTGGTATTGCAACTGGTATGGGCACATTCCATGTTCACTGAACCTTTACCGTGCTTCCACATCTTACGTATGCTTCCTGTGTTACACCGCATACAAGTGCTGTAGCATTAATCCATAGCTATTCTGTGATATATATTTTCAAGGTCACAGTCTTCGGGCTTTGCCACTTGAGCTCACTCATCTTTTGAAATATCCTACGTGCCACCAAGGCGATCGAGTACTTCTTAGCCTGGGATCACATGAATATATTAACTTTCACTATCATCTAGCCAGATGGATCTTTTGTGTACTGAGGTCAGAGCCAGACCAGGATTTTCATGTAATGATGGTAGAAATGTGAAGAGCGGTGTTCCCTGTCTGCGGTGCAGGCCTGCGGTCTCAAGTGCCATTCTAAGCTCTATCACACCCATATCAGACGTTTAGTTAGACAGAACATTAGAAGGCAACATTATGGCCATCACATCCATGTGAGAATGACTAGAAGCAGGAAACCGAGGACGCTTGGCAGTTGACTGGTGGTTTAATCTGATGGGTGGTGCCGTAGGCGTGTACTGAGATCCCCACTGGGGCTTGTGATGGACTGATAAGTGAGATTGACTCAGGAAGTCAGTTATCTGCCTTGGGGAGAACAGTGATCAAGACTTGCACTGTACATCATTTAGTCAACTTTTAAATATTACATTAGGAACTTTTTTGAAATCCATAATGTCTTCATTTCTAGGCTACATTTAAATGAAATGATCAATTCGAACTGCACAAATCAATAATTTCATATTTAGTGTTGTTGTTTACTTGGCAGTCGGTGCGAGTTCTTTACTGTCTGTCAGTCTGTTATTTTCATGATCAATGATAATATTGTCAACTCTGTGATAGTCAGTCAGATGATCTGCAAAGTAAGGTCAAGGAATTATTTAACCTAAAAGTGTTGAGAGTTCAAACCTGCCAATTTATCCGTTGACATCATTCTTTTTTTTTTAAATAATGTTGCAGTCTTTAATCACAATAACCCCTCCCTATTGCAGTGACTTCTCTGATGATGCGTTTACTACTGTGAGGGCGAGACAACCTGTCACTCACATGACATCATAGCAAAAACAAACCACAACCATCCAATCAATTCCCCATGGACAAAAATAAGTCCTGCCCACTTTTTTTTTTTTCTTGTTTGAGAAGCCGTTTCACTCGAATATATGACACAATAGGGAAAACGTAACTATTGCAACCTCCGTTTAATGTGTAAATTGTAATGCTGGCACATTGCACACAAAAATTAAAACTGATAATGAAATTGAAACTGAAATTGGCTGCTCCAAACTGATTGGTTACCACACAACTTCCAGGTGTCAGAGTGCACACTCCGTTCAATTAGCTGGAAAGACAACTTTCACAAAAAGGTATCTTTGTTATTTCTCTAAACTTCCCTTTGTCCAAATTCCAAAAGTATAAAGTCATACAAATTTTCTGCAAATTACTTTTGTGTTGTCTTTACAGCCTTTTGTGGAGATCTTTTTGATTTCATATGAAATAAATGATTGCCGCTCTTACTGTTCTCTAGTTGGTCGACATTTGGCCACAATAAGATACGATGTAGACCAGATTTTATTACTAAACCCATTAGATCCCATTTAGTTTCTACAAATATTTTGTAGACACCATAATAACACTGCTGGTAAAGAGAAAACCACATGATGAATCAAAGCAGCTTTTCCACAAGCTGAGGAAAATAATATAGTAATACTAATACTACTAATATATTAGTATAACTATGTTAGAAACTAATATACAAACTGCATACAGTGTCATGCACACAAATACAAAACATTTAACAATATAACATGTAACATAAAACCCTAATGTACATTACTGATAACAAACATCTAAGAAAAAACATAATTGTTAAAATGAAAAAAAAAAACATCAAGTGTCACACAGTGAAATCTAGGAATATCACTCTACAGTTTACTGTTCTTTTTTACTGTAAAATTACACGAAATGTTGTTTCAACTACAGTTTTTCTCTGTATAGCACCGGAAATAACAAAAAGTTAAAATTATAATTTTTTGCAGTGTATCCCTTAAACCATTTGTTGGTCTATCTGGGTTGTTCTGCATTGACATCTCTCTTTCTCTGTCAAAATCCATTGGCAAATGCTTTTCTTTCAGGCAGTTTTCTCCAGAACTTGATTGTGGTGAAATATTGAATTTTCAGTCTTTAAGGAATAAATGTACTTCTAAACATCAGACTCTCTGTCTCGTGTTTGTCTGGATTTGGGTATTGATCCACAGATCCTTCCCTTGTACAACCTGATGCCGTTTTAGGACGCGACTCTTTTGGAGTTTGTTTATCTCATCGGTTAATCTGTTTGTGGTATTTGGTCACAGAGAGAACAACAGTGTTCACAAAGGAGATTAGTTTGGACTGCTGAGGAAAATGCCCTAAATGATGTCCCTCTGGCCTGATCCAGGGGTCTGAGAGGATTGCGAAGTGTTGATAAACTGTGACTGCAGTCCGTGTGTTTAGAGAGTCCCACGTGAGGATGTAGAGAGATATCTGTCTTTCTGTGCTCCCAGAGCTGAGAGGATCTTGATAAGCTGTTTGTGCACATCACAGAAAATGATTGTAATATATGAGGCGTCTCAAAAAATACTGTCGGTGGCCGTTGTAACTGTTAGACTTTCGATAGATGTTGATTTGAAGGCTCGATGCAGCAGTGTGCTATAAAGCTCAGTTTCAGGCAGGAATAATTCAATGTGAGTTTGCAATTTTCGAAGCGTTTCGGCATTATCTTCACTGTCCAATCGGAGCAGCTGTATCAAGATGATCTGCTTAGAGGGATTTCTGTGTAAGATGTCGCCTCACTTGTCGTAAGTCTCTTAAGTCCTGACCTTTTTTGTAATCCGCTTTCACCCGCTGACCCAGAGCTGCTATGACAGTGCAAAAGACTGAACTTGTGAGATTGACCAACTCTGTGAAAGACGGAGAGCGAGTGATGACCAATGATGCATCTTTCTCAGGGTTAATGCCACATTAATGCAGCTCTACTTGACAGATTCTGCTTAAGTCTCACTCAGTCAGACTTTTGACAATCGACATGAAGCCTAGTCCACAAAGAACCGTCTGATTGACTTAAGTGGCCAACCTCAGTTTTACATGACATTTAGGGGCGGCTAACTGTGAAATCAGATGTACCACGTATAATAAAGCAGTAAAGTGGTGCAACAGACAACACATTGTGCAAAATGAGTAGACAGAAGTTTAGATCATGTAGTAGAGATAATGTCAGACTATCATTCAAAAGTTTGAGGTCGGTAAGATTTGTTTATGTTTTTGAAAATTTCCTTAAGCTCACGAAGGCTTCATTTATTTGATCAAAAATAGAGTAAAACTGTAATATTGAAAAATATTATTATTACTTACCATTTAAAACTACTGTTTTCTATTTTAACATGTATTGTAAAATATTATTTATTCCAGTGATGGCAAAGCTGTATTTTCAGCATCATTACTCCAGTCTTCAGTGTCACATGATCCTTCAGAAATCACTGTAATATGATGATTTGATGCTCAAGAAACATTTATTGTTCTTATCAATGTTGAAAACAGTGGTGCTTAATATTTTTGTAGAAACCGTGATACCATTTTTTTCAGGATTCATTGATGAATAGAAAGAACAGAAATTGAAATAATTTGTGACTAGAAATGTCTTTACTGCCAATTTAATGCATCCTCCTTGTTGAATGTTGTTTTTTTTAAACGACTCCAAACTTTTGAACTGTTTTGAAACTTTTTAATGTAGTATGCACTACAGGTTTACTTTGAAAATTGTAGCATGACACAATGTTCACCACAGCTGTTTCCAGGGGTGATTATTCCATAAATATGTGTTTTGTTAAAAACTTTACTATGCCTAATTTGGCATTGAAACACATTCAAAGTGATTCTTCTTCAAATAAATCTGTTTAGGCTAAAGTTCACTTTTTTTTATTTAATACTGTAATTAGATTAGAGGGGAATTCTGAGATCACGCCATGACTCGTTGATATCTGTGCAGCTACGTTTGAATTATGTAATGTCCCCCATAAAACCTCAATTAGGAACTAGAAAAACTAAACCTGAACCTCTGATTTTGAAATGTCGGAACCTACTAATATATCAGCAAATCTGTATCTGTGCTTGTTCAGAATACATTCCAGTCAAACGTTTTTAACCTTAAAATGCCAAAGCTGATGAATTGAATTGAATTATACGCATTGGCATTCCAGCCGTACAAAAGTTTACAGTATAAACAGTAATATTGTGAAAAATTATTACAATTTAAAAAATATTTTAATGTTTTAACATGAAATCTATTCCTGTGGTGCAAAGCTTAATTTTCAGCATCATTACTCCAGTCTTCAGTGTCACATGATCCTTCAGAAATCGGTCTCATATGCTGATTTGCAGCTCAAGAAACATTTATTATTATCATCAATGTTGAAAAAAGTTGTGCTGCTTAATGTTTTTATGGAAACTTTTTTCCTGGATTCTTTGAATAGAAAGTAAAAAAAAAAGTCTTACTGACTTTTGAACAGTAGTGCACATATGAATCCTCATCATTGGTGCATCTTCATCATCTTCAATCCTCATCATCTTTCTCCCCTGTCACCACAGAGCGCTGCTGCAGCACCGAGTCCAGTCCTGGGCAACATGCCCTCCGGTGACGGGATGCCAGGTGGCCCCATGCCCCCCGGATTCTTTCAGGTGGGTCACTCCTCAGCCCTTCTCCATAAACCATCCGTAACCATCTAACTAGCAGCCCTCAGGTGCACAGACACGTGCCGGCGGTTCACAGAGGAACCATTATGCCACGGTCTCTGGTCATCTGCCAAGCCCAGTGTCTGCAGGGAACCGGTCTGATTGCGACCATTAGCCGCTAATGGCAGGCAGGGTTATGTTCATTCTCCACTCTGAGAGCAGGCTCGCTGTTGCGCTGCTGAGTGGCCCTGCTAAAAGTGTTGCAGCCGAGTTAACGCTTTATCACTCGGGAGTTTTCAGAGAGGGTGACTCGACAAAATATCTTAATGAGTTCTTGGAAAAGATTTATGGATGATAGGATGTTTATTATGACCTTATGGAAGGACGCATTTGGAGAACTCTTTCTCAGACCAGATGGAGTCATGACCCTCCGAGGGCTTTGCGGGAACAGATTCTCAGATACCGAGAGCTGCAGAACATACAACTGGTTTATGCAAGTCTTGAAACATGCATCAGTGGGTATGCAGGAAAACTTGAGAAAGTGCCAGTTGAGTGCCTTTGAGGTTGGTTTGACTACCCTTAAACCCCATTGCCCTCTAGTGGTGACATGGATGATCATTTGTACACTAAAAACATGTTCTTTATCATTATTCTTTTGTCTGTAAAAAAAGAAAAAAATATATACATTTACTTGAGAAGCAAAATTGCATAACATATTACAACTTGAATTTTGTCTTCAAGAGAAAAAACCTCAATTGCAAATTTATTTTTAAATCCAACAAAATTGAGTGAAAAAAACGTATTATCTTTGTAAGTTTTATTTAAAAAAAATGAGTTATAGACAATAATAAACAAGATGTTGCATTGTTTGTCAACCAATCAGAATCAAGAATGATTTCAACAATACTGTGTTGTAAGCATACTGTATTTATTCAAAAGTTTGGGAGTAGTAGGTTTTTTATGTTTAGAAAGAAGGCTGCAGTAATTTCATTTTAAAAAGTGTCATCACTCTAGTCTTCAGTGTCACATGATCCTTCAGAAATCATTCTAATATCCTGATTTGATGCTCAATAAACATTTCTTATTTTTATAAATTTTGAAAACGCTTGTGCTGCTTAGTATTTTTGTGGAAACCGAAATAGATTTTTTCAATTTCTATTTTTTGATTAACAGAAAATTCAAAAGAACAGCATTTGTAATAGAAATCTTTTGTGACATTATAAATGTCTTTAGGGAAGTACTTCCCATTCATTGTGTTGTTGATGTCAAAAGCTGTGCATCCATTTGTGTCAAATATAACAATATTTTGGTGGAAATGTATGTCATTTGGTAGAATTACTCACAACTGTCCAAATAATTCAAATCTCAACTCAAAAACTGTAACCAAAACTATACAAGGTAAAAGAAAACCCAGACCATAAAAACCAACCCAATCATTAAATACAGGATCACATGCACAAATAATTAACATGGTGTTTTCTGTTCTCTATTATTGCTTTAATAATAATAATAATAATAATACACATTTAAAATCAGATATTTATTAATTGATTAATACCATGAATAATTTGTCTAATATTCATCAATTAATAAATATATAGGTGTGTATATTTTTATATTTATATAAATATAAAAATGTGGGGTCGCCGCTTGATTTCCAGTATAATAGGGTCTTAAAGCAAAACCAGGTACTAAGAACCATGAGTGATATCAGCTCCACATCAAACTAGTTCTTAGCTTTGGCCCTTGTCTCTGTTCTCTGGATCTGCTGCACCTGTCGCTTTTACCTCTCATGTCTTTGACTTTGCTCTTTCTCTTGGCATTTCGTTGCTGGTACTTTGGCAACCTCCACTTGCTCCCCCCACGCACCCTCTCTGCAGGGACCACCTGTTTCCCAAGCCTCCCCTCACGCTCAGCTACCTCCAAACTCTAACATGATGGGGGCGCACGGACAGGTAACAGCACACACGCTCTCTCTGCTTATATCGGTTAGGCACACGTTCTGCTAAAATAGCCCCCCCCCCCCCCCCCCCCCCCCCCCACCCCCCCCCCCCACCTGTCAGCTTTTGTGTAGGTCACATTGTTAAAACTGTATGTCACTGTTTGTTCCCTTTTTCCAGCCTTTTATGTCTCCTCGCTATGCTGGAGGACCTCGGCCGCCCATCAGAATGGGTAACCCGGTAAGTCGCATTAAAAATGTTTTGAGTTTATTTACTCTGACTTATTTTA
Source organism: Tiaroga cobitis (assembly GCA_030578255.1). NCBI lineage: Eukaryota > Metazoa > Chordata > Actinopteri > Cypriniformes > Leuciscidae > Tiaroga > Tiaroga cobitis. Next base: position 24,717,397 of record CM060592.1, read on the forward strand.
GCACCTGACTGTCTCTGTTTCTTTAGCCTCCCGGTGGGCAGCCTTTGCCTCCAAACATGATGGACCCTACACGACCAACAGGTGAGAGACTAATGAGATCAGTGTTTGTTGATGGGTAACTTCTCTGCAAGTGCAAATTCCGCATTGTCATTTCATCGATTTTTGATTTTGAAGTGCATGTCTGTTAAATTTTTAATTTTGAATGATGTTATTATTTGCTCAGGCCACCCAAACTTGGCAACCATGCAGAGAATAAACGTTCCTCGAGGAATGGGCCCAATGGGACCGGGACTACAGGTCTGGATCTTATGCTGTCCCTAGACCCCGTCAATTAATTGCTCACCACTAGGACTGGGTGATATAGTTAAAGCAACTATATTTCAATATTTTTTACCTCACTATTTAATGTTAAATATTATATAAAAAAGAGAGAAGAAATGAATGCTTTGATTCAGTAAAGAATAAATTACATTTTATAATATTTTCAGATAGATAAGTTCTTTTAAATTGTAATAATATTTCACCAATACTACTGTTTGTACTGTATTTTGGTCAAATAAATGCAGCATAGGTGAACATAACAGACTATACTAATGTTTAGGGTCGGTACGATTTTTTTTTTATGTTTTTGAAAACCATCAAATACAGTTAAAATGAATCAAGAAATGATTTCTGTTTAAATATAGTTATGATAATATTTTTGAGGAATGATGCAAGTGCGTTGTTGAATCAGATTTTTGAATCAGTTCATTGAAATCGACACTTTCCTACCAACTCTAATAGCATTTTTTTTCTACTTAAATTTAGGTTATTTTACAGTATGTGCACTTACGTGTACTTACAGTGTACTTGCCTTATATAACCAGTACGTTCTTAGGTAACTACTTAAGTTAAGGTCAGGTTTAGTGGTAGGTTGAGGGTTAGTACCTAGCTATTACCCAGTTTTTTTTAATTACTATAACAAGTACATAGTGTGTATTGGAAACAGGACTGCTAGCTAAATTTCAATTCAGAACAAAACTAGAATTGGCAGCAAAATCATTTGTGAAAATATTGCCAATATTCGATATATACCACCCAACCCTACTCGTACACCAATTATTTGAATGCATTTCTTGTGTTCTGAACCTGAGTCAGTCCTTATTCAGCGTTTGTACGGCATCCACGCGTTCACAGTCTTTACTGCAGCATTAATCTTCTTTCATATCAGCCATAATCCTTGTTATGTTCAGCCTGTTTTCCTCTAAACTAACCATGTCCTTTTTCTCTCCTCTCTCGCGGTGTCCTCTCGGGTGCTGGGCATCGTAGTCTGATCCTTGGTTATCATTACAGAACTATGGCGGAGGAATGAGGCCTCCAAACTCCATGGGCCCTGGAATGCCAGGCGTGAACATGTAAGGACTTTCCCAGTCTATCGCATTTGTGGGATTTCATGTGTATTTCTCTGTGTCGGACTGGTCAGGATGCTCAAACAAACAGAAAAGTGTCTCTGGGTGCAATCAAAACAGGAGGATTAACATTCAGATGACTTTTGTTATGTTGTCTCTGCATATTAAACTAGGAATGGAGGAAGTATTTAACCCTGTAAAGCCTGACATGTCTGGAAAATCCAATTTTTTTAAATGGAACATTTTATTGAACCTTTAGTCAAAATATTCAACAACAAAAAAGTTTGCATATTTGTTTTTTGTTGAGTATCATATTCGATTCACCATTGCTCAGAGAGTATGATTTAGTGAGAATATGGATCTCATATTCAAAGAGGAACAAAAAACACCTACATTTTATCTAGAGGGCCAAACTGAGCAAAAAATTCAATTCTGATAGCTTGTAATGTAAATCAGTGAGATCTACTTACATAAAATATAATACAATTATCAGTTGTCACTCTATAGCTCCCAATAATGTCTTAGTAAGAAATATTTAAATGCTTAGTTTTATAATCAAAGCTCTGTACTATTTATTGTGGGGGCAAAACATCTAATGCAATAATGCAATGCAATAGTGATGGTTGAGAAATTTTACAAAAAAGCATTCCTCAAAAACCTGATGTATCATATTTGATGCTCACATTTTAATGTGATTTTTCAACAACAACAAAAAAAGTTTATGGATAATCATGTAAAACTAAGTTGCTTCGGTCCAGTAAGTGTTCATTTTCTAATTGTATTAACAATCTTACATTTACCTTATAGAAATCAGTAAAGATTTTACATCAGAAAGACACATGAACCTGCAGTTGGACATTTTTTAACTAAAAGGCCTTTTACTTGCTAAAAAGTATAAACATAATCAATCAGATGACAGACGGCAAAGTTTTGGTCATTTGGAGGCCTTAGAAATGTGTGATGATGATACAGTTGGCTTTATATGGTTAACAAAAAAAACGCATACTTCCAATTTAAAGCTTTACAATGTGTTTACAATTCTTTACTAAATATTTAACTGTGAACTTCAGAGGCAAATCCTTTGATTTTGAAGTGTCACATTAATACATAGCTTTATATAAAAGCACACACACGCTTGAACTAGTGGCATCAGTGGAATTATTTTCTGTCGTTTTATTTAAACTTGTACACACAGTCTGATACAAACCAGAAACTTTTTTGATGTTCTTATCACCGTTACTAAATATAAACTGCTGTGTTTCTCTGTGCAGGGGAGCAGGAGCAGGCAGGCTGTGGCCTAATCCTAATAATGGAAACACGGTAAGATACTTCAGCTCATGTTATAGAGAACGAATTAGTGATGATATGTGGCAATCCTGGCTGATAAATAAACTTTTGGCTTCACAGATCCCATATTCCTCATCATCTCCAGGAACATACGTGGTAACTGAGTGTTTCTATTTCCTTCTTTTATGATATTGTCTGTCATGAAGGCTTCAGTCTCTGCTGTCCTGCTTTCACAGGGTCCTCCGGGAGGAGCAGGAGGCGGTGGATGTCCTCCAGGAACACCTATCATGCCAAGTCCAGCAGGTAATGGCTTATCACATTCAGATCTCGGTCTACTGCCAACATTACTGGCCCTTTAAGACCCAAATGGTGCCTGGCCACGTGATGTGAGAGAAGTTTCATGGTGACTTCCCCCTCTGTGTTGACAGACTCCACGAACTCGGGTGAAAACCTCTACACATTGATAAACTCAGTCCCACCAGGAGGAAACAGATCTAGTGTGAGTTACTCCACTCCTCCTGATGTTCCTGTGTGCTGCATGGATTGTGTGTTTGATCTCCCTGTAAATGCTCTCTTGTCTGTGTTTGTAGTTTCCAATGGGTCCAGGGTCAGACGGCCCAATGGGAGGACTGGAGCCGCATCACATGAATGGCTCATTAGGTAAAACACGATTCACCATGGCAACTACATCAATTTTTCAAAACATTGCTTGTGGTTTTTTTTTGCCCTCCCAATTAGATCAGTGAACATCGTGTGATCTAGAGATCTGCAAATGATTCAGTTTTACTTTTCTCACAGGTTCGGGTGACATAGATGGACTCCCTAAGGTATTATTCAACCTATTATTTAGACCTATTATTTCTGTCGAAATTATCTGAAAACTAGCACAGCATGTCTGTTCATGTTAGAATATGACTGAGATTGAACTTTAATGAGGGGTGTGGCATAGGTTGTTCTTAAAATGTCAAAACTTCCAAGACATTGGTATTGTATTGTAATGGATTTTTAAACTAAAGATAATATAAAGAACATAAAGTTATTTTAGTTTTAACAAATTGTTTCACTTTAAATAAAAAGTGCTTATTGAGCCTTTTAATAGTTACATAAAAATCAACTGTGTTATTATTATATTCATATAATTATTTTTTTATTTTTTTATTATGGAAAACGTGGAAATATCATTTTAAATTAGTCCTTTCTAGGCTTGAAATAATCAGGGAATATTATAAAATATTAAGTCTTGGGAATTTCTATGTAGAATATATTCACTACTGAGTGAGGTTTTCTTTATTTAAAAAAGAAATTAATACTTTTATTTAGCAAGGATGCATTAAATTGATTAAAAGTGACAGTAAAGACATAATGATGTTTCCACAAAAATATTAAGCAGCACAACTGTTTTCAACATTAATAATAATAAGAAATGTTTCTTGAGCAGCAAACCAGCATATTAGAATGTGTGTATATATATATATATATATATGTATATGTTGTAAAATATTATTACAATTTAAAATATTTTAATATATTTTAAAATGTCTTTTATTCCTGTGATGTCAAAGCTGAATTTTCAGCATAATTATATATATATATAATTTAAATGCAGTGTTGGTGAGCATAAAAGACTTCTTTCAAAAACATTTAGACAATGAAAGTATAAATTTTTCTGCTCATTTCTGAAATATTTTGTTGTCAAGTCAAGTCATCTTCATTTATATAGCGCTTTTAACAATGGATTGTTTCAAAGCAGCTTTACAGAGATAAGCATATAATTTAAGGTAACAGAGATTGTTTTGGCGTTATAGCGGTTCTTGAATAATGTTATTTCCAGCTAAAGTTGTTGCAGAGAAAATGCTCTTTGTGAATGCAATCACAATGATTATAAAATAATGAAAAAAATAAAATAAAAAAATAATGGGCATTCATTAGTCAAAAGGTGTGGAAATCCTGTATAATGGATTTGTGTAAAGTTTATTATAAGTTTATATGAATTACAGGTCGTTTGTGCGATGTAGTTGTCAAAAAAAATTATAAACAAAACTCAAGACTCATCATTTAGGCCTACTTAATCTTGGTAATGATGGCTTTCAAATATAATATCAAATACCTATAATTACACATTTTATCCTCAGAAATCACAAAAACATTCCATCTGAGACATACAGCAGAATGGTTGCCAAGCAAAACAAAGCACAGTTATACTAATGTAATGAGGTCACACGTGTTTGTTTATGGAGTGTTTTACGACGGCTTTGATCATAATGAAGGATCGGAACAATCTGTTTTATAATGACGGATACCACTGACTGACATCTTGGTGTTTGTTCTTTACAATCTCAGAACTCCCCTAATAATCTGAGCGGCATGAGTAACCCGCCAGGAACGCCACGAGACGACAGTGAACTGGCTGGAAGCTTCCTTCACTCGTTCCAAAATGAAAGCGTGAGCGCCAGCACACACACGAACACATGGCATGATAACGATGAATTTATGGGCTTCTGTCTAAATCAACGGTTCTTTCTCTCTTCAGTACTCACCGACAATGACAATGAGTGTGTGAAAGACGAGCTTCAGCTCCAAAACGCCACATGTAGGTGTCTCAAAGACCAGGGACCAACCTCACCAAGAACCAGAGTGAGTCTAATCTCACACATCTATGAGAACCAAATCCCACCGCAGCTCTGGATGAGGTGCATGCTCCTAATTTCAGCACGGACAGATGAAATCTGCTTCCAGGAAGGACCTGTCTGAGATGGGAGCTCCCTCATTTTAAACCACTTTAATATTTTCATATCATTTTAACATAGAAGCCCACACAGGACAAGACCGAGATAAATTTGCTTCTTTTTGTTAGATGGATGTCAAACCGTCGGGACCGTGACAATATTCACACTGTGGATGTAGTGCAGAATACCATGCGCTTCTTCTACAGCGTCTGTGTAACATTCCATTAGAGTATTTTAGGATCTAGTCTCTGATCTCTTAAAAAGCTTCGAAACAAGTTCATCGCACTGTAATGGCTTCCTTGAAAATGACTTAATCCAGAGGAACAGCTTTGGCTACAGCAGATTTGATGATATGCACCAATGGGAATCGCAAGCAAATCTGCCGTCCTTCCTTTCATCGCAAACTTGGGAATGCAATGGATTGTTAGCAAAATGAACATTTTGTTTCTTTGGTTTCATGTCTTGTTGTTTTATAACAGTAGGTTTTACTGCAGAAGCCTTTTGCAATGAGCCATAAGACTGGCCTGACACCTAACATGAGACATGAATGGCATTTTCCACTTTTTAATGGTAACCTCAGATGACATGAGATTATTTTTGGATGGCAGTTCAGCCAAACGCAACAACACTTTATCATATAACTGCATCTTTTCACACGGGCTTAGTTCTCATTGTCCTTGTGCTGTTATATTGTGTTTTTGACCCATTGCTGTTTGCTTTTAGGCACAGTTGAAGACGTGCTGCAAACACCCAAGGACAGTTATTCAGCTATATATCTTTTAAAGTTTTCTCTAGTCTGTCATGATGCTGTATGGCCACTCTTGACCTGTTACACCATGTTGTTTAGCCTTTACGATGTATATTATGTTCTTTGGAAGACGCAGTAAAATGACTTGTGTAATTTTTATGATTAAATTATTTTTCAGTTCATACCACTCTTGTCTCATGTCTTCTGCAAATAAACATACATATATACATATATATATATATATAGAAAACAAATGTTTCTGTCAGTATTAGATAAGACATTTAAAGGAACAATCATGTTTAGACTTAATTGCCAATATTTTATTCAGAGTTCTTTATTTTCCATTTATGGGATTTTAATGAGATATTGAAGTGTGGCAGAGGTGCTTTGGTCTGTTCACGCTGCTCCATGTAGGTAGAGCGCCAGGAACTTCTTGAAGGTGTTAGGCTGATATCCTGACAAACCAGCAGGGATCTACAAATGAAGAGCACGACATGTTCAGTCAGCAAACCAACAATAACGACTGAGGTCACACAAAACAGAAAACTTCACACCACCTTCTTATATTTCACAACTCAATTACTGGAATTCTGATTTGTTGACCACGGCTTTCCAAGTATTGTTCAGGACTTTCAAAGCAGGTAAAGTTTCTTTGTAAACCAAAATAAATGGTGGCTTTCTGCAGTGCACAGCACAACTCGTCGAAGACGGTCAAAACAAATACATAATTCAACGTTTAATCAAAAATAAGAACCTTAGCATTAACTGAAGTTCACATTTTTGATGGAGGCCAAACCGTTTTTGACAGATGACTATTCTGCTCACCAAGCCTGCATTTATTTGATCAAAATACAGTAAAAACATTAATATAGTGAAATAATATTGCAATTTAAAATAAAATGTTTTCTATTTTAATATATTTTTAAAATGTATTTATTCCTGTGATGATAGCAGAATTTTCAGCATCATTGCTCCAGTCTTCAGTGTCACATGATCCTTCCGAAATCACTCTAATATGTTGATTTACAGCTCAAGAAACATTTATTATTATTACCAATGTTGAAAACAGTTGTGTTGCTGGTTAATATTTTTGTATAAACCATGACACGTTTTTTCACGATAAGTTGATGAATAGAAAATTCTAAATAATAGCATTTATTTGAAATCTTTTGTAACACTGTAATTGTCTTTACTGTCACAATCAGCATCCTTGCTGAATAACAGTATTAAAGGGCCCCTATTTTGCCCATTTAAAGGTTCATAACGTTGCTCAGGGGATCTCCTAAAATAAATTAACAGGATTTAATGATCCAAAAAAAAATCTTATAATGTACATTCTTGCAGCACCTGTTTTCACCTTCTGTCTAAATGGTTTGTATCTTTCTTCTTCTTTTTTTAAACTCGCCTTTAGAAAAGCACAGGCTGAGTCCCAATTCGCATACTATCCGTCCTAAATAGTATTCGAAAATAGAATTAGTACGTCCCAAATCATAGTATGTTGAAATGAGTGTTCCAAAGAGACCCGGATGGCCTACTATATCCGGTCAGAAACCGAAGTGCAGATCGTTGCGCACTCTAACGGCTGATATTGCCCACAACCCATCGCGCGTTGGAAGAGGATTCGGTTAGAACTACAAACACGAATAAAAAGTGTTCAAAAACTACAGACATGGAGGACGCGCGAGTCCGACGGTTATGTAGAGAGGTTTAGACAAAGGGGGTTTGAGTGATTAATTATCAGTATCTAACCTGACGAAAATGTATTTATTCAATGTTGTCCACATTATATTGCATCTGCAGCAGCATTGTGAACGTTTGCAAAGATACGTTTAGCCATTAACTTTTAAATGCATTATTATATTCAAATTCCAAACACATGAGGAGAGTCTCGGCGTGGAAGACCCATGACTGGCAGATGAACGTGCTACAACATTTCTCTCCGAAATGGTAAGAAGTTATATTAGATTGAATGGAGGATTTTAACTGTGGCGAGATGATTGACAGGGCAGTTTACGGTGACAGGATGCACGCGACAGAGCTGTCCGTTAAAGATGGCGAAGTAGTATGTCCCAAAGCTTGCCTACTCTTTTGCTACATACTCAAAAGTATGTACTTTTTCTTCACAAAAAGAGTACATACTTAGCGTAGTATAAGTAGGCGAATTGGGACGCAGCAACAGTCTGCTCTGATTAGTCATCCGGCCCCAGTCTGTTGTGATTGGTCTACCACTTAGAGCATGTGTTGGAAATGTAACGCCCCTTACCATAACTGGCAGGTTCCAGAGGCTTCATGAACACTACTGTCACTTTGGTAGTTTTTATGTATTAATGTAAGTCCAAGTCTGATAATGACAGTAAAAAAGAACAAGTTGATCAACCCGACCTACCAGGATGTTTTGCAGTGGTAACTTTTTTTATGTTATACCTCTCTTGCATGTCAGATGTGATGTTTTAACTGTGTAATTTCTCTACAACATGATAAAAACTGTATGTCCGCATAACACACTGACCTGCATCAAACTGCACAGTTCAAGAAGCAGTACAACAAAGAGAGAACAGCAAAAGGTTGTGCTTGTACTGCTGAAGAATAGTGTTAAAATACATCTCTTCAACTCCTCTACCGTTGGAAGTCCATATATTGCTATTTTGATGGACAAAGTAAATGTATCTGAACAAAGTCGACTCTTTACCTTGACAACTTTCTTCTTGATAAAAGGCCGGACTTTGGCAAACTCGTAGAGAGGCTGGTCCTCGTCCACCCACACCAGATTCTTCACTCCGCTGTCAGACTGCAGGTCAGTGGTGTTGAGCTGAAACACCACGAACTGGAAGAGACGGCCGTTAGTGGCCACACTCTGCACCACGATGGGCTTCTCCAGAACTCTGGGCTCTTTCTGCAGGAAGACCAGAGGACATCTGTCTGTAAACGTCTTTTTTGCTTTGTTATTATTGACAAACTCAAATAATTGCGATGAATGCAAGGAGTAAAGTACAGTGAACAATCAAGGAATGTCATTGACATGTTTTTCTCTAAATAAACACAAGGATGGGTGCTCTAGAAATATGTTTATTTATGCACCAATATAACCAAACAGTAACAAACGGCACTATTTTGCTAAACTATTTAATAAAAATGCCATTTGCAGATTTCAGCAGACATATTTTAATGTTGAAAACTATTTGCTGAACCAGTTTTCAGTCAATTCATTGAAACAGTTTGAACTTGCAATTAATATTATATAATATTATTACACACATCTCTGGAATGATTCTGGGTTTTTTTTCAGGATTCTTTGATGAAAAAGTACAAAAGAACAGCATTTCTTTGACCTAAATTTTTTTTCCAATTTTGTAACAACTGTAAAAGTCTTGGTAACTTTTGGTCAGCTTAATGCATCCTTGCCGAATAATAGTATTTACTTTAAAATATATATATATATATATATATATATATATATATATATATATATATAATTCTAAATTATTCTATATATATAACTAAAATATATATAATAAAAAAACAGTAGTGTTCATCGTAAGCACTCAATATATTGTCCAGCCCTAATCAATAGTTCTAATGAATCTTTTAAAGATGTAAGGATCTTACCCCGTACAGGGCTTGTGCTCGGGCCAGCGCGTTTCCAAAGGTGAACATTACCATCTTAGCACGGAGCTGCTCAGGAAAGAGCTTTGGGGTGTTTCCCATCTCCATCAGGAAGAGAGTGTGGGCATGAGGGTAAGGATAGCCCTCTCTGAAACCTGGCGAAAGGAAACAAGCAATGAACCGCAACGTGGACATGATTTCAAACTACCGGTAGGCATGATTTAAACACAGGGTGAAACGCGAATGAAGCCAGCGGCTGACCTGTGTCGTTCTTCTCCTGGTAGACGTGTGTGCACTGCAGGTCGATGGTGGGCGCGATGGGGTAGAAGGTCTCCAGAGCCTGATCAGCAGTGCTCTGGATCTGCTCCTCTCCAGCCAACACAGGTACAGGGGTCATGGAGTTCAACAGCAACCCGTTCTGACCTCTGACCTGGAACACGTCCTCTCCTGGAAACAGATGAGTTTTGCATAGTAAGTAACAGAAGCGGTAGCCTCTTCCCCGGTTTTGATCTACATACAGCGTTTTAAATCAAATAAAAAAAAAAGCAGGGCTTGACATTAACACCCCCAAACCCACCAAATGCGTAACGCAGTCACTTTGGCAGGTTGAGTTTTATATATAATATATTCATTTTTCAATTGTCTTTTGAAAGGGCATCTGAAATAATAAACTAAGTGCAATGTAGTGATATCGTTTTTATATATCGATACTGAAATATCTAGAACACTTCCAATAAAAAAAATTCGCAGAATAAACACACGATACCAGCTTTCGATACATTGCTTTCTCGCTCTCTCATGATCTCTCAGACAGCGAGTTAACACACAAACCCGCCTCCCCTCACTCACTCGTTTCATTTGCTCTGGATGAACATTGTTGGTGTTACAGGGCTTGGAATTTCGGCATAAATTTACTCATTCCCACAGATTGCTCACACCCAAAATGCGCGCACATAAAACCTCCTCTCAGTAGTAAAATTAAGTATTTTTTTTTCGCTACTTATTGCACTTAAACAGTCAAATACACACAAAATGTCAAAATGCAGGTCTTGGCGAGTATTCACGTAAACACAGTCAGTTATGTTTTAAGTGAATGTAAACAGTTGAGAAAGAAAACACATGTGTTACAGTATAATGGGTCCATGCATCAGGTCTTAAAGTGACAGCAGCCTAATTTACATGATACCACATAATGACATAATATTAAAAAAATATCTCAATGGCAGTTTTTCCCTATGGTATCATGTCAAAATTGTGCCCAGTGAAAATGTGAAAAAAGTGTTTTTCTGTTTTCAAAAATTTTTGTAATTTTTGTAAATGAGTAAACATTGTGTAATCTAAAATAAACATCTCATTTGCCATCATTATTTTCTGTATGCCATTTTAAAACCAAATGTTATAGCGTAATACTTTTTTTTAGCAAAGACCTGTTAAAAATCATCAAAAATTACATTAAAGAAAATTATCTTAAAATATCTATATTTCATATAAATGCTGTTTCTATTTCATCAAAGAATCCCCTAAAAACTGTTCTTTGTTTTCATAAAAAATATTAATATTTTCATCATTGATAATCAGAAATGTTTCTTGAGCAGCAAATCATTATATCAGAATGATTTCTGAAGGATCATGTGACACTGAAGACTGGGGTAATGATGCTGAAAATTCAGCTTTATCACATGAATAAATTACATTTTAAAATGTTAAATTAGAACAGTTATTTTACTTTTTTTAACAATTTACACAATTTTTACTGTTTTTTCATCAAATAAATGCAGCCTTTGAGAGCATAAAACACTTTCAAAAACATTTTAAAACCTTATCGTTCCCAAACTTCTGAACGTTACTCAATGTATACATCCATACTGGCCATTTAAAAAACAAAAACAATATTTGGTCGACTACTAACTACTACTAATAGCAGAAGATGTGCATAAATGCACCTAAATGCAAAAATCTAGACTCAGACTGAAGAGAAGACTTATGCGGCCCAATATACACCCACCTCTCCTCCAGGTCGCTGCCAAACTGTATTTCTCAGCAAGAATCCTCTTGGCCAGCTCAGGACGAGTGACCTGCAGGCCGCCACACAGGTGAAGCAGTCTGTGCAAGAGCGAGGGACTATAGAGGAAAATAAAATACAATCTCAAATACTGTTTACCACATAAAACACCTTCTTTTACGCATTTGATGCTTCACACAGAACAGAACGGGAACATTCCCAATTCACCAAACGTATGTTCCCCGAGTGTAATGTCACTTCGTGTCAATGTCAATATGGCCTTTTCGTGCTCGTGCTGTGACGGGTTTTTGTGAGAAGGAAAATGTTAAGGGCCAGCAGTAGTTGGGAGATAAAACAGCCACCAAAGGGCAGACTTTAACCGGGGAGATGAGAGATATCAAAGAGGCTCTTATGAATGGCAGACCTCCCAGGAGCAGTATTAATTAATAAAGGCTTTACAGAGCCGCTGCCTGCTGGGAATGCAGACCGGCCCGTGTTTAATGACCGTCATTAAATTCAACACTCCATCAGAGCGCCACGGACCGGGCCAAATGCCACCTTCCACATTGAAGCTGTTGAGCCAATTATGAAGCGCTGGGTTAGAGGGGACAGTAGCTGCCGTGTGCGGTTCATTCAGCCGCGGGTCTGCTTATGCTGCAGAGATGAACAGAATGAGCTGCATGTTTGTGGCACTGCTTTCAATGTAATGCTTCCATGGTACATTCATGATATATGGCTGACTATCTATAAAACGCTTTTAAACATGCCTATCTTAAACTAGAATAAGAAGATTATATTATTCACCGAAACTGGAATTGTATGTTTTTCGCATTTTAATTACGGTAAAATGTAAATAATTATATTCATAATAATTTATTCACTGAAACCCAGCAGGCCCCTATAAAACGAGTGTTTATTCAGTTGCACCATACACTGTTCCATCTGCCTGTAACATACCAGATTGACCCTCATCTAAACACCACATACAAAAAGGACAACTGTGGTTGTTTACATGGCGAGCTTACGCTATTTTTTTTATTGCCTCCTTCAATATGTTAACATGCATTCAAGTTGGAAAAAATAGCATCACTTCTCTAAACCCCTCCTGTCCTAGAGTCTACTCTGATTGGTCAGATGGCTCAGTCAGTCTGTTGTGATTGGTCTACCACTTACAGCTTGTGAGGGAAACCAAATGCCATTTACAATGTCTGAATTTCAGCTGTGGATCTTCCTCAAGTGCTTGTATACGCAGTGATATGAGCAGTAACGATGATATCAGTTTTTCTGTATCAATCCCAGCGCGAATCTCATCCTTTTGAAGTGCATGCAGAAATTAAACAAATTAAAAAAAATATTTCTTTTTTAAAAGTGTCGACAACAAACCAAACTCTACCAGTCTCAGCTACATCTACAGTGTTTGAGGGTCAAAGTAGACATTGTTCACGGCCAGCCAATGAAGCCAAATTATGCAAATGTGTTACAAGCCTACATAGGATCATGCAGGAAGTAAGACTGGAATTACTCATGACTCGTTTTGGCAGATCAGAATTGGTTTCTTTCTTTTGGGAGACAATAACTTTATTTATTGTGCACTTTGATCTTTGAAACTTTGCAGCCTTTTTACATTCACAAACATCTATATCTCACACTGCATGAAGGGTAATATCTGAAAAAGCATTATAGGGCCACTTTAAATCAGAACAACCAGACAATCTTAAAATGAAAGAAATTTTCTGTTTGATACTAGGGGTTGGAATCACAGGGTACCTCATGTTACGACACAATACACAAATCGATACATGGCTCACAATACCAATAATATCACGATTCTGCGATAATCAATATATTGCTAGACAATCCTATAATGATACATCACAATGTCTAACTATGAAAACAAAATGCCTGTGAAAGGGTTAAGTGCAGGTTTTCTCTCTTTATTAAAGCCCAAACTGTTAGAAAACAGCACAAAAAGTGTTTCAGTCTGTAAATGAACATTTTAAGTGAATTACACATTTAATGCTTATACTTTTAAAAATCTTGTCTTTGCGTGTAAACCGACACATTTACCTGCTTATCAACTTGTTTTATATAAACCTGGTACATTTAAAAATTTACCAACCTCTTTTATTTAAACCTGGGAACATCTCAGTGTTTACTAGCTAGCTTTAAAAAAAAACTGGGAATAGTGTTGTCAAAGGTACCAACTTGGGTATTTTAAAAGTTGAATAATGTGATGATACCAGCATTTCCCCCTAGCATTTTGGAGTTGAACATATTCTTAAACATCTGATTGGCCATTATGTCTGTGATTGGCTACAATGATCAACACTTCAAAAACATGTTGTAAATAGACATGTTTGACGCTCTGAGCGCTTCCACAGATACACACGGGAGCGTTTGAAAGCAGGCTTTCCGCTGCTAGATGCCTGCTTTAAAACTCTCCCGTGTGTATCTGTGTAAGCGTTCGGTGAAGAGCGTCAAAGATGTCTATTTACAACATGTTTGTCCCATGTTTGTCACTTTGAACTTAAACGTGGCTGGGGCATCTATTATTTTACTCACACTGCTGTCCGCCGTCCCATTAAAAACCTCTTTATCTCAGGCTAGTTAACTTATGTTCAGGTTTCCTTCATTTATGTGTTGAGCACTACCTTGAGGAGCCATGAAGTAGCAACACTGGAAGCAGGGACATCTATTAAGAGCATCTTATTTTATTAATTAAAATATCGATATTTGGCGCTGACGTATCGATTCTTGTATCGCACGGAGAAGGACAACGATATTGCCCTATCGATATTTTGTCCCAGCCCTAGTTTCTATCATTTAATTTTTGTTAACAGTCAACAAAAATACCTGTTAGGTTTTGTTTTTGCAACTTGCTAATTAACATTCTTGCTTGACACACGAGAACAAACCTGATTGGTTCTCACAAGCATGTTTGAGCTTCCGATTACCATATTGGATGTGCACTGATCAATGTTTATATGTGAATAAAATAAATCTATCCACCATATACAGCAATCATGCCTCTTCAGAAGACTTGGATTTACAATGTCTTGATGAACTTTTTGAAGCTTGAAAATTTTGTTTGGGCTTTCAATAGATGTACAGAAATTATGATAGAATATTAAAAAATATCTTCTTTTGTGTGAGTAAATTATGACAATTTTCATTTTTGTGTGGAGCAAGCAAGGGTGGTTTAAATTCTGAAATAATTAGCAGTAAGAAATTATGTAAAATACCAAAAATGCTGTGGGGCTTCTTAGCAATAATACAAGCTCAACAAAAAAGGTCAGTGAAGTAAATGTGTTCTGGTTTAATGGAAAAGCTGCGGGTGTCATGATAGGCTATCTAGCGATTTTATGACTTCATTATTAAAGATCAATTGCTAATTAAGGAGTTGCATTTATGACAAGATCATATTATTAAAAAAGCCTTGTTGTTTCTAGACACTATAGAAGTGTGATCAGAAATGAGGATAAGGTACCCACCAGAACCTCTCTCTGGGCGGCCGGGGTTCTGTAGTGTCCCACAGCCTGGAGTTTTTAATGGCGTCCTGTACTCTCTCATCTTGATTCTCAATCTGATTGGCTGGATCTTCAGCCAGGGTGAGGATCTGAGCTGGTAAACCTTTAATGATGACTGACTTACTGAGCCAGAGGGCTTGTCGAACACCTACAAACAGATCACAACAACCATATATTATCAGCTGTTACACACACACACACACACACACACACATATATATATATATATATATATATATTCACTGTTGTCGTGAGAGAGAAAAATGAAACAACTTAAATTTTTCAATTTTCATCCACAACAACGCACAGAAATCACTACCTTCCAACACATTCGTCCTCTGATTAAACATGTAACAGGATTTGTCTTTATGCAGAGCCATGTCTTCTAGTTTAGGGGACGTATAGTGACTCGGGTCTTTCCATCCACGGTCCCAGGGAGGAAACCTAGGCTTTGCCAGTCCTGGTACAAAGTGCATCCTGTCAGCATAAGTGATCGGATCCAGTCCGGCTATTTCGTGGACCACCCTAGGTTTTTTCCTCGGAAGAATCTTCCCATATGAACAAGAGCCGGTGGACAAGAAGCGACGTCCATGAGGAATCATATAGAGGACACTATGACAGTCTTTTGATTTGCAGTTTTTAGTTATTTTAAATGCCGGTGTCCTTATTCTTTGCACTGTTGCGTTAAACATTTTCCCAAAAGTATACAACAGATGTCTAAAATTGCTATATTTGCCAAAAAAACAACTAAACAATGATGCTCGTCGCTATGATATTTTTTCGTTGCACTCAGCAGGCGGCCATGATTGTGTGACGTCACGCAGTGAGAGTCTTCTTCTGGAGTCAGTGAATGTCGTGTTGACAGACATTACGCGTCATCACTGCCATCTATTGATCAGTGCAGGTATTCAGGTCTGACGCTGCGTCGTACTCAAAGCCACTGATCTGTGTTCATAATATAATATAATATGCATAATATAAACTTATCTAAACCTATTTTCTTGCCATTCCAAAATGACTTACTGTTGGTGGTGTTTAAATCATATATGTAATGTATGTGTAACAAAAATATTTGTTAAATAAAAAGTTTTGGAAAGTCTTCTTGGAAGCTTTTTAAATATAATAGAATATGCAAATTACGATGTGATCATTGCAACTGGCCCACCTTTACAGGTACTCTGTCCTGCCCCATCTGTGAGCCAGTGGCATCGCTCTCTCCTCTCCTTGTCTCCTTCCAAGCACCGTCCTCCTGGGCCAGCTCAAAGCTTGGCTACATCTCTCAAGAGTTTGGTGGCTACAGCCGGTCGTCAGATGGGCACCCCCCTTCCTTGGTGTTTCGGCGATTTAAGCCCACGACACCTCGGGAGGGCTCGACAGCAGATCCTGGATCTACCCCTGCTGACCACCACCCAACTCTACACCGTTTTTAGTCCTTCGACAGGTTGGCTCTGCCACCGCACCTCCCGCTGTATCCAAATCCAATTAGATGCTGTTTCGGCCTGTTCGGTGACATTGTCTATCAGCCGTTTCCTGGCCATCCCTTCAATCCCCAACAGTCCAAGGGTTCTCCAGAGCGACGGTCCAGCAAAACTTCTGCAGCCGACCTACTGGTAGATTCCAGGCCCTCCATCCGGTTTGCTGGCTCTCGAGGATAAGGGCTTGATATTTTTGGAGCTTGCGCTCATGTGCCTCCTCCATCCTCTCTTCCCAAGCTACTGTTAACTCTATGAGGAACACCTGCATGGTACCTCTAGACCAGAGGACAATATCTGGTCTGAGGCTAGTGTGTGCTATCTCCTCTGGGAATTTGAGCTGCTTCTTCAGGTCTCCCCGCATCTCCCAGTCATTTGCTGAGGTCAGGACCCCTCTGCTCTTCCGTCTCATTGCTCTCTTCTGAAGAAATGGATAAAGTGGTACCCGTCTGAAAGTTGTTTAACCTTCTTCCTTGCCTGTTCCACACCATCCATCAACCGAGACAGGATCTTATCATGACGCCACCGGAATTTCCCATCTGCCAAGCTTGACTGGCATGCTGAAAGGACATGCTCAGGATTGGCTGACTTTCCACACAGAGTGCAGCAAGGGCTCTCTGCCATCCCCCAAATATGGGGGTTTGATGGAGTAGGCCGGACATCGTAGACAGAACAGATCAAGAACTTTTTCCGACGTCCTTCCATGGTTCAGATGTCCTGCCACGTCAGGGCCCTTTCTCGTACGTCATCCCACCTTGTCCAGCTGCCCTGTTTTTTCATGCCAACAGTCTTGACATGCTGGGTTTCCTCCTTTGCTTTACCTCCCTCAGCACCATGCCGTGCCGTTCTTTTGGGCCAGCTTTTTTCCAGCTCGTTCTGGTGGAGCAACCCAGTCCAAGCCTCCCAGAGCAACTGACCCAACGATGTCAGCATGATGCAGTCGATCCTCAGCCTCCGTCAGTGCTTTGCTGGCTGACCATTTACGACCTGTCCTGACGACAATACCTGCTTGGCGTACTCTTTCATCCTTGCTGTCTCGCAGCATCATGGCCTGGCATGTCTTTGTCGCTTTATACTCCTCGACCACTGAAGTCACTGGCAGCCTCAGCTTGCTGCCTGTGATACAAGCCAATGGAGCAGAAGCTTCTTGGGACGCCCCATCACCTCCTCAAGTAGGTGTGTTCATAATATAATATAATATTCATAATATAAATCTATCTAAACCTATTTTCTTGCCATTCCAAAATGACTTGGTGTTGGTGGTTTAATGTAATGTATGTGTAACAAAAATATTTTTGTAAAATAAAAAGAAGCTTTTTAAATATAACATAATATAATATAAAACGTAATATTTGTGTGCCATTTGGTGCTTTTTAAATCATATAGGCCTATATAACGTAACAAAATATAAAGTATAATATTTTTTAAAGATTCTTTTTTTAATTTGTGTTTTTATTTCTATTTATTATTTGTTCTTGTATCAACGTATCAACATATTTGTAAAATAAAAAGTTTTTGAAAGTCTGCTTTGATTGTTTTAATATAATATAATATAACGTAATGTAATGTATTATATAATATAATATTATATAATTTTGTGCCATTTGGCGGTTTTTAAATCAATATGTAACAAGCAACAAAATATAAAGTATAATATTTTTTAAAGATTCTTTTTTATATTTGTCTTTACTATTTGTTCTTGTATCAGCGCCTTGTTAAAAGTAAGTCCTGTTTTTGTATTGTTTGAATAAAAATACCCAAACCTCCCTTTTTAACCTATAGGCCCTACTTAAAAAATAATAATAATAATAATAATTCCCATTATTAAAATCCTAAGGTCTATTTCATAGCTTTGCCCTGTTGAATTGCATATAGTGACTTTATGTTAAACTTTAAAACATCCGCAGCATTACTGCTTGTAATACATGTGGTCATCTGCATGTCCCTTCCTCTTATCTACTTAAAACACACCACTTGTTCCATGTGCACGATACACTCATTAACATTTCATGGCTTTCTCTCCGAACAGTGTATTGACAAGCCACCTGCGTGCATTTGATAGTCCTCATTAAAATTTAGTTGGAGCGCCAAAGAGTGGACCACCTATCCAATTGCCCCGGAATGAGAGAAGTCCAAAGAATGAGGAGCTTTAATATTACTCCTGTTCTCCGAACCCTGCAGGATAGTATGTGCAGAAGAACTTAAATGCTGCATTCCAAACGAAACAACATGGTTTTAAGGATAAATGTCTTCATTCATGTCTTGTTCATTGCTGGAAAGGTCACCTCCAAGAAAGGTAAGATGGCTTCCTATCACATGGGTGAAAGTGCACACCTTATGAATGTTGTACCATTGTAAACACCTCAGTTCTTCCATGAGCTTGTAAGGCAGCTTCCTAATTATGTGATTGTTTTTAGTATGTGCCTGTGCATCTTTGTCTTAAACACAAGTATATTCAATAGTCGTTATTGATTAGGTAACGCATACTGATCAAATGTAAACCTTGAATGCATTGTAAGTTGCTTTGGTTTTGATTCAACTGTGTAATATTTGAATAGGTGTTAAATGTGGAGGAATCCTCTCTGCAAGCAGTGGCAATGTGTCAAGTCCTAATTTCCCAGGCCTGTACCCTTATAACACTGAATGCACCTGGTTGATAGTGGTCTCAGAAGGCTCTTCCGTACTGTTAACCTTCCAACACTTTGAGCTGGAATACCATACAGACTGTGCTTACGACTACATCAAGCTATACAACGGCATCTCCGAGGATGAGGGCAACCTCCTGGGGAAATTCTGTGGAGATGTGTCTCCACCTCAGTTCAGCTCGTCCTGGAACGTCATGTCCATTATCTTCCATTCAGACCGCCACGTCGCACGCAAGGGTTTCTCGGTGGGCTATAAGAAAGGTGAGGAGTGCAACTGAACATTGCTTTAACCCCTTAGCTGTCACCCCCCTTTTTGAGAATGGGGGTTAAAATGCACTATTCAAACTTAAATGGTTGTAATTCAAGAATGCTTTGGAATATAGACCTAAATTTGGTCTTGTTTTAAAGGAAACACTCAGCAGATTATTGCTGAAGTGAAAACACTTCAAAAAATGAAAGTATGAAAAAGTTATGGAAGTTTAAATTTACAGTAAATCAAATATACTGTACTATATGTTTTTATTTTATATAAAATATATATTTTACAAAATATTTTTTACTATAAAATTACTATAAAATCAAAGCCATATATCTAACCAAGTTATGTTCCAAATTTGAAATTGATATCACAAAAATTGAAGTTCCCATGAGATTTTGTTTAGGCGTAGTACCAAAAATAGCCACCGGGTGACATACATTCCATTGAATTTAGTTGTATACATTCTGCCTTAACAAATTAATACATTTCTGTCCAAATATCAATTCTGTCACAAAATGTGGAACCTTGAGACTCAGACCTTTCTGACAATATGTGTTTTGTCAAGATTAGAAAAGGTTTTGATCACAAATTATGAAATATAATGATGCCCAAAAGGGGAGGAGCCTGATAACCGTTTCTATGGTAACGCAACGTTCAATTTCAAAACGGGTTTCACAGGATAAATTCTGAGTTTGTAAGCTTTCAAATGATACCTAATTTATGATAACTACTAAAATATGTGATATAATAAAAAAGGCGATAAAAAAGATAATATTATATTTTAGAGGATAATTGACAAATTATACTTTTTAGAGGATAATATTATATTATAATTTTTTATTCAAAAATACTAGATTATATGTTTTATTGTGAACTTTTAGCATGAAAACCAAAGTTTCAATTATTAAAGGTGTGTGCGTCAACTTTTTGTGACAAAGGTCAGAACTCCTGTTATGATGCAGATTTTTTTGAGGTGCACTCTTGTCAAAAAGTCATCGGTTACTCTTCCTACATAATTTGTAGCAAAAAACAGCAGTCAAATATCTATTTAGCAGTCTTAGACCCAACGATATATAGTTTGTCATAATTAGATTAGGATTTAATAGTAATATAGCGAAGTAAAGTTAGATATCCCGTGTACGGGATGGTGACAGTTAAGTTCATATCAGTCAATATGCAGTTTATTACAACAGACAATAATTATGATTTGTTCCTCGGTTTGTAAAAATATTGCGTTTACTGTAATCCATTTAGAATGGAAGTCTATGACGTTGCACAGATTTGTAAGTTAGAATGCATATTGTTTTGGATTTGGAAGTATTGTCACAAAACTTCAACATTATATTTGCTAACATATGTCTAGTGTGATTAAATTGCTTACTAACCTTGTTATATCCCATCATTCAACTCCTGTCATGAACATGTAATGCTTATAATGCATAAAAACAATCATAACTTAAAGGGTTAGCTCACCCAAAAACTAAAATTCTGTCATCATTTACTCACCCTCATTCCATGAACTTATATGCATATTTATATGTGAAAAATGGCCTAATTCAATCTGTTCCTCATATAAAGTGATTAAGTCTCTTCAGAAAATTTAGACTAAACCACTCAATTCAAATCGATTCGTTTTACAATCTCTTTATGAACTTTTTGAAGCGACAAAGGGGTAGTTGCGGATGGCAATGGGACAGAAATCTCTCAGATTTAATTTAAAATATCTTTATTTGAGTTTCGAAGATGAACAAATTATTATTTTTTTTTTTTTTCATTTTTCGGTGAACCCTGTAATATTTTCCATCAAAAAACATATTGTATCTGATATCTTCTCATTAATGAGTGAATATGCAAACAATTCAAACTTTTGCATATTATGTTATTACAACAAACTTGCCACTTTTTGATTAATTAAAATTGTAAAATGTAATTTAAATTAACCACAGCAAAACCACTGTGATACATGAAAAATCTATATTTTTTATCTATATTAATGAGAACTTTTGTTTTCGAATATTTTTTTTAATAAAACATTTATAAGAATGTATTATTAGCGGTATTAAATTCCTTTGAACTTATAACTCAAAAACAGTCACAATATATAAACAGTCACATACATATATTAATTTTACATGCATAAACACTTGATCAATTTTTAGAATGCAATTGTATTATCTGGTTCGATGGTCTTTGGTTGTCACAAACCCCAAAAGCATCCAGTAAACTCTTTCACTTTCACACACTGTGTGTAATTGTATAAATTAATTTATACATCAGTTCATTTGTTTCTCTCTCTAAAACAGATATGTGCGGTGGGGTTTTGACCGGTCTTTCAGGAGTCATCTCAAGCCCAGGTCATCCACAAGACTACAGCAACAATGCCGACTGCTCCTGGACAGTACATGTGTCCAATCAGAGTGTAGTCAGCCTGGTGTTTCTCGACTTTCAGTTGGAAAACAACGAGGGGTGCAACTTTGACTATGTGGCTCTCTTTGATGGCCCCACTGTTAAACACCATCACCTGGGCAATTACTGCGGTAATGAGAGACCTCCCAACACCGTCACCACATCAAACCAACTGCTGGTGGTCTTCAAATCTGACTTCAACATCGGAGGGAGAGGTTTTAAAGCCTACTACTACTCAGGTGAGACACT
This sequence comes from Tiaroga cobitis, assembly GCA_030578255.1. Lineage (NCBI taxonomy): Eukaryota > Metazoa > Chordata > Actinopteri > Cypriniformes > Leuciscidae > Tiaroga > Tiaroga cobitis. Next base: position 24,739,709 of record CM060592.1, read on the forward strand.
TGTTGTCATACAAGATGCATAACATTTCAAGTATAATCCTTGATCTTGCTGTTTTTTAAAGGAGAGTGCCAGCAAGTACTCAAAAATATCAGTGGGAACTTTACTAGCCCTCACTTCCCAAACATCTACCCCAATAACATCAACTGCCACTGGACAATCACTCTAGCGGCCGGCTACAGGGTCAAGCTATTTTTTACCTTTCTGGAGCTTGAGGATCGGAACAGCCTGACTGAGATGTGCAACTATGACACTGTGGCTGTGTACGATGGGGACAGCGAGACTGACACTCTGTTGGGCCAGTGGTGTGGTAGTGAACAGCCTCCATCGTTGACCTCTAAGGGAAATAAACTATTGGTTGTTCTCAACACTGACCGTAACTATGCCTTTAAGGGCTTCACAGCCTCCTACATAGGAGGTGAGTGCTCACTTATCACAGTTTGAATTCATCCTTCTAAAAGTAGTTTTGGGAACCAAATGATGTTCCTTTACGTTTATTTAGTGAATTAAAAACATACAGCACAGTAGAATTCAACACATTCAGTACAAATAGACGCAAGTATTTTAGTTATTATAGCCTACTGACTGGTTGTTCATATGACATACACATTATGCATATTTTCAGTGGTTCACCCTTGAAAGTAAAGGTTCCAAAAGGGGGTTTTCACAGCAATGCCATAGTTCCCCAAATAACCTTTCAGTGTAAAGTTTTTAAAATAACTATTTTTTCTTATTGTGTAGAACATTTTAAAAATATGAAGAGCCTTAATCAACTAAAGAACCTTTTTTGGAATGGAAAGGTTTTATGGATGTGAAAGGTTCATCGTGGAACCATCAATAGGCTATAAATAATAATGACGGAGTTACCTCATATTTGTTGTTGTTATTTGAGCTACACTTTGTATTTGGCCCTCAAGTGGTTACAAATACTGCAAAAAAAGTTGATTAAGAATTTTTAAATGTATTTATAACTGAGATTATCTCATTACTTAGTAACAGAATTGCATTTGTTACCCAAAATATTTATTCCTCAAAACAAGAACTAAAAGAATTGTCAAATTCTTCCATCGCAGCATTACATATCATATGTTCATTGACCTCAACCTGAATAGTTGATGTTTTGTTGTTGTCTTTGTGTTGCAGTGGTGCCAGTCAATGTAAGCTGCACACGAACTGAGTTTCAGATTCAGGTCTCCAGACAGGCTTTACCTCAGCTGGACCGTGAAAAAATTTACCTGGGGAATCCATCCTGTTCGGCCCAGCTGACAGAAACATCCTACAAAATTCTAGCCCGTTTTGTCAACTGTGGAACTGCTGGACAGGTATATAAGATAAAGAGACACTGGTTAAAGTGCAGATTCTTTTGTGGGATCCCACACTTAAAACACCCCTAGTTTCCTACACTTTTCTCAGTGAGGGTCCTAGGTCTAATTCAGATGTTAACAAATGTCTGATACAGTATCTTTTATAGAAGCTTTTAAATATGGCTTTGTTCAAATCAACATTAATGATGCCTCATATCCTATCTGATCTTCTGCAGAAACGTCAAAACATCACCATGCTGGTCAACTCGCTTTATATCGACTTCTCTGATGGACCGCAGCAGAATATTCAGGAATACGAGGTGCAGTGTGACGCCCAGAGAAAGGTGGCCATGGCCAACATTATCTCAGTTGAGGAACGTATCCGGCTCAATGAACTGGCCCGCCTGGCCCAGGAATCAAACAACAAGAAAGTCGAAGAAGAAAGTGAACCGCATGACACCAGTGACATCATCTTCATCAGTATCTGTGTTCTCGCTGTCATCCTCATGTTAATTGCTATTGTGTGGTTGGTGCTCCTATAGACCTTATGCGCCAGAGAAACAAGCGTACAGCCATCTTTTGTCTTTGAAATTCCTTTTTAAAGAAGCTCTTTTGCTGTGGAAGAGAAATTAGCTGGTGAAGTGGATTTACTTATTGTAGCATTAACGAAAGTAATCATGAGCATTGTTATGTTTGAAGCGGATGTCATAACAAATGTCAGTAGAATGGGAAGATTATAAAACGAGCGGTTCATTCATAAATCCATAAGATCTTTCCTTCATGCTGTGGAAATACAAACTGGAAAATAGAACACAACGAGCGGGGCTACGGGTCTATAGGAGCACCACACAATAAATACATAAGGACTTGATATATCTCTATTTTTATACTTTTTTAAAAAATTAATATTAGCTTAATTATTACTGGTGCTAAATTATGAATAATCAATTATGTAGTGAAGTATGAAATTATGAAGTGATAATTTTTTCAGGATTCTTTAATGCATGGAAAGTTAAAACAGCAGCAATTTATTTGAAATAGAAATATTTTTAAATATTATAAATGTCTCTACTGTCACTTGAATCAAAAATATTCATTTCATTTTTTTTTTTTAAAAGATACCCCAACTTACCCCAAACTTTTAAATGGTAGTGTGTCACCTTTACCACAACAATCTAGCGCAGCAAAACGGTTTTAAACATTGATGATAATAATAAGACATGTTTCTTGAGCAGCAAATCATCATATTAGAAAAATTTCTGAAGGATCATGTGACACTGAAGACTGGAGTAATGATGCTGAAAATTCAGCTTTGCATCACAGGAGTAAATTACATTTTACAAATATTCAAATAGAAAACCGTAATTTAAGTTGTAATATTATTTCACAACATAACTGTTTTTACTGTATCTTTGATCAAATAAACGAAGCATTTGTGAGCATAAGAGACTTCTTTCAAAAACATTTTAAAGAATCTCAATTATTCCAAACTTTTGACCGGCAGTGTAGCTGTGAATGGAAAGAAACATTCTGGCAAATGAGATGTAAAAAAGTCAAATGTTGTATTTAAGATTGAAAGTTAAAAATGGTTACAAGTCAACGAGTAAATCATGCTGCAGTATGTTAAAAAAAATTATAAATATATATTTTTAAATGAAATGGGTAAACAATATTTTCTTTAGGTCACAAGTCTGAATTCTTCACGGTTTCTTTTTGTGATTGCAGACGAATATATTAACTGGTAATTTGCCGTCCTTGACCTGAGCTCTCAACTCAGGCTTATGTTTCAGAGCAAAGACAAGAGCCCTCACAGTCCTTCTGTAAGCTCTGCTAACAAGCCGAGAGCTCTGGTGGAAGACCTCCCTCTCAATGTTCTCCACCAGTCCATGCTCCACCTGGACAGGCAGGAAAAGAATCACACAACATGCATGCGAAGTACAACTGGATCATGATTATATTTAATAATACCATTCCAGAATAATAACTGTCCGTGTGGTTAAGAAATGTTAATGGTCATTTAGGATCAGTACCTTCAACGCAATTGCTTCAGAGAGCAGTTTCTTGGCATTGCTCCTTAAACTTTCTGTCAGTTTGTCACAGCGAACTTCTATGGAAGGTTTATTTGCATGTTCCTCAATAAAGGTCCTCCAGTGTTTATACACCTCCCCCGCAAGGGACTTGATATCAGGATCTTCTGAGTGTTTGCGAAGGTTGTTAACGGTGTGTCCTGAAGAGATACAAATGAAAGTGGTAGGGGCTCAGATTAGTATTTGATTTGATGGGGTTGATTTGAAAAGACAGGGATGCAACTAGAAAGGAATAAGCAATTTTCAATTACCAATTTTAGTAGTTTTTAGCACTTCTTTGGAAGGCACTTTCTTGTCCAACTCCTTTAAGGCTTCTATCATGTTCTCTTTAGCTTGGCCAGGCAGTTCAAGGATTGACTTGTACCTCTCAATGTCTTCAATCACGACCACTCTCTGGAACAAATATGTAGATAAATAAATGTAGACATCAATAATATAGCACACCTGGTGAAGAATGATGGGCAGGGTAAAATAACCAATGACATACCCGCAGGGACTCTAATGTTGCTTGTTTGTAATTTCTCTCTTGTTTTGGTTCCTGTTTCACCCTGTCTCCCTTTGGTAACCGAACAACAAATTTATCCATGATTAAAACCCTGATGTGAACGATTTTAAAGAGTTTATTTACTCCAGCTCTAGCTACACTTATTGTTTTTAGGTTACTACATTGTAGATCAGTGAACAGGGCAGTATGGCAAAAAGCGGTAAACTGAATTTTCTGATTCGCACCGCACCGGAAGAGAATACAGGAAGAGATAAAGGTTTTTCAAAATAAAAGCCTTCTTTCTCGTTAAAACCTTAAAACGGGCAATATAAAAGCACAACACATCGATTAAATCTTCAATCCACTAATTCACAAATTATTTTACAATACAAATGTTTAATAGTTGTACATAAGCACAAAAACAAAACGTGAGTTGTCTTTCAATATTTTAGTGTATAAAATATTCAATACTAAGTGAAACGCTTTCATTGAATGATTGAGTTGCCTTAAAATGATGAAAAATATAAACACAAACTGTATTTCATTTTATTTTTCTTATAAAAGTTTATGGTTCATTAAATGAGGAAAATAAATTGTATTTAACATTGTATTCATCATTTGAGATGCTATTTTGTGAATGTAATTTATTAATTGAACATTAAATGTATTATTTTAAGATTGTTTGGGGGGTGCTTCCATATAAAATGTCAGCCATCACTGAATTAATATCGGCCATGGATGTATTTCATAATTTAACTGAATACTTTTGCTAAAGGGAAGCTATGCATTAGCTGGGTGGTCACGTGACCTGCGTCTCAGTTTTAGCGCGGAACTTGGAGTTCGTCGGGAAGAAAGACATCTCTAAACTAGACCTAGTTGTGTGTTTATTAAAACATTTGCGTTTTCTTTTATCAGTGCGATAAACGTGTTTGACGCGGTGATGAATTTAAGAATTTAATATCAAAATAAGCCCTTAACATTACTTATGAACTTTGTGCGGTAGCTGTGTGTTTACGCCAGTGCGTGCAGCTGTTCATCGGATAAGTTACAGTCTAGCAGCTACTGGTACAGTGTTTCTCATAAACTCGAGCAAAAACAACAGGTAAAGGTTTTTAAAACTATTTTCTTACACTATATTATAAATTCTGACGTTAAAATGTGTTTTAGGTACTTTTTGATGTGTTTTGGTCTCATTTGGATTCAGTTAAACAATATTATAACAGTTGAGCTGTTTAGGATTACTAAGAGTGTCTAATGCCATCCAACAGTTTTTCCCACATTATTGGATCTGTTGGTTATTGTGGGATTAAATGGAGGCAGTACCGACTGGGCAGAGAAGCTCTCATCAAAGTGTTGAAAAGGGCAGGAGGAGACACAAAATTCCCAGTGAGTGAGCCTTTTTCACTATGAATGTTAGAATGGCAAACATGTAACGTTAATTACATATAAATTCTTGACATACAAGTTTCAATAGAAATTACATTAAAGTTTATTTTAGTTTAAATGCTTAGTAGTACAATTTTGCAATAGCCTACAATTAACATTTATGTAAAAGACAGTAGAAGTATTTATGAAATTGCATTAAAAAATGTACTTAAGTGGGTCAAAAGGGCACTCTTAAGTTCACTTAATTGCATTTAACTTAAATTTAAACTATAATAAATTTTCATTTAACAGGCAATTAAGTGTCCAAAAACACTACTTTCAGTTCACACTTAAGTATATTCTTTTACAGTGTATTATTTAGATAATATTTACGGTACTCTTTTTAAAAGTATGTCAAAATGTACTTTATTTCACAAGGAAATGTTTGTTTTTCTAGCAAAGTTTTTAGATAATTCTGTTTCATTATGTAATTTTACCTAAATAATTAAACCTATGTGATTCTCTTTTGTTTAGGGGGTGTTGAGATGGACATTGCATACCTGTATGAAGTTCTGCCGCAGCTGTCTCGAATTTTTCGTATTATAGATAAAATTGGAGAAGGTTTGCCATTAAATTTCTAGCTGGTTATACTTAATGATGGAATAGATTTGAATGCACATAAATCATACTTTTTTTTCTGCTGATTGATGAACCTTAGTTAACTTTTTTTCATCATTGTGTGATTACAGGCACTTTCAGCACAGTGTATTTGGCAGAGGCGCAGATGACTGACGGTTCAAGAAGGATGTTTGCATTGAAACACCTGATCCCCACCAGTCATCCTGTGCGAATAGCTGCTGAACTCCAGTGCCTGACTGTCGCTGGGTGAGTAATGAAAATGTGTCATATTTTGACATCATCGTTCGTCGTTTCATGTAAGATATTTCAGAACGAGCAAACTTCGGTTTCCGAGTTACTTGACAAGATTTTTATCTATTTTATCTCCCTTTGCAGAGGAACAGAAAATGTGATGGGAGTCACGTACTGCTTCAGGAAAGAGCATCACGTGGTCATTGTCATGCCATACATGGAGCATCAAACATTTGTGGTAAATGTCTGTCATATGTGTGCTTTTAACCCAAATAATGATACACCATGAATAGGGCTGCATTTACACTGCAAGTCTTAATGCACAGATCCCATCTTTTGACCAGATCCGATTCTTTGGCCCGACTGTTTACACTCACTTTAGACAGGACTGGTATCCGATATCTGTGTTTACATTCATTTCCACCAAAAATTATTTTCGGTGATCGTTATGCACATGGTAGACCCTGGTCCTGAATGGCCGTGCTATTAAAATTATTTATATAATTCATCTCGGTTGGTCATGATTATTTGCCAGCATGGACAAGATAACAGCTGTCATTAATGTTTTGCAGGGCAAAATCTGACGGAACAGATCTATAGTCCGGAAATAATTTCCGTTTATCTACAGCTCAGATAAAGTAGCCCTGTAATTTTATATATATATATATATATATATATATATATATAAAACACTGAGTGAGTGAGTGAGTGAGTGAGTGAGTGAGTGAGTGAGTGAGTGAGTGAGTGAGTGAGTGAGTGAGTGAGTGAGTGAGTGAGTGAGTGAGTGAGTGAGCGAGCGAGTGAGTGAGTGAGTAACCCAATAGTGAAGCTTGTTGGTTTAATTACAGTGAAGTTATCACCTCATTGCTGAGAAATATAATGTAGCTTTCAGTAGTGAAGCGGTTTTAGTTATAAAAGTCACGGGCAGAGGTTGAAAACCAGCTCCTGAATGTTTCGGTGTTCGCACAATTTCTTTCCTTTACAAAGACAAATATAAAGTTCCCACCTCAATAAAAAGCTGTGAGCAAATCAGCCTCATAACACTAGATTAAAAAGCGATCTTTGTGAATAAACGTGTCATCCTCGCCTTGTGGTGGCTTGGAATTCAAAGCGGAATCGGATGTGCGTGTTTAGACGTAGGTCGGATGTCCAAATATAGGATATGTATCTGAGTTAAAACCACATTTGGAAGTGATCGGATGCGAAAAAATCGGATCTCATGGGGATTTTTGTGTTTACACGTGGGCAACAAATTCAGATGTGAGTAAAAGATCGGATTTGTTGTGCCAGTGTAAACGCAGCCTAGTTTACCCTATACCCAAGATATCACCCAAAAGTCTTCATTCCTTGTAGGATATTGTTGGCTCCTTGAGTTTCGAGGATGTGAAGCATTACATCTTCCACCTGCTCAAAGCCTTGAGACACATTCACAAGTTTGGCATCATCCATCGAGACATCAAACCAACCAATTTCCTGTTCAATCAACAAAGAAGAGAGTATGTACCTAATATTCATGTCTAGTATCTCTGCCTGTTACACATGTAATTGCCACAGTTTTTTGGTTATTTAAGATAATTGTAACAATTGATCAACTGGCTAAATGATCGTTAGATTATAGCAAAGTAATGTACAAAAAAAGGGAAATCAGCTTTAAAATATCTTATACCCAATTTGGTGCTAATATGTGCTTTCCTAATGGAATTTATAGATGTAGTTCACCCAAAAAAATTAAATAAATAAAAAATTGCTCTCACTGTCATGCTGTTCCAAACCCGTTAAACTTTCGTTCATCTTCGAAACACAAATGAAGATATTTTTTAATGAAACCTGAGATTTTTGTTCCTCCATTAAAGGTCCATTCCACTAAAATTTTGACTTTGACACTTTAAAAAGTTCAATGATCAAAGAACATACATCCAATATGGTAAAACTCAGCTCAAAAACGTACTTGCTTGACGCACGACAACCAATGAGGTTTGTTCTCACATTTCAAGCAAGTACGGTTGAGCTTCTGTTTATCATATTTTATGAGCTCCATGTATGTTTGTTGATCAATGTTTGTTTGTGAAGAAAAAAAAATCCAAAATTAAATATGTTCATCCCGGTATAAAGAGATTATTAATTCTCTTAAACAGCTTGTTTCATATGAATTACATTTACTTATATATTTATTAACTTTTTGGGGCCAGGGGCCCCAATATTACTAAAAAAATACATAATTAGCCTTTGAACATTTTCTAAGACAAAGGGGGCCTTGGAGGCAAAAAGGCTAATAACCACTGGAATAGATCCAAGTTAACTGAAGCATGCTGATTCCCGTCTTTCTCGTTCCTCAGGTACACTCTTGTGGACTTTGGCCTGGCGCAGGGCACTCCTGATACGCAGATAGAACTGCTGAAGGTGGTGAAAGCAAAAGCTCATAAAGGTGGAGGGTCGTCTAAGATGGTGGAGGAATCACTTGGGAAACAGAAACTAGTGCCTTTACCACCCAACACCAGAAACTCTGCCATCCTGTCTAGCACTAAAGCACCAGCTAAAAGACCCTGCCCACCTGCACGCATTAAACACAGCAAGGTGTCTGCACTGTCTCTTTGTTAAATAGATGAATTAAGTTTTTAATATGATGATGGTTATGAGTCACATTGGGGGACTGTACTTCCAGGTTTGCTCTGCCATGTTCATATTGTTTTATTTGAGAAAACGTATTCATGTCAAAAACCTATTTCCTTCCCCTCAAAGGAACTGTTGGGACTTGATAAGGCACCACGGTCTGTATTTGGGGAGAAAAACATAAACGGCACAAACTCTCATAAACCTGGCACTGACAAAGTTGAGGTTAGCGTCTTTTCTCACACTGGTTGCATCTGTCACTTGAATAACTATCAGCTCTTTACCTGTTGGATTGTATTTCAGGGATTGCTTTTAAAAACAAAAAGAGAGGAGGTAATTCCACGTAAGATTGTTTCTTCAAAACACCGCTCAGTCCCCGTGAGAACTCCAATAAATCAGAAACCCAAACCCCCTGCCGTCAGCCCGATGCTCACCTGCAACTGCTTCATGACCGACCGCGTCTGCAACATCTGCCTGTCCAGGTACACGCTCTTAATCAAGTCATATTTATATATAGTATATTTTTTATAAAGTAAATGTAAGAATAACTTATATTGTCAGTAATATTTCAAGTTTACTTTCACGTTTGTCCATCATTCTTTTGGGAAAATCATGTTAAAATGCATCAAAAATAAGATCCATCAGGCTTTTGAGCAACGTTTATTTGTACATCTCTTGTATTGCACTACATTGTGTTTTGCCCACCCACATTACTGAATGCAAACTTTCTTTTTTAGATTAAAAAAAAAAGATTCTGTCTGCAGGGGTGTCAAAGTTAGTTCCTGGAGGGCCACTGGACTGTGGCCCTCTAAGAGCTGAGTTTGATAGCCCTGTTCTAAAGGTTCATAAACAGTTCCAATTTAAAAGAAATACATATTTGGCACCATTATTTCATATATCAGGCTTTACAGGGTTCATTTAATAGTGCAGTCAGTGAAGAACTTAACTGCTTTGACAGGAAACAGCAGGTGGCTCCGAGGGCTGGTACCCCAGGCTTTAGGGCTCCTGAGGTTCTGACCAAGTGCCCCAACCAGGGAACAGGTAAAGCTACTCATCGACATTAATATTTGTTGCATATTGTTATTTGGAATGTGATTCAGCATTAATGCTCGTTTATTTTCAACTTGGAAATTTTTTCAATTTCCTGCTTGGAAAAGTAAAATAAAATGCCACTTGATGATGCTCCCTTTACTGTACGTTCACACCGCCGCCGACTTGAGCGTCAAAGAAGCTCTGGCCGCCCTGTAAAGGACGCTTGTCAAAAAGTACGGGGAAGCTTGTTGACGCTTTGAACGCTCTGACGTTGCAGGGAGAATAGAAGTGTCACAACATGAAATGTAATAAACAGAAAAAAACAAGCAATACATTGAAGAAACCTTTTATAATGACAGCATTTTTATAACCGTTTTGGTCACATTTGGTCGGGGAAAAAAAGAATAATTAGCTAGTATTATTATTATTTGCATTAGGCTAAATAATGCAATTGGTCAAATCGGTGTCACCGTGAGAAAATGAATTGCATTCCCGCTTTAAAACAAGCGTTCGTAAATATTTCAAATAAAAGTTGCGCTCATGCTATTAGCAAACAACGTCATGTCATAAATGATAGGAAACCTGTAGGAAACCCAGCAACGGCGATTATTATCTTCTCTTCCATTTTCTCAGAACTAATGTTTTGGTAGGAATGGAAGTTTAGATTGTATGTTTCTCCGGAATCAGCCAGCGCGAAGGACGTCTACATTCCGATTGGTTGCTGGCGTTTTGCTGCTGCTTGCCGCTGAACAGCGTCATAGCTCATTACCATAAAGTTGAGCTTCTTTCAACTTTCTGATTGACGTTCAAAACGCGACGCCGATGGATTTGACCACTTCTTGCAGCTGAGAAAAGCCAGCTTCCATTGAAAATGAATGACTTCCGGCCGCTTTGGAAGCTCATTCCGGCGGTGGTGTGAACGTACATTTAAACTGATGATTGTACACCTGCACAACAAACACTCATCATGCTCACTGAAGTCTGATTCACCAACAAATGACTCTTACGTTAGATCTTTTAATGCATCTTTAAAATGACTCTCGAACTCAAGAGTTACTGATTGAATCAGAGTGGTTACTGAATCAACATCAAGTCAATATACCCAAATAAATCAGAACTGGATCAAATCAGGAAATCTGTATTTTATACCCAATGCTAATATTATCTGAGCATTGGAAAACAAAATATTTCATGCCCAGAAGACAGAGATATGAAGTAGGAATATCCCACATCTGACTTGTGAATGGAACACACATTTAGTGTGGTGTACATTTCATTTATTTAGTTCAACTGTCTTATGTTTTAAGTCTTTTTACAGATTCATAGTGAAACTTTGTCCTTCCGTAATGAATTCTGACTAATAAAAGCACACCTCTTTGCAGCTATTGACATGTGGTCAGCTGGAGTCATATTGCTGTCCCTGCTGAGCGGGAGGTATCCGTTCTTTAAAGCCAGTGACGATCTGATCGCTCTTACTCAGATCATGACCATTCGAGGATCTAGGGAGACGAAGGAGGCTGCTAAGACGTTTGGTATGGGGACAGATGTCTATGGATCCTGTTGTGTGTTGATTTTCATTTTATTTCTCGCAACTTCAACTGACTGAATATTATTTTGTTTCTGAATGCAGGTAAATCCATAATGTGTAGTCGTGAACTTCCTCGGCTGGACCTGAGGATCCTCTGTGAGACCCTGAGAGGTTTGCGATCATGGGATGACACCTCACTTCCTGCTGAGTTTCAAACCTCACGTAACCCAGCAGAGGTCAAACAGGATGCTGGGAGTCCCGCTAAGAAACACATGAGCTCAGGCTCACTCAGAAGCATTGCAGAGCTGCAGGAGATGGGCTGGGATAAAGCGCCTGATGATGTATACGATCTCCTGGATAAACTGTTAGATTTAAATCCAGCAACGAGGATAACAGCCTCCATGGCACTGCAGCATCCACTCTTCAAAGATATGACTAATTAATTTTTGTGTATCCCCCTAAATTTGCATTATTCTGTAAAGGGCTACATGAATGCATTTATTTTCTAACTACATGCTGTACAGTGATTTATTTATTTGTCTTTTTTGGGGGGGGGTTCGTAGTTTAACTTTTGAGATTTGAGATTGAATTTTTAGAGAATGCTCCCTGAATATAATGTTCTGTCACTCGTAAATATTTTTGCATAAAATACATTTTAAACTTTTGGAAACCACCAGACTGTTTTTGCTACTTGTTTCTCCAATAATAATAAAACAAACAAAAACAAAAACAACAGATGCATGGATATTTTTGTTTATATGCACAGAACTTCTCACAAAAAAGGTCACAACACGGGTGCAATTATATTTGTTCTTACGCTTGTAATTTAGATCATTCTAATTGAATGACCACATGCTTGAAGTACTTATTCAATAAAACTGTAATCTTACCCAGAAGTGCGGGTTTCAGTTGCTAAATTTGTACATTTAGAATACATTTTTAGTACGCAGGTTTTTGATGAATCATCATTTGTCCGTGAAATTGTGGGCACACACGGTTATTGAATTGGACCCTATGTGGAAAAAGAAAAATTGCATTTGAAAACCAATAGTATTTATTCAAAGCCTGAGGGATTGTTTCATGTAGCAAAATGTAGAGGAGAACACTGCCTAATATTTACCCCACAGAAAAACTTTCACAGACAAGAAAGATGCAAAAATGCAAGTACAAAAGCTAATCTTAATCCGTGCAATTTTTGCATAGTTCACAGTGTTTGTTTTTGTGATTGATACACACAAAGCCTGTCAGCAGGTAATAATCCAATAACTTCTTGTATTGTCATTTACGTTTATAGGTGACCCAACATTACTTTTTTACATTAGTATTTTGACGTCAAACAAATGCGCACAAAGCCAAAACAATGAAAATCCATCCTAAAAAGTTGCGAATAACATTTAATGTTTTCTCCCTGACAATATACTACAATAATATGCTACTATAGAGTAAAGAGCGATTACAACCAGAGTGGACACAGACACGATAAAATAAAGCAAATCGAATGTAGTCCATGCTTTTTGTCCCCAACCAAGAGCTGGTGGCATCACAAAACTCTCACTTTCGATTAGTTGTCGAATCATTAAAGGAAGCTGGTTCTGGTGTGACTACGTTAACCGAAAGAGAAGATGCTAAAAGACGCATACAGTCTCTCAGATCATGACAAGGGTCTTTCTTTAGCCTCGGTGATCTCCTCGATTCTTGCCAAGACGCTCTCAATCAGGTCAAATGTGAAGAGGGCTGACTGCAGAACCTGCAGAAGTGGCATGCAAACACTGTTAGCTGTGTCCACTGTATCGGAGGAGCCATATGGACTGGTGCACAAAATAATATACCTGAATCTGCATTTCTGGTGTCATGTTGGGCAGCTTCTCATTGTCAACAGTTAATGTGCAGACTGATGCTTGAGGGTCTGTCGAACGCAAAACAAAAAAGGGTTAACACCCTGACTACAGAGAATTCAAGTGACACAAGCTACATTCACAGCATAAATATGTCAAGTTCGGGATTATGAATGAGAGAGTATTGCACCTTTAGAAGTGATCTTCTTATTCGCTTTCATGCTCTTCAGTTCTGCCTCATAATGCGCTTTGGACATGTTCAGACCGGTCCGCATTGGCTTCAGGTAGTTGTCCTCAATCTTATAAAGCTCCGTCCAAATTCCTGTCTAAACAGATATATATATATATATATATATATAAAAAAAATATATATATATATATTATGTGGGAGTTTGTTATGGATGTAGAGCAGTGGGTCTCAGCTTTTTTGACTACAATGCCCCCCATTGACAAAGACCGTAAAGACAGTTTTTAAACTTTTGTATTTACAGAAACTACTAGTGGCAATATATTAAAATAAGAATAATAAATTATTATTGTTGATGTTGTTAGAAATAAAGCTAACCAATTAATTTAAATTACTTATTTCTTTTGTTATTGCATTTTTATATACTAACAAACAGCAATTTATCAGCAACAGGGTTATTACAGTTAAGTAAAACCATTAAAAAAATAATTACTTTAACTGAAATAAAATAAAAACCTTTATTTCAGCTAGTTGCCAACTTTTCTCATTTTCATTTAACTTGATTTACTAAAATTACAAAAACTAAAACTATATTTTAACTATATAGACATAATAAACATCTATATAAATTACAAAAACGAACAAAAAAATTGCTAAAACATTAACTATATAGGATTAAAAAAAAATGAAATAATAAATAATTAATAAAAACTAAAATCTTAGAGATATATAAAAAAAACAATGCTCAGCAATTTCAACCCAATACACATTTTAGAGAGCATACAGTAACTTGCATCAATTAAAAAATATTAATAATAATAAAATAATAATATAATAAAATATTTTTTTATAAATAAAATCTGTGCGAGTGCCCGGACGTGGATGTATGCTCTCATTTTGCGAGGAATATATCCAGGAAATATCCACTAATATATTTTTGTATCTTGTACCCTTTCTGGAGCACCCATAGTTTGTGTTTGTTTTTTTTTAAGTACTAAATGCACTCTTAGATCTTTTTTTTCTTTCATCAAAATATTTTAGAGCTTGACAACTAGAAAAATTATATTCAAAATAAAACAAAAAAATCCAATACTTTTAAAGATTTTATTAATTTCCACCACTTTTACAGTTCTACAAATCACACTTTTAAAATTCCCTCACATATCCAGGTTTTCCAAGAAAAAGAAAAATTACAGTTGTAGAGGGAACGAATAGTAGAACTGAGAAATGCAATGTCAGTGTTCGGTTGTTGTAGCTTATTGTAAGGCTTGTTTTATCTTTTTACCTCATTTTAAGCCCCACTGATGTAGAGTCGTGTGAAGATGGTTCACCCTTACCTCATTCTCCCACTCTTTATCTCGGACGAGCATGTATCTCAGGAGGTTCAGTGATTCCATGATCCTGTGTGATATGAACAGCAGTTTGGTCAAGTCAAACGACTGCGACTGAAGCAACCGTTGTGGCAGTAAGACCGAGCTCTCACCTGTCTAAGTTCTGCAGCAGGTCTGTTTCCGGTCCGTGTGGAAGACACAGCACTAGCCGCAGCAGAGGCAGCAGATGTTTACCCAGGAACCACTCATTACCATTACATGGCTAAAAATGCACACACACACACAAAAAAATAATGGAGGTGCAATGCAACATAAATGGAACCAAATGACATGATATCATGATTTATCTTACCTTGAGGGAAAAGTCAATCTGATTCTTGATATTCTTGATAATGTATCCCTCCACCCCTGCGTGGTGACTTGTTTTCAACATGCCTCTAAAATGGAGGAACGCCATAAATGAAAGTGTCTAATAACACTAATATCATCAGCTAAGCTTTCTACATGTTTTGTTGTTTCAATGGAAACCCGTTTCCACCTCAGATATCTCAGTGTATGCCAGATAAAGACTAAAATAGGAAAAGGTTTCTTTGCATTACTAGCATTTCTCATGTTTATAGCCTCTTTAAGAGGAATCGCTTGTTGTGTTCATCATTTGTAAGTCGCTGAGATGCACAGAAACTGTATTAGATTTGCGATCGTGCTCCACTCATTTCATTCATAAAGTTGACACACATTCACTTCACACACTATTGCGTAGTGATTCCAGATGTTTATGTATAATATCGTGCTATACTATTCCCTGGCTCACCTATTAACCAGCCAACTCGAGGAGTGACTGTGCTTGCAGAATATTTTTTTCCTACTATTTAGTAGAATTTTCTTATTCGTTTTAAAGCCATTATCAGTGCCTTTCTGAATAAGGTATTAGGTTTCAGGCACATTCCTAGTTGTAAAGGTTGTATTGAACCAAATGAGAAGTTTTCATGTTTAAATATCAGAAGGAGGGCGTACCTGAAAAACTTGTATTTGGCCTCAGCGCTGAATTTGTCAATACTCAGCTGAAACACTTTAAGGCCTTTAGTTCTCTGTGGTGAACAAATAAATCGAAATGAACAATGATAACAAATATTATACAACACAAACATATAAACAACAGATCATCTCACTTACCAAAGTCTGGTCTGGACACATCGTCATAACTTTAACCAAATTCTAGACAGAAAACAAAGTCTTAGAACAAGACATCACCTAAATCACACACAAAACTATTGTTACAGCATAATTAGTTATGATATTTTTTACCTGTGGAACACTGAAAAATGTCTTCAGCTCCAAAAGATCTACTGGTAGACTGTTATCTTCAACTCTGACAAGACTTTTTTCATACAGTTCCTACGAGGAATATTAAAATAGGTGGTAACACTTTATTTTACAGTGTCCTTGTTACATATGTTACATGTACTTACCAGGGTTCATACAGATACTGTAAAATGTCATTCCAGGACTTCCAAGAACTTTTCAAGCACTACTTTTTTGGTTTACAAGGACTACAATAGAGATCTCACTTATCAAACAATATTTCAACTTCTAAAAAGAAGCTAAATAGATCAATAAAAATAAACTAATACAAAAAATGGTACAATTCAAGCGCATGCAGTGACGGTGGTAACTTTAACCTTTGAAAGGATACTATGACAAAGATATCCTTTATTTAAACACATTTGTTTTCCTCATGAACATACATGATTGAGCTGAAGAATGAAAGCTGTATCATATACTTGGATAATATATGAGCAATATCATGCTCATAGCCATGCGAAAAGGCACTATATCTTTATCAGACAGGCTGCAGTGTTAATTTTGCGTGAAAAGATTGTTTTATCAATGAAATTAAACACTTATTTCACGTATATTGTCTGTCGATAACTCTTTTCAAGTACCTTTTCATAAATATGGCTCTTTTCAAGGGTTTTCCAGGACTTCAATTTCAAAAAGTCAAATTCAAATCCTATCCCTAACCCAATAGTAAGTACATGTAGTTCATTAATATTACTCAGTACATAAATATAAAATTACACTAACAATTACACCTTAAAATAAAGTGTAACAAATAGGCTGTAATAAATCTATGTATAAAACATAAATGCAATGTGGTATGGTTTGAAGTTGTGATGAACACTCTTACCAATCCTTTCTGCAAACGGGATCCTTCAGTTCTATAAATGAAGATCAAAACAGTAGAGTGAAATCCTGTGTGTCAGAAGACTCTCGTACAAATATTCAGATTCATAGTAATAACTTCATAAGTACCTGCTTAACAGCAGCTCGATATATTCCATGTTGCACTGAAGAACAAAAACCGAACTGAAAAACATTCAAACAAATGTCAGCACAAATTGACATGAGGGTTTATCTGTAGGTAACTCATGGTCAGATGCTTCTCTCTTCACCTGAGAACTGCTGGAAAGATGTCCACAGCAATATGATTCACAAAGAGCAGGTGGCACATGCAGGCTAGCGACTCCTTTGGGTATCTGACCTCCTCTTCCAGAAAGCCTGGGACCTCCCTTCTCTTCAGCACATTACGACTCAACAAATCAGGGAGTGACTCCCCGATATTTGACAAAATGATCTGTCAACATGGAAGACAATGCAGATTAAGTATGAAAAGGTATATCAAGGCAGTAGTTTTGAAATACATAGCAGTATAGCAGAATAGCAGATGCCTCTAGATTTAATATTATGCTATTTAATGCAATTGTATTAGACTATCATTCAAAAGTTTGATTTCAGTAAGATTAAGTCACTTAAGCTCACCGAGGCTGCATTTATTTGATTAAAAATACAGTAAAAGCAGTAATATTGTGAAATATTTTTACAATTTAAAAATAACTTTTCTATTTGAATATACACTCACCTAAAGGATTATTAGGAACACCTGTTCAATTTCTCATTAATGCAATTATCTAATCAACCAATCACATGGCAGTTGCTTCAATGCATTTAGGGGTCCTGATCAAGACAATCTCCTGAACTCCAAACTGAATGTCAGAATGGGAAAGAAAGGTGATTTAAGCAATTTTGAGCGTGGCATGGTTGTTGGTGCCAGACGGGCCGGTCTGAGTATTTCACAATCTGCTCAGTTTCTGGGATTTTCACGCACAACCATTTCTAGGGTTTACAAAGAATGGTGTGAAAAGGGAAAAACATCCAGTATGCGGCAGTCCTGTGGGCGAAAATGCCTTGTTGATGCTAGAGGTCAGAGGAGAATGGGCGACTGATTCAAGCTGATAGAAGAGCAATTTTGACTGAAATAACCACTCGTTGAACCGAGGTATGCAGCAAAGCATTTGTGAAGCCACAACACGCACAACCTTGAGGCGCATGGGCTACAACAGCAGAAGACCCCACCGGGTACCACTCATCTCCACTACAAATAGGAAAAAGAGGCTACAATTTGCAAGAGCTCACCAAAATTGGACAGTTGAAGACTGGAAAAATGTTGCCTGGTCTGATGAGTCTCGATTTCTGTTGAGACATTCAGATGGTAGTGTCAGAATTTGGCGTAAACAGAATGAGAACATGGATCCATCATGCCTTGTTACCACTGTGCAGGCTGGTGGTGGTGGTGTAATGGTGTGGGGGATGTTTTCTTGGCACACTTTAGGCCCCTTAGTGCCAATTGGGCATCGTTTAAATGACACAGCCTAGCTGAGCATTGTTTCTGACCATGTCCATCCCTTTATGGCCACCATGTACCCATCCTCTGATGGCTACTTCCAGCAGGATAATGCACCATGACACAAAGCTCGAATCATTTCAAATTGGTTTCTTGAACATGACAATGAGTTCATTGTACTAAAATGGCCCCTACAGTCACCAGATCTCAACCCAATAGAGCATCTTTGGGATGTGGTGGAACGGGAGCTTCGTGCCCTGGATGTGCATCCCACAAATCTCCATCAACTGCAAGATGCTATCCTATCAATATGGGCCAACATTTCTAAAGAATGCTTTCAGCACCTTGTTGAATCAATGCCACGTAGAATTAAGGCAGTTCTGAAGGCGAAAGGGGGTCAAACACAGTATTAGTATGGTGTTCCTAATAATCCTTTAGGTGAGTGTATGTTAAAATGAAATTAACTTAAAATGATTTTTCAGCATCATTTCTCCAGTCTTCAGTCACATGATCTTTCAGAAATCATTCTAATATGATGATTTGATGCTCAAGAAACATTTCTTATTATAATCAAATGATGAAAACTGCTCGATATTTTTGTGGGAACTGTGATATAAAAAATTGTAACATTATAAATCTCTTTACTGTTACTTTTAATTTAAAAAATAATACATTTCTTCTTCTTTTTTAAATCTTACTGACCCCAAACGTTTGAATGACAGTGTAAGTTTCGAAACACTTCATGCAATAAAGGAAAGCAATAGTTAAGAAAGATCATGCAATATTATACCAGTATCTCAGTAGCAAAGTCTCTCAGAGGGGATTTCTGGAGTGTGTCTGGATCTTTCAACTGCACCTCCAGCAGAGGCTCACTTAAACTCTTCATGCAGCTGAATAAAAAATATAATACATAAATTGCCAATATTAAAACACTTTGTTATATTGTCTAAAAAAAGTATGCACTAAAACCCTAAAAAAAAATCAACTGTTGTAAATAAATCTGCGTATCACACATTTTTATAACTCTAACGTCGAGATTTTGCTAAAGATTACATTTGACAGTGTTATATTACATTAGTGTTTTAAGGATTAACTAATCAAGTGTCAAGAGTCTAGAAAGCAGCAAAGTGATTCTAAATGAAAAAATCGAGGAAATGAGTATGAATAAATAAATATCCAATGCTGACCAATACCGATAACTGAAATTATGTCGATATATCCTTAATTTGGGGTAAAAAATGATAAGCTACACTTATTAAACCTACAACTTGAGCAGTTCCACTCTGAGCTCATTATCCTTGGATATTCTGTTGTTGTCCTTGACGATCTCCTTGATCTCTTCAACAAAGGGCTTCACAAACTGCAGAAGAGCAGTGCAGCAGCAGCACAAGCCGAAAACATCATCCTCCTCCTGCTCTTTGGTGACGGGCACCGGCAGTCTGGCCACCTGGCTGAGCAGCGTGGAGAGAGCCATGCCCACAGACGAGGCCTTCTTCATGCCCAGCCTCAGCAGCACTGACAGGTTCAGGACATATCAGGGGCAAAAAGAGGATCTGGTTAATTTAGGATCCATTCAAAATCATCAGAGTCACATGGAAGAGTCTTACGAGTACATCAGAATACAGTATGCATGAGTCAGGATGGTCGGAAAACAACTTGGTAGTCAGTTGAAGTGAGTTTACCTACAGTACCGTTCAAAAGATTGGGGTCAGTAAGTCAGTAAATACTTTTATTCAGAAAGTACATGCTAAATTGGGGCTTTGGGATAAAACGATAGCAATAGTTCTGACATAACTTTCCCCTATTAAATTAAAACAAAAGTTTGATAAATGTTTGATACAATGTTTATGCACTATGCAAATAATGCTGTGCATGCGTGTTGCAGACCGTCGCATTGCATAATTTTTCATGTCACCCAGACATACCTACATTAAATTGATCAGTAACGGCTGCTGAAAAATCAGCTTTGCCATCACAGGAATAAATTACTTTTTAAAATATCTTTTAAAAAAAGAGCTATTTTAAATATTAATAATATTTCACAATATTACCGTTTTTACTGTATTCTTTTACTGTATTGTTCAAATAAATACAGCCTTGATGAGCATAAGAGACTTCCTTCAAATAATTAAAAATGTACTGGCCCCATATTTTGAACAGTAGTGTAGATTAAAAACTTAAAATCTGAAACTTCTCATCTCTGAAATTTCTCAGAGATGGTTTTCTTGGGTGAAACATTTAGGCTGTCAGGCAGCAGTTCACTGATGTCAACAATACATCAACATTTCGGTGCTTATGATTCAGTGACTAAGAGAAGAGGAACCTGTTTGTAAAGGCTTGAGGAGAAGGGTAAGCGTCTCAGCAATGGAGGCAGAATCAGCCTCCTCCACCTGCTCCAACAAACCCACCAGCAGCTCTTTAGGACTGCAAACCTGTTTCACAAAACAACACTATGAACAATTGAAAGCAGCATGGAAACTTACAGCTGGTCATGGTTTAAGAACAAGACATAAACAACCTCCAGCAGATGCAACAGGATGGCATGGCAGTGGGGAAGGTTTTTGTCCTCCTCCTTCAGGAGTATCTGTACCAGAGGTCCCAGCAGATTCCAGCCCATGCATCTCACTATGCTCTTGAGTAAAACGAGGAAAAACATTCCTGAATTTGTCCTTCTCCATAGATGAATCACAAAGTTCACTAGATGCTGCCCAACTCACCTTGTTCTTCTCATCGACTAGGATGCTGAGAACTTGAGCACTGTCGCCTTGTTCTAAACAGGTTCTTCCAGCGGTGAGGAATACATCATAGTCCTGCGATGAGTAGCTTTCATCCTTGATTCCTTGCTAAAGAAAAAGTGAAAGCACACGTGACTGATGGTAGGTGACACATTGTCAATGTACAGTAGCACATATCTAGACACTTACACATCTCTGGACTACATCACTGAGCTGTTCTAGAGCCATCCTGATGGTCCCGAAACGTCTTCTGTCATCAACGATTTCTGTGTAGAATTTTTTTTATGATATTAATATTATGCATGATAACAATGATGTGGTGCAAAGACAATAGAGCACTGACTTAGTTATTAATCATGACAGCTTTATAAAGCTGTGTGTCAGCTTTATGTCAGCTTAAAGCTGTGTTGTCACACAGAGCTCTAATTATTATCATCAGCAAACAAAGCAGAAAATATCCATATAACAAAGAAAATATTCATAAATAGACCTCACTCTTCGTCAGAGAGAGAGTCTGTATGGATATAAACCGGTTCTTGTAGTCATTAGCAAGATAGCTAAAATCTCGACTGGCGTTCACTAAATAAGCTCTATAATCAGATTATGCGTTCGCGTAGCTTTGTACAGGCATGGCTGCTGGTTTATTTTGCTAATAAGATATACATCTACTAAAAAAGATACAAAATGCAAATGCGCGCTCACTTACAGCAATACTTTCAATAAGCAGCGCCTCATGTTTGGAAACTGCAGCGGAATAAAGCGTGTCACTGGCGGCTTGCCGTAGTGCTGTGACGTAGGCGGAAAAGTTTTGTTTCGGGAAAACAAGCATGGAAGCCGGTGAAGTGACGGGAAAGAATAGCTCCTCAAAATCCAAAAAGAAAGGTTGGTGGATATATGGAGCTACATGCGATTTGCCCTCAGAGTTGTTAGTTTTAAACTTTAACAATATTTGTCCGCCTCATTTTAATTTTAGGTGGAAAGGGAGCCGAAGCGATTTCAGCAGCGCATGAGGCGAGAAGGTGCTTTTGTGTTTGTTTACTTTAGTTGAACTATGTTTTATACTAGGAGTGTAACAATATGTCGTGTCACAATAGATCGCAATACAAAAATGCAACAATGTATCGTGGATTGTGACCATTTGTTTTGTGTAAGTTATAGTTCACCCAAAATTAAAATTAACGTTACTGTGTGAGAAAAAATAAAAGTTTTAGTGTCAGTACTACATTTATACTACAATATATGATGTATACTAATGCAATGTGGTATATTTGTGGGCCCAGATAATGCCAAATGTCTTATATTACCAGTAAAAAAAAGTGTCCTACATTATTTTAAATAAATCTAGTCTGTGACTGAGTCCAAGCATATTCGTCTAAAATAATTCTGTAGTTTCAGTTTCAGAATAATTCTGGGGTCATTATTGTTCTGTGCATTGGGTTACCAGCACCAACTCCAAGCCTATTCATTTACACCCCCAATGTAATACCAAATTTAGTATTTTAATCAACAGTATATTTTTTGTAAACCTTTTACCATATGTCTTGGAGTATCGCAATAACACCATATAGTGGGTTCAGTATCGTGTTTTGAATCTTGATATGAGGGTATCGTTACACCCCTATTTTTGAATAACAATATTTTTAAGTAACTATTAAAATGACGTGAGTTATATAAAGTGTGTTGTTTGCAGGAGGGAAGCCATTAAAGATGCGCTCAGACAGAAGCTGGAGTTGGAGCGCAGAGCCCTGCACGTGGTCGAGCGCTTGGTGGAAGAGGACAACGTGACAGAACAGTTCCTCATCGACTGTGTAACTTACATGTTCAGCCTCTTTATGCAGTTTAGCTGGAGATTTAAATAGTTGTGGTCCAAAAAGAATGTCTTGTCATCTTCTGCTGCAGGCATGGTACATCACTTCTATCAATTACAAAGACACAGTGGAAGAGCGGTCCATTGCCAAACTGTGTGGATACCCTGTGTGTCCAAATAAACTAACCAATGTAAGCACCCTTCTTGGAATTACACAAGTTATTTTTTATTTGACAAATGTTGTTGTTTCTTTCTGTCTTATAAGAATTTATTAATTTCAGGTGCCCACTCAACAGTTTAAAATATCCACCAAAACTAATAGAGTCTATGATATTACAGAGCGCAAGGTATGATTTATTTCCATCGCTCTCTTAAAATGTATTTAGAAATAAAGCAGACCAGTTCTTCATAATTTTCTGTTGTTTGTTCTTTTATTTTTCAGTGCTTCTGTTGTAATTTCTGCTACAAAGCCTCCAAATGTTTTGAGTTCCAGATATCAAAAACTCCACTTTGGCTCAGAAAGGAGGAGAGGTAGTGTATCTGTCAATCCAGTTCATTATAATTAAATGCAAAGTAAATATTAAAATCAAAATGTTTAATGCTACAATTCAAATTGTTTAATCATAAAACTGAATTCTTTATAATACAGTTATAAAAAAAGGATATCATTTATTTTAAATGTAATATTACATTTTTAACTTATAATATGGCGATTCAAAAGTTTGGGGTCTGAAAGAATGGAAGTTTTTGAAAGAAGTCTCTTATGCTCATCAAGGCTGCATTTGTTTGATTAAAAATTGTAATATTTAAAAAAGTAAAAATTGTGTTTATTGTTATATAAAAAAGTAATATTGTGAAAGATTATTATGAGTTTTCTAATTTAATATATATTAAAATATAATATTCCTGTGATGGCAAAGCTGAATATTCAGCATCATTGCTCCAGTCTTCAGTCACTTGATCCTTCAGAAATCTTTCTAATATGATGATTTAATGCTCAAGAAACTTTTCTGATTATCAATGTTGAAAACAGTTGTACTGTATAATAATTTGCTGAAAACTGATAAAAAATTTTCAGCTTTCTTTGATGAATAGAAAATTCAAACGAACAGCATTTATTTGACATGGAAATATTTACTATAACTTCTGTTCAATTGAATATGTCCTTGCTGAATAAATGTATTTCTCTCTTCTAATTAAAAAGACATACCCAAACTTTTGAATTTTGAACAATAATAATTTTAATTAAACTGTATTTTAAATTGTTTTTTGAAGGATGTAACAATGTTTAGCATTTTATTTATAAAATAAAACACGTCCCTTTCTTTTTCATAAAAGGCCTCCTGAGGTTAAGCTGATGAAAGAAGGAGACGGGTATGAACATGCTGTTTGTCTTCGAGAAATGTCATTGTTTAGTAGATGTTTTGCAGTGGAATAACCTTCAGATTGAGTTGTTAATAGTTGTATAAATTGACTGGAAGTTTATTCTCACCTGTGCACAGAGGCAGCTCAGGACAGGAAATAAAGTTGGTAGACAAGCCTTTAAAAAAAGCCGACATTGAGAATCCCGCCACAGACATTCCTGAGTCTTACAAAGACTCTCCTCCCTTCAGTCAGAGTGACAACAGCGACATTGAGCAAGACTTTGTCTCCAGTGTGGTGTCCAGACAGAGTAAACAAGCACGGGTTCACTGGGGAAAGCTGCCAAAGAGGGATGGAGCGAGTGAGGATGAGTCCAGTGCTGAAATTAAGCAATATGCACATCCTGAACCTTCACAAAGTGAAAATAATGTTGAAAGTGGATCTTCACAAACTCCTCAACCACAGAAATACCCAACTGACTGTCTACCTAAACTGGATAAAACCACATCTGCAGAATCTGATATTAAAGGCACTCCGGAGCTTTTGAATCGGTGTAGTCTGAAGGACCCTGCAACCCAAGAGGAAACTAACCTCCCTTCACAGCCTGAGATTGTAAACTCCCTCCCTGCCGCTGGTGCTCTGAACATCACTCAGGTGGGCATGAGTAAGAGAGGAGCTGCAGGGCTCAAAGGATTGTTGAAGGATCATAACAGAGCTAAAACAACTCCTACAGCCGTCAATCTGTCCCTGCTAGAGCGTCTACGACAAACCTTTACGGAGTGGAGAACTGAGGAAACTATGAAGTTTCTTTATGGGCCTGAATATGTTTCAGGAACAGAGGCGGAGGAGCTGGATGAAGATGACCTGGATGAGGCTGAGGTGGAGCTGGGCTTGAGACCGGACAGTGGAAGTTCTTTCACACCCAGAGCTCCTGCTCCTGATATTGAGACTTTGCGGAAAGAGACTGCGTCGCTGGAGCTGAGAGTGAGGGAGTTTTATGAAGGAGTGTGTGTTCTGCCTGGAGAGCTTAAGACGGATGCCATCAACGAGACCGAGGATATACAGGTGAGAACTGAATGATTTGCCTGAAGCTACCCTTCTTGACTTATACTTGCATAGATAATATAATGTTGTCATCAAGCGGCAAGCTTCCGATCTCTATCTTGAAAACCAACACGGATGTGACTTAAACTGCAATTCATCGACTGGATGCAAAAGAGTCAATCCCATAGACCCCCCACATTAATATGTCCAACTTTACAGCAGAACATTTTTTTTAAAGCCTGGTACAAAAAGTGGTTTTGGTCTATTTAGCTAATTTCGCCCTTCATGACAACTGTGAGGGGGGGGTAATTTTTTTTATAACTCATCCGTTTAAATTATATTAAGCCTTGAAGTTCTGCATAATTAAGGGCGTGGCCACTTGAGTGACAGGTGGATTGCCTCTGATGTCACTACCAGCCGTTTGTCTGCTGTCTTAGCGTCACGTCACCTCAGCTAATCCCACCGCTGCCCATTTTCTGTAATCCGGGAGTGACGCGCTACCAAGATGACAACGGCCGGCTCCGCCCACTTTGGGCTTCAAAAATGCTCTGCAGAAACCTACGGGTGATGTCACGGACACTACGTCCATTTTTGTTTACAGTCTATGGTTGTAATATAATACAAGTTTTATTTTATGCTGTGCTTTTGTCATTTTTAATAGTTTTTGTTTTTTAGTTTTATTTCAGTTAGTAAATTTCTTAATTCAACTTAAACATATTTCAGTTAGTTGCCACATTTCTCATTTTAGTTTTCACCTAATCCTTCTATTTTAATTTATTTTTAGCTTTGTTAACAGTTTGTTTTATTCCTCAAGTACACATTGGTGTAGTTCACATTAACTATGAACATGATCCACCTACTGTTTGAAAACCACAAATACTTTGTGTTCTTTTTTAACTGTATATCGTTTGTTTAATTTCATGACCTAACAAAGGGTTTGTTCTTCTTTTAAAATGGCACTTGATTTTATATCTAAAGCAATGGCATTAATACTTTCTCATAGTTAAAGCATCCAAATGCATTTTCTGGCCTCTCATTCTGAACTCTAAACCTGCAGTTACTCTGACTGTCCTGTTGTGGGTGCTTAATTCTAGCATGAGCTTTATGACACCTGGCAGCATCTCTCATTAATTTCTGTGTTGCATCCTTGATTGACATGCACTCTTTTTCTTATGGGCCTCCAGGACAGTGGGAAGGACAAGGACCCTCCTCTGCCTTTGGTTGATTCTCATGCACAGCACCTGATTCAGAAACGCATTGTTGTAGAGAAACTCAGCCGGAGGTCAGTGTTCAGCAATGGTTTGTCATTCCAGCTGCTTTAGACACAACTGTACATTGCTTTAGTCACACTAATAATGCATTTGACCTGCTTGAAATCGGTATAAATGGTGCCCTGCATCTCTGTCAAACACACACACACACACACACAGTCTTCTTGCATTTTGTTATTAAACATAACTTTCTTGTGTCTTTTCAAAGCTTGAGAGATGTTGTGGGACCCCTGTGTCTAACAATAGGTGATGTCATCAATAACATAAATAATCTGGTCAGGACATTCAGGTAAGTCGCATTGCACACTAGATGAAGAGTGAAGACTTTGTATTTGTTTTCAAACAGGCTGGTATACTGTCTGTATGAACACTGTTCAAAATTAAGATTTTCTATTCATAAAGGATGCATTAAATTGATGTAATTGTAAAGAAATGTATAATGTTGCAAAAGATTTCTATTTATAATAAAAGCAAAGCATTTATTTGAAATTATTTCTTGAGAATCAGATCATATTAGAATGATTTCTGAAGAATCATGTGACACTCAAGACTGGAGTAATAATGCTGAAAATTCAGCTCGGCATCACAGGAATAAATTACATTTTAAAATATATTCAAATAGAAAACTGTTATTTTAAATTGCAACAGTATTTCACAATATCACTGTTTTTACTGTATATTTGTCCAAATTAATGCAACCTTGGCGAGCATAAGAGACTTTCAAAGAACATAAAAAAAATGGTGTATAACAGGGTCAAATCAGTGTTTATGTCTGCCTATCAGACACTCGGTAGACCTTTTTGACCTGAGTCATGACATTTTGAGTTTCACGACCCATAAATTGTGATTGGCCATTGAGGTGTTGTCAACAGGAAGTAGTGTCACACTACGAAGATGATTTAGCACGCCTCTGAAGGGTCACTTGAGACTTGGATTGAACCTGCTTCCAGGAATTCTGTCTCTCCTGTTGAGGGCCACTAAATCTGAGCAACTTCAAAATCATGACACTCATTAAAGCAGTTTGACTTTAATATTGCACTTATTCCCCCATATTTTGCAAGTCTTTGACTGACATCAATGCGCATTCAAAATTGTATGGCATTTAAGTCTACTTTTGCAAACGCTGTCCTTTTGTTCCAGATTTACAAACACAAATATCATTCACAAAAACCCAGAATGGACTTTAATCGCTGTGGTTCTTCTGTCAGTGTAAGTATCAAATAAACATTCAATACATAACTAAGATTTGAATATTTTCTGAAGTTGCCGGGTGGTTTTTGGCTCATCATACCATTGTCCAGATTGCGTCCAACCAAAGTTAGGTCTTATTTGGTATCTTTCAGATGTCAAACAGATCTTTTAGATTGCTTAAGCTAATTATCTACTAACGCTTGGCTTTGCTCATGCATGGGAAAGTGCCACATGTGTTGGTATTTGCCATGAGAGTCCAGCACGACTGCGCTCATATAAAGGCTCAGATTATTGCAACTGCAGATAATGCCGTGGGTTTATCTGATGATGGCTGTTGTTTGGGGCTTTATGGCTTCTCGCTGTCCTGCTGTGCTCTGACAGTGAAAGTATGTGGTAGACGGATCAACAGCTGGAGGGCCTGGCTTTAACAAGAGCGGACGGGAACAGGACAGAGGAAATCAGGGAGCATTGTTTTCTCTTCAGGAACACACTATGTAAAGTCATAAGACGCAAGTGATTTATGTCTGTGCTAGTGCGTATGATTTGTGTGCATTTGTTTTTGCTCCAAGTTAATATTTATCTACTTGATAAAGATTTGTGCTTCTATTGAGGATTGATTCTGGGGTTTCTAATAGTGAGAGATATTTTCCTGTGAGTCGCAAAACTAGCAAAAACTAAAAAACAATTTACAATAAGTTTACATTGGTCACTCTTTTTATTAGGTGTCTTTAACTACTTGTATTAAAAAAAGAATGTTGCATTGCAGAACACTTGCTGCTATTGAGGGGAATACGGGTACGGTTAGGGACAGGATTGGGACTATGGGTAGGTTTAAGCTGTAATTGCATACAGGTATTTTTAAATATACAAGTAAAAACATATATGTGTTAACATTAGTAAACTTTATTGGTTAACATAAACTAACAATGAAAAATATTTCTAAAGCTTTAATTAATCTTAGTTGATGCTAATGTAAACATTTTCTAATACATTATTACATTTAAAAATTGTGTCTGTAAATATTATTTTAAAGGGATAGTTCACCCAAAAAGGAAAATTACCCCATGATATACTCGCCCTCAAGTCATCCTAGGTGTATATGACATTCTTCTTTCAGACGAATACAATCGGAGATATATTAAAAAAATGTCCTGGCTCTTCCAAGCTTTATAATGGCAGTGAATGGCCGTTTCTGTTTTTACCATTAAAGTGCATCTATCCATCATAAAAGTACTCCTCATGCCTCTGGGGGTTTATAAAGGCCTTCTGAAGCGAAACCATGGGGTGATTTTCATTTTTGGATGAACTATCCCTTTAAGGACCTGAGATGACATGAACTGACAATAAACAGTTGAAGTTTTATTAACTAAAATTAACAAAAATGAATTAATACTTTAACAAATGTTTTAATTATTGTTGCATTAATCCATTTTTTACCTATGGTTCGGTTTAATAATATTATTATTTCTTAGAGATAACGTGAAAATGTTTGTATGCTGAATCATTGTCATATGATGTGACTAACTTGCAGACAGAAAAATAAAACTCAATGGAAATCAAAATATCCTAGAGAGGATCCCTGCAGACCCTCGTGACTGTTTCAAAGTCAAAAAAGTCTCAAATATCAGATCATTTGACCTTTTTCTAGCATGGCAAGGTTAGTTCAGGTTGTAAAATGGCATGTGCTGTGACTCACCAGAAAACTAAATAATAATTCATGATGTTGTTAAAGCAAACTTGTACAAAGTATATTTAAATTTGAATATATATTGTAAAACTTTTTATAAAATGATTCGAAATTTGGATACTCACGTGCATTAAAGATTTAGGAAAATGTTTACAACTTTTTACTTGATAGTAAAAAGTAGACATTGATAGATGTCTATCTTGATAGATAGACATCTTGATAGATAGACATTTTGCACGTATTTTAAACTAGATTCCGTTGAATTATTGTAAACACTCATATTTGTCGTTGACTGACACAGAATATCAGAATGCTGTCTTGCCGTTCTTTTGAAAGAAAATAGTGTGTGTGTGTGTGTGTGTGTGTGTGTGTGTGTGTGAGATGTTTGTACAGAAGCAGGTGGTGTGTATGGCTTCCGTCAGCTTAATGAATGCTCGACAGAGCCACTAACTCTGAGGAGAGTTCTGTGCTGCTCCCTGTCTGTGTCAACACAAGCCCGTCTCTTATCACGGCCTGATTGCTGTGGATCCGTGATGCTGCAGGAACAGCATGGGAAACATTCCACCTGAAGAACAAGCGCACTTAAACCACTCCCCATTTAAAGATCTGTCCTAAAGACATGGCTCTGATTTATTATTGACTGGCTGGGGGATTTCTTAACCCCCAATATTAATACATGTAGGCCTATATATGTTTTATAATAACTTCAATTTGGTGTAGAAACAAATTTTCACTCAGAAATTACTAGTTAGTTTCACAATTAATTACACAGAAATGACAAGTAACAATGAATTAAACCAAAGTCCTCGGCGGCCATCTTTCAAAATGCATCTCGGACTGCTATTTCAGTCATGCAAGTACAGGATTAAATTGATCAATGATTAACAACTAATTAGACTTGTAATTAAATTATTCATTGATAATTCAGCACATAAATATTTAGATTTTACCCTGAGAAGTTGCAGTTTCTTTGTAAGAAATATGGTAATCTTCAGAACACAAACTATTTCTTTATCGATGGGAAAGCTTTTTTTTTTAAACATGTTGCATGTTTTTTACCTTTATATTCACTAATCAGTGTGTTTCAGACTGTTTTTGACTGCTCATCTTCATTATGTTCAGAACCCATTTAAGGCTTTCAATCTGTTTATCAGCAGAGGGTCTGTTATTTTCCCTTCATGAATAATTTGGAAGCGTGCTCCTCTGTGCCTTATGTCAGGTGTGCCGCTGGCCTGTGGGCTTTTGTTCAGAGCAGTTCAATAATAGATAAAGCTGCAGAAACTGTAGAACAGGTTGAATCCGAGCTGTTGCAATAACCCTTTTCCTCTTCGAGAGAGAGCTAGGGATGGATGACTCCATGAAAGTGGCATAAATGCAGGTGTTAATGTGCGTTTAAAGTACTCAAGAAGAAATGAATCTTTTATTCTCACTAACTTTAGTTTGATTCTGTTTTGCCAATGGTGCTAAACGCTGTTTGTTTGCTCAGGTTAACAGAAGTGTCACCATTGCTGAAAGAGTCACTGGCAAGTCCGTCTTCGTTGGAGTACATCACCTCTCTCATGAGCGAGCTGAAACTGGAGGACAAAGATCTACACCACCTCGTGCTGCTCTTCAAACCCTGTGTTGCTCCAATAACAATGTACAGCACACACATGTAGAATTTATAATAAAAGCCAGCCTAATACAAAGATTGTATGCATCCTTTTATTTTCATTAGTTAGTATTATATTAATGTAATCAATGATATCTTATTTACTTGCTCAAAATTGACTGACGATGAATCAAATTCAGATTGTGTTGTGCGTCACAGAACATGAACGTAAAAAAAAAACTTAATTCTTAAAGAGTTTCTGAAGGATTGTTCTGTCTGAAGAATTGTAGTTGCATGGTGAAATTTCAGTTGTATTTTGGGCCATATGATGGGCCTAATATAGCTTGATGAATGCATGCAGCTTATGTATGGCTTCAGACAGGATAAATGAACATGTTTTTTAAACAAAATATTTTTAACCTTAAAATGCAGTAGCTACAATCTATAGCCTACAATGCAAAAAATTATCTATTTTTATTTTAAGAATATGTGGTTGGTTAATTTGTTTTCGGCATAAATTACCTAAAATTTGAAGCCGACATGTTGTTTGACAGGTACGTTGCTAACAAATGCTATATCTGCAATCTCACACTTTCACAAGAATTTGAGTTTAACATTGACGAAATCCGCTTTAGCCTATATTGATATGATATGACGTAACATTTTGATCCCAAACCTTTAAAAGGCCTATGTATTTCGAAGTAAAAAAAATATTAGAGAACTGGTATTTTATTTGTCCATTTATTAAATATTGTGCAGGGACAAAATTATCACAGCTTGTTATAAAATAGCCTACTTGGAATAGGAAATCTCTGACATCAGCAAATTAATTCGTTATTTTCTTAATCCATAAAACCACAACATTATCCTACGTTCTAATTCGACATAGTGTCACATGCATGTGCAAACAAACAGATGTAAGGGAAAAAACAAAACATTTTTTTTCTTTTTTGCATTATTTTAGTCCATGCTGCGTTTCTTTGTGTCTCCTCAGATCTACTTTACGCTGAAATCCTTTGCCACACAGATCGCATCCGAAAGGCTTGAATCCTGTGTGTTTTCTGCTGTGTGTGATGAGGTTTGAACTCTGACTGAAGGCTTTGCCACACACCTGACACTTGTGTGGCTTTTCACCTGGAAAATATATGAAGGGGTTTTAAGTCTCAACAAACTTTGATTGACGTGCAAACCGTATAACTAAAACATTACACAATATGTTTGCATACGCGTGCGCAATGTTCAAGCGGTTCGGCTGTAATTAGCCCTAAAATATTGGCTTTTTTTTATCAAAATATAAATCACCTGTATGAATGAACGTGTGTTTCTTCATATCTGATTTCTGGTGAAATCGTTTGCCGCAGTACTGACAGGGATATGGTCTGGTGTCCGAGTGGATGAGGAGGTGCGTGGACAAAGTGGACGACCTCTTGAAACTTTTGTCGCAGATTTTGCAGCTGAAGACCCTTTCCTGTAGGTAAAGAATGTGATGAGTAAGATTTCCCAGGCTTATAATTCTGTAATAATTAATAAATGGTGTGGGAATGCAAGCATACTTGTGAATGGACAGCTTTATGTTGCTCCAGGCTGACCGCGTGGCCGAAAGTTTTTCCGCAGATATCGCACGCGAAGGGCCTCGTGCCACTGTGAGACCGCCGCACGTGAACTTCCAACCCATGAGGGGTAGAAAACACCTGTTTAAAAACAAAAGCATAATTGTTTAGAAGAAGTCAGTTTAAAGTAGTCAGTCGTAATTTAGTTTAGTTTCGTGTGATCTTAAAAAGTATTTTGGTCTAAAGACGAAAAAGCAAATTCTGCATAAAGGGTTCTGTCAGGGGTTCCAATCATGTGATCATTTTATTGATTTAGTTTTAATTAATTGTTAATTAATTTTTAATTGTAATAGGCCTACGACTTAATAACCTGTTAAACCTGTTAAAGTAATATGCAATAATTTAAGAAATTTCTCCTTATAGCATATAACCTTTTGACATAAAGAGTTCTTTAAAATTGAGTCAAGAACCCGATTTAATTTATTTCAGTTAGCTATAACAGTAAAAAAAAAATGGAGTAGAAACATTTTTCACTCAGAAATTGCTAGTAAATTTCACAATTTTAGCTGGGTTGTTTAAACCTGTTTGGGTAAAATATGGACAAACCCAACCGTTGGGTTAAACCAATGATTGGGTTTGTCCATAGGCCTGTTTGACACAAACGTGGGTTGAAACAACCCAGCATTTTTTAGAGTGCAACAATTTGAATTAAACGTGAACTTTTTAAGTAAAACTAAACATTTCTATTAAAACGTAGGCTACTCCAATAATCTTTGTTTTATTTTCTGCTTCGGAAAAAAAAACAGTTGATATAAATATATAGCTTAATAATAGAAATGTTGATTTAGCCTATATTATAGGCCTACCTTAGTGCATTTTACGCATTTGAACGACCCGCTTAGTTGAAGTCTCGTGGACATAATATCAGACTCCGAATCGATCTCTGCCACTTTAGTTGAAATCTTGAAGTCTGCATAAAAGCCTCTACTATCCATCAGGTTCGTGTTCAGAGAGCCATAGTCCTGGTAAAATCGGCCGGATTGTGCTGGATCAATGAGAAGATGGGCACCCGGCCTTCTGTCCATGGCCTCATGCACCCCCATTGATGTCTCCGAATCCGCAGAAACACGGTTGCACGATTGAATGAGGTGTCTGAGCTCGGATGTTGAATGGGCCCAAACATACGGACGGAAAGACAAGTCAAAAGGCTGCGAGTCGTCTGGAGAAGGCAGCGGGCATTTATCCAGATCTAGAGATATGTTACAAAAGGAAAGCCTAATGAGTATTTTGCATAGACCATGTTAAATTAGTATGCACTGTAAAAATAAAAAATAAAGTTTCTGCCTTAAATTTTTAAGTATACAATCAACTTGGATGTTCAAGTCATTTCAACTTAAATTACGTTAAACTGACTTTAAAACATGAGTTGAATCGTGTATACAAAAAAAAGTTGATATATTGCTTAACTTATTTTGATGAGTTAAAGCAATGTAAAAACATGTGTTGTCATAACGTATTGATCACATCATGCCTGGAGAGGTTCCGGATGACAGGGGCCTCCAGTAGTCCTCATAGTCGGATGAGCGGTCACACACACTGCCCTCGCAGCTCAGCGGGGACTGTTGAGAGGAGTGATCCGCCGTGCACACCATGCTGGCTTTAGGGGAATGATTACCCACATCCACCGGGCTCTCGGGGATCTGCCCCGCTTGACTCTCTAAACCCAATCAAATTCACAATGCATTATCCGTCGCTGTTTCATTAACGCTGTTTTCAATAACGCCTTTCATTGCTTAATTAATATTGATAAATGTACCTTGGCACGTGAGAAGTTTCTCAATTGGGATGCAGTCGTCGTCCAGGTAACGGGGTTGGTGATAACTGTGCGCCCGTTTGCTCTTCACCAAAAATGACCTCGGCATGTTTACTCTCCGTTTTCAGGTTCAGGGTCACCAATCACTCACGGCTCTCCAATCCTGCCTGAAAAGTGGATTTCGGCCGGTGTGAAAAAATGCACCTGATCCTCACAGAACTCAGTACAGCAGCAGCAGGTGTGTGTCAAATCTCTATCCTGCAGCCTTTTTGCAATCAAAACCTCCCAAATAAAGCAAAAGCGATTTGAAGGCGAGGCACTGCACTCACTGCACGGCGCACTTTGTTATAGGCTCCCTCTTGGCAACTTGATCTCAAAGCCTTATTTAGTAAACTGATCCTCTGTCAGCATAATATATATGAGCATCGCGTCACTTCCAAGTAACAGACTGCAATGGGGCCTAGGGTATTATTGCCAATAACTAATAGGTTTTGTTTCGGTCGTTAATAACCTGATGACGAGACTTAAAGAACATCGAATTCCAAGCATAGGGAATAAACAATTAGTTTCAAATAATATAGGCTATAACACTGCATATTTATTTCCCTAATAATAAGGAAGAAAATGAGACAACATAATAGGCTATTCGGTTTAGCCATCTCTGCGTCACGCACAATATTTGCATGCTTATTCGATTATAGATTTATACTAATTTAAATAGAATTTGTTTAACTGGATGCTCTCTGCACATTTATGTCTTCAGCTTGCGCAATTATTTTGGAAAACAACGAAAATTGTTATAAAACGTGACAAACAATTGATTAGTGCAAGAGTTCAGCATTCATTTGGTACATCCAAAATTAAATAGGCTAACTGGCTTTTATATTGTCATTGTACTAAAGCCAAAATAAATTATTATAATATTGTCTGGAAAATATTATATGTTTGCTTTTTGACATATATTGTAGCCTATATTTTTCTGTTCGCTATATGTAGCTATAAACCAAAACATTTTTTATTCATTTTTAATGTAGCTATATTTGGATATCAACACTTTTCATAAAAATATTCTTCCAATGCACCTTTACGCTTTAAAGCAATGAGCAAAACAAATGAGACAGTAGAAATACCAACTAATCTTTAAAGTACGTGAAAAAGAAAAGAGCGATTACTATAATTATTATAAATAAAGAAAACGTGCATTTTTCACAAAGCAGCCTATAGTTTTTACGGTTAAAACTAGGGCTTGAATCAATTTAGGTGTTACATCTCATTATTTCAGAAAGCAGAATGAAACCGTAATATTGTCAAATGTTACCTTTTCCATTTCGTTTAAAATCCATTTTCCATTTTTGTTTTAATTTGGAGTTTCCCCAAGACCCCCTAACACCCCCTTGCGGGGTCTCTGGACCCCAGTTCGAAAACTCCTACATTAGGAAACGTAATGTTCTGCCAGCAGCTGCAATCACACTTTAACAGCATTGATAGGCCTCGTAGAGTTTGTATAAACTGAGCTGACACAGCTTCATTAATGCTGAACCATAGAGTCCAGCAGTCCGATCAGATGTTGGAGTGAATGTGCATGGGAAAAACGTTGGCGCACCGGCTGTGAGCAACACATAGACGCGTGAATCTATCGCTACACTATATCTGGACGTTTTTCCGTACCGTTAAAATGGTCTAGAAAAGTATGTGCAGAAGTTAAAAAAAAGTTTCAAGCTTACCTCGGCCAGTGCGTCAAGCTAACGTATACTTTATCCAAAGCGAATAATTGAATAGTTATGACACACCTGACATGTAATATGACTAAGGTGCCTGAGTCAGGACAGGACTCACCTGTTGCGCTGCTGTTCTCCGCTAGAGATGATGTGACTGCTGCGCGCGACCTGCCTGTCTCCAGCTACAGCAGCGCAAACACGCGCCTTAAATACACATGCTAACTTCCTGAACGCGACCGTGTTTGATCATGTCTCACAGTCACAAACATTTCACCTAATTCTCAAAAGTGTCTGCAGCTACCCGACCTCACGCATTTTTATCTCAATTGAAAGATAAATGATCATTCTATAAACTGCATGTTACGAGTTAGCCTGATAGACGCGCAAAGTGATCTAAATCACATTAGGATTTTTGGCTTGTCTGTGTGGGGCGGTTGTATATTTGTCCCAGGTGTGGTTTTCGGCAATTACTCTTCCAGGAATAACATCCCAGCCAACGCTGGGTGTTATTGCATATTCAAAAATAGATAAAGAATGCAATTCATAGGCTATACAATAACTTTAATAGGCTACCTCTTTTATGATGAACATTTAATTTTAAATGAAAATATTTGGTTACACTTTATTTGAAGGTGTCCGTGTTACAGTGTAGATTTAAGTACTGGGTAATAATAATTAACTACACTACGTGTATCACTATAGGGTTAGGGTGTGGTTTAGTTGCATAATTAAGCACAATTTATAACAATTATAGAAACTACAAATAAAGTGTTACCAAATATTTTTTAAAATATTTTTATATATATATTTTATATATATATATATATATATATATATATATATATATATATATATATATATATATATATATATAGGCCTATAGCCTATATGCAATATAATTATTTAAAATTAATAATGAAACATATATAAAGTAATATTAATTATAATAATTTATTATTCATTACAAAATAATAATAAAGAAAAGCCTCATTAAAATTATTATTTCTCTTAGTATATATAAATTACTACAGCATTCATCACAGTGTCAAATATGATTTATTTTAGTGCAT
Organism: Tiaroga cobitis; assembly: GCA_030578255.1. Taxonomy (NCBI): domain Eukaryota; kingdom Metazoa; phylum Chordata; class Actinopteri; order Cypriniformes; family Leuciscidae; genus Tiaroga; species Tiaroga cobitis. The sequence goes on from CM060592.1 coordinate 24,776,860, forward strand.
AACACATTTGTGCATTTTTTTGTGTACTAATTAATTTACTTACAGTGACAGTTTTCATAAACCCTATAGCCTATGTTTGAAACAGAAGAGATGAAACCCAGGGCCTAAACACTCAAATACATTTGACTGAAATCACTGTTGTTCAATCCGTATGGTTTTCAGTACTGCAGGTATCCAGTAGTAAGATGTTTATTGCTGACCAAATGACTAAAAACCTCTTTACAGTGTCACAGTTCTAAGTGCTATGTGATGTTTACTTGAATGTAAGATCTAAGAAATTGAACAACCTTTTTTTTGTAAGAATGCCTAATCTTGTTGTCACTTTTAAGTGTTAATGGCAACACTGTCACAGTGAGTCTTTGCTCAGGGCACTTGATGTGTTGCAGCATGATTAGCAGCTGGAGCTGTGAAGAGTGGACACTGTAGCAGTGGGTCGAGCTCTTAATAGAACATCTTCACTGCTTCTGGAGACAGGTTGACGGGACGTTAAGGCTGCTGTCCATTTTTAGGTGTCATTGTGCTCCAGAGAGGCGGACATGGAAGGCTTCAGCGTGGTTTGAGAAAATGACGTAGTACTCTTGAAGAGGATCTGAATCTGTAAAGAACGATCTTGTATTATACAAAAACTACATAACATTACACAAAACCATACAAATAAGGGCTGATGATATTAACCCTAAATGGATAGTTTACCCAAAAATCATCATTTACTCACCCTCAAGTTGTTCCAAACCTGTTATTCATTTATTTCTTCTGCTGAATTGAATAATATGGGTAACCAAACAGTTGATGGGCCCCATTGACTTTCATAGTTTGGGGAAAAAGAAAATACTATGTGCCTGTCAACTGTCTGGTTAAATATCTTCTATTGTGTTCAGCTGAAGAAAGAAACTCATACAGGTTTGGAACAACATGAGGGCGAGTAAATGAAGACTCATTTTTGGGTGAACTATCACTTTAAACTTTAAGGTACACAGCACTAATACATAGATAAGCATATACAGAATTAACCAGAATTGACCACAGTTGCCACTGAAAGTGACAAAGACGTCTCACATATTTAGGCAAATTTGTCTGTTATCTTACATCTGATAGGCCTAGAATTCTTAATATCCTGTTGTAAGTCTGTATAGTAATGGATTTAGTGCCTCTCAGATGCCATAGTGACCTGTAGAGTCAGATTTTCACATTTTTTAGAGGTGTTTTTTATGAATAATAATAATAGAATGACTAATCATTAACATTTTCATTATAATATTTTATATGAATATTTTCAAAAAGGCAGGAAATTGCCCATAAATGAATTGCAAATATTGACAAGAATAATTCTGGCACTGTGGTCTACTAAGAAGTGATCTTAAGTCCTCTGTCTTCAACTCCTTTAGATTAAAGCTAATGGCAGTAAAAAGAGCAAATGTGAAGCAAAGTCAAAGGACAGACACAGTTTAGTTCTCTCACAGGCAACACAGAGTGTAAACGTGACAAACCTCCTCCTCTTCACATCAAGAACAGGAAACCAAAAGACAGACTTGAACAGACAGTTTGACTGCAGCATAGGTCAAAACTTCAGAAACACTAAGGTCTCTATTTCTTTCTCGTCTTTCTTTTAGGGCTGAGCTTTTCTGCGTCTCTTTAGGGAGTACGTGATTGAAATAGCATGAAGCAGCCGTGATAATGGTTTGAGGTTTCTGGGTTCTCAGAGCGTTGTTCACTCTGTCTGATAGTTATGAGAAGAAAGACTGAGATGTATACAAGCTTTCACGACCACAAAGTTATTTCTGAATTTGAGACTACAGCTCAACCAGAGCTCAATCAGAGATGGTGGATGGCTAAGCAGCTCTTTTAAAAAGGAGACATTGATTATAGCCACACACATTGATCAATTCAAAACCATGCATGTGAGAATTACTGACACGAAGGCGTCCTAAACTCAACAGTGTTATATTTATGCATCAATAAGGACTGATTCAAAATCTTCTACGAACACAAAAAGGTTTTAACTACAAGTTTATGAGCCAAACACTGTGCTATCAGTATAAAACAGGTTATGAGAAATAAGTATCAATCAAATTTAATCAGACTGGTTCCCCTTACCACCACCGAAACCACAGAAAAATCAGTCAGAGAGCAGGAGGTGTTGAGGCGGCGCTCGCACCTACAGGTTATCTGACAGCGGCAGTTTCTCACCAGACCTCAAACTATACTGACAATGTTTCTGTTTGCTTCAGATAGGAAAGAGTAGGAGACTTCAGGGCAAATGTACATGTCAGAATCAAAACAACTGGACAGTTCCTCTCGGCAATTTGGTAAAAATCAAACTTCTTCATAGTATTGGAAATGAAAGCCAGCTATAGGCATTAAACAAGTTGTTTTTTAAAGGTGTCCAAAGAAGTGTGTGTGTTATCTGTTGTGATAGTCATTTGTCATGAAACTGCTCTTAGCCTTAAAATGCATTCAGGTCTTTTTTTTTAAACGGGAGGAGGAAAAAAACACTATAAAGTTTTTAAAATACATTTAGTCTCTTTCCCATATCTAGCAAAGACTTTTAGGACTGAATTTTGTCGATGAACATGAATTTGCGTAGACAAACACACTATAAACAGACAACAAATGTAAGTGACATAAAAAAATAAACAATATCAAATGAATACAGCCAAAAGAAGTGTGGAGCAAAGGTTAAATGTAGGGCTGTCAAATTAGCCTATATTATATGAATATGTGTGTGTGTACATATATGTAGTATTTATGTGTGAGTGTGTACATTATACTGGTATAATTCTATGTTCATATAAAATTAATTTAATTATATATTTAAAAAAAAATCTCAAAAATATTGATACAAATATGTTTTTCTTGCATCACACAGGTTTTCTGTAGATCAAATATTATTTGAGATTTAAAAAAATATTTATATATTTAGTCTAGTAATAACATGATAATAACATGCAAAACTTTGAAATATAAGCTTATGTTCTACCGGGTCAAAACTGACCCTGAATGCGAGAATAAAATAGGCTGCAGCTTTTTATGCATTTACAAACCAGTATAATACTGACAAAATATAGGCTTTTTTAAAATCTCTGTAGGAAATCACAAACTAAGTTTCCAGAACAGATGATTCATACACATATACTGACTGCTTGTTTGTCAGATGGCTTTATTCCCTTCTTGTTGCACCATGTGAACAGCAGTTTATCTCACTAGCACCTTTCTGACAATACTTTGTGGCAAGACAATAATGAACCAGGCCGCACGGTTAACCGGTTACAATGGGAGGAGGTCTTCCGTTATCTTTGTAATCAGCTATGCTCATCGTGAACCTGCACGCCAGGGTTTCTGGTTGTAAATCTACGGAACAGTGGGGTGCTACAAATCACATGAAGGCAGACGTGTTGAGAGGTGCTAAGAGTTTCCTGGCCATTGTGTGGCTATTTGAGAAAATGTTCTCTCAATAAGGAGAAGTTTGGCTCCACAGCATGAGTGCATGATCATGGCTCTGACGGCTTATCGGGACACGTGTATTTGACTAATTTTATTTCAAGTCAGAGGTTTCGTTTTGGTTGCGTTTTGGTGTCTCGTTGTGCTGCAGTAATTAGCGTTAGCATGCCTGTTAGCTTAACTGTGTGGCTTGTGACACACTGACAGCAGAGTACATTTGTAATCTGTGGTCTTATTGGAGGACTAATTTGTCTGGGTACACCACCTCGGCTAGACGAGATGTGTAAAACATGGCTAGCAAGTGACAATCAAAATTTAGAAAATCTGATGATTGCAAACGACAGACTTTGTGCTTTCGTGCAGATTTCCATGCTTAAAGTCAGCATGAAATAAAAATGTGCATATTGTAAATACGTATATATATATATATATATATATATATATATATATATATATATATATATATATATATATATATATATATATATATATATATATATATATATATATATCTGTGTGTGTATGTGTGTATATATGTATTATATAATATACATAATTTTTCTTTTTTTTTAACTCATAATGTTTAGTCAAAATGTCATTACTCTGTTTAGGCCCTGTTCACACCAGGAACAATAACTATAAAGATAACTATTGTGATTAACGTCCGAACCAACGTATAATAATGTTCTGTTTATTATATGCACATGCCATATTTTTTTGTCTGCCACATATGCTCTAGCTCTTTAAAGCAGGATGGATTCTGATTGGCTGTCAGTGTTTTTATCGTTCATCAGCTGGAAAAAATAGTTCTGAAAGTGAATCCAATGATATTCTTCTTTGTTATTATCGTCATAGCTGTGGTGTGGACTTTTCTATTCTCAGAGAATTGGAAAGATTTTTTTTACTTTATAGTTATCCTTATAGTTAACATCTGAATAAACGGGCCTCTACACTCAGATGCATGTCAAGAAAAGATGTGTCATTTCCTCAATTTCATTGCGACTTTAAACCTTTAAAGTGATAGTTCACACAAAAATGAAAATTCTGTCATCATTTACTCACCTTCAAGTTGTTCCAAACCTGTATGAGTTTCTTTCTTCAGCTGAACACAAACGAAGATTAAATTATGCTGGGAAGCAGACAGTTGACGGTAGCCATTGACTTCAATAATATTTTTCTCTACCATGGAAGTCAATGGCTACCGTCAACTGTCTGCTTCCCAGCATAATTTAATCTCCGTTTGTGTTCAGCTGAAGAAAGAAACTCATACAGGTTTGGAACAACTTGAGTGTGAGTAAATGATGACAACATTTTAATTTTTGGGTGAACTATCCCTTTAATTTCACTGAAGCACAGCAAAGGATGCAAACAGGCTGCTACAAAAGCAACAATGTCAGCAGTGAAGTAACATTCAGTGCTTTGAAATCAGATTTAAAGTCATCTGAATCTTTTCATCTACCACCATCTACCATCACACTAGACTAGACCATCCGGCAGAGAACTCTTTTAGAGCAACATTCATGCAAGCAAGCATTTGTTTCAGATACTGTTAAGTGAGATACAGTGTTGGCATTTTCTTGCAAAATCACTTCTGCATAAAAGAGCTGATAGACAAGTGTGATGTTTAGGCCTGGTCTGAGTGTGTGAACTACGCAAGCATCTGAAGACTCTGCCAAGAGAGTGAGAAAGATTTTATCGTAGCTTTGCTTCTAGAAAAAGCAGAAGATACCGTTTCCCTCCAGGCCGTTTGGGTGATCAACAGACAGGCCACTCTTGCACGTAGTCATGTGTGATGAATAAATGCAACAGTCGCTGATCTGAGCTTTACCCTGTCTTTTTGTTTGTGGACTGTGATTAGCTTGTGATAGGCTTGTGTGTTGGGAGGTGCTTTCATTTTCTCTACTATTCCGGGTTCTTTGAACACATATCGTTTATGTTTAATGGTTTCATTTTTGAAACATCGAGTATTTTAATGTTTATGATTGGCCCCATTCATGTCCCTTGTAAGTGTCTTACTGTTAGCCAGAAAAGTGTGGACTTATTGGAAATAATTTTTTTTGGTAATCAACATTATGCGCCACCCCTAAATCCCGTCAACTGAGGTTAACTTGCACTGAACCGAGAATAGTCCTTGAACACAGTGCTGGGATGAATGAGAGAAGTTTAATGATGCTCGTGGTCCAGGATTAATTTAGCCTGAAGGAAGTCAGCGAGGGTAAATGACACTGTAATTAGACACCTCCAGACTGTCAAATAGCAGATGATGTCAGGTGTGGTGTTACCTTGTATTGAAGAGCTGAAAACTGTTGTCTGCTCTGTTGTAATTGGCTGCGCAGATCTTGGTTCTGTGATGTCAACTCCTGTAGATGATCTCGCTGACTGCTTATATGCGCTTCTGTACGCTTTAGCTGGTCGCTGTGAATTTTGTCCTATAGTGATATAATCAAACAGATCAAATTAGAGGACTGAATCGAGTCACATTTAATGTGAGGATATAGTTTAGCATTGATTTGCAGTACTAACAGTGTAAGAGATTTCAGTTTGTCAGAATCTTATTTAGGAGTCATGACGCATGCTCCCCTAGATATTTCAAAACTGTAATGTTTCCCAATCAGAGATAAGATAATAATTTTGAAATCTCACGATGTTTCATCATGACGCATAGCAATGACAAAAATAAATTCTCAAATTGGTAATTGGAAAATATATAGGCCTACATTTGAATAAAATAAACAAACACACAATTAACATAATAACTAAAAGGTTGTTGGGTTATACCGGTAGGGCCTATCTAAAAAAAGTGGAAAGAGGACAAATACTAAAATATTGAAATGCAGCTCATTAAAGTTTACTTTATAATAAATGATTATGAGGTAAAGAAATAAAAAGTTTTAATTAACTTTATTAAACTAAATAATAACCTTTTTGTCATGCAGTGCCATTTTTAATTTTCCTAGTTAGTTAATCACTGGGATTAATTAATTCCCCTATCCTCACCGCAAAGGCATTTATGCATAATTTTAAAGTTTATAAAAAAATGAATATTTCATAGACATCTTTCACACTTAATTCGGTCCATGTATCCCAAACAGTATAAAATAAATGATCAATCGCAAACTTGATTGTTTTGGTAAGTAGGCCGAACATAGAATATTGTTTTAAATATTTTTGATTCACTGTTTCATATTTCTTTTAACTTGTATCCATTTTCAGGTTTAAATTACCTCATTTCCAACGTGAAATATTGTCTGACATTCTTGTGGTCCGAATGAGGAAAACAGCTTATACCTAAATATACTGTGATGTTTTTGAAAATGTAAAATGCAGAAATTGTAGGCCTACAGTATAAAAATTATTATGTCTATGGAAAGTCCCCATAAAACATGAAAACATGTTTGCGTGCGTGTGTGTGTGTGTGTGTGTGTGTGTGTGTGTGTCTGTGTGTGTGTGTGTGTGTGTGTGTGTGTGTGTGTGTGTGTGTGTGTGTGTGTGTGTGTGTGCGCGCGCGCGCCGCGCGATCATTTCCTCATTGTTGTAGCTCACGAATTTCCGTTATTGTGATATGTTTAGGACCCTGACTGTAGCAAGTTTGAAAATCTCAAAAACTGATAGCGGTAACTTCTCTTTGTTTTCAGATAAAGACAACAAGAACAAACTGTGATCTGTCATCCATTCTATCACGCATCACGACTGAAGCGAAACGGATTGCGTGATTCACACCGCGCTGTTGCCTTGATCTGCGTCGCTGTCAGCGGCTCGTGATGCACAGTGCTCGCACGAATGCTTTGTCAATGCGGCTCGCTTCTTTTGACTAGCGCAGTTTAATTTTCACACTTTAATGGGATTTATAGCTCCTGAAGAAGAACTATTTCAAAATGTAGATCAGTAACGTTAAATAGGTGAGAGACGTGTCAATTCGCGTAGGCCTACATGCACTTTATGCTGTTTTGTAGTAGCCTAGGCTAGTGTGACGTATTCACACTGAAAATTCAGAATAGAAAAAGTGCACTTTAAATACCCGGGTGATGCACTTAAGACTGCTAAATAAGTATGTTCTATATGAATATGTATTAATGTAACTCTACTAGCCTACTACATCCACCATTCTGTCATAATATCATGTGACAGCAGTGTCAGTCACGATCGATGCTTAACTGCAGCTGCGTCCAAAATCGCATAGGCTACTGTCTTGAATCTTATTTTCAGTAAGTAATACTTTCCGACCGTTAAAAAAAGTAATCTGGGCAAACTACATTAGCCATTTTGTTATTATCATGTGACCTACCAGTGTTGCTTCACTGTCATTCAATTATCCTCTCCCTTGGCCTTATGGGATAGTAAAATGCACACTTCAGAATCTCGACAGAAGTAGTAACGTTAGGTCATCCGGATACTTTTTGCCTACTCTTTTATGAGTAGTAGGCCTACTGTGAATTCGGGATTTTGGGATCACTTTTCAGTGTGCCAGTGCAGTGCATGCATACCATAGCTGCCGACTATATATTTTATAATATCGTATATTAATATACATTGTAGCCTACTATAATTAATTCACTTTAAGTCACCATGAGATCAAAAATGTTCTTCTTTTTTGATATTGCAGTAGGCCTATTAATTATAAATGATTTTTATAGATAGATTCACATCATTATTATTTTTTTTAATTCATGTGCCCAAAATCTTTAAAGGGTTAGTTCACCCAAAAATGAAAATTATGTCATTAATGACTGACCCCCTCATGTCGTTCCAAGCCCGTAAGACCTCCGTTCATCTTCAGAACACAAGATATTTTAGATTTAGTCCGAGAGTTTTCTGTCCCTCCATTGAAAATGTATGTACGATATACTGTCCTTGTCCAGAAAGGAAATAAAGACATCATCAAAGTAGTCCATGTGACATCAGTGGGTTAGTTAGAATGTTTTGAAGCATCGAAAATACATTTTGGTCCAAAAATAACAAAAACTACGACTTTATTCAGCATTGTATTCTCTTCCGGTTCTTTCAATCCGCGTTCAGTGACGCTGATGACGTAAGAGGCTGCAGACATGTAATCCGGTGCGCCCGAGCTTCGTTCACTGTCTGAGGGAGAGGCACGCTGTAAAGAAAACAATCTTCGCAAACATGTCTAAGAATTTCGACACAGAAGAAGACGTTTTTTGTCCTGCCATATTTATTTGAACCCGAATACACGGACACACCAGATACACGTCAGCAGCGTCTTACGTCATCAGCGTCACTGAACACGGATTGACAACAGAACCGGAAGAGAATACAATGTTGAATAAAGTCGTAGTTTTTGTTATTTTTGGACCAAAATGTATTTTCGATGCTTCAAAACATTCTAACTAACCCACTGATGTCACATGGACTACTTTGATGATGTCTTTATTTCCTTTCTGGACAAGGACAGTATATCGTACATACATTTCATAATGTATGAAAATCTAAAATATCTTAAACTGTGTTCCGAAGATGAACGGAGGTCTTACGGGCTTGGAACGACATGAGGGTGAGTCATTAATTACATAATTTTCATTTTTGGGTGAACTAACCCTTTAATCAAAATCACTTCTCCTCAGTTTTTTTTTACCTCCCCTCACTCTTGTAGCATCTCATCTCTTTCTCTGATGAAGTGTTTACTTGTACAAAGGCAGCAACAACCTGTCACTCACATGACATCACATAGCAAACCACAACCATCTAATGGTTGCATCTGAAAATTCACACTTCCCTACTATAGGCGAAAAACATTATGTGACAAAATAAGTATGTCTGAATTCACAGTACTCATAAAAGAGTAGGCAGAGTACCCGGATGACCTGCTTCTTCCGGCGGGATTCTGAAGTGTGCATATGACGGACACTTTACTACTAGGCCACGGGCGAGGATTTGCGATTATCAGTGAAGCAACATAACTGACGCTGGTAGGTCACATGATAATGACATCATGGCGAATGTAGTATGTCCAGATTACATTTCTTACAACACAATTTCATACTATATAGAAGTAATTACTTATTCAAAATAAGTACAAGAAACAGGGTTCCTACAGGTTTCTTCAAATTAAATTCAAGTCTTTTTAAGACCTTTTTAAGACCATTTATATAAAAAATTTATTAATATTAATTAATATGTGTTCATTTATTTTTCAAATGTGGAATGGGTAAAAGATGATAAGCCAAGCAGGTGTGAAAAATAAAAATATTTCTGTAGGCCACAAGAAAGTTTGCCGAACAATGTTAAGTTGTGTTTTAACATTAGCTAGTTACTTACTCTATGCTGGGAATATGGGGAACTGAGAGACCCCTGAACAATAAACATCGAAAATAATAATAATAATAATCGTGGTTGACAAATGAGGAAAAATATCCTTTTGAGGAAAAATACAATACGGAGAAATTACATACAGCAGTGTTAATTTTGACAGCAAATTTTGATTTAGTTTTAGTCTCAGTCTTTTGACTAAAAATATGACAAACTAATTTTTGTCATATTTTAGTCATCTGAATTGTTTTAGTTTTAGTCTAGTTTTAGTTGACGAAATACAATAAGATTTTAGTTATTTTAGATTTGATTTTTTTAGATTTTCGAAATCTACTGTAAACTAAATCTACAGTAGATTTAGTCGACTAAAATATAATGGGTTTAGGTAAATTGTATCCTATAGTAAAACACAGTCTTCTTTTCAATGAATGATATATGCATTCTTTATAACAACTTCCATACATAATTCTTTATTCTTTCAAGCAGACAATTATTTGTATGAATTAAATATAATTAATCCTTATTAAAGCTATTAACAAACAGTAAATGCTTTTCTCCTTTTCTTTTGTTGCTTGATCAAAATTAATGACACAGACCGCATTATGTTTATTGCCACTGTCACTTTAAGACACCGGCTCATGTCCAATGACATGCGGATACGATTGCACTGATGCACACCCGATACAACTGTTTAAGACATAACCGACATAGTTTACATGACTACTCTCCAAACCGGACATTTAGACATAATGTTGTGTGTATTTGTCCATTCAGACACGAAAGAGAGCTCAGTGCAGTACCCGCGCGCTGTATAGGTGTATTATGTGCATGGCTCCACGCTTCGGGTTGGTGCGTGGTTGGTTTACATTTTTAACATTGTATCAGACCGCAGGGTTGATCAACACGTTACAGTACAAATGTGTGCATCTACCACACACGCAGGACATGGACATCAGTTCTGACTGGATCGCTTCCCAGATCGACACTAACATTTTCATCTAGTTTTTATTCGTTGACGAAAATGTCGATAGATTTTCGTCATAGTTTTTGTCATTCAAAACTAGGTTTTATTTAGGTAGCGTCTCGTTTTCGTCAGTGAAAAATGTCGTTGAAGAAAAGTTATTATTTTAGTCAATGAAATGAACACTGACATACAACACCATTTTAAAGACACAGACATCAAAATTCAAGGCTTTTTAAAGACTGTTTAAGGTATTATTTCCAAATTCATAAATTCAATGCTTTTAAGGCTTTTTAAGACCCCGCGGGAACCCTGAGGAAAGTATGCCATTTTGGACGCAGCCAATCAATTCTCGATGGACAAAATCAAGTCCCGTCCTAAAAAAAATTCTTGTTCGAGAAGCCGTTTCACTCAAATATACGTCAAAAGAGGGGTGCAAAACACAACTTCTGATTTATGCCGACTTTATATCAAAGTGTATTGTAGTGTCATATTTGACTTGACACCAGTTCCAGGAGTAAGCGACCTAAACCAAGCTTTGCTTGCTCTATTGTTCCTCATATCGCAGTGTATCAAGCTGTAAACCAGCAGATATGATCAGCTGAGGGTTTTAACCTCTGTCTGCAGCTGCAGCAGTTTGTGGCGGCTCTCTTTAAGCGTGGCCTGGGTGAGCGCTTCCTTCAGTCTTGTGCTCAACAGCTCCACCTGCAGGTCATTCTGTGCACTGCTGACCTTCTGCTGACCTCCACAATGCACCTGCTGCCACTGAGAGAGACACAGTGACATTGTGATGAACCTAACTTATGGTAGCCTATATTTAACACTGAATAACCTCTTTTTTTTCTATTCCCATCCAAAGTTACCTGCCATTTCTTTACCAGGTCTGTAATGTGCTGTTTCAGCTCTTTGAGCCCTGTAAGTGCCTCTGCTTCCCGCAGTCTACAGCTGATCAGCTCCGTCTGCAGATACATCACACTGTTCTCATCAGGCACAGTGCTGCTGCTCTACAACACACACACACACACACACACACACACACACACACACACATGATTACTAAAGCAAACCCACGTCTGTCTAAATATCAGCAAATATTGATATCTAATATTCTTTAGCTCACTATACAATAGAGTGCTGCAGGGATGATGCATTTTTGTAGGCCAAAACCCAGAAACAAACATTTTAGCACTTCTGGTTTAATCGTCCTGAAGTCAGTGAGTTTTTTGAATGGGGTTTTTGGTAAAAAGGCTGAGATAAAGTCTGTGCTTTAAGCTCAGGATATTTTCCTGTTTTATTCCATGACATAAAACACATCAGTAATACCCCCTTTGTGATTTTTTTAAGATTTTAATTTGTCCTGAAAAAGTTGGTTTCTAACAAGTAGCTAAATGTGACCGAGCTTGTATGGGACATTAAACATCACGCCGAACAGATTCACTTATAGTCTGCTTTCACAGCTTTATTTGCTCTTGCAAACTATTCTATTTCACTGTTTTCACTAACTCAAACTTTCAGGGATATATATATATATATATATATATATATATATATATATATATATATATAAAGACTGAAAGATTTGTTGGAAGCTTAGTGGTGGTGATGTTGAAGTCATGTGATCGCGATGTTAGCTTTTTACTTCTGGCAATAGTATTTAGGCTTCAAAATCTCTTATAGTTGTATTCGTTTGTGAAGATTATCACAATGAACAAATGTTCAGGAATCAAACTTTTGCTTATGACACTGACAGAGCTTATTTTCTGCCATAGAAAAATCCAATTGGGTTTTTGTTGAGGGAACCAAGGTGACTTTCGAGTTGGCCTACAAAAATATTCAATCTCCCTGGCACTCTATAACTGTGCTTAGTGCTTCATGTTAATGAATGGAAAACAGGGGTTTGCTTGAAAGATTTGACTTGACTTTGACCTCTTCTATCTGCAAGGTGTTCGTCTGCATCTCCTTTAAAGTGTTTTGTGACCTGGCTGCATTTAGCAGAGATTTCTCCAGCTCTTTCTTCATCTGCGACACCAGTTGCTCAGAGCACCTCTGGAAGGGCGGCACGGTAAGAACGTGAACATTAACATACCTTTAACATAAAGGCACTGCAATATACCCACCTTCTCCAGAATGTCAAGTCTCTGCTTTAAATGTTTGTTCTCTGAGGAAAGTCCCTTAAGGAAAGGCAAGAGAAAAACTGAGCACTTGCAAACAGTGGCTGAAAATGGCGATTCATAACCTAAAGAGAGATTGTTTACTGCTGAGAAATACTAGGGTGAATTCAGGGTGATTGGGACACTTTTGCCATTGAGATGACTTGGAAAAGCGTCCCAGTCAACCTGAATTTTCCTATGTGAAGGGAAACAAACAAGCACTCACATTTAGTTCCTCCTGATCCTCCAGCTCTTTAGTCTTGATTGATGTATACTCTTTTCTCAGTCTAAAATGAGTGAAATACACCAGATAACAGGCTAGAAGAACAAGGAAAATTAGGCACAAATTGAAGGAAGAGCTTACTGTTTCATTCTGCCGGAATTGTATTTAATTTGATATGCTGCTTCAATCATCCCATCAGGATCTGATTCCCACGATTCTAGATTCTGCAAGCACTGAAAACAACAGAATTACTCTGAAGACCAAGACATTCAAAGAGGCAGTATTTCAGAGCAGTGTTTCTTTGGATTACGTTCATCATTCCCTCTATATCGAGCTTGATGAGTTCTGTCTGCTTCATGTGAAGCACAGCCAAACCAACCCGGAAGACGATCTCCAAACCCTACAGACACATGCGTGTATATCATCACTCATACTGTCCATTTAACTGCATGTTTAGATTGTTGTTATTGTTAACTAAAATAGAAATCTTTTTAGGTAATTGAAATAGTTCAATTAAAATATAAATATAAAAATTAGATGAAAAAAGGCAATATATACTGATGTAAATAAATACGTTTAAATTGAAGTAGTAAATTCGATTAAACTAAAGATGAAAAAATTTAAGTTAAATAGAAAAATAAAACTAATAAATATGATAAAACCACATAACACAATTACTAAAACTTAAACTAAAACCAATAAAATGACAAATAAAAGCTAATTCAGAATATTAACAAATACGTTAATAGTATATAAATAATAATAAAATACTTATCTAGCTCATCTAAAAATCTTAGCTTATCTGTTTCCTATAGATATGAAATATAACATGCAGTGTGAAGTGATGGGTTATGGTGGGATGTTGTGACGTGACTGAATGTACCTCACACATGAAGATATCAAAAGTCCTCATGGCCGCTGTGATAGGCAGAGATGAGAGGAGGATGTTGAGAAACCAGGATGAGGAGAACATGGAGGTGTGAAAACCCTGAGTCTGGAAGTGGGAGTGAAGCTCAGGAAGCTGCTCCTATCAGAGAGAGAAAGATATCTTCAGACAACAGATGACCACGAACTGTAGGGGAGAGTGGGGTAAGATGTGTCACACCCTTTTTCTAAAAACAAAACAAAACGGTCTGCCGTTTTTGGTCATGCGTCCATGCACTGGTAAGCACCTTTATGCTAAAAATACTGTTATTTTGTAAAGTAAATTTTTCTCCATGGCAGGTAAAATTAGTCTTATGTCCAAAGATTTTCATCATATACAACAATTCAAATGTTTGTGGTCAGTAATGTTTGAATACTTGTATTCAGTAAGGATCTAAGGATGCATTGATTACATTTATGACATTTATAATGTTACAAATCTAAATTTATTTTTAAAGCACTTTAAAAAACACAGTGTGTACCAAAGTGCTGTACAATTTCACGGATTATAAAACACAGTAAAATACAAAGAAAGAAATAATACAATATAAACATACAATCAAAGCCTAACGGTTCTTACAAAGTAGCAAATGCCTCATCAAACAAATATGTCTTAAGCTGAGTTTTAAACATGGTTACAAAAGTAGAGGATCTGATAAACATTGGTAAACCCATTCCACAACTTAGGAGCAGCGACTGAGAAAGCACGATTTCCTTTAGTTTATAAGCGTGACCGAGGAATTTCAAGGAGCAGCTGATTTAGGGATCTCAGAGATCTCTGTGAGCAACTAAAATGTATAAGTTCAGAAACATATTTTGCTTCTAGTCCATGCAGAGCTTTAAAAGTATTACAAAAGTACCTTGTACTTTATTCTAAAATGAACTTGTACCCAGTGTAACGAGGCCAGAATAGGGGATACAGTATGGTCCCGCTTTTTTGTATTTGTCAGCAACCTTGCTGCCGCATTTTGTACTCTCTGAAGACGTGACAGAGAAGACTGACTTACACCCAGATACAACATTACAGTAATCAAGACGCGAAGAAATAAAAGCATGAATTACTTTCTCCAGATCACTGAAAGATAGGATAGATTTAGGTTTAGCGATATTTCGCAATTGAAAGAAACTATTCTTCACCACTGAATTGATCTATCAAATTTCAATTCTGTGTCAAAGATAAAACCCAGATTCTTAACGTGTTTTCAGATTGGATGACAGAGGACCTAGGTTTTCAGCTATATTATTTGCACAGCTATTAAGTGAATTAATGGATTTATCATCTCCAGGCTTTATGGGGAGATACATCTGGGTGGCATCAGCATAAAAATGATACGAATGTTATATTTCTTAAAAATAGAACCAAGAGGAACCATAATACAATGAAAATAACACTGGTCCCAGAATGGAACCTTGAGGGACCCCACATGTGATCGAAGCTATTGATGAGGAAAAGTTTCCAATTTTAACAGAAAATGTTTTATTTGGAAGATAAGAGGCAAACCAGCTTAGAGCAGCACCTTGGATTCCTACATACTATCTTAAACATTCAACCAAGATTAAATGATCAATAGTATCAAATGCTGAGCTAAGATCTAGCAAAACCAAATCAACATTGCTACTAGAGTCAGTCTTTACTAAAAGGTCATTAACTACCCTAAGTAGAGTCGATTCTGTGACCCGATCTAAAACCAGATTGAAATTTATCAGAAACATTAAAGCTGACTAAAGACTATTTTTTCTCATATTTTGGATAAGAATGGTAGCTTAGATATTGACCGAAAATTATTTGGATCTGTAGGATCTAGGCCAGGTTTTTTAAGAAGAGGCTGGACAACCGCATGCTTAAGACTTGAAGGAACACACCCACTGGTCAGACTGCAATTTATAATAGAGAGAATACTTGTATCTATGAGCTTGACCAACAGCTTGGGGGGAAGCACATCATTAGACGAGGAAGTAGGGTTTAAATGTGCAACAACATCCCTAATAAATGAGAGAGAAATTGGTTACAAAAATATTTCTATTGCAAAACAAATGTTTTTTTTTCTTCTGATTTCTAGTCATCAAAACATACTGGGAAAAAAAGTATTGCAGTTTCCACAAAAATATTAAGCAGCACAGCTGTTTTTAACATTGATAATAATAATAAGAAATGTTTCTTGATCAGCAAATCAGCATATTAGAATGATTTTTGAATTTTTGAGTAATGATGCTGAAAATTCAGCTTTGCCATCACAGAAATAAATTGCATTATAAAGTATATTCAAATAGAAAACAGTTATTTTAAATTGTAATAATATTTCACAATATAGCTGTTTACTGTATGTTTTATAAAAAATAAATACAGCCATGGTGAGCATAAGAGACTTCATTCAAAAACATTAAAAAAATCGTAATAACCTTTTAATCGTTCATATATATCTTGGTGAATTACCGATGTATAAAACAATGTGAATTTATTTATTTATGCATTTGTTTGTTTAAATTCATTTTCATATTATTTTTATATTTTTATATACAAAATATAATTTGAAATCCAAGATTTAACTAACTTCTCATTGCTTAGAGGACAGCATTGGTAAAAAAAAAAAAAAAAAAAAACATGAAACAGCTTACCCCACTATCCCCTATGACACCAAATCTGGACATCTACGACTCAGAAGTTCTTGTCATACGTGCAATTCTCAGAAATCGGAAAGATACTTCAGCAGATCATTTGTAACAGGCTTTATGCAGCTTACTAAGCTCAAGGGGCATTTTATAAATAATTCATATGCCTTTAAATGGAGCAGAATTACACTTGTTTACCTGAATCATAGAGTCAAACTGGTAAATGCAGCAGCCAAGCTCAACCATACTGGATCTATAGAGCTCCCTCATTCTGAAGTCCTTCATCAGCCTCACAAAAACACAGAAGGCCTCCTCCTCAGCCATCTGAAAGATCATCAACTCAATTCATAGACTTGTACTAACTACTATAATTTTGATTTAAAAAAAATCAATTCATTACCTGTGTGAGCAGCAGGCCTACAATAAACACACTTCCCTGGCAGTAGCCAATCTCTCGGTCTAAGACTGAGTAAGCCTGTAATAAAAGCCACATTGTGTTATCTATACTCCTCAAATGCATAAGTATAATCATATTCTCGGTCATCTAACCTTCAGCACGTTAAGCAGTGGCTCCTGGTAGGTGGCGTCCCGGAGCTCCTGAAAGAGCTGGTGTTGTGGGAGGATGCGGGACAGGTCTCTGTGTATCAGCGTCTCAGCAGGACAGGAGCTCTTCAGCAGATCTGAGTAGTGCTGTGAAACGGCCACGTTCTGAGCGTCACACAGCAGCTGCCACACCACGGGCCGCAGGTGAGCCGGGACACCCCTCCTGATCAGCACCTGAAGGGGACACACAAATGAGAGACTGCTCACTGATGATTGTACACCCACATTGAAATCATGACCGATCGATCGGTCGGTTACCTTGATCTGTCCCACTTTCCTCTTGCTCCAGTCGTCCCATTCTTGAATGACATGACCCCATATGTCATCGTCATAAGAGAAGGTTTTAGGTGAGGTGGGACTTTGCAGGACCCCGCTTACAGAGTAAAGAGACTTACTGTCTGTCTCTAGCAGCCTGTTTAGGAGGGCAGATAAGATGATGTCAAATAGAATAGAAATAGTGATCAATAAGTAGACTAATGTAATGCCTTAATCTTTTACACAATAAAGCCCTTCATTCTTTACAATAATACAAAAGGAGAATTTAAGCTGTAAAATTGCAAGTTTAAAAACAAAATAATATTAATTAAATAAATAAATAAAAAAATTAATATACTTGTGATAAGTACTGTTTTAAGATGTACTATGACAGTAATATATTATATTTTATAATCTTTGAAATACTTCTAATGATGTTTGTTTGATGCTGAATGTTAATAAAATTAAATAAACAAAAAGATAAAAACAAACAAATAAATACCTAAATAAATGATGTTCTTTCAACTTAACCCTATATAAAGCATAATCTGGTGACAGTGTGGAAACAGAGACGTGTGTCACTAATGTAATGTGTAACTTTTTATTTTAGGTTGTTGCTTCTAGGAAACAGGGTAGGGCAGGGTGTGAAGAAGTGACCTGTTCTGTTCCTCAAGTTTAGCGAGTAACTTCATCTCATCTGCACTGAGCTGAGCCCCCGGTGAGGGACACGGAGATGGTGCGCTCAAAGAGTCCATCTGTAACACTCACAGTGAAGCAGGACCTCTTGAAACCTAAAAAAAAAAAAACATTTAAAAATGTCAAAAACAAAAAATACAAATATGCGCTTATGGAAATGTGTGTGTATGTGTGAAGTTGATGGAATCTAATCATATAAGTACATTGCTTTTTTCATGCATATGTTTCACATTTGCATATCATATTTTATGGCATTTACTGTATGGATCACTGGCATAGTAATTGTGAAAACTGGGATTTCTTACCAGTGTGTGAGATTCCTGTAATTTGGGGGTGCAAATGTCTCCACAAAATCTTTCCTCTGGTTTCTGTCAAACTTAATCCAGTGACACTGTCCGTCACACCTGTTTCTTCCATACCGCAGAGGGGGGAAATCCACACAGCAAAAGAATCACATGCTGCTTTATAGCAGAGCCTCACAGGCTGATCAAAGTTCCTCAAAATAACAGTTCTGCCTGTGACTCAGGAGCTTGTTTTTAAAGTGACCTGGCTGAGAGAACAACTTCCTCTTACAACTTATTCCTCTTCAGACAAATATGGTGCCCATAACATTCACCTGTGGGACTTCAACCGGTTAGACTGCAGAGAGAAGCAACTGCATGGTTAATCTTGTCCAGTGCTGTGAAACTTTGACAGATTAGCTCCCTTAAGCATAAATCATTTACTGAAACAAAAAGGAAGGGTTTTGGCTCAACAAGGCTGTGTGTCAACAGACACTAGGTTGATACACATCTATGTTTTTAGTCCCACCCTATTTTAAGGAAGTCACTAAAGTGACATTGGTTTGTTTGCAACCCTAAACCTTTTTCACACCACAATATGAACTGTGACATTTACTGTGATAATGCTAACAAGTATTAGCTAATGCATGTTTTCAAGAGTCATTGTCTATTTGTATACAGTCTATGATATAGGCTACATATTTGTAGTCTATAATAAACTTATAGACTCTATATGTATTTAGCACCTCAGAAGTATTTATTTACTGTGATATTGTGTATATTGTCGATTATTGATATTGTTAATTGCAACTCTTGAATAGCTAGAATAAGTATGCTTGCACCATGATTTCCTGTACATTTTCCTGTCCAAACCCTTGTGAAAAAGGGCGACACTTTTGCATACTTTTAAAAAGAGTATTTGCGGAAATGATATAACTTTAGAGGAATATATAACTGCAAACTGAATTAATGGGGGGGGGGGGGGGGGGTTACATTAAAATGTTTTGTAGTTTACTTAAGTCGGACTTGAGTACATTTCATAATTGTCTCTGAAATTTTAAGTGTACTGCCGAATGTACTGACAAGCATTTATGGCAAACTAAAATAATGTAATTTCTATTGAAACTTACACATTTGCAATTCAGTATATTTAAAATATGCCAACATTTACATGTGCTTGTTAGTAAGCACAACAACTGATTATTAAAACATAATTATATAAAATGCACTTTAAAATTAAACTTTTAATTTGACATTAAAGGGACTTTTATAAGTGTTAAGAAACAGTCATGAAAGTGGACTCCAAGAAGGCTACACTTAGGCAGCCTTTTATTTCATTTATATTTTGTATGATTGCAAGAAGTGTGTGCTACTGTGTTTTAGTTGTAAGATTTAAAGTGCACATTCAACAGCACAATTAACACTTCTTTTTCACAAGGGAAGTCCCTCTATATCACTTGAGCTCATTCAAATGCCAAATAATTTTTGATTACCCATCAGAACCCGATTCATTTTAAAAATGTATAAGAAACGTATTTGATTCTTAGAGGATTCTCATTTGATCCCATTAGGAATGCTAGGTTAAAATGTTCAAATCGTTGAATCCTACACAGAAATTAATTTAGGATTTTGTATCTATAGAAATGAAAACAAATGAATTGCTTTCCTACCAGCCTAGAAGTTTGAGTGCTTCATTCTCTATTTTAATTTTTTTTTTATGATTGAATGCCCGTTCACACAGAGGACGATAACTAAAGATAACGATAAAGATACAGTCCTAAAAAACATTCCCAATATTAAAGAATAGCAGAGTTCACACAACAGCTATAACGATAACAACACGGAAACGAAATCGTTGAAATCACTTTCAGAAGGATTTTATCCAGCTGATTAAAAAAACATTGACAGCCAATCAGAATCCAACTTGCTGTAACAAGCTCGAGCATTTAAAGCGACAGAAAAACACGCGCTTAGAATAAACAGAGCTAATATATGGTTATTTTTATGATTATCTTTATAGTAATAATTCTTGGTGTGGACGGGCCTGACTATCCTGCCGTGTTTCCTCCAGGACGCTAGGAGCGCACACACTTCTGCTGCGCGTGTTTTGTTTATCCGGTCGCAGCGCACCATGAACTTCCTTTTCTCAGTGCAGCGGGAGCAATATCGGAGTCTGAAGACTTCAGTCTCCCAACCTAAAGGAGAACAAACGATTTCAAAATGGTCAGTAAATCACCAAAATACAATGTTCTACTCGTTATATGCCCTCAACAGCTATTGTAGCTCGATTTCCATGAAAGATGAACTCATGAAGCGACGGGATGGTATTAGATTCAATCGGTCATTCCAGTCGCTGCGTGAACGTCAGAGGCACATTTCCCTCGAAACACTAAAAAAAATATTTTATTGACACTAAACGCAAAAAATAAGTATTTTTTTGCAGTGTGTGTGTTTGCCCTGTTTAAAAGTCTGTTCTTTTATTCGGTTTTGCGTTGTCATGTTTACTGTCACTTCGCGCACTGCATGATCATCTGATCATAACCAGAGGCAGCCAACAGTGCCATTAGGATTATTGCATTTCAAATCGCTAACTGTCCTGCTTGTCAACAGTTTAACTTACAAATAAAGCTGTCTGTTGCAGGGCTTCGTTAAGGTGATTAAGAACAAGGCGTATTTCAAGAGATACCAGGTCAAGTTCAGGAGGAGGCGAGGTATGTCAACGTGTTTCCTTGCCTTTGGGGAAGAATATTTCCAGTTGTCACAGTGAACGGCCCCGAATGTGTTCCTTCTGGAAAAACATCTGAAAACAATCTATGCTGGTCTTTCAGCTGGTTTAGATGGTCAACAAGGATGTTTCAAGTGGCTGAAACTAGTGGTCAACTAATGTCTTAGAGAGCTTATATATGTGTGTGCGCATAGCATATTACAATTTACAATGTAACAATTGCTGAAATGAAATAAATATTTATTTTACATAATATTTACAAAATTAGAAATAAATAATTTGAAAATGAGAAAAACTTGTTAAAAATATGAATAAAAAGCAAGTAATCACTGTAAACGCCAGTGCACTCAGTAATCTGGCAAGTCTGTGTGCACTAGGAATAATATTTTTTCAAATAAAGACAAGGTATAACTAATTTTACATACTGCACACAATGAATATATGACATTAATACAACATAGTGGCCTACTAAATATAGAGCATTATAGTTTGAAATCAAGGACTTTGTTTGGCCACTCAAACTCCTCTAAGGGCCGGTTCACCCAGAACGTGTTTTTAAAGTGAGAAGCGCGCAGTTAAAACTCAAGGTGTCAAGATTTAACTTGAATGCAGTCAGTGTCGTGCTCGAGACATAAGATACGAGACGTGAGCGCAACCGTCAAACACGTCCGTCTAGCGTGTTTACATAGAAAATCAATGGAAAAGCAGTGAAAAAAAAAAAAAAAACGTGTTCTGTATGAATGGCCCCCTAAAACCAATTTAGGATGATTTTTCAACAGTTGTCTAACATACTTGCCCTTTCAGAGGGAAAAACTGACTACTTTGCCCGCAAACGCCTTGTCATCCAAGACAAGAACAAGTACAACACACCGAAGTACAGGATGATCGTTCGACTCTCCAACAGGGATATTGTTTGCCAGGTATGAACTACTACCATGTCGTCTTTGCCATAGTCTTTTCTTGCTAATTACCGTTGGTTTTACTGAGTGTCTTTCTCTCTGTCAGATCGCATATGCCAAAATCGAAGGCGACGCGATCGTCTGCGCTGCTTACTCTCACGAGTTGCCAAAGTATGGCATTACTGTAGGACTGACAAACTACGCTGCCGCCTACTGCACCGGTTTGCTGTGTGCACGCAGGGTAAATATCCCTAGTATTCATGAATGTCTAGTATTGTTCAAATCTCATAGTATGGTCTTACTCAGATTTGTTTTCTGCTTACAGCTGCTGAATAAGTTTGGTCTGGATAAGGTCTACGAAGGCCAGGTTGAGGTGACTGGCGATGAGTTTAATGTGGAAAGCATTGATGGTCAGCCAGGGGCGTTTACATGCTACCTGGACGCTGGCCTCGCCAGAACCACCACAGGGAATAAGGTGTTTGGAGCTCTCAAAGGAGCAGTGGACGGAGGACTGTCTATCCCTCACAGGTCAGTGCATGCTGCTTTTTCTTTTTCTTTTTGAAAACTTAGACAATGGACATAGATTCAGCACTTTGGATGCATGGGTGCTTTCAAAAAGTCTTTATGAAAACATTAAATATTCTCCATAAAAATAAGCTATTGCCTGAAGTCAATAATAAACACCTGAGGTTTGGTCAAATTTTTTTTCACGGTTTTGACCGCAGTGTTGACCAACAGAAAGCTGCGTGGTTTTAAAGTGATTCCTGTGTGAGCTGCACTTCATGCATCACTACACTATTGACTAGTGATCGCACCTTAATAATGAGAAACACATAGTTGAGAAAGTTTGCTCTTCTGACATGTTCTTTGGTGAAGTTTTATTAGGGAGAGGAAGAAATGTATGATTAGAAGTAGGGGTGAGCGTTATAACCAAAGTCTTATTTCACAGTATGAGAAATTGTATTTATCTCGATATATGTATTTTTAGTCTATTTTTCTTATTAAAATAAGATCAAAGGAGCAAATTACAAACAGTAGTATCTATACAATAGTGCAAAGATAAAAAAAAAAAAACTACAGGGCCTTTTTAAGGCTACAGTAGGTTTATTTAACAAGTTGTAAGAAATAGTTGAGAAATTGAATAATCAAGTGTTCAACTAAAACACTGCATAGTTTTCACTCTTGAATCAAATATGAGCCGATTCTTATTAAAAATACAAAATTGATTAAAATCAAGAGCAGAGTGATTTTCTCTTTGTCCTTTGATTAACATGAGACAGACAGCAGTTTATTATGCTGCTGTCCTTTTAACCTGTTAAGCTGCAACCACACTTTTGAAAAATCCCCAGAAATGGCATACACAAACTGAAACGGATACAGTTCATGAACCCTTTGTACTAAAAGCACAAGTATGATCTCATTTGAAAGCTAACACCTGGCAGTTTATTGTAAATGTAGAATTAATTATTGTCATAATGAAAAAAATAGTTAAATAAATAGCTTATAAATAGCTTCAAAGTTTTGTAAAGTTATTAGAAATTAATTTTTATGAAACATCTTCATGAAAATAAAATTGAAGTTGGCATTGTAGCAATCTAGAAATGCACTGCAGCTAAAGCCACATGTCTGACCATGTTATATTTAAAATCTGAAGATGGTAAGTCTAAAACTCTGTATTTAGTTCAATGTTTTTCAAGATCATGTCATATGACTTTATTTAGATTAGACTCTAAAATGCAAACTGATTGTCATCTTCTAAGCATCTATTCAGTCTATTGTCTCTATTGTTTTGTGGTGCAAACGAGCCCCATTCGGTGTCAGTCTTCCCTGCACACATTCACACCTCTCCAGCCTGGTTATATGGCTCTAAATATGCTTTTCTTTTGTCTGCATTATAATCACTAACGACTGGTTATTCACGCTGTTTTAATCCCGAATTTCTTTTACCAAAGTTATCTCTTCACATTTTAAACTGTATCAAATGGCCTTTTTAAAAAAAGAAACATTTCAGTAAGCATTTATATTTAGAAAAATTCATAAAAATAACAGCTAATGTGCTAGCAGGTGCACAGAGCCAGCTAACATGTTAGCTTAGCACACCATCAATACACGACAATTTATGAGATTAAAAACGTGTTTGTGCTCCAAACTTACTTTATAGCGCAAGTCGAGTGTTTTAAATAACTTTCTGTGATCTGATTTGGCTTCAGATAAAAAAATCAGACAGAAAATATATTATTGTACAGCATTCTGCACAAATGATAGTATATATATCAATTAGCATTACATTATAAATATAATCTATTATTATAAAAATACCTGACATGGCTCGAAGAACACAGGTAAATCAAATATCATTGCAATCATGTTTATTGTCTTCAAAACATCTTTATCTGCAGTTACAGCGATCTCTGTTAGCTTTGTAAAGTCAGGGACTTCCTGGAATGTCACATGGTTCTGGCTCTTCTTCGTGTGTTCCATATATGGACTATACTGTGCATAGAGCGCCGGCGCCCTCAGGCTGCCAGTATGGATTGAAAACACAGTACATCAGAGTATCCAGCGCTCATGATTACATCGACGCATTTGGGTGTAAATTCAATAAATATTATTCCTGTCTATAGATATCTGATGTAAACCTATGAGAATATATCAATATTTCTCCAAATCTGCACATGTTTGAGCTAAAAGCCCTGAGGGACGTTGTTTTGTCAAGCTCTGTCATGACGATCGCACAGGAGTTTTTTTTTCTTAATGGAAGCGGCTGACGCTCATAATTCATATTAAAGGTAACGACTCATTTTTTAATTACATAACTCCTGACACAAATTAAGACATAACTGTCACTATACGTTTCTCAGAATACAATAGTGGTCAAATACTGAAACTTGAGTCATATCTTTTTAATGATGTATAGTTTGTCAAGGTAATAAAAATCTGATAGTAACTTTGAACTATTTAAAAAAAAAAAACGCTTCAGTGCGCCCGCGCTCTGGTGAAGCTTAACAGGTTAAGACCAAATGCGCAGATAGGACTGGGGATAAAACACTAACGATATTTATTGCGATATAATTTTCCTCTATAAAACGATAACAAGAGTTCGATAACTTAGATATAATGTTTTATGCGCCACAAGCAGAACGAAACAGCGCTGCTCATTTGAACCGTGCGCCACACGGACCATTTATCCGCTCGGTTCAAGGTTTAAACGGCAGCGCTGACCGTCTGGATCACATGACCACTAAACAGTGCTGTGAGATCTAGTGAAAAGTGTTCCAGTTCTGTGCAGAGCCCTCCCATACAAACCACAGATCAACTTAGTTTAAGTGTAAAGCCAGATGAAACGGCTGACATTCTCAACAACACTCATGCAGAAAACAGGTGCAGCGATGATACAGTTAGAAGGCTTTTCAATCCACAAGTCGCCAACATTTGCCTTGATTTACTGTAGTAACACTAACTGAAACCATGGGATTGTGGCATAAATGTGGGGGTATTCATATCGCATTTTATATTGTCATACTGGTGTCATGCAGTAGGTGGCGGTATGCACCTTCAAGTGGGTTTGCCAACCACCATTTAAAGGAAAAGAAACTCAATGTGCTTAAGTGAACGACGCATGTTCCAGCTTCCGTGTTTAGGATATTTGATGCGCACTTTTGTAATGAATCACTCAATTATTATTCTACTTTTTTTATTTTTGCAGTTATTTTGCTTATTGTAAATATAAAATACAAAGTTTATATCAGTTGTCCCATATATTTGGAATTACTCCATAGTGAAAGATGCACCTTTTTTACATTTGAGTCCCTGAGAAACACTCTGCACATCCCTCTATACATTGGATTGATTTGAATAACTTTAATGTACTTGAAGAGTGCACAAAGCACTAGGAAAATACAAGTATTAGATCGTGACTCGGTATCGGCAGATACTCAAAATTCAATGACTCGGATCGGTGGCACAAAAAACTTAATTGGGACATCCCTATTAATTACAGTATTATTTAATAAGCAATTGCAGTTGCTGTGCATTTGTATTATACTAAATATCTTTAGGCGACTATTTTTCATAACAAATGCTTCAGCGAGTGCGCAGATACACACAGGAGCGTTTGAAAGGATCAGCGGATCTGTCTATCAGCGGATCTGGACACAACAGGAGCGTTTGAAAGCAGGCATCTATCAGCGGATCCCGAATATATCTGCTGATAGATGCTTGCTTTCAAACGCTCCTGTTGTGTATCTGTGCGCTAGGGTGAAGAGCATCAAAGATGTCTATTTACAACATGTTTTTGAAGCGTTGATCATTGTAGCCAATCACAGACATATATGTTGAGCGCATGAATTAATCCATTCAAAATTCACTTTTGCAGTGTCTGATGATTGTCTTTGCTAGGGCTGTAGTCAACCAAAGAAATCCTTAGTCGGCCAAAGTCCTGTCCTGCGCAACGATCAGTCGACAAAAAAAAAAAAAAAACGCGATGTTTTGCATTTTGATTGAACATTTATTAAACAATTGTCATAGAGCATTTATAAAACAACAACAAAAAAACATCAATAATACATAAAACTATAATAATAATACAATTCTTTGAAAATTAAGTGATTTTTTTTTAACTGCAAAGTGAGGAGCTCTGTCCTAGGTCTATAGTGACAGTCACAATCACGCACCTGACCACACCACACGCTACAAAAAATATAACCGCTAAAACTGCCAAATAATGAAAAATCCTAACAAAAGCTTTCGTTTATACAGGCTCTATATTCTTCTTTACTTTTAAAGCTATGGGTTAACTTTTGTCCAGCTGATCTAGGCATTTAAAACAAACACAAAAAAACGAAATAGCCTAAAAAACAATCCTAATAATAATAGGCTGTATTGTAGGACCGCATATAGGTTTATTTTCGTTTTGTTATATTATTTAGGCTATTTTCAAAAGCGTCAAGTGTACAAATAAAACAAAAACATAAGAACACACAATCTATTGAGTCAGCATAATAAAGCCGTTAAAGGGCCTGCTCACATATCGCGTTTTTACGCGCTCAAGTTCGTTATTTCAAATCTAGGCGCGCAGTATGCGCGCTCATAATGGAAGCGACGCGCTCGTTTTTTCCAATGAGTCGACCAATGAGAATGTCAGTCGACCAAGACGGCATCGACCGATTAGTCGACTAAAGTTGACAGCCCTAGTCTTTGCTTTAAGTGATGCCACGCATATTGTCACAAGTTCCATCCTATTTTGTGAAGTATTCTGTGAAGTTGTATGTCCCATCTTTATTGATGGGTATATTGACATTGTAACTTTCTTTCTCAGCACTAAACGGTTCCCGGGCTTCGACACTGAAAGTAAAGAGTTTAATGCGGAGGTTCACAGGAAGCACATCATGGGCCAGAACGTGTCAGAGTACATGAGCTATCTGATGGAGGAGGACGAGGACCTGTACAAGAAGCAGTTCTCCCGCTTCATCAAGAACGGCGTCACACCTGAAATTGTAAGAAACCACTTTGCTGGATCACTTTACTGCTAACTTTTGTTTGCCTTTGGATTTGAATGGATCACACAGTTGGAGTCATTACCTTTAAAGAGATAGTTCACCTAAAAATGAAAATTACCCCATGATTTACTCACCCTAAAGCCATCCTAGGTGTATATAACATTCTTCTTTTAGACTGATACAATCTGTGTTATATTAAAAAAATGTCCTGGCACTTCCAAGCTTTATAATGGGAGTCAATGGGTATATGTTTTTGGAAGTCCATCAAAGCGCACCCATCCCTAATAAAAGTGCTCGAAACTGCTCTGGGGGGTTAATAAAGGCCTTCTGAAGTGAAGCGTTTGTGTAATAAAAATATCCATATTTAAAACTCAATCGACTAAAATAACTCGTTTCCGGCAGACGGCCGTAAGCAAGTCCACTTACGGCTGAAGAGTAACACTTTTGACGATGTGTGACATAGGATGTAGGAGTAGCGTAAGCTTTAATGCCTCTCGCGGTTCAAACAAACAGGGCTGGGCAACCGCGTTCGTTATCACGTTGTGCGTCAAAGTTCAAGGTTTAGTCTTTCGCCGTAAATCGATGCGTACGGCCAATTTTCATTTTTGGGTGAATATCTCTTTAAGCATTGTCACAGAACTTAAACATTTTGTTGGTTCAGGTTCACTTGTTGCTTTTCGATAAACTACTCCTATTTAGAGTCAGGGCATAGATTGATGAGCTTTTTAAGATAGGATACGGGAAAGTGCCAATTATTATGTTGATCAGAGACTGTATCATCAGTAGATGAATACTATTTGTGACATGATGCTGGTGGCTAAATCTCGTTCTTTAATTTCTTGAAGTGTAATTCTTGTTTGTTGTGTACAGTGTAGTATTTAAAAACATTTTCAGCATTTATTGTCAATCCTGTGCTTTACCTTCACCCGTCTCATTGTGTCATTATCCGGTTCATGCAGGTTCAAGAGATGTACAAAAAGGCTCATATTTCCATCCGTGACAACCCGGTTCATGAGAACAAGCCCAAGAAAGAGGTCAAGAAGAAGAGGTGCGTTCACACGCTTTATCACTTTTTCAGGTTTTTTCTTTGGGATGCCCTACAATGAAATTGATTGCCATAAAGTTAGACAGTATTGACATCATTGTTCATTAGTATCTGTATAAATGTTCATTGCAGCTTGACATGTTACTATAAAAACAAATGTTTGTGCTGTTGACTTAGATTAAGGGTTGAGTTTTTAATCTTGCCATAAGATCTCAAGTGTGATGCAAAAATACTGTAGTTGCTACTTATTATAGTACTATAATACTTATAGTTAGTTGCATCATTGCATGTCAGATGCTTGTATTTCCTGTTATTTTTTGTTACCTACATTACCATCTACTACTCTACTGTGAGCAGATGAGATGTTCTTTTCTCATCACTGATGATGTTGTGTTGTAGGTGGAACCGTGCCAAGCTCACTCTGGCCCAGAGGAAGGATCGCGTGGCCCAGAAAAAGGCCAGTTTCCTTCGGGCTCAGGAGGCTGTTGAAGAGGACTGAAGAGAAGAACTGTCAACTGCTCCAAAGAAAGTGTGCACCTTTTCCAAATAAATCATTTGGAAAGAATATTGAGTGTTTGTGGTCTTTGGTACACCAGAACATGAGACGATGTAGATTGATTCGGGAGATTATTTGAAACACTTTTAATGTGCAAAGTCATGCAATCAAATGTTATAAAAATCTCCATTTAACTCTTTATCAGCAGCAGTGTGATTTATAAATACACAAAATTGAAGCAGTCTGACAATGTACAATATGAAACATCCCACTGAAAAATGGTTGATGAAAAAACAAAGCACTTTTTATCTCGTCATTCATTAGTACATTTAAGAATCATGACTCTGATGATTGACATTTCATATTGTTTTAGATTAAAATCTAATTTTTACCATATCAAGATGATTTTCATTAGACATGCCTTAGGAGTATAAATTGGGAACTCAACAAACTAAAATGATTAGAGAAATATAATGATCACTGCTGTGAAATGTCATAGTTGAGAGGCTTCCTTCCTTTAGCATGATTCACGAAACTCCTTGTAAACATTTAGATCGGTAACACTTTACAATAAGATTAAGTTCATTTACATTTATTAATCTAGATTCATTTTAATTTATAAATACTGCACAATGGTTATTTATACAACTTAAAATGTTAGAAATGTGTTAGTATATTTATAACTTAACATAAACCTAGATTAATAAAATTATTTAAAAATAGTCTTCATTAATTCATGTTAGCTACTAATGTTATCAAATTGAACCTTATTGTGAAGTGTTAACTTTTTCACACAAGCATCGAACTAAAAAAAAACGCACACTCACTGGCAACATGCATATCAAGGCATTGGACTATGTCCATTTCAAAATGGCTCTTTTATGACTCTTTGCTGTGCTCATGTGACAAACATTACAATACAAGACACACAACCACAGTCGGTGGCGAGTGCATTCCTTAATTTTCTCTGTTAACATCCAACAATGGATGCAAAGTTAGCATCATTTGCTCCTTCATAACATCTGAAGGAATTGTAAATTTAACATGATCACTGATCAATCGTGTATGACAAAGCATGACGACATAAACACGAGACAGACGTGAACGTTACTCTAAAGTTGAGCCTGAGAAAAAAGTCCTCACGGATTTAATTCTACCCCATTCTAAAGAGAACTTTAATACCAAAGCAGCACTGAATATTGCCATCAGCATTTTTTTCCAGCCACTTTCCTACCAGCATTGTAATCTCCAGCCAGATTCACAATGGCCTGAAGTGCTTCAGGAGACATTCAAGAATCTGAACGTAGTCACCAGCGCATCTTCTTTTCCCTTCAGGAGTCATTGGTGTGCGAGATCTGTTTCCACAGCAGGGTCTTGAGGTTGTTGAGAATGAGCGAGTGCTCCATCTCCATCTGCTCGGCTGCACCTTTGAGAGCCATGCAGGCGTACAGCTGCTTCTCCAGCTCTTCCTGTATATGGTACGGAGCTCCTCGTAGGAGGTAATCCTTCATTGCTCCGCAGGCCCTGGCCAGGTTGGGCTGAGTCACCTCGGCCATGCACCGGTGTTCTGCGCGGTCGCACGAAGTCCTACAGTCCACGCCGTACACGCAGTCCTCATCGTCCTCGCAGCGCTGAAGGATCATGGCCTGTTTGAAGGCCTCCTCAGCAACTACACGCCGCCCGTCCACCAGCCTGAGGTCGTGACGATCGTTGTAACCGAAAGTACTGGCTCTCATGTCGCACATTAAGAAGCTCCCAAAGGTACCGTGGAAGATGTCTTCTATAAGTTCCAGCAAGCCGATAAAGATTTTGGCCTTGCGGGGCCAGGAAGGCGTGAACCACTGGTCCATGCTTCGCCGAATGCCCGTAGGGATCCATAGTTCCATGGGCCACGGCAGACTGAGGCCGTACAGGGGGGCGTGAGGCACCCGCTCCACCACGTACAGGTCCCCGCAGAAGCCCAACAGTCTAGGTGTGTGCTCTCGGTCTTGGAGCACCACTGCCAGCAAAACCTCATTGAGCTGCAGCAAAGCCCAAACAGACTTGGCCTCGGGGAGAGAGATGAGGCCATCTTTATTGCTGTCCGCCACTGAAAGGATCAGGCTTACCAAACTGGAGAGGTTGGCTTGCTCTCCAACTTTTGCCTGTAGGAACAAAACAAGGAATTTTTCTGATTTTCTGATTTCGTGCTCAACTTAATTGCAGTGAAAAAAGAAATGCCAAAGCCTATAAGGGTGCTTTAACCCCGATCCATATCAGAGTCCACTTCAAAAAGGTGGTATGGGGTACGGTACAGTTCACAGCAAATATGAACGCAATAGTACTAAATAATTTAGTCCACTTAAACTGCTCCTTTTAATTCAATCGACTGCAAGCTCGCATTTGGATCTGCTTCCGTCCAATCAACAGACGATGAATAGAACCAAGTCCTCGCCCAACATGTTTTCTTTTTTTCGATAATCCATTTCACTAGTACGTACGTCACAATATGAAAGAAAATATGTTGCTACATCCATTACATTGCGACTTTAAATGAAAGGTGCATTAAGTTACTTCAACCTGATTGTGGCTTTCTTTTAAAGAATTGAGTCCTCCAACAATAGGGGCTTTCGCACTGGAGGAACCTTTTCATAGTTCCTAGAACTATTCGCGGAAGTACCCGGATTTTCGGTGCGAACACGGGGTACTTCCGCCAATAATTCTAGGAACTATGTAAAGGTAACTCCGATGCGAAAGCCCCTATTGTTGGAGCAGGAAGTATAGGAACTCCTTTTGGAGGAATTAATTTAGCTTCTAGTTCAGAGTAGGGTCTATTGGTGCGTTCAAGTCCTCGTGGGAAGTTCGTACGTACGAGGTTGGAAGTCGTGTTTACGACGGCAGGTGCGTTCAAGTCACTTTCATGGGAGTAATGGCGGAGTACTTTCTCTTAATTAATTACACAAAAATACAGCAAGGTTCTTAAACTCTTGTTCTAGAAAATGAACAAAGAAATGTGCATCAGGTGTAGGCTACTTTGTTTTTATTTATGTTTTTAATTAATTTATGAAGCCACTGCTACTTTATCGTTACATGTTGCATTGTTATATTATAATGCCATCATATTCTGTGCAGGCAATCAGCTTACTGCACTGTAAATAGAAAAGCCTGACAATATCACTGCTAAATACCTTTAAGTATTGTGGTATTCCGCCATCTTTATCACTGACACGCCCCCAACTCGTAACGATCGGGGCTTAGAGAAAATCCCGAGCTCCCCACTGGTATTTACGACATTGTGGTGGCGTTCAAGTGCGTTCAACTCGTAAATACGATCTATACGAGATGACTTGAACACACCATAAACC
This sequence comes from Tiaroga cobitis, assembly GCA_030578255.1. Lineage (NCBI taxonomy): Eukaryota > Metazoa > Chordata > Actinopteri > Cypriniformes > Leuciscidae > Tiaroga > Tiaroga cobitis. Next base: position 24,809,272 of record CM060592.1, read on the forward strand.
AGCACTATAGGAACTACAGTGACGTTAGTGAACGCTGATTGGCTGAACGCACGCGAAAGACCAGCACCCGCCATTTTTTAAAAAGCTGTGTAAACTCACAGATTGTAGCACATGTATTTACTCCACAAACTAACTCTACGAACATGAAAAACAGTGATAGATGGGCCTCTTAACCTTTACACCAAGGAAAACATCCAACGCAACTTTAAGGGGACCAATTCAAACATGATTATGTATTTCTGCTCAGCTAGCGACATTGGACGTCAACCACATGGCAAACGTTCTACTTTCTTTGTATAACAGAATCTAATGACGTATTAGACAGGACTGTTAGACAGATTGTAAACTAATGAACACTGAGAATGCGAGCACTGTGTGTCAAAATAAAAATAAAGGTCCGCCGCGCCGTCAAATAAAAGTAACAACAACAAGCGGGGCTTACGTCACTTCTGAGTTCCTATTAGCGGTGTGAACACAAACAGGATAATGTTCCTAGGGGAACAATTCGTTCTTGGGGAATCACACTGGTGGCTAGTTCCTAGAATTAAGTTCCTAGAACTAACCAGTGCGAAAGCCCCCATTGTTTAAAAAAAAAAAAGCGAATAAAAAAATTATTCCAACCTTCAAATGACTGGCAACCATCTCTTTGAACTTCTCTACAGAGGTTCCTCGAGTGGGTTTGTCAAAGAGTGCGATCTCTTTCTTTGGCTCCAGTTCCTCTCCCAGCTCATAGTGCAGGACGTCACTCAGCTGACACTTAATGATGCCGTCCAGGTCACCCCAGCTGCCTGTGTAGACCTAAGGATAGTAGATGAACACACAATGTCAACATGACAGTCCTGAGATGCGTGTGGTTTAAGGGCAGGGGTGTCCAAACCTGCTCCTGCTCTAGTGATCCTGAAGGTTCTGGTGCATTTAATTATGCTGCCTTCACACACTATGGGACTTTTCCTGCTTCCCACTTCTGAAGTCGTGATTACGAGCTTGTCGCATTCAAGTGCTTTATTGTCGGAAAGAACATGAATCATGGAGGACACCAGGTTTATTTTTGCCTATTTATTGGGAATATCTTATTAAAGCCAAAATGATATTTAGCATACCATTCATTGACAACCATATAAACATTCACCGCACTACTGTATATAGAAAGCTTGCTTACGATTCTGGAATTTTGGTCAAACACAGGCTATTTGTATAAAACATACAATACGCTTCACTAAAGTATTCATACATGTAAGTATACACTAATGATAAGATATGGCTAATATAAATAAATAATAATTACTTGGTATTAACCAAGCAAGTAGCAATCTTTCTGCCCTCCGCCATGTATAAAGTTTATTGTCTGCCCAACTTGAGAACTCGGGTATCAAAATGATCCCTGAGCTTCCCAGTGGTAAATATGACTTGAGAGGGCATTCATGTCCAATTTTTTGACTCGTGTTTGCGATAATTTGGATAGCACGTGAAGGCAGCATTAGTGCTAGACTCTACTGGAAGGTGGCCCTCCGGGAGCAGGACTAGACACCCTATATTAGGGACTATGGTGAGTGTGGCATCCACATTATCCACATTGGAAAATGACTGTTTTGGCCTTTTGTCCACAGAAAATTAATATTTTTAAAGAATCTCTCTAAAGTGGATAAATTTGAAAACTGCATTTTCAAGTTGTAGTGTGGTGTGGTATAACCATATATGGAATGCCGATTGAGTGCAAACTAATAAAGTGATCGTGCCAGAAGAATAGCATGAGCATATTATGACGTCTGGTCTCTCAGTATCACCTCAGTGAGCTTTTATGATGTTTCACGCATGCACAGCAAAGTGATTCAAGCTATTTTCAGATGTTTCAGTGTGGATGAGAAACTTTTGGAAAATGCTTAAAAACATTTGTGTGGAAAGAGTTCGTTTTGAAATGGAAGAACCTACTTATTGTGTCATACCTGATTGTTTGGCTTTGTGGAGAGGCACCTTCCAAAGTATAGTGAGCTTTCTTCACACAGGCTGCTACAGGCAGAGCCATCAATAATACCTTTGCTGTATTTGTCACACTGTTGGAAAAGGTAGGTTCATTTCAATGAGCATGTAAGTTACATTCTGTTGAACAAGTGGAAGCGTTTCAATAAGATGTTGTGTAATGTCTTAAATACAGGAGAAACATTTTCACTACATCACCAATAGGTGGGGCTGGGGGTTAGGTAGTACATGGATGTTTGTTTCTATCTCATTTATGGATTAAAGAGATAGTTCACCCAAAATTCAAAGTTGCCATAATTTACTCACCCTTATGTTATATCAAACCCATTTGACGAACACAAAAGATGTTTTGCATAATTTTTAAGATGCTCTATTCAATACAGTGGCAGTGGATGTTGAGCAGGGGCTGTTAAGCTTAAAATAAGGACATAAAACCACCACAAAAGGGGTTCATATGACTTATGTACTATATTATAAAAGTCTCATGCCGACATACAATAGCTTTGTTTGATACAAAAAAATCTTGCCCTTCACTATAACTCAAATCTCATGCACAATTCAAATATGATGACCAGTCATGTGACAAGCAAGAAACTTCTCTTGATATTTTTTGATGAAGTGAATATTCATTTTAAGTATCTGTCCTCAAACAAAGCTATTACATGGCTTAATTAGATTCTGCTAAATATCTTTTTATTTTCTATGGAAGAAGGGGAAATATGCATTTAGAACAACATGAGGGTGAATTTTCCTTTTTAAGTGAACTATTCCCTTTAAATGTCACTGTACTGTTATTAGGGATGCACCAATATTAAAATCATCATTATTCTATGTTTTGGCCAATAATCGATAAAAGAAACTAAAATAAATACAACAAGTGAATTTTGTGATTTGCTAAAGAATACATTTAACAGTGGTAAATTATTAGTGTTTAAGATTAACTTTAAGTGAGCGTCAGATGGCAAAGGTAAACTAAATGTAAAATTAGCTGCACAATTAAGTATCCAATAATGATCAAGATGTATCAAGATGAAACTGAAATGAATGCAACTGTCAGAGAGGGTCGTACTCACAATGATGCTCTTGCACTCTCGTCCTCTGCACAGCTCAGTGTAAGTAGAGTATTGCACATACACAACCCAACTACCCACAAATACAGCAAGCCACGTGAGAAAGAGATACTTCACTCGAGTATAGGACAGACGAGCCTAAGGGGAAAGAAGCGGAAAGTAAACATAAGCCTGGGTCGTGAACTTTAACACAGTCCATGCTAAAAGTAAACTCAAATCCTGACTGAACACGAGAAGTCAAATATTTACTTGTAGTTCATGACTCATGTCAAATTTCAAAAACAAAAAAGAGGCTGAATACACACACATCAATACATTTCATACAGCAAGTTACAGTACAAACAGAAAACTTCCTGTTTCAACAAGTCCAAAGAAATACACCCAACCACAGTCAACAACAAACCACTTATTTTCTAACTACCACCCAATGGGTCATGAAATGAGTACAGGCACAATTTGATCATTCTTAACTAAAGCAAGGTCAATACTCATCTGCTACATTAACACATTTTAATTCAGTCCCTTTGACAGACACCCGGCCTAGAGGGTGTTTTTGTTGGTTCTCTTGCACACAAGGGCTTTGAACTACAAAAAGACCTGCATGAAGCTCTTTATGCTGCAGAAATGAAAAGGCCGTGGTTACTGCGGTCACCAAAGCTTTACCATGTCTCTTTGGGCATCAAATTTTACAGCAGTTTAAACTGAAAGGCATCAGGGGGCATCACTATGTAGAGTAGTAGCTTTGTAGCCACTGGAAATTGTCTTTACTGGCTATTTGTGCTTTTTTTTTGGCCTTTGTGGCTTTACTGAGATAGTACAGAGAACTATCAGGAAGCAAAGTGGGAGAGAGAGAGAGAGCGAGAGAGAGAGAGAGAGAGAGAGAAAGGATCAGAAAAGGTACCCATACCCAAGCCGGGACTCGAACTCAGGTCACCTGAAGCGCAACATGTTTAGAGATCTATTACTACTACACTGATCAATTTACCCTTGTCCTTGCTGAATAAGCATATACATTACAAATAAATCTTACTGACCCCAAACATCTGAACAGTAGTGTTTACATTATTAGATTACAGTAGAGCCTAATATACAACAATGGCTCAAATCAATTATTTAATTACTTGGCAAATGCTGTAAAACATTATAAATCTTCAGGTCAAGTATAAAAAATAAACACAAACACTAGTTGTTCTTTTTTTTGTTCATTAAAACTGTTAGAATACAAACTGCATAATGTGGCTAAGTGTCTGCTTCTTCCACTTTGTTGCAAATGGCAAGATACTGGCGTAGCGTAGGCGTTTACTGTTTATAGGCTCTATTTTCATATTTGTGTTAGGTATGGGGCTGCATACTAAAGCAGTGTGCTACATATGAAATTGTCATGCCTGTGTATGGGGCGGGCCTGTGTGAAAGTAATTGCTATATCTGTGGGTGTACACATTAGGCCTGTAGCGGCGCGTCGATGACGTCGCCCTTCGACGTCAAAATTTCGTCGACGTCATATTTTTTTTTTGTCTACGCTTTTTTATTTATTTATGTATTTATTTTTTTGCACCGTTCCCGGCGGTACAGCTCGCCACACACACGTGGGAGACCGAAACATTGCAGAATCGAGGACAAAACAGCAACCTCTTCACAGAATTCACAACAAAGCCATGCAAAAGTCCCAACAAAAGAAAAAGTCCTAAAAAAACCCCAGCTCGCACTAAATCATCGAAGGTATGGGAATACTTCAAATTTAGTCCCAAACGTAAAGGTGTCGTTATTTGCGCTCTTTGTCAAATGGAGTTGACATCCCACGTCTCCCTCATATTGATAGCGGGTCCCTGATGCCCGCAAATTAGTTAAAATCTCCCGGAATCTAGAGCTCGCGAGCTGCAAACCGTAGCGCGTGGCAGCGAGGGAGAGAGCGAGAGACCTTGCTTGTTGTGTGTGCAAATGTGCGTGTGTGCCTTATGAAGCGCATGTAAACCCCACCCCGTCAACAAAACTGAAAAAATCAGTCGGGATGTTTTTTATGAGCACTGAAAACATTAAAATGAGCACCACATCCAAGTGTGATAGGGCTCATTTGAGTAGCCTTCCAAACATTTTACAGTGTAGATACTCCGTAAGAACCAGATCAAAATTGTTGTGCATTGAATGTTCACTCCTGCGATTTCCATGTTACAAAAAAGAATCGTTCAATTAGTCGTTAGATTAGTCGACTAATTGATAAAATAATCGACAGACTAATCGTTTAATTAATAATCGTTTACCCCAGCCCTAGTATACATGCAAACTGTGGGTGAATGTACTTGAGGTCCATGTAAATAAAGCGGTGCAAAGCTTAATGTGTTCTTTTTGATAGAAATAAGTCATTGCGCTTTAGATGTCTGAGACGTCTATTCTCAGCGTAAAGTCTAACCTCAGCCTATGCATTTGCTGTTCGGAGATTTTACTAGCAGGTGCTATTAAAGAAGATCTGGAATTACAGTGAAATTATTACAGAGAATTACAGTTAATACCTAGTCATGATCCAAGACATACTGCTCTTAAAATAAGACACATGTGTTTCAAATGTGAGAACCAACACTGACTCAACCAATGGTGTGACAATGGTGTTTACTTTTGCAATTCTGTTTGGTGCTACTAGTGGAAATTACACACTTCAGCTTTAAGTAGGGATGCACCGATCCGATACTCAGTATCGATATCGGGTCCGATACTGCCATTTTTGCCGGATCGGGTATCGATCAGACGAGGCCGATCCAAATCCGATATTGTGCGTGTTATTGTTAAGCCCCACAAAATGCACAAAACATTCTAAGTACCATAAAGTTTTCGTTTTCGTGCATTCTATTATAAGTGTTCTGAAGCCATTATGTGAGAGAGAAATTAATATTTATGCCATTAAATTCAAGATAACGTAAACGTTTCCCTCCGCTGCGGCTGTCAGTCATTCTCCATTCAGCATCAAACAGCGCGTCGCGGTCGGTCAACGATGAAACTCTCTTCAAGATGATTCAATGTTACTATTATTATACTTGATCTGTAGATAAATGTCTATTGTTTCGCATAAAACAACTTTATCTTGCTGGACTTTATTGCTGTAACTTAATCATGTTACCGGGTGTCGGTTAGATCACAACAGTACAGTCAGAGCATTATAACTGTTATTCACGCGCACAGTAACTGAAATTTAAAACTGTTAAAAGAAAAGGCTCAATAAACTATTACACAGATAGAGACTGTATAATACACTACCCATCAATATGTATTTCCTTTGTGCTTTGAACTTTTCAATGCGGACTCGACGCGCTGCGCGCTGTGACTCCCTGTGGCTTCAAGCGCATCATTCTGCGCTCGGGATGCGCATAAGCGCTTTGTGCCGCGATGTATTGGAGCCATTCATATCAATGCAGTGACGCAATAAAAGATTATTAATAGCCTTTCTTGTTCTGTCCTATCTATCATATGTTGCTGCCTCATTAAACAGCTGTGCTATACATTTAAAACATTTCTCAATTTTATAGTAGCCTAGGCCCTAAGCTATATCTAAAATAATTTATCTTTTTGATTTTTGTTATCTTGTTTTTCATGAATGTATTTTACAACAATACAAAGAGCAATGTGTATTATCCACTAATCTAGTTTATAATAGCATTTTATGTCATAGATTATGATCATATATTTTTTTGATTTGTTGTTTTTCTTTATAATGAAGTTGTCTGTATTAAGTAGATTGTGTTTAACACACAAAAGAGTGATTATCAGTTCAACACACAGAGTTATAAAAATTCTACTTGATTTAAAAAAAACTGCGCTGGTATCGGAATCGGTCGATACTCAGAATTTTGGTATCGGATCGGTTTTGAAAAAACGGTATCGTTGCATCCCTAGCTTTAAGAATGTGAATCAAAGTAGTAGAAGACCCATTATGTGGGGTTGAGGTGCTGCTTCTGTAATACAACAGCAAGCTCAGATTGTATTTCCTTCCATAACTCAGAAATCCCATTCACTCTTTATACGAGAAAACTGCAATGGAGCTGGTAGGTATAAATACTGGTTTCCTTCAGACATGATTACAGGTTAGTTTCCCAGAGGGACTCAGTCTTTAAAAAGTCCAAATTAGATTTGTCTGAAATGTTCTCCCTTGTGACTCCTATCATTCAACCTTTCATAATTACTCTCACATGATTTTTGGAGATCCAGACAATACAGTCCTCGCATCACTTTAAGCTAGGACTTGACTTTTCTTTTCTTTTTTTATCTTTAAACTATTGATAGTATTTTGATAGAACAGTTTGAGACAGGAACCAGAGGACAGAGGGATAGGAGATGGGAATCGGGAAAGGGAAGTTTGGGAAGATGATTAGCACCTGTTGCTTTCCTAAATGCACATTATAAGAGTACATGCTCTAAACCAGTGTTTCCCAACCCTGTTCCTGGCGGCACACCAACACTGCGCGTATTCTTCGTCTCCCTAATCAAACACACCTGATTCAACTCATTAGCTCATAATCACATGGGTTAATGAGCTGATGAGTTGAATCAGGTGTGTTTGATTAGGGAGATAAAGAATAAGTGCAGTGTTGGTGTGCCGCCAGGAACAGGGTTGGGAAACACTGCTCTAAACCCATGGCTCTGACAGGACTTGGTATTCCAGAAAGCAAGGTTAACCCACCGTCACATATTATACTCTGAACTCTCGGTTCATTAAACCAAACCTTGCTTCCTCGGGGTATGCTGGTTCCAAAAACGCAAAGTTCAATCCAGAGTATGTTCATAGTGAAGGGCCAAAGACATTTTTAACTGTACACCATATTCACCACAAAGTCACAATGGAAAGGTACACTAAGAATGTGTATAGTGCAAAATCACTCATCAATAGTGCACGTATGCGCTGAATACATCTGAAGCAAACTAACCCTGTGACATAACCTGGTCTGGAGCAGGCTCAGAGAGTGAGTTGCTATGGCTATTGTATAGCCTGAAAGTTAATTCCATTTTTGGAAACTGAAAGTTGAGGTTATCCGCATACTAATACTTGTATGTAAACTTACCCGGGTGTGTTGCATAACCTGCTTTCTGGAATACACCTACCACACACAAAAAAGTTTTCTGCTTATGAATAGCGAAAACGGCAAAAGTATGTCATCTAATGAAATTCAGACACTGTGGAAAGCCTTCCTTCCCCCGTCCTTTGTATCAAACTACCATCACTGTACATCACTTTACAAACATCCTGTTCCATGGCTGAAAAGTTTAAGAAGTTGCTACTCAAACCCTATTGAAAATAAGCAATCATGTTGTCCAGCATATGAACTTGTCTTGAACAAAAGAAGTCCAGGAAAATCTCCAAGAAAAACTCCATCCAGATGTGTGTGTGTGTGATCATGAGATGAATGTGAGGCAATAAACTGAGGAAAATGCCAGATTCCCTGTACAAATGTCTCAGTGGAGCTTGTTTCAGACTTGATCCTTGCTGCCAAATCACGCTAGTCTGTGTTTTATGGAGCACATGAGGGTGGTGTCCAAGTATAGAGCTGCAAATCAACCAACACAAACCTTCACATTACTATGTATAACGTTTCCTCTCAACCTTTGCAAGCACTATTCAGTGTGAAAATTAGTTCAGCAAACTGCTGTCTTGCTGCTGAAATGGCTTAATTAACTGTTTTGGCTTACAAGCAGCTTCAGCCCAGAACAATTATCTAAGGAGAAGTTGTTTCACACATAAATGTAGCCCTGGGTCCATTTTCAGAAATCAATCTGACAGCCCTATAGCCAGTCTGCCAGACACAACGCTAAGGAGAACACTTTAAGACAAACCATTCTGTCTTGTCAATTTAAAGCGCTTTCTTCATGCCATCTATGCTCACATTTGCAAAACTAAAGAGTCAAACTCTTAGACTATTTCAAATAGTGAGGATAAAGATAATTGCTAGCATTGAAATCCAAAACAAGAGTAATGTCAAAATGGCTGAAAAACTAAATTTGAGTTTTAGACCAAAATATAACTAATTACGTTTATGAATCAAAAATAATTTCGTAAATTGCACAAACAATTATAACAAAACAGCATCATTTATGAAACTTCTTTTAACTTTACATGGCTTCAAGCATGTGGTCAAAGAGGTCCGTGGATTTGACTTCAAGACATTTGTAGGCCTGAAACGAGACTTCAAGAGATTTCCACGAAGCATGCGCGAGAATTGCGATCTCCTTCAACTACTTCAGTTAAGTTCTCGCGCGTGAGTCGTGGAAATCTCTTGAAGTCTCGTTTCAGGCCTACAAGGAAGAAAAGGAATAGTCGAATAAAGTCGTTATTTTTGTTTGTTTTTCCGCACAAAAGGTATTCTCGTCGCTTGATAAACTTATAGTTGAGCCACTGTTGTGACATGGAATATTTAAACATTTTCTTCATTGACTTTCTGGGCCGTCAAGTTTCATTCCCTTAGGCAGCCTATGTAGCAGTCATGAACCTCTCAAATTTAATCAAAAATATCTTCATTTGTGTTCCGAAGACGAACGAAGGCTTTACGGGGTTGGTACAGCATGGGGGTGAGTAATTAATGACTTAATTTTCATTTTTGGGTGAACTAACCCTTTAAAGCACAGCTTATTTCATTTGTATCATTGTTCTATTGTATTTATCTATGCTTGTAACTTGTTTAATATTTTCTCTTCAGATGCACTCTTCTACAGAATCACCCTAATCATCTTAGAATGATCAATTCTTTACAAATAGAGCTTTACGAGTCATCTGGTGAAATTGTTCTCATATCGCATTATAGGCTATATACCAGAAAAACAAAATATCGCAATGTCAGTTTTTTTCCAATATCTTGCAGCCCTAATGCGAATATAATAAATCACTGAGGTTAAAGTAATCTTTCATTGAAATGTAATAACTTGCTCTGAAGCAACTTTCCTTGTCAGATGACAACCTGTTGTCAGCAAGCTGTTGTCAGATAGTTTTAAAGTCATTATGAAATCAAAATAGACAATTCTTATTTTTTTTAAACAATATCAAGTCCTTTCTAAAATTTTTTTCTCATTTCAGAAGACGTCGGATATACGGCACAACAGGGAAGAAAAAAACTCGCAACATCCATTTCATGACGACTTAAACTTTATTTACAACAAGGAGAACACCATAGTAGAATGATAGTGTTGGAATCACATTCAGAGCAATTTTTTTTCCCAGCTGATGAACAATAGACACTGACAGCCAATCAGAATCCATCCGACTTTCAAGGGCTTGAACATTTAACACTGTACCTCCAGTGTTTCAGGAGGAAATAGTCCTCTATGAGTGACTTCAAACTTGCGTTCAGACTTGGTTTCATTCTCTTAAAAAAAACACCATCTAATCAATTCACAATGGATAAAAACATCTGCTGCCGTACATTTTATTTTCCACAAATCAATGGTCCATCACACCATCAACACTAGAAGAATCTGATGCCACATGCTCCCTGTTCCTACGGCCTGCTGCTTTCCAGACTAGAGTCAGCATTCCTGCATGGAAGCACCAGCTCTGGCACTGTCAGCACTGAGCTCAAGTCAATTCATCATGCTGCTGATTCCTTCTGTGATTCACTCGACCACACACACCTTCATCTTGTTTTTGGTACAGCTGTGAGTTACGAGAAACTCTACTTCCATGCCATTTTACTTCAGTTCATGTGCGATACAACATTCATCACTGTAAGTACTGCCAGAAATAAACTTTTTATTAAGGATATGACCCCTGGAAATAACTTTCATTTTGAGGACATTTTTACTAACCATATAAAAATGGTCTATTTGTTTGTCAAAACTTGTTTCAATTTAAAACAAAATCGACCATATTTAGTTTGTTAGCACACAGTCTTGTGGTGAACAATTAATCTGTGCAAATTAATCCACAGAAAAAAAATTATCTTCAGAATCATTAGTCAAAATCTGAAAATTAAGATTCCCTTAAATTAAAATTCCGTTTCAAATTGGTTACAATTCTGAAGTAGTCAGTTGATACTTCCAGTTCATGTGGACTTAAATTAAAATAAACTGTCAGTTTGAACAATTATCAAATCTACCTCAAATACATATAATGCTCAAGATATCATTATACAATAAACACTCTGCTAGAATACATTTGAAATAATCCACTTGTTAAATTGTGATTAGGGATGCTAACGATTAATCGGCGATCGATTAATTATCGATAAGAAATTAATCAATAAAATGTATCGATGGTAGATTAAGGTCATCCTTAGATTACGTAGTTTTGAGGTGCGTGCGGCTCATGCGCAAAACATAAGCAGCAGACACGAGAGGAGATATGAAGCGAGCGAGCCGTAGTCACATATTCTAAGGCCCTGTTTCACAAACCGGACTTAGATTAAGCCAGCACTGTTTCAGATGCAGTTAAATCAAAACCTGTCACCCTGAGCAATCAAACCAATCGAAGCGCGCTCCAGCTGTGTCTGATTGGTCTCTACCCCACTATACAAACCCACCACACCTGAGATCCAGCTTCCATTGGTTGATCTTTCAAATGACGTTGAAAAAAGCCATAGTGAAAAAACGTAGTGAAAAGCATACTGTTTGCATGTGCATCCAGGGGCGTAGCACCAAATTCTGGGCCCTGTATACTCTCAATGTCAGTGGGCCCCCTACACATTGTACGATGCGAGTTAGCAAAATGAAAATTCAATTTTGAATGAATTTTTTATTTTTTATTATTTGAATATAAACAAGTATAAATAGTGTTTAAATCTATAATCAAATCAGATTATTGTAATGACTGGTTCTTTCATTCACCACCTGAATTGATGCATTTGGCCTACTTGTGCTCAAATACCTTTAAACCTCAGGCTACATCGGGTTTGTGTACTAACATTTTGATCCATGATACTGAAGCAAGTTTTAAATTAAAAACATTTATTTTTGAACAGGAGAACACGAGAGACAACTGTACCCTCAGAAACCAATCAAATAAGCTAAGCCTCCCATAATGAGAAAAAAAAAAGTCAATTATAAAAAATAAAAGTCAAATGAGATGTAATCTACATCCCAGTAAATCCCCACTGACTAGTCTTTTTGTTTGCGAAATCAGTGATGAGATCTGTAAAGTCCAACTGTTTGGCCAATAGGCTTTATGCACAGCTTCACTACTTCCTGAACTTCAGCCAGCCCTTTGTTTCCTGTCTGCCATTATTGGACAAACTGATTAATCCAGGTGTGCCTGATTATTGTTACTGAGGCCAGGCACACCTGGATTAATCAGTTTGTCCAATAATGGCAGACAGGAAACAAAGGACAGAATGACGAGGCTGTTTAGTCTATCCTGGCCCATTGTTGATCTCAGGTAGTTTTTTTACCAGTTTTAACTTGCTGAAAGCCCGTTCACCTCCTGCAACTGTGACTTTCACAAGAACTGAAGAATTTCAACAAACTATCATATCCAAACATAAATATCAAAAATTATTTTTCTAAATCGTAAAACAATATAAACAACATGATCTTTTATCAGATTTATTTTAGAATAGAACTTTAAAACTTTAACTCTTGTACTGAACCATTAATTCTTCCACGGAATAACAAAAACATGAATGTTGAGTAACATATACTCATCATTAGGCTACACTTTATGTAGTCTGCAAGCTCAAGTGTGTCCTCACTCTCAGTACAGGGTTGAATAAATCATCAGTGCATGTGATGGAGGAATGCACAGTGCATGTAGGGGGCGTGGCCTCAGTAGCCCTGCAGTGTGCATGTGGGATATTTAAGTGTGCTGCATTAAATCTGCTTGTTTTAGCCAAGATTATGCTACAATATATTTTCCTCAACTATATTTAAGTTCCCTGTTAAAGGAATAGCCTTTCAGTTTTGTAAATTCCCATTAATTCCCTTATATTCCTGTTAACTCCCATGGAAATTTTCCAACTTTGAAAATTCCCAGAATTTTGGAATCCTGTTCATTGGCTTTGATAACATCATGAATTTATTGAGCATTGACTATAGCTTTTAAGCACAGCACTGTGCTGCAATGCTATGGCTTTTTTACCAAACAAAAATGATAATTTGCTTTATTGCTCAAATCAATATTACCTGTGTGCACTTGAGAACACAGTGATATTGGTAGGCACATCTACATGTGCAGAAATATAGGCAGATAATTTATTAAGGAGTTTGAGAATATATCACACATTATAAGCAATAGTAGGGCTAGTAACTTTACACTGTGCTGCCACTATTTCCACCACTCCAATAGGCAATAGCACACACATTAAATCAAAAGGCTTACTTATTTAAGGTAAACAACTCACAATTAGGAAGCATGGGGGAGCTCGCCCTTTGAGCAATGATCTCACCTTGTCTTTCCTCATTTCTGCTCTCAGTCTCAGCCTCATCTCCAGAACAGCAGCCAGGACTGGCCAGTGCTGCTACTGGTGTGTCAGAAGAACCACTGGTTGTTTCTAAAACTGGTTAATGTTGGCAACCTTACGTTAGCTGGCCTGGCCCATAATTATTGTATAATTGTAAAAATTGTATAGGTGTGTAACAGTGCAAGTATCTTTTTTCTGCACAACAATAATTTAATCTTTGATTACTGAATGCTATATTCAATAGTGCAATTCACCTTTTTTCCACAAGGTGTCAATGTCTGATACACAATGATGAAGTGACGTTTCACTCACAGTTACAGCAGGCAGAAAACAAAAGAATAGGAAGTTTCATCAGCAAAACTTGAAATGGCTCAGCGATTTACTGCAGAGCAAGTACTGAACGCAATCAAATATTAATGTCACTGTCACTTGATGGCGGATCTGGTAAAAAGCTGTCAGCGTTCTAAATATTGATTTTGAAGATGTTGAAAATGATAGTTTTGAGAATAAGTTTGAGATCACAAATATGAGCCAGATGCTGAATGTACTGGGAAATTAGTACATTTCCTCTGACGTGGACAGTGATGATGGTATTAAACATCTGCTCAAACTGAACCCTTCCAAGCTCGAAAAGGTAACAAAATATGCTTTATTTTATTATTTTATAGCGTCACCACAGGTAGAGATCCATCTGTGTTAGACACATGTTCGCTAAAGTCCCGAATATTTAATTATGCGAAACATTCATGCATTTAAGGGTTAAGGACACTTTCAAAAGGATTAATGTTATACCAAAAACACAAAATCTGCAGAGAACAGATTGAAAATAAGCAAAATATGATATCATACAAAAAAAGGTGTACACAATGGTTTAAAAAAAACAGCCTGCTAAACAAATTGGAACTGGATTGACTGCTTTTTCAGAAAAATGCTCACTGAGCTTATGGAGTACAAGGTCCTGAGTCTACAAAACCTTATAGTAATTATATTGTCTATCTATGTCTAATAATAACCTCAAAATATCAAACTTGGTAATAATTTAACTCTAATTGTTAGTGTATTTTTCAAGTAATCTTTTCATCTGTAATTCCACATTGAAAGCAATTGCCCATGTGAACTAATTCCTTTCACATATAGTTTGCTATTTTAAATGTTTATATGAATACCTCTAGTTTAGGCTACATATGAACCATAAACAATGATTCACAAGCGTTCATATGCGAATTAAACAAACACATTGCACATGTGTGCTAGCTGTAAGCCTGGCTTCTGTTTAAGCTCCTTATAGTCCTGTTGTGGAGTTATACAGGCTGACATGAGACCGTTTTAACTTCGTCCAGTGAAGGGGATTAATCTCACAGCAGAGAAGCCCATGGCAACCCAGTCCTCTCAAGGGTAAATGGAGAACTTATTTCCATAAATAATAAGCAAGAATTCCCTAACCATATGCCTCTAACGTAAAAACGTATTCTGAACTGCTGTTCAAAAGCGAGAGTTACGAGAGTTACTGTCACACAACAACGGTCGCTGATCAAGAGCTGACAGATTCAAAGCAGATTAGAGCAGCAGCTGCACTCGTTAAAAACAATATATATATAAATCAAATTGAATATAAGAAAAATTTATCTCGGTTTTAAAGGTCATTCACATTGCTCCGTTCATTCTCACCAATTCATTCTTACCAAGCATTCGCTGATATTGGAGGTAGCATTTCATTTCAGCATAAAAATAGGCTACTGCATATTTCAAAAGCATTATTACCTGAAAGTGGTAAGTCTTTGACAGCCAGGCCCGTGAAAACAGACCCCTCGCCATTGCAGAAATGGATCATCTCAAAGACTGTGAGCTATCTAGAGCAGTCTCCATATGCCGAATAGGAAAATGAAATAATGTCCAGCGAACTTCAAGTGATTCGGCTCGCGCGACACATGACGTGGACTGTGCTCACGGCCAGCCGATATCCTTATATTATTAGACTCCCCGAAGGATACTGTGTAGATGTACGCGTTGTGTTAAGAATTCATGTCATTCGGTTCGTCAGCGTTGGTATCCAGCGTCTAACACTTTCAAGTGCAGCTGTTATAAAGCAGCGAGACAGCAGCATGTCAAGGGCGCAGGCGTACACATACAATTTCTGCAGCCGACCTAATGTAGGGCTAGTGCTTTTTTTCCTTGAGCAAATTGTGCGTCATGTTTACTGGCGCCCTCTATTGAACACCATGCACATAATACATTTTTCGTGGTATGCAAATTCAAACACCTAATAGTCATAAATTTTAACATAGTTGCAACTTGCAAAATAAACATGTACAAATAATGTATTTGTCACGTCTGTATATATTATTTGTTGTTATTATGTAGATTAGTAGCTATGAGCCCGAAAGTTATATTTTTAATTGAAATCTAGATTTGAATTGTAGGCCTATGTATTATTTTAGGAAAGAGTCTTTGGCTTGCTTTAATTTTTGTGTGGACATTTTTGTAAACTATTTCAGTTTTATTTTTGCCCAGTGCTAAAAGTCAGGCTGTCTTGAATGTTTTAAACTGAACTGATTCATTCATGCTTGTTTATAGCAGGGTTATTATGATTATAGGTACACCATGTAACACTATGTAGCCTATGGCCCTTTAGCTTTCTGCATGCATTTTGCAGAAGAACATTGTTTTCACACAACAGTGCTTCACAATGAACTCTGTTGGAGCTACATATAGTAATTTATCTGTTCAATAAAATATCCTATTGCAACATTTCAAACCCCTCAGTTCTCACCATCTCTGAAAAGCCATTGTTTCTTCTCGTTTTATTACAAGCTTTTTACTCGTGACTCTCTTTTTGACGGCAGATTCTCTGTTCTTTTTTTCCTCTTCTTCTTTTTTAGTTTTCTGTTCGAGATTTATCGTGCTCCTCCATGTCAACCTTTCTCGCTCGTTGCAACAACACTCTCTACACCTATTTACCAATATATTACACGGGTGAATGATGTAGGGTGAATTGCCCTAATGTGGGACATTTTTTGCACTTCAGACTTCTGTGACATATTGTGATGTGTAACCAAAACATTAAATCCACACCCAATACCATTTTAAAAACCCCAGTATGTTTCCTAAGCAAATCAAAGGAGAAAATTCAAATAACCCATTCATAAGAGAAATTATAGACATATTAGTGCTCTTATAGCAAGTCGTCTGAGACAATCTGCAGCTTTCCTAATGTGGGACAGTTGTGTTCCCAATATGGGACACTGAAAAATGTATGATAAAAAGACCAAAAATCACATTGATACATGTAGAATAGTAAAATTTTATTTTAGATTCTCTCTTAAATCTCATTTTCAACATTTTCAACAATCAACCATCCTCAACAATCTGCCTATACTCCTCTATGGCTCCTTTCATCCTGTCCTGCCTCCACTGATTAAGTTTCTTTCTCTTATCCTTTCCCTGTTTCTGTCTCTCTTTCTGCGTCTGACAATCAGTCCCTGTCTTTCTCACCTTTGCCATTGTGATCTGAAATACATTTCATTGAATAATCAGATGCATAAAATAAAGTGGAATGGCTTTATCGGTTTTCTACTGCGTTTTTAAATTCAGAGCTATTTTTTATTTGAAGTCAACTACCTTTTACACACACACACACGTACGTACGTACGCATGCACACGCACACATACACACAAAAAAGAGCCTTCAAACCGCCATTCAAGAATAAAAAATTCACATGACTGTAAAAATCTGCATTAACAGTATTCTAATATTGCATTACAAGACTAAAACCATGTAAATAACCATGTTTGTCCCACAAACCATGCCCCACCACACATTTTTGACTCATTGAAGTACTGTCCCACATTAGGCTGATCATGTTGTCCCGGATTTGGAAACCACATGTCCTAATGTGGGACACTAGGAAATTTGATCAAAATATAAAATATATAGTTTATACACACAAAATTACACTATTTTTTGATGGACGAAGATTTCATAAGCATATTAGGCTAAACAGTAGCAGGATTGTTTTGTTTAAAATGTATTTAACTCCTTAACATCAAATTTGTTAAAACTCTATGTCACTAACCTTCGGATGGTCTTCACTCAAAGTGCCTCCTGTTTGATGATTGCTCCACCCTCAAATATGATTGGACATTTGATAGGTCATGTGATTTTGATCACATGACACCACAGCTTTGTCTAACCCATAGTTTTACTATCATTCATGTATTTATGTGGGATCTACAAACACTAGACTTTAGGTGTCCCACATTAGGCAGTGTCCCACATTAGGGCAATTCACCCTACGCAATTTCCCACGAAACCCATCCCGACAAAACTAAAATATAAACACACAGATTTAGTGAATCAGGGTAATACAAAAACACGATTTAGAGGATTGATGATGTATTGACTCATTATTAAAATGTTGTTAAGTTTGTAAGTTAATAGGCTATTGCACCTTTATCTAAAACTAAAGCTGTACATTGTTTTACTAATAATTTAACTAAAAATAAAAATAAACAACTAAAAACTAGTTACAAATATTAATAAAAACTATACTAGAATCTGAATTATACTAAAATATAGAGGCTAAGTCTTGAGAAAGTCTTGAGAAAGATTCATTTAGAGACCACATGCTGGTTCACGATAGGACTAGGGTGACATTATATAAAATAAAGGGATAAATAATTCAGAAATAAATTAATAAATCACTTTTTAAATCACGACAAAATAGGCTATTTAATTAATGTTTTACAATTAATAATATAATACATGACTAAATGAATCATTTTAAATTGAAAAGGCACACTAGAAACAAGCTAATTATTTATCTGCTTTTAAATACTAAACAAAACTTCAAAACTGCCCAACGTAAAGATTATTTTGATAACCTTCATCAAAAGCATGGTAGCATGCAGCTAGTATAGCCTATAATGCAGCATTTGTATTCTTTGCATGCAAGGTTTGGCCTCATTGGTGAGGCCACCATAGAGGTGCATAAATGTAAGGCACAGCATTTCCATACAATGATATAGTGCTATATGCAAGTTTATATTAAAAGTTGTTTATGAACTGTCTTTAAAGCTCAAAATATTTGTATATTTATACAAATCTAATGTGCAAATTCTGTTCAAGCAGCCCCATGCCTCTTTCATCTTCTTTCATCTCTCCAGGCTGTTGATTAATGACATAGCCTGCACCCTCCATATTGTAATATCTTTGCAAATAAGAAATAATTGTCATCCGTTTGCCATGCATGTTTTCAAGAAAGCAGGTGCCATGTGCTATACATTGCATGTTAGCTGTATAGCCTTTTTTTATACAGGTTTTATAACGTTCATATGAAATATATTGCGTCTTAGCCAATATTACAGCTAAAACAAAAACGTTGGTAATTCTTACATTAAATGATATTCAAATAGCTTTTTCATTGAGCTAGTGATTAAAAAGATCATGTGAAGCTCCTGGACTTAAGTCAAATGTATAATCCACATATAAGTTAGAAGTTGTTCAATATGAAAGGATCATTGACATGATGTAAATTTTTTGCAGTCCGTAGCTTTTTTGGGGTTAAAAATGATCCAAAATACATATTTGAGAAAATACATAGTGTTCAAAATTCTCTGCTTGCCTTAGCTCGATTCAAAGCGGTAAGCTTGTAATAATGTTTTTAATTCCAGTGGTAGCCATTTTAATATATTGTTTACGTAATATTGTGCGGAACTTAACCAAACGTAAGCTGAACAGTGATATTTTTAAGTGTCATTAAAAGGCATAAATGTTTGGGGGGAAAATGTGGGCACAAGTAGTTTTAAATAATCTTTTATATTATTAAATAAAATATTTTAAAATGCTTTCATTGGAAAACAACCAAACAGAGGTGACGTCACCCAAATAAAACTTCCAAATATTCATCATACATTGTAATAAAAAAAAAAGTATTTAAAAAAAAAAAAGTTGCTGCCTTAAATTTTAATACAATCAACTTGGATTTTTAAGTCATTTCAACCTTTTTTGATGATTTAAGGCAATGTAAAAACATATGTTGTCATAACTTATTGATCATATAATATTTTACAGTGTAGCAGTAGCTCAAAATTAATTTTACATATGATGAAGTTATTGAAAACTATGTTTATAAAACCTTTTTATATAAAATAGGCATAAAGATTTACTTGCACTGTGTGTGCAAATTATTTTAGTGCTTTTTAAGTCATTAAGTCTAAATTTTGGTAGGCTACAATATTTAAGGTTTTTTAATGCATGAAACCAACATCAATAAAAAAATCGTAAAACATGTGTTTTAAATTATACTTTTATAAGATGGCTTGTTATAATCGCGGACTTATTTGTCATTGATCAAAATACAAGTTTTGAAGTTGTAAAGACAAAACAGTGACGCGGAAGTGTAATGTTCAAAGAAGCGCAGAGTTAAGTGACGGTGTGAGTGAGTGAGGTAAACATCCTCCCACAAACGCTTTTTCAAATTTTGTGAGGGAAAGTGAGTCCGTGCGGAGCGCGAGCGCGTCCCACAATGCATTTGCCGCTCAGCGGGAAACAAAAATGGCGAAAGCGAGCGAGCAAAACCAGCCGTTTACCGTAATGTAAAACACTTCATGCGTTTGAATCATTTCGCAAAAGGAGAATCAAAACTATTCAAAGCGGAGCTCCTGTTGCCCGTTTATGGTGTAGTTCTTTGTGTTTGTGCGACATTGTAACCCGGGAAAGTGGCCGAATGAGGTAAGAGAGAGACCCAGACATCAGTCTGTTACAATACAACAAGGGGGTGTGCGGGGGGCTTTCATCTCTCACTTTAACAGCAGGTTAAAATTACTTGCTTTATACATGCGTTTTCTGATGCCAGTGAAACAGTTTGTTCAGGCTTTTGGACTGGAGGCTTTTATTTGTTGGCACATTGTTTTGAATGAGAAATCCTGCTAGCTCTCTCCAGCTATGCTGCTAACAAAAGAGGCTTTTTTGCTTTCACTGTCATTCTGTATGGGCGCTTCACTGACCAGCGAATACAAAGTGCACTCAGCCCCAGAGAAGATCCCACGGCGATTTTTACACGTGAATGCCTCTGAAATGTGCTCGAGGATAGTCTGGTACTAAATTTTCAGCCTTAATTGTTTAAATTGTTTATTTGACCAGGTGCAAATGCTTTTTTTTGTGTTAGTGTAGGCAAAAATGTGGTTGAATCATATTTCTATGAGCTGTTTTTTTTTGCTCATTTGACAGAGACTCAGCAAGTGCAGATAACCTGGCCGGCCATCAAAAGACACCTCCAAATCGCCAACACAAGTCACTGGTGCCCTTGTCACGATTTCCCCTGAAAGATGGGCAGAGCGACACGGCCAGGCTCGCCAACAAGTTTGAAGAAGGGCAGGACGTCCTGGCCCGATGGTCAGATGGCTTGTTTTACCTGGGAACTATCTCCAAGGTGTGTAAGGGATCAAATACATTCAGATAAATCATTATGTAAAAATATATTTAACATAAATAAATGGAAGTCAGATATTGACTCGAGTAAATTGTATGAAAAGAAATTCACAGCTTAAGGATGTGATTAATGAAAGTAGCAAAGCTATGTAGGTAAACAGTTGCCCTCGGGCAACGGTTGTTTATACAGGTTAGTGGTAATTTTTACAAAAGTATTTAACCAATCAGAATCTAGTTTTCTGGAATGTACTAGTGTAGAGTAATAAAGTGCAACAGCTGCGTTCTGGAAGAAAAAAATCGAGAGGGGGTTCAATCTTCAGCTGGCTGGCAGGAGCCGCCACTGGCAGGTCACGTGACCTGTCAGTGGCTGGCTATTTGTCTGGCAGTCTGCCTTTGGCAAATTTCAGAAACCATTGATTTTTGATAGTTTTTGTGTTTTGTGTTCCTCCCTTTCTAGCTCATTTATTATGCATCTGTTGATATGATTGTTCTTTAGTATGGTT
This sequence comes from Tiaroga cobitis, assembly GCA_030578255.1. Taxonomy (NCBI): domain Eukaryota; kingdom Metazoa; phylum Chordata; class Actinopteri; order Cypriniformes; family Leuciscidae; genus Tiaroga; species Tiaroga cobitis. The sequence goes on from CM060592.1 coordinate 24,830,612, forward strand.
GCTGTTTTGAGGACTGTTATCCCAATATAACCAGTCAAATGGCCGTGATCCGACTGGCAGCTTACAGACGCTTGCTCAACGCTCATCCAGTCAGCCGCGGCTCATAGTGCGAGTATAACGTGTTGCCTGACACTCTCGCTGCAAGGAAATAAATTGTTTTCTTAATTGTTTTCAGCTGCCAGCCAGCCACTGACAGGTCACGTGACCTGCCAGTGGCGGCTCCTGCCAGCCAGCTGAAGATTGAACCCCTACTGAAAAAATCCCATTAATTTTCTCCATAGGGAAATAGATTTTGAATGATAACTTATGACTTGTTAAAGACAGACCTACTGTGAGCTCCGAGGTTGCTAATCGATGGCATGTGCTTTTAAGCCATCAGTTTGCGTTATTTAAACCGTATTTTTTTAATAATTGTGTTTAACAATAGAATTCCAGGTGATTAACATTGCCTGTGATTCTGTAAAGAAATCTCCACCAATCAATGAATCGTGACAAATTAAATATTTGTGTGTATAAATATGTATGTATGTATAGTGTATATATATATATATATATATATATATATATATATATATATATATATATATATACATAAGTTAAATGTAAAATTAAAATAATAAATGTAAAATACATTTGTATACATGTAATCAATGTCTTTAAAGGGTTAGTTCACCCAAAAATGAAAATTAAGTCATTAATTACTCACCCCCATGCTGTACCAACCCCGTAAGGCCTTCGTTCGTCTTCGGAACACAAATGAAGATATTTATGATTAAATCTGAGAGGTTCATGACTGCTACATAGGCTGCCTAAGGGATTGAAACCTGACGGCCCAGAAAGTCATTAAAGAAAATGTTTAAATATTCCATGTCGCAACAGTGGCTCAACTATAAGTTTATCAAGCGACGAGAATACTTTTTGTGCGAAAAAACAAACAAAAATAACGACTTTATTCGACTATTCCTTTTCTTCCTTGTAGGCCTGAAACGAGACTTCAAGAGATTTCCACGACGCATGCGCGAGAATTGCGATCTCCTTCAACTACTTCAGTTAAGTTCTCGCGCGTGCGCGTCGTGGAAATCTCTTGAAGTCTCGTTTCAGGCCCACAAGGAAGAAAAGGAATAGTCGAATAAAGTCGTTATTTTTGTTTGTTTTTTCGCACAAAAAGTATTCTCGTCGCTTGATAAACTTATAGTTGAGCCACTGTTGCGACATGGAATATTTAAACATTTTCTTTAATGACTCTCTGGGCCGTCAGGATTCATTCCCTTAGGGAGCCTATGTAGCAGTCATAAACCTCTCAGATTTAATCATAAATATCTTCATTTGTGTTCCGAAGACGAACGAAGGTCTTACGGGGTTGGTACAGCATGGGGGTGAGTAATTAATGACTTAATTTTCATTTTTGGGTGAACTAACCCTTTAAGTTTATATTTGTTTGTTTATATTTCTCAATTTTTTATGTCATTCGCAATACTTCATGGGATTGTAGTTCTTTCCCTCATTAAAGTCAATAAATACACAGTTGTCTACTGATTTTTTTTAGTACTTTTTTGTTGTTACCTCAAATCAAAGTTTGTACTGTAGTCTTTTTTTTTTTTATCCTTATAAGAAAAGTGAATGGGAAAAATGCACCTTGAGCCAAGGCTGCTGAAAAATTGGGCAGGCACGGTTTCCCTCTATAATCACAATATAATCACCAAAAAGCTTGCTTCTATTTCGTGTAATCAGAACTTATTTTGATTAATGCTTTCCACAGATAGATAAACATAAGCATCGCTGCTTTGTGATTTTTGAAGATCAGTCTAAATCCTGGGTTCTCTGGAAGGACATTCAGACAGGTAAATACAAACGGCTTTACATTCATTGTGATTGAAGAATACTAATGCCCTGTTACCCATCTTTGTTTCTTGATGGCATCTCTGATGTGGGTCTCAGTGAGAAGATCTTGTCATGAACATCCTGAGTTAGTTTTATGAACACACCATCCACTGACTGATTCTAGGCCTAACTTTCATTTACACATCACATTCCTTCTCTCTTTCTGATCATTTTAATAGAAGATGGGTCAATTCTTCTATTATTCTGCTTCTTTCATGCTGTCTGACTTTGTGGTTTTGTTTTTTGCCGCCGTTTGGTTTCTCTTCCCCATCTCTTTCATTCAGCCTGAGTTATCTCTTAATTTGTCCCTGACAGTTGACAGACCTCAGAGTCTCCAGGCTTACACAAACCGTAAGTTCCACATCGAGCCAGGAGACGAGAATAGGGAAGGTACCTATGGCATCTGTCGCTGTATCTCTTGGTAACAATTCAACAAAGGCGTTCATGCGTACGCATAAAAGAAACTTACTCATAGTTTTATCTTCAGTTCATATTTGTTTCAAGTGGCAGTTGCAGTGAAGTATTTGTGTTCACCATCACTGATGGTTGTCAACTATAGCACATCTTTCCTCGTCTTGTGAACTTTAGTGGTTTTCACATTTTCCATTAGAAGTTCGGAAATATTTTGGAACAACACCCTACCCCCCAAACCCCCCACCCCCGCCCCCTAGACATTTTTCGAGCTTCTGAATGGAGTCTCTCTCCTTCTCACAAATGTAGTCACTGTTCCCAGGTGTAATGGATAAGACAGTCGTGTACAGCCGCACACTTGTTCATTTCTTTATTTGTTTTTTCTTTTAGGGGACAGTGGAGGGGAAATGCTCTGCTCTATTTGTCAGAATGAAAGCTCCGAGCCCCCCAATGAAATAGTCATCTGTGACAAATGTGGACAAGGTAGACTGCCTCTATCCTTCTTGTAAATCGAAGTCACTTCTCTCAACCACATTAGGGATTGAGTTGGAGATTTCACTGCTGAACATCTCTTCCACAGGATACCATCAGCTATGCCATGCTCCCATAATTGACCCCAGTGTCATTGCCTCTGATGACAAATGGCTCTGCAGACAGTGCGTGTTTGCCACAACAACAAAGGTTTGTTGATGCCACATTCAATCCTGTTTTAAGCAATATCTTAACTGAATAATTATTAAAGGTGTCCTGCCTATGACCCTCTTCTCATCATTTGCAGGGTGTTTGGAAACATTACTATTTTTAATGTTTTTGAAAGAAGTCTCTAATGCTCATCAAGCCAGCATTTATTTGATCAAAAATACAGAAAAAAACAGTAATATTGTGAAATAACATTACAATTTAAAAATAATGGTTTTCTATTTTAATATAGTTAAAAATATTCTTTATTTCTGGGATGCAAAGCTGAATTTTCAGCATTATTACTCCAGTGTAATAGTGTCACATGATCTTTCAGAAATTATTCTGCAAATATGATGTAAATAAGAGATTCGTTGATTATAACCAAAGACTATAGATAAAAGGGACTTTGTCATAACGGGAGTTTTGGCGCGAGTCCAGAACTCAGTCACTGATAAACTCTCGCCGTTTGATTGACAGCTGCAGGGATTGTACAGGGAGTGTTCTCTGATTGCTTTCTAAGTTTCTATATATAATTTAATCACAGTTTAAATAACAGATTATTTTGTTATCCCACTAAGAGAAACAGTGTGAAGTTGGCCGTTGAGTCACTGGTTTGATTTACTAAAACCTTAAACATCTGACAAACATGTGACTGTACATGAATCATAACATATCAGAAATCACTGGTCACAGATCAGGCATTAGAATGAACATGTTGTCGCATTACTGTCGAGTCCATATTGTAAAGCAGGGGTTCCCAAACTTTTCCATTCCAGGACCCACGTAGACAAGAATAATCTATCTCAAGACCCACCAAAATAATTTTAAAGAATGAATTTGGGGTGGGAGGCGTTAGTTCTCTTTAGAGCAGTTTTTTTCCTTGTCATCTGACATATAAGTTTAATTGCAATACAAACTCATGGCACATTATCAAAAAGTTTGAGAATTAAAATAGTAGCCTAGTGGGGGTTGAAATAATGTGAAGAATACTGAGTAGTTTTTGTCTGCTGACTTAACTGATTTACCCAAACATGGCAAAACAAATTTTAAGAAATGAAAAAGATTAAGTAAGCTTAATCTTAACCAAAGGTTTGATTATGACAAAAAACAGAAAAAAATAAATAGACTAATAATTTTATTTGACAGTATGCCCAGGACCTAGAATTCCAATACTAATATTTATGCTGCGAGTGGTGTTAAACTCATTGCGTTGTTCAGCGCAGAAAACGCTTCCGTGCTCGTGTGTATACATTTTAAATACTTTTTACATATATATTTTCCTTATGCGTTGGTAGGTATCAAAATGCATGCGAGGGAACACAAGACAATGCACTCTTACGACGACCATACCTCTGGAACAAACAGCGCTGTGTTGAACAGACGACAGAGATTAATGCGTTTCCCAAAAGCATGGTATGCCAAAGTAGATCGTAGAACCATTGCCACCAGGTCTCTACAATCAACTTAGCTCGCGATGCTTCTGGGAAACGCAGCCCAGACCTGAATCAGCCTTTCGTGACATTTGAATTCTCCGGTGTAATGCGATCTCATGCAGAATGCAGTGCAGTGATTGGAGTAAACGAGTTTCTTCTCGTTAATAATGCGCACCAAACTGCTTAATGAACCGAAGCCGCTCTGAGACGGTGAAAATTGTTATCACAACAAGTCGCACGCGCTTCATGAAACACAATACTGACATATTTATCTAACTTTAAATTGCTTTAAGAAATATAGCGATTTCTATTTAACGTTGGTTCATTGAAATGTACAGAATACAAATATGTAATGCTCAACTGAGACATTCACATTGTTGAAAATAATCACATTCCTAGCATTAGGATCCTTTGGAAGGTAATTTTTAAAGGTTATTTTTAGTCAAGTTATCCTGTATCGCATCTCTCTCGGAAACGGTCTTTCAGCCATCTATAGGCACATTCCATGACGAGTCGTTCTCTGGTGCTTGGTTACAATATAAGCTGTTTTTGGACGAACAAGGAAGTTTTCGGTTCTGTCAAAATCTTAAGGACAATTTGATTTCTCAGTTCATGACCCCTTTAATTCATCCGTGCTGAATAAACATATTAATTTCTTTCTTAAAAAAAATCTTACTGACCCCAAACATTTTAACAGTAGTATAAAATACAGTCAGCGCCTTAGAAATCCCAGGACACACTACATGTTTTTTTCCTGGTATGACTAGGAGGGATATGTAAACCCTGTTTTGAATAAATCTCCAGAATTCTGACTCCACCTAAGAATTAGTGACTCCATATGCAGGCTAGAGGCATGTATGTCTGTCATGAAATGTTGTGGTTGTATCTCTGAAATCATAGAGAGGCGGTGCACTGAAGAAGGGGCCAAATGCCAAAGCCCTACAGGAAATGAAGCAGTCTCTGCCATACGCCCTTGAAGATTTAGTGTGGGACCAGGGCCACAAGACCAACATCCAGCAGTGCTACTGCTACTGCGGAGGTCCTGGCGAGTGAGTGCAGCACACAGACACCATTGCTGAAAAACACCTTTGTGTGATATAGTTCTTCTTAAGATAATCCCCATAGTGCAGAGGATTGTAGATACACGATAATGCCTGCAGGAAGTAGAATTGTAATGACACTTATGTTCTCCTCCCACAGTTGGTATCTGAAGATGTTGCAGTGTAATAAGTGTAAACAGTGGTTTCATGAAGCCTGCATCCAGTGTTTTCAGAAGCCAATGCTCTTTGGAGACAGGTGAAGTACTGCTCTCGAATCATCCGCAGGGCCTGAATTTCGTTTTGGAAAATGGGGGGGAAATCCCCCCTTAGATGATTCTCATGGGGGGGATTTTTTTTTTGAGGGGGAGAAGGGGGGGGGGGGGCATTTTTTACAAACAAAATGATTACATTTATCTTGCCTAAATGTTTGCGCTCATTGCATTTTTACAATGGGGTAATATTGTTGTTAAGAATTTACACATCACAAGGAAGCTTGATTTAAATTGTTTAGTTAAATTAAAAAAAGTAGCACAAATAAATACAATAGAATAAAGATACAAATAAAGGCAAATAAAGAGAAAAGTTTTTTAATAGGTCTAACACTAGTATTCATATACAGTATTCATAACACTGGGTAGTATTTTAGTCCTGAATAAATTAAATACATAGGCTATTAATCCTGATTCCTTTAACTTAAAGCCGTCTTTTGTTGTTTTGACAACAAAATTAATGACAGACCCATATGGCTTCCGTCACTTTAAGAGCTAGTGCACGGATCCTGTGTTCATTATACTGGCATGCGTTTTATGCTTATTAAAGACAAAACTGACTATGTTTAGAGTATACTCACGAAGACCGAAATTGACACAATTGATTATATTGCGTGTTAAAGCAATATAATCCGCGAAACTAACTTTTGTTACTGGCCAGCTGTTTTTGAGGTGGATTTTCTATGAATGTGCGCATAGAAAATCATCTCAGAGAGCGTGCGAGAGCTGATTAGTTTAAAATCGCTTGAATGTTTAAACTGGTAAGACTTAAAAAGACGTGCAAATGGTAAACTTCAGTCGCGATGCACTGCTGGCCCGGTTGTGCAAGTGAATATTCCGTCATGTCCCGACTCCTAAACGCGAGTGTGTCGCCGCAGCGCATGATGCTTGCCTTGCACAACACATTTTGAGAGAAGAGATAGAAGACGCGGCACCGCTGACCACTCACGCTGTTTGTGAAATTGCGTCTGGCAGATAGTTGTTAAAAGAATTATTTGATTTTATAATCTGTGTGGATTACGATTGCGGGAATTTCGAGCCCTGCATCCGAATAAAGTGAAACCCAATAATTGATGTCTTGTCATGTTTAATAAAACTTCTGTCTTTTTTCTCAGGTTCTATCTATTTATTTGTTCCGTTTGTAATAGTGGACCAGAGTACCTCAAACGCCTGCCTCTGAGATGGTGAGTTTTGGACTGTTTTCACACTTGGTTCAATTGCTGCAGTGTGAAAGTATTTTAAACCATGCAGTATAGAACTGTAATACAGGCCATATCAGTAATCAGCCATAACATAAAAATAATTGACCAGAATTTCGGTGTTTATCTAAATGTTTTGTTTTAAATAGTTTAACCGAGGATTTTTGTGTTCCATCATGTGTGTTGTGTTCATTCACAGGGAAGACGTTGCACACCTGAGTCTCTATAACCTGAGTGTAATTCATAAAAAGAAATACTTTGACTCAGAACTCGAACTGATGACTTACATCAATGAAAACTGGGATAGGCTTCAGCTTGGCGAGGTATCAGTCTGTTTTGTGTATTTTGTAATTGCACTAATGTTTAACTAGTGTTAATATCGCTTTATTTCATTTCTGGCTTTGTACCTCCAGCTTGCAGATACCCCAAGAGCAGAACGATATGAATGCATTCTGGAAGCACTGAACAGCAACCTCAACATGTGAGTTTATCTATTTGTAATTATAATTGTAATTGTATAATTGTAATTGTAATTATAATATAGTGGAGACATCTCATTGGTCCGGTGATGAGGTGTCTTCAATCATTGCCATGGAAACCAACACAGATATTTTGAAATACGAAAGAGAGCCACGGGCCACAAAAATCGTATTTGAACAGTTGAGATACACAGTGTTGACCGTCAATCATGTAGACCAGATTCTCCAGATTTGTATTGACAATATGAACATAGTCTTTGACCTGTTGGGTTCTAGGTTCATGTCAGGGAAAGAGATAAAGAAGAAGAAGCACCTGTTTGGATTACGAATTCGCTTCCCACCGGCCCCCCAGAGCTCCGAGCTCCTGTCAGATCGAGAGCCAGAAAAAGCTTCCCATGAGATCAAAATCAAAGGCAGAAAAGCCTCAAAACCCCCTCTTTTATCCAGGTTAGCCATCACTTGTTTCTTCCTTAATATTATAACATTTTAAGTAAATTTAATATTTTATATAATTTAAGTTAATTTAAATTACATTATTATTTGCATTTATTATAAAAATTAAATATTACATTTTATTACATTTTAATTTTTTAGCATTGTCACTAATGGAGCAGTGAAGAAAGGAAAGAGGAAGCATCACACACACTCTTTAGAGATGTTGGCGAAATTGAGAAGATCGAGTGAACTATTGGCACAGGTAAATAAGTGACTTTTTTTTTTTTTTTTACGTACGTTGCTGGCTTTATTTAATGGCCATTCCAAAAAGTTTCATGTAGACATAACATTTTGTTTTGAACCTTTTTTCTATGAAGAATAATGGGAAGTTTCCAACTCTAGACAATAACTCAATAGACCTGATGGCCTCAAAAAGGTGAGACAGAGATCAACACAAAATTAATCTTGTAGTTTTTGAAATGAGGCCAAATTACATTTATTAAATTACAAAAATATTTTTCCCTACCTTTTTTGTTTGTGCCAAAAGTGAAAAATCTTTGCCTTCATCAAGTACCTCAGATGTTGAATCCGTTGGTGCCACCAGCACAAGTGAAACTACCTCAACCAGCCTCTCAAGGCAGTCCAGGTGATTTCACTTTCATTTTAAGGATTTCATTTTTCAATTTGTGACATTATGTTCGTGACAATTATTCTCCCCTCAGTACTGTGAATATGTACAAAAAATATATACACTACCATTCAAAAGTTACCATTCATGGGGTCAGGAAAGATTTTAACTTTTCCCCCCATAAAGGATGCATTAAATTGACCAAAAATGACAGTCTAAAAATATTTCTAATCTAAATTAATGCTGTTTTTCAAACTTTCTATTCATTAAAGAATCCTGGGAAAAAAATCTGTTTCCATAAAAATATTAAGTAGCACAACTGTTTTCAACACTGGTTATAATATTAATAATAAATGTTTCTGCATCAAATCAGCATATTAGAATAATTTCTGAAGGATCATGTGACACATGAAGACTGGAGTAATGATGCTGACAATTCAGGAAGGAATTCTATTTTAAAATATTAAAATAGGAAACAATGGAATATCTTAAAATTGAAATATAATATTTCACAATATAACTGACACTGATACTGTATTATATTTTTGATCAAATAAACGCAGTAATGTTGAGGATGAGAGTTTTTAAAATCAGTAAAGAATTTTACCATCCCCAAACTTGTTAACTGTAGTGTATATTAAATTATTTAATTGCTTAAAAATTCATAAATTATAATTTTCTGTACATTTGATCATTTATGCTTATTTTAGTTTTTTTTATATAGTCTTTATAACAGTAATTTAATTTAGTGTTTTTGTGGGATTGCAATGCATGGAATGTATAATAAAATATTAAATTAATATTAAAAATTATTTTACGGGTGGCTTCTTCAGGCCTTCATGCGGACCTCTACCATTGATGAAAAAAAGGTCATACTTAATTGTTCAAAAGCGTGATGCATGTACCCTGTTCATCTCCAGTTTGGGCAGTCCGAGCGGACTACGCACTGGATGCTTATGGCCCACCTTCACACAGCCCCCAATAAAGAGGCGACGGGGACGTCCGCGACGAGCACTGCAGCCCCCAAATCCAGAGATTTCTCCTCCCTGCAACCCAGAGCCGCAACCCGAGCCCAGCCCCCTCCCCTCCTGCCTGTACAGCGGCACGGACATCATGCAGGGCCTGAACCCTGACACCCAGCTCAACCACCTCAAGAGCTCCATCAGCACTTACTTCGGAGCCGCGGGTCGCCTGGCCTGTGGGGAGAAGTACCGTGTACTCGCTCGCCGCGTCACTGACGACGGAAAAGTACAGTACTTGGTGGAATGGGAGGGCGTCACTGCCTCCTGAGCTTCATACGGGTGTATTTCTGGTGAAAGTACGGTCCGCTTTGGCCCTAGTAATGTACTATATATTTTGTGACGAGTAAGGAGGGAAGTGAATGTACATGGATGACTGAGGTAATTGAGGGGCCTCAGGACTACCATAGAGATGAGACTTTGTAGAGTTTTTTGTGTGTGACCTGTCTCTGTGGAAATTTAAATGGACTGCCTTCACATGGACAGGATTCACACATTGAAGGTGGCTGTAGTTTCAGGTTAAAGACATAATCAATTCACTACTATGTGAAAATAACCCGAGTCCTCGCTTTTTGTCTCTGATGTGCAGGTGCCTTAAGGGGTTGTGAAACAGATACTATATATGCTGCTGGAGACGGAGGACTTTTTTTCTACTTATTCAGTTAAATATTTTCTCATAGCTCACATTGCCAAGAGGAGAGGGCGCTATTGTCTTTTATTTTACATTTCAATTGATTGCACATAAGTTCTCATTCTGTACATCCAGTATTGTCTCGTCTCAGTTTAAACAGCCTAGCTTGTGATTTTCGTTATGAAATGAGATTATGATGTTAAAAAACCCAATGTAAAATGGTTAATTCTTCTAATGCCACAAAACAAAAATTAAATATATGATTAGCATTAATATTTACATCAGATCTTAGTATTTTCTGAGACGTTCCACAAATTCCTAGGTGGCTAATAGAAAGATTTTTGTATTTGTTATTTGTTTGTAATTTGTCTCCTGAGGGTCTCCCTTTTTTTTATTTAAAAAAAAAAAGTATATCTTTAAAGCATATGACAGCGCTGTAGCGTTGAGAGGTCTTCGTATATCCCCCCCTTTTAAAAAAACATGTTCAGCTGTTGATATCTGCCATGGGAATTTAAGTTCTAAAGTAAGAGGGTTTTTTCAAGGTTAAGTACCATTTTAGTTTAATTTCCTCCTTTTAAATCCGATGTCTAATTTTCATTTTTGTGGGGCAGGGATAGTTATTTGTACTTTTTGTTATACTATGCAATGAATTAAACGGATCTGTGTATTTTTTATATTATATTTTATTTGCAGCTTCAGCTTCTCATTACAATCAGAAATCAGCAGCAATAGTTTTGTTACAATTGACTCAGGCTTTTTGTGGTGCTATTTATTGCTTTCAAACGGTATACACTAACAAATTGTCCATTAGTAAGAGCACTCAGGATACTTTACAGCTCTGCTGTAAGATTTGATAGGACATCCAAACGAGATTTTCAACTCTCAGCTTTGTATTTTCATACATTTCTAAAATCCTTGAGTTTTTTATTTAATTTAATTTAGGTGGAAACTTTTTTTTTGGCCTGAGAATGACCTGTTCTCCATAATATTATCTTACATCTTGCAGAGGGTGGAAGTAGCGTTGGTATCAGGCAAGCTTTGGACTTAAACATTAATACCTCCTTATTTCGAGAGAACAAATTCCTATGAATATTAAGCTCTTGTTAAGTTACGTGTATGAAACATTATTCAGTTGGTGTACCAGTGTTAGTAAAGCTTGCTTTGTATTTTACTGGCTTTGAGCAGGCTCCTTTAGCCAAAGAATAAAGATCTCAAACCTTATTGGTGTAACTGGACTTTTTTTATTTAGACATTTGGGGACAAAAGTCACTATTTCGACACAAATTACATAATTTAATAAGCATGTCTGAGGAGCTAATTTATTTGAACATTTATTTACTGTATGATATTGACACTACCAATATATATTTTTTTAAATTCTAAACATGCAATTAACATCTTATGGCCCAGCTAATTTATTTGCTACAATATAACTAACTTAGCTATAACCGTGACTGTATTACGCAAATTGAGATATGTTTATATAAAAACAACCAGAGATTTTACCTTAAAATCTTTTGGCACACTTTAACCCTAACAAATAAACAGCAAAAACAGCTGCTGGTAACCAACACACAGTCCAATGTAAATAATAACAGTACGAAAACCGAGCAACAGAACAACTTTACCGCTGTAATATTCGCGCTAACATTCGCGGCCATACCACGTGAGCATTACGTCACCACAGTGAAGACGGTTTTTCGTCTCAGCCAATCAACTGACGCGCCTTGTGTTTAGATGTCGCTACAGTGAATGCTAAGCTAAATCTAGTGGTAAATAATGTGTTTCTTCTGCACAAAACTGCTGTTTTGAAGATGCTGGTAAGCAGTTGTTCACTAGTATAGAAATGCTTCGTCAGTTAGCCCGCCTAAAAGCAGCGGAGAGCAGAAATGGATAATAGAGTGACCGTCTGCTCCTTGACAACCTGTTGAATAGGCTACATGAAATGAAGTCAAATCATTTGAGTTTAAAGCAACACCAAATGTGCGAGTCCAGTGTTGATTTCAGTTGAGTCCATTTAAACATGGATAATAACATTTATTTACAGTGTTCTTCATAAGAATCACCAATGTTCAAAGACAACAGGGGGTTGGTAGAGGATGTTTTCTCCTTAAGGAATCAGCTGCGATTGACCGAGAAAAACCTACAGTCAGTGGGGGAACAACTGAGGTGAGGCATTTTTCTCTTGAGAGTTGTTGTTTAACTGGATTGTGCGTTTTACATGATGATAGATCTTTCAGATATGATTAAAAATGCAGAAATGATTCTGAGATTTTCTTTGCCATGTTCCTGTGTGTTTGTGTGAACAAATTCAATTTACAAACTCAAGTACTGAACAGTAACTTGCATATGAATACATAAAGGATATACATATTAAATATATACATGCATACAATTACATCTCCAGTAATATATATTTCATTAGTGTGCTTACTCAGACTCATACGCTCCAAGTAGTAAGAAAGAAAGCCAGTATTAAAGAAATAATAGCATAATCATCAAACATTTTTGTATTGTAATAACAAGCTTCTTCTTTTTTTAAAGACGATTTTTACATTTATTTTCATTTGCCATGTTGCCTTGGCCCACATAATTTAAAATGTTGTTTGTTTTGATACTTTTTTGTAAATATTTACATATTTTAATATTAACAATATTTTTGTTACAGCACTACTGCTAGGTATTATTGCACTTGTCCTTGTATTAGCATTTCACTCTTTTCAGTCGATCAGGAAATGACATCGTTGGTGAGGATAATAACAGGAGTTTCGTGGATGGATTCCCAGGTCGTCTTACATTAGAAGACCTTCAGAAGCCTGATCCAGAATATATTCACCCAGAGCAGAGGGCATGTGCTCGTATATCTACCTGTGACTGCAGGGTAAGACATAAGATACAGCAGATAAATGGACTGAAGTAGTGTCGCCTTTTATATGCTTGTTCTTAAAATAGACCCGAAAACCTACAGATTTCAAAGGTTTTTGTCTTATTTAACATGTGTTTTTGTGTTTATCTGTAGTCAGACAGAGAAATGGAGACAGAGACGGCTGTTCTCAGGAGGAAGCTCAACACTATCAGGCAGGAGAACACTTCTCTGGTCATGGAGAACAGGCAGCTCATCGGTGACATTGAAGCTGCTCAGCTTGAGTTAGCCAGCTCAAGGTCCAAGGTAATGCTCTTCACATAGCGATTGGTTATTATAGTGTTTGTGGTACTGTGTTGAGTTTAAGTGGAGTTATATAAGAGTTACACTACGGTTCAAAAGTTTGGGGTAGATAAGATTTTAAAAAAAATGTTTTTGAAAAGTCTCTTTTGCTCACCAAGGCTGCATTTATAAGATTAAAAATACTGTAAAAACAGTCATATTGTGAAATATTATTGCAATTTCAAATAACTGTTTTCTATTTTATTATATTGTAAAATGTAATTTATTGCTGTGATGGCAGAGCTGAATTTTCAGCGTCATCACTCAAGTCTTGTAAGTAATTGATTCTTCAGAAATCATTATTTTGTGCTCAAGAAAATACTATGTTTTGAAAAGAAATTCTACGGAGCTACTAAAGACACATATACAAAAAATATGAGATGGGAGGAAAACTTTTTTTTTCAATGCTTTTGTGTTCTCCCGCAATTACATAGTTTGGTAATTACATTGTATATAATTTGCGGGCATCAGGGAGCTGCCTATCAATATCCGGGGTATTGAAATGGCTTTTGAATGCACGATCATGCGTACTCTGTGTATAGGGAGCAGTGACCACACATTTTACAAGATAAGATATTTATCAATGACGCTTAGGATCTGTTGCACACCAAATCTTATGACATCATCCTGTCAGTCATCTCTCCTTACTCTCTTCACATGATAAATGAAATCTGATTTGCTGTAATCATGTAACCGACTATCGCAGCAAGCCTAACCATGTCCATTTAGGGGCTCCGTAGAATGTGTTATTCATTTTTCAGTGCTTTTCCGAATTCAGATTTAGGCTTTGGGCATATCACTAATTAAAAATCTTCAGGATTCTTTGATGAATAAAAAGTTCAAAAGAACAGGATTTCTAATATAAATCATTTGTAACATTAATGTGTACTTGCTGAATAAAAGTATTAATTTCTTACTGACTACAAACTTTTTACAGTCGACATAATTTATTTACAGTAAATTAGTGGGGTTTACTAATTCAAGCATCACTATTACTATTGCTCATACTTGGGTTAAGAGATTTGAACAGACTTTACGTACAAATGATTGTAGTAATCCATACAATTTGTGGACTATATTTCAAAAGTTTTAATAATTTAATAATTTTTTTGTTGAAAACTGACCGAAACTTGAAAATCTAGAGCAGGGGTGTCCAAACTCGGTCCTGGTGGGCCACTGTCCTGCAGAGTTTACTTTCCTCAACACACCTTCCTGGGCTGCGTTTCCCAGAAGCATTGTGAGCTAAGTTTATCGTAGAGAACATTGGTGCCAATGGTTCTACGATCTGATAGGCTTACAATGCTTTTGGGAAACGCAGCCCAGGAAGTTTCTAGTATGTCCAGTAAGATCTTGATTAGCTGGTTCAGGTATGTATAATTGGGGTTGGAGCTAAAATCTGAGGGACAGTGGCCCTCCAGGAGCAGGATTGGAGACCCCTGATCTAGACAGGCAGTCGTCCACCTAAGCCAGGGCTGGGTAATTTGGCCCCCTAGATCCACTTTCCTTTAGAGCTTAGCTCTCCAACATTGATCAAACTCGCCTTCCTGTATCTTTCTAGTAATCTTGCAGATAATAGGCATGTTTGACTTGACGCAGTGCTGCGCAGAGCGATCGGTGTGTGACATAAAAGAACCTTGAGAGCGACTAGAGAGCAGACGGCTCTGTATGCTTTCCAATCGCTCTCAACTTACTTTCATACATCAATCAGTCTGTGCAGCACCACTTCAAGTCCTGGTGTGTTTGATTAGGTTTGGAGCTAAACTTTGCTGGAAAGTGGACCTCGGGGTCGGGGTCAGAGTTGCCCGCCATGATCTAAGCAGTCCTTGGCACGTGCTTATGAGAAGTAGTGAAGTCTGATTCATTAAAGAATAGTTTTTTTTTAGTTGGATTTTTCAATGAACCATTGAACCATTTCACAAAATGGGTCTGAATGGTTTGTTGATGATTCACTGATTCAGTCACAGGGGTTAACCTTAAATGTACAATATGTAAGATTTTTGTAATAAAATATCCAAAAATCACTTGCACAGTGTGATGTATTTTCTGCAGTTGTGTAATTACAATATCCCAAAAGTTCCCAAAGATTTTTAATTTCAGAGAAATTCCAATTAAAAAAAATGCTCGTCCCTGGTCATTGTCTCCTGTCAATGACGTAATATCCGCGTTATCTCTGAAGTATAGTAACCATGGCGACAGACGTGGACAACTGCGGCACGCTCACGCTGTTGTTGTTTTGTTCAAACATTATGGACCATGGCAAGCAGACTTTGGGACAAATGGAGAAATAAAACGAGGATCAATATCAGCGTGGTGTTTTCGAGATGCCGACAGCTCCATGTCCGCGACTAACTTCGACTTAACAGAGATGCCGCTCTTGCATGTACTTTATTAAGACAGGTGAGCAAATGTACATAAAACGAATCAATGTTATATAGCTCAACATGATGAAATGTTAGAATATGATCAGTATGTTATTCTAATGTTGATCTATCTAGCTTACTGCTAGTCTCATACAGCCAACAAACAAACACAGAATAACATTATAACTTTTAACACACTCAAATGCATTTTAGTGTGACAGTGTAACGTTAGACCAAGTGAAACAGTGTTGCGTTACCTCACAAGTTTCATTCGTCTAATAAACTGATCTGTGTGTGTAGTAATTCTGCACTTGCGGGTAGTTCGGTAAAATGAAATGTCCTCTATCCTTTATATCCGCGGGACTCGCGTGTGGCGCTGATATCTGTCTCTCATTAGCAATCGTGCCCTGCTTCATACCACAGTCATGTTCAAAAACATGAATGTTTTCACTCATCCATAAACATTATTAGATCCATCGGCATGACGGCAAGTTCCATTATTCCGCTTATGCATCATAAATCTACGCCTTTGTTATTGTAAGAGTTTAGCGACCCCTAGCGGCAAAAAAAACCCATATTGTAGCTTTAAAGGGTTAGTTCACCCAAAAATTCTTTCATTAATTACTCACCCTCATGTCGTTCCAAACCCGTAAGACTTTCGTTCATCTTCGGAACACGAATGAAGATATTTTTGATTAAATCTGAGAGTTTTCTGTCCATCCATTGACAGTTACGCAACTACCACTACCACTACTCAACTGGTTCCAATGAGAACCCATCAAAAAATCTTCCGCAAGAACCAATGAGGTTCATTCTCGTGTTACGCAGCACGTTTGAGCTTCAGCAAGAACCAATGAGGTTTGTTCTCGTGCGTCAAGCAGGTTCGGTTGAGTTTCTGTTTATATTCACTGATTGTTTATATTATTTAGTAAAATTATCTAAACTACTCAATTCTATGGATTAGTTTTAGATCTCTTTATGAACTTTTTGAAGCGTCAAAGTGTCAATTGCGTAGCCTTCAATAGAGGGACAGAAAACTCAGATTTCATCAAAAAGATCATTTGTATTCTGAGGATGTAGGAAAGTCTTTTGTTGTATAGATCCGTATGTTGGGATCCACTGTGGGAGCCAGGACCTCCAGTGTGTCTTTCATGAAGGAGCAGATTCTGGGTCTAGAAGCAGAACTGGACACCCAAACCAAAGCTTTAGAGTAGGTGCATCTATTCTACCACTTATAGCTTCCTAGAAAAATCAGATGCTTTTTCTGTCATATGTCTGGTGCAGCATATTCTTGTTTCTTCAGGGGTGCAGAGCAGAAATTGGAAGAAAGCGAACAGACAGTGATGCAGAGTAGCAGGCTGGCGGAGAAGCTCAGAGATGAGCTGAGAGTTGTTAAAGCTGAGTTGGCTGAAAGAACACGTCTGGGGAAACGGTACGAGATTAGTTATGCTAATGAAAACTTCACAGACTAATTAATCTTGGGAGCAGTAATCTCTTTAAGCTGGAATTACCTCAAATGTACAAGAAGTCTTTTTGTGATTCTTGAAACACCGCAGCTTAAAATTCTCTGAAAATTCTCTTTCAAAGTGCGGAGCAGCAGAGAAACCAAGCGCTCCAAAATGCAGAGAAGCTCACGGTCACCTTCAAAGAATACAAAGATGATGTTTCTGAAAAACTCAGGACGGTAATCTGACTAAAGCTGATTCATATAAATCATTCTGTGTTCAGAGATATTACTCCCTTTTCTGTTCCATGCATGTGACATGCATGTTCTGCATTGTTGAAGGTGTTGGAGAGTGAGGGTCAGCTGAAGGTCAGTCTAATGGAGTGTGACAGAGAGAGAGAGGAGCTGGAGAGGAAGTGTGCTGAGCTGGAGAGAGAGAAGGAGGGTCTACGTCACAACATCTGGTAAGAGAGGATTTCTTAAACTGATCTGTTGTTGTGGACTATGAAGATCATTCCAAGGATTCATATGGTTAATATAATGTCAATATTGTGCTGCTTAATATTGTGAGAACCATGATAAATCTTTTTGATGACATAATAAATTGGAAATCCCTTGTTACGTTATAAATGTTTTGCTGTTACTTTTGATCAATTTAATGAACCCTTGCTGAATAAAAGTATAAATTTCTCTCTAAAAAAAAAAACTACTTACTGACCCCAAACTTACAAACAGTAGTGTATATTCTGTTGAGGTAATTGACTAATGGACAACCTTTTTAGATCAATAATTCAGTAATGATAAGTAAATCAATATTTAAGGTCAAAATGTATATAGATGTACAAAAATAAATTATAATCATAATAAGTATTTTTGTCTTGTTTTTCAGTATGAATATCTTAACATCCTGAAAACAATTTACCTGAATAACAAAGAATATTAAGATTTAATTTTCCCAAAGAACATATGTTGAATTTGTTTATCTTAAAGCAAAATTCATTCATAATAGTTGAAAACAGAATGTTGTTTTTCCATTAATGTGACAATCAGTAGATTTTGCAAAGATACACATATCATCTAATATGTTCATCAGCCAAAAGAGCCGATCACTTGACGAGTTATCAGCTTCTAGCCTGATTGGAAAAGGTAAATTGCTCATTAGTTGTTACTGGTGTTTCTGTTCTCTGATCAGTGAGCTGAAGGAGGTTCACGGCCGCTCTGAGTCTCTCTCCGCTGAGCGTGTGCAGCTGCAGTCTCAGGTTCAGCAGTTCTCAGATCAGCTGAAACAGCTGCAGAGGGAGCTGGCTGAGAAGGAGGCGCAGCTGCAGGAGGTGACGGGGCTGAAGAGAGAGAACGAGGACCTGCGGCTCCTCACGGCCTGTCAGGAGCAGAGAGTGGCTCAGGCCCACAGAGAGAGAGAACAGGACAGAGCCGAGCTGGCCAGCCTAGAGAACGTACTGGACTTATTACATCTGAGAGAGGTGCTGGAATGCACACACACATACACACACATGTTGTGTTTCCATGTTTTATGTGGACTTTCCATAGACATACTGATTTTTATACTGTACAAACTGTATATTCTATCCACTTACACTAAACCTACCCCTAAACCTTAGGGACTGTTAACACGACACCGTTTTCAACTAAAAACGGAAGTTTTGGCTGTTCTTTTACATGAAAACGGCATTTTGGGTGGCTTGAAAACGCAAACTTTTGAAAACGGGTTTCAAAGTGCAAGTTTTTGAAAAGACACCCTTATCTCCGTGTAAACTACAAAAATGTGAATCTGTGAAAACTGTGACGTCATGCGCTTGCGTAGGCTATTACGTGTTTAGTCTATTGCCTTTTTTTCAAATGAAAAGGATACAGATATTAACAGTAAGAAATAAGGGGCGGAATACAGACATCATCACAAGTGGTTATAAGAATAAGAAAGTCAACACAATATAACATTGTCATCATGAAAAATTAAAGGTTCCTTTCAACACGCTCAAGGATGATGAATGTTTTCGAATCCTTTGAGTTCAATGGTTTTGACATTTTCTTAAAGAAGGTAAAACAGGACTTTATATCAGAGGAGAACATTCTAAAATTGGGGTTACAGTGAATTTTTCTGGCTTTGAAAAGATGAAACTTACCCAGAAGACTATATAATAACTATATAATATAGTATTATAAAGATTAACATCCTTCGAATGAAAATCAGACACAAAAATATATAAATCGTGTAATTTGTGTCTTTAGGCGTTCGGCTCGAGTGCACTGTTGTAAAAGAATCTTTGTGTGCGGGTGCGTAGTCTTTCTTTACAAAGTGACATCGCCAACTACTTGTCTGCCATGCATAATATAGCGTTAATAGTTTTTTTCCTGGATCCGTGTGAACTGGGATCGTTTTGATAATGTTGTCATCTGTTCAAAGAAAAAACGTTTCCGTTGTTTTGTCCCCATAAGTAGGGTTTACCAGGTGCCACACACAACCACAAAGACCTTTTAAATAAAATAAATTACCTTTACAATTTAATGTCATTGTGCACATTTAAAGGGATAGCTACCCTAAAAAATTTAAATCCTGTCATTTACTCACTCTTATAATGTTGTTCCAAACCTTTATGACTTTCTGTCTTCAAGATAATGAACAAAAAAATTGGACATGCATTGAAAGTCATTAGGGTCTAAAACATCATTGGACCCCACTGACTTTAATTTTATGGATAGAAACAGTTCTTATAATAATTCTTCAAAATATCTTCTTGGCTGTGGAATGACTTGTGTTTCAGAATCGGGAAGGTGCACTGTGTGTGAACCCTTGTTTGCTGTCTGCACTGTCTTACACAAGCACCACTGAATCTCTCAAACACAAACCTGGTGAGCATCTAACTCAGAACAGGATACTGCTGCCTTCCTGAGACTTATCCTTGACTTATCCATGCTTCTTTTGTATTTTGTAGTATTTTCCTGGGCAAACTGTTGCTTTAACCTCTCCTCTGTTCATGTAGGTGAGGGCTATCAGAAGCTGTTGGCGGTGCTTCAGACTGTTGAGAGGGAAAAGACCCGGCAGGCCAGTGCTGCTCAGGGGCTACAGGAGAGACTGACAAGAGCCCAGGAGGAGATCTCCTCCCTCCAGACCTCTATCACAGAGAGATCCTCTCACTACCAGCAGCTCCACAATCAGCTCCTGGACAAGGCTACTCAGGCCACCTCCTTAGAGAAAGAGGTAAGCCTCACATCAATCGAATTCTGCCGGGTACCATGAAAAACATAATTTTACTGCATTGTCTTTGCTGGCTGCACACATAAAGTAAACTTTTAAAAAATCACTGAAAAAAGTATCATAAACGCCTGAGTTTGGATGATTTTAATGAGTCATTTGGTAACACTTTATTTCAATTGTCCACTTTATATATTTTACTAACTATAAGTAACTTTGCAGCCACATGCTATCTAACTCTCATTAGAGTATTAGCAGACTGTCTGCTTAAAGTCCCTGTAAAGTCAAAAATAAGTATGTGTTCTGAGTTTGTCACACCACAGAAAAATGTGTTATTAGCCACCCAGCCAAATTTGAATGATAAAAAAGCCGGAAAGTACATAAAATAAGCCATCAAAATCTTGAAAAAATGAGCAGTATTCTCTGCTCTCAAACGCTGGGGGCGTGTCCGCTGGCTGCGCTGAAACCACGCCCACTCGCGGGAAAGCTGCCGACGGTAATATTAGGTGAGGCGGGAGATAGTCGGTTCGGCCCTATTCACCAGTAACAGCGGATTATCAGTGAATCCCAGTTGTCTCCGACTTAAAGGAGAACTCCGGCGCAAAATGAACCTTTGGTCTAATAAAACATTGGTACCTAGTCAACCGTTCTCTGAGATTTGTTTTCATGATAATCGAATGTAAAGAGTTTTATCTCTAAAAACTGTTTAGCGTATAACGCTAGTAATGGGGGCATATAATAAGTAAAAAGAAATTGCTAGTTTATACCACTAACAAGGCTTAAAATAGCCCCACACGAACACAGTAACATAATGAGGGTCCCTACATACAAAACGAAGCATTGAGAACTTTGTAAGTGTACAGGCCGTTTAATAAGAAGATAAAGATAAAGACAGTCCACTTCGTGTATACAGACAGGAGCCATCTATGGAAAACAGTCTCGACTAATCAAACCACGAACGAGGTGCTAAGTGAGCTGAACTGTATAAAGTTCAGTGAACTTCTGAACTGTATGAATGGCGTTCGTGGTTTGACTAGTCGAGACTGTTTTCCAAAGATGGCTCCTGTCTGTATACACGAAGTGGACTGTCTTTATCTTTATCTTCTTATTAAACGGTCTGTACACTTACAAAGTTCTCAATGCTTCGTTTTGTATGTAGGGACCCTCATTATGTTACTGTGTTCGTGTGGGGTTATTTTGAGCCTTGTTAGTGGTATAAACTAGCGAGTTCTTTTTACTTATTATATGCCCCCATTACTAGCGTTATACGCTAAACAGTTTTTAGAGATAAAACTGTTTACATTCAATTATCATGAAAACAAATCTCAGATAACGGTTGACTAGGTACCAATGTTTTATTAGACCAAAGGTTAATTTTGCGCCAGAGTTCTCCTTTAAGTTTATAAAACTATCCTGTGTAAAATGATCACTACAGAGGCGGGTGTTGGTGGTGATCCTCAGCTCTTCATCAAGGTTGGCTCTTCACAAAATTAACCCACCTCTTCTTGATGTGATCGTTTTTAGGAAATTTAAATAAAGACACCGATCTGTTTAGTACATGATCGCATCCAGGTAGTACGCATTTCTGTGTCGAAGGCATAGCTAGCTAGCAAACTGTAGGCTGTAGTAACTAATAGTACTGACAGTAACTCGCGATTGAGCGGTGCACTGATGCGAATGTTCTCTATTGTTAGGGGAGGGGCCAGCCTCAGTGGCCTCAGTGCGTCATCAAGTAGGGGCGTGTCCAGGAGCTCAGGGGCTCCAGTGCGTTATCGAGCCCTGTTTTAGCCCCGCCCAAAAAATCCGGAAAATAGCAATGGTGAAAAACTGTTTAACGGTCTAACTCCACAATTCAGTAATTCACAGTTCACAGTCTTTGTAATATGTTTTAGCAATACATTTCTAACATTTATAATGGGTTTAGAATTTTTTTTTAGAATTCCCTTTACAGGAACTTTAATATCTGCAAACTCTTTATTTCGATGCTCCCCAACAGACATTCTACTGACTATAAATAATTTAGCTTAATATAACTTATCCTACTAACCTGAACCAAACAGTTTACTAATACTCTGAGAGTTAGCTGACATGTAGTTAACAAGTTACTTATAGTTAGTAGAATGTCTAAAGTGGACCATCGAAATAAAGTGCAACCAATCATTCTATCAATCTATCAGAGAAGTTACTGAACCGTAATTAATAACTTTTATGTCTCGAAATTAATCAAGAACTCTTACTACGTGTATGGACTACTTTTGGAAACTTAAATGAGTATGCATCACTGCATCAAATCTAGAAACTGAAACGTATAAAATAAAAGTAATTTGTGTCATATGCAAGAGACACACTCTCGTTGTACTTTTGCCAGACAGAGTATTATCATTAACTAAACCATACAATCTTTTTATTAAAATGTTTCAAGTGTTTTCCCCAGAGCATTCCCAAACACATTCATTCATGCTGACTGCAGGAATGTCCACTAGAGCTGTTGCCCATGAATTGAATGTTCATTTCTCTACCATAAGCCGTCTCCAAAGGCGTTTCAGAGAATTTGGCAGTGCATCCAACCGGCCTCACAACCGCTAATTAAGCTGTTAATTATCAAGTTTTTATTTATTATGGTCTTATATATCTGCATACTGTTGGGTACCACATTTCCCAGTAAATAATATACTTTTTTAGGTTTACTTTAGCTTATTTATTGAAACTGTTATGTTTCAATAAATAAGCTTAACCCCCAAACCAACCCACCGGCCCACCTCAACCTTTCAATTTGATAATCCAGCCCTCGAATGTAGCTAGTTGAATAGCCCTGGTCTAGGGTTTTTCTGAACCTGCCCTCTCAGAAATCTGGTTGCATCCATTGATAGCTGCCTTTTTTTACCCTGTCCAGGTAGTGTAACCACTGTTCCTTTAACTTTGAACTTGTGAACTAAGCTTCCAACTGTGTCTCTAGGAACATTTAGTGCATTTGCAATCTTTTTGTAGCATGGTGCTTGTTTGTGAAGGGCGATGAAATCTTCTCTTAACTTTTGGACCATTGTTTTGACTTACCGTAAAACTTCAAATAATAGCCGAGTCCCAAATAGACGCCTGTCTCTTTTACACGCCTGGTGTGGCTGCAGGTTTGGGTAAATAAAGGCCGGTCTCAAATAGAGGCCGGGTCTGTTTTTTAGTTTCGGGTTGTATTTAATCCTCTAAAACCGTCAGATCGTCCGCTTTTTCGCGGCCGCCAAAGCAATTTTTTGTCCCTCCAAAGCTTTTTTTGATCGATGAGTGATGTAGAATAGAATGACTGCTGCGCTTGACAGGGCGCGTTACGAGCAGAGAGAGAGAGAGAGAGAGAGAGAGAGAGAGAGAGAGAGAGCGCCCCGGCCGCGCGCGCGCACTCTCACATCTTCAAACAACACGAGCGCTGTCTTGCTCTCTCTCCCTCGCGCATATTAATCAAAATCAATTGACGACGCGACAGTAAAAGGTTGGAAGACCGCAGTTTAACGTGGAGCATTTGGAGATTTTTATAGATTAGAGACATACACTCAATGACCAACATCTCAACACTAAATTATAAAGGCCTGACTCATATAGACGCCTGTCTCAAATACAAGCCGGTGCAATTCGACGGTTTGGGAAAATAAAAGCCCGGGCTACTATTTGAAGTTTTACGGTAGCCATATTTCTAACTTGCAGTCAAACGTGACACTCAACAAACCTAGCCAGTTCAGATATTTCATGTGTTCTAGCTCAAGCACACCTGGTGCAACTAATGAAGCCCTTGATTAGTTGCATCAGGTGTGCTTGACAACACCTTTTTTTGCAGATTTGTGCTGTTGTGGGGGATTCTATTCAGGGGGTTGAATATTTTTTTTAAACTGCAGAAGTCATTAAAAGTTGCATTTTCAGTTAAATTTAGGGAAACCACTTGAAACATTTGTTGAGCTATTTAAATTACTTTTGTTTGATTTGTTCATTGCAAACAGCTAAAAGTCTGTAAATTTTGCCAATAAACCTGATTTGCAATGGGGGTTGAATCATTTTGATTGCAACTATATATACATATAAATAATATTAAAGTTTAAAACAGTTTTAAATACAATATTACTGTATTTTCTATCAAATAAATGCAGCCTTGGTGAGCATAACAAACTTCTTTCTGAAAGATTGCCAATTGTTTTAAATATGCTAGAAGTATGGTAATTTATTCTAACTGACTGACCAAAAGTTGTGTTTATTAGCTAAAAAAGAAGAGTTCGCGTATAACTGTCCTGGAGAAACAGCTGCAGGAGAAGAGTGCTGCTTATTCACAGACTGTAATGAAGACCGGCCAGCTTGAACAAGACCTTATGGTAACATATACACACATGCAATATCTCACATAAAACAAACAGTGATTTTTAAGATATAATCTATCCTGTTCTCTGTACCTGTGTTAAATTAGGAAAAGGCCAGCAGTATTCAGCACTACCAGTCAGTCTTGAACAAGAAACAGAGGGAATATCAGCAGACTATAGAAAAAATCAAGAATGCACATTCACACAAATGCAGAGAACTGGAGGATAGAATAGAGGTGGTACGTACGTGTGCAATTCTTGCGTTTATTAATTATATTGCACTTCTGCGTGTGTAAATCCTGTGATTTGTAATAAAATGTGTGTGTTCAGCTGCAGTTGTCTCTGGCTCAGAAACAGACTGAACTTGAGGAGCTAGAACAAAATGTGACTGATTTTCACTCAGAGAAACAGGAGTCACAGCAGAGAGCCAGTCTTCTGCAGACCATTATAGATCAGCTCACTGAGGTCAGAACTCACCCTTCATGATGCAAACTCATCCTGCTGGTACTGTGGGCTTCAAAAGTCTGAGACCACATTGAAAATTGAGAATTTGTTTTCATTTCCATATTTATTTTTTACTTTTTTTTTTACTTTTTTTGGACAATAATCAGTCATTTTGTGATATTGATCATGTGACTTTTTGTATAGAAAGTCAGATGTTTTTGCTTCCAGTGTAGCTTCCAGTGTTCTTTGGCTCACTATCAGATCATGCTGGAGTACATGATCATCAGGTTTTACACGTCACATTAATTTGTAATGAAAAAACATAAAATATATATATATATATATATATATATATATATATATATATATAATATATTATAAATAATATATATTAAAGAGGCCATAGGATTATTTTAAATAATTTTCTTTTCCTTTAATGTATCTGTTTGTGCATGTATCCAATCTACAACGTTACAAAGCTCATTGTCTCCCACAAATGGAGAACAAATCCATTTGTTCCAAATGCTAGATATCACTTCCACAAATGTCTACGTCACAATGTTAAGTATTAGCATAATGCCTGCCCAAAAGCATATGCAAAGAAAGAAATGATGGTTCAGTGAATTATAGTGTTGTTGTGATTATGGTCAGGGGTGTTTCATTTCTGACACATGCTTGAGGTGTTTAGCCAATCACAACGCACTAGATCATCTGGCCAATCAGAGCACTCTGGACTTTTTCGGAAGGAGTGGCTTTGTAGAAACCGCAACTCAATAAGAGCATTTCAGACAGACTGGAAATAGAGGTGCTGCAATAATGAACAGTATCCGAAATATAATGTTTTTTTTTTTTTTACATTAACCTATGTTAACCTATTCTACTACACCCAATAGATAAAATAAGGACCTTTTCAAATAGCATCATGTTATATACTATGGTTCATATGGCCTCTTTAAATGTAAAAGAGACTAAATATAAGCAATTTTCTTTTCCTCAGACTTTTGGACACATCTGAATCACTTTATCAATGATGCGAGTTTGTGGAAATCTCTTACTGAGTATCTTTCTGTTCCCTGGGCAGGATTTAGAAGCAAAATCTAAATCCAGTGAAGAGACACTCAGAAATGTCGAAGAGGAAGCTGCTGACTCTGCTTCAAAAGTAAGACTGACTAACTATTTTTGTGTTTTCTTGTCTGCTCAGCACTATGATGAACAGAACAGGTCGTTTGTCGTTACATTGCTTTGTCTAAAGCAGGGGTTCTCAAGGTTTTACACTCAAAGGCCCCCATTGTCCAACATGATATTCAGAGATATTTCCATTACTATTTTTATTGTAATTATGACAAAGTTACTTGTTTTCTAAATGTATTATTAACTGAAGTGTTGAAATATTAATTTTATTTTATTTATATAATTAAATAATTTTAATCCCTGTGGCTGCCTTGGATGTTGGCTGAGAACCACCGGTGTAAAGAAATTAATACACCACGATGACAAATTTCAGTAATACTTAACAATAAGGTTCCATTAGTTAACATTAGTTTACAACATTAGTTTACGTTACAATGGAAAATACTTCTAAAGCATTTAGTAACCTTAATTAATGTTAATATCAACGTTTACTAATAATTAAAATAAAAAAATTAGATCTGTTAATATTATTTAATGGACCTGAGTCAACAATTAAACTAACAATGAACAGTAGTATTGTTATTAACCAACGATTAATAAATACTGTAACAAATGTATTGCTCATTGTTAGTTAATAACTAACTAATGGGATATATTAGCGCTTATATAGCACTTTTCTGGGTACTCAAAGCGCTTTACTTAGAATGGGGAAATCTCCTCAACCACCACCAATGTGCAGCATCCACCCGGATGATGCGACGGCAGCCATATTGCGCCAGAACGCCCACCACACACCAGCTTACTGGTGGAGAGGAGACAATGATGAAGCCAATCAGTATATGGGGATGATTAGGAGGGCATGATGTACAGAGGCCAATGGGCAAATTTGGCTAGGATATGCCGGGGTTACACCCCTACTCTTTCAAAGGACATCCTGGGATTTTTAATGACCACAGAGAGTTAGGACCTCGATTTAACGTCTCATCCGAAGGATGGTGCTCTTTTGACAGTATAGTGTCCCTGTCACTATACTGGGGTGTTATAGTGGAGCGGCTAAGTGCTTATGTTTGGCGGAATTGTTCAGTTTATGATACAAGCGTGAAAATTGGCATGAGCAGTCTCCATGGGTCACTTGACAAAAAAATTGTCCGAGCCACTTGAAATTTCAAGATGGCGGCCATTTTTCAAGATGGCCGACACCTTAGTGGAGCAGTTAAGTGATATAGTGGTTTATTTGGTGATACAAGCATGAAAATTGGCATGAGCAGTCTCTAGACAATAAGCCACCCACAGCTACTTGAAATTTCAAGATGGCGTCCATTTCTCAAGATGGCCTCCACCTAAGTGGAGCAATTAGACTTAAAGGGTTAGTTCACCCAAAAATGAAAATTAAGTCATGAATTACTCACCCCCATGCTGTACCAACCCCGTAAGGCCTTCGTTCGTCTTCGGAACACAAATGAAAATATTTATGATTAAATCTGAGAGGTTCATGACTGCTACATAGGCTCCCTAAGGGAATGAATCCTGACGGCCCAGAGAGTCATTAAAGAAAAAAACGAGACTTCAAGAGATTTCCACGACGCGCACGCGCGAGAACTTAACTGAAGTAGTTGAAGGAGATCGCAATTCTCGCGCATGCGTCGTGGAAATCTCTTGAAGTCTCGTTTCAGGCCTACAAGGAAGAAAAGGAATAGTCGAATAAAGTCGTTATTTTTGTTTGTTTTTTCGCACAAAAAGTATTCTCGTCGCTTGATAAACTTATAGTTGAGCCACTGTTGCGACATGGAATATTTAAACATTTTCTTTAATGACTCTCTGGGCCGTCAGGATTCATTCCCTTAGGGAGCCTATGTAGCAGTCATGAACCTCTCAGATTTAATCATAAATATCTTCATTTGTGTTCCGAAGACGAACGAAGGCCTTACGGGGTTGGTACAGCATGGGGGTGAGTAATGAATGACTTAATTTTCATTTTTGGGTGAACTAACCCTTTAAGAAATCATTTAGTTGGTGATACAAGCATGAAAATTGCCATGAGCTGTCTCAAAGGGTCATTTGACAAGAAACTGCCCACAGCTACTTGAAATTTCAAGATGGCGGCCTTTTTTTTCAAGATTACCACCACCTAAATGGAGCAGTTAAGCGATATAATTGTTTAGTTAGTGACAAGCATGCAAATTGGCATGAGCGGTCTTTAAGGGTTGCTTGACAAGAAAACACTCTCAGCCACTTGAAATTTCTATTTTCAAGATGGTCGACCCCTGGATCCTCAAATCAATTTTCCGATAGAAGTGGGGTTTTTTTTGTCATTAAGGACGATTTGGTGTCATTTTATTTGATATGTTTTAGATTATTCTAAAGAACAACTTTTAACTCATCAAAATACAGTTGTGTTGATTTGTTGATTATAGATAGATTAGACAAGAGTGAATATCTGCACTACCAGGGCACACTGGTGATATATCACAGCGTCAATGTGTTTTCTATGCCATCACCTTCATCTAGTCGGGTTGGACTAGTAGGTAAGATAGAAGTAAGATAGCCAGAGCATTGATCTTATGAAATAATGGAACATTTCTTGCAATGGTATCATAACCAGTACGATCGTGCTCTCTGTTGAATAAACTCGGATGAATGAGTTTTTCCTTGGTGTCCTGCTGACAAATGAAACCTCTGTCCCTGTTAGTTTTCTTAACTGTAATGATGGCTTCTGCCATGTCTGCAGCAAATGTATAGGCAGAGGCAGAGGGTTTATCCTTTTACCACCTTTTACCAAGCACTTTGATGTAAGGGATACAACTAAGTTCATGCCTTAACCCTACACTTAGTCCGATCGTTCATCCAATGCCATTTATATCCCGTGCGATCTCTACACCATTCGGTTAAAGGGGTCATGACATGGTTTTTTGTTTTGTTTTATTGTGTTCCCTTAGGTGCAATTATAGTATTACCATAGTTTTTGGAAAAAAACTAAAAAAAAATTAGTGATTTATGTCCTTTTCCCACCCTATTTCTCATCCTCTGATTCAAACAGTCTGTTTTGGAGTTGTTTCCCCTTTAAGAGTTCAGTTGTAACGCCCACTGTTATGATTGGCTAACGTCAGTGCTTATGCACGAATTATTATCGCCCCCTAGTCAGAACGGATTAGTAGTGGGAAGTTCGGATCATTTTACTGACTCGGATCTTTGAGTCTCGTTCAGCAAAATGAACGAATCTTTTTTCGAGTCATTTCGTTCATTTCAGCATAATATAATTAAAATGGCATGTTATATCCCAACACATCTAGTACTTATGAAAATGTTGATTAAATTTGTAAAAAATAATAAAAATAAACTATAGGGTAATGCAGCCAAAGCCAAATTATAATAAACCGAAATTTGTATTAATTGATTAGTTGTTGGGTCTTAAGTTCAGGCTATTGCAGTCTGATTCTGTTAGTTCACCTCACCTCCTGATCCGAGACGTTCTTTCCTTTGCAACTTTATATTTATCAGGTTTGTTCTCCTCCTTTCGTGTCTCGAGACGTTGTCGACTCGTCAGTGTCTGACTCTGATCTGTGCTGTCTGCTGGGCCGTGCCGTGTGTGATACAGCAGGGCCGGAAAGAGTAATGATTAGTTCATCTTTCGAGTTCGGGTTCGGCCGGGTCCGAGTCTCTCGTTCTTCCTGTCAGTCCCATAGAGACTATGCTGTCAGTACCGGAAAGAGAAATGATTAGTTCATTTTCTTCGAGTCTTCGGGTTTGAGTCTTTCGTTCTTTTGTCACGTGACGGCTAGTATTTCGCATCAAATACAACATTAGATTCGTATTATTGACTGCGTCTGAATTGTATATTGTTTTATATTTAGGAATTAAAATACAAAATATGTGAAATAAACATTATCTGAAAAATAAAAGTTCCATCTTATTATTGTCCCAGTTCGTCTCTTTTCTAAATGTTTCTTGTGCATCTGTGGTGTGTTTTATTATATATTATACATTAATTAACTACTATTATATTATACATTAACTATGTGCTTGTTTGTAAAAAGGTTGTGAATTAGTGACAAGTCACGAGACAAAAGAACGAAGGACTCAAACCCGAAGACTCAGAAAATGAACTAATCATTACTCTTTCCGGTACAGACAGCATAGTCTCTATGGGACTGACAGGAAAAACGAAAGACTCGGACCCGGCCGAACCCGAACTCGAGACTCGAAATATGAACTACCGGTAATCATTTCTCTTTCCGGTACTGACAGCATAGCCTCAATGGGACTGACAGGAAGAACGAAAGACTCGGACCCGGCCGAACTAGAGACTCGAAATATGAACTAATCATTTCTCTTTCCGGTACTGACAGCATGGGACTGACAGGAAGAACGAAAGACTCGGACCTGTCCCGAACCCGAAGACTCGAGAGAGATGAACTAATCATTTCCAGTACAGATTCAGATTCAGAAACCATATGTTGCGCAATGCGCATGCGCGGTCAACACAAAATGAACGAATCACTCTCTGAGACAACTCGGTAGTCCCGAGTCATATTAAAGATTCGTTCAAAATGAACGAATCGTTCATGAACGACACATCACTAGTACGGATTCCGTGGAACTCTTTATAGTAGCGGGTGCTGCCGATTGGTGCGAGCGAGGCGATGCCTCTTGAAATTATACAACCCTATATGTTTGAGCCAGAATCAGATGAGGAATCAGAAGAAAATGAACCATCACGACAACTAAGAATGGATCAGTCCGTGTCCACATGTAAAGTGTGAAACTATTTTGAATTAATGTAATTTGTAACCCGAGGGCCGAGACTAGAGATACACCGATTGATCGGCTGGTGACCGGAATCGGCCGGTTTTCACGTGATCGGCCATGATCGGCGACCGGCCGGTCAGTCTGACATAATCCGATTTTATGCCGGTCAAATGCACTCGGGCGCCGCATGATTAACATCGCGCAACATCAGCATCACACGTGCACACGGAACGCGCACATGTAGGAAACCTCGTGAATTACTGCCGTTTCACACCACAAGGTGCAGCGCGTTTTTTTTTTTTGTTCGGCGTGCATGTTAATCAATGAGTGCCAGTGGCGGAGCCAGAGGGGGGTCCGGGGTGGCACTGGACACCCCTGACATGCGATTGGCCACCCCGGGTGCCACCCCAAAATTGTATTTGCTACTGGCAGTTGCTGATGCTGATTTAAAAAAAAAAAAAAAAAACGTTCGCCGGCAGCAAGGGGCGCGCAGTTTTCAAACGGACGAGCAGAGGACGAGAGATGGTTGCAAGATACCGAACTTCACCGAATAGGAAAACATCATATTTGAAGTAAGCTTTTAAGGTTTAGCATCAGGGTGGTTTGCTCCCAATAGCCTTAGGCCGCCTAATACACGTATATACAGTACCTTGCCGTGTGTAGTAGCCTACGTTACACAAACTAGCTAATGTAAGGATAGGAGATCAAAACGCAGGAAAAGAAGGGCAGAAACAAGCGATATCATAATGCGATCACTATAGGTCTATGAAGCTTTATGGGTGTAGGTTGTTGATGGACTCGATCTACTGTGTTTTGATCATCATTATGAATCTTATCTAGATGTAGTCTTTGATAAAAGGGTGGTTGACGTGACGCTCCATTTTTGTGTCCATAGTGACAAATATAAATAAAAATGTATAATATTTCATTAAAATATCTGTTTTTATATACAGTTTAATCTTCCAGAACTAATACATCTGTAATTAATGAGCATTATAACTCAAATATGTAAATATTTTGTTTTAAACATGACATTTGTCCACTGGCGTGACTGTCCGGGGTAGCGTTCCTTATCTTAAAACTACTTTAATTAAATAAAAAATAAGTCTAAATACATTACACTACTTGAATAGATATTATAGAAGTGTTTACTTAATGAAACTAAAGGTTATAAGTCTTAAAATCCCCATTTAGAATAATTATGACAGATTACATTTTGTCCGCAAAACTGGTGTCCACCTGCTGTGACGCCATTCTGTAGATATAAAACGGGCATTAAGTTGGGCACCCTATTACTGAGAGGGGCCATTCTTCATTCAAGAAGTACAGTAGACCTCACTGGAGCACATGGACTGCACACAAGGTGAATTGTGTCTCAAATATTTTGATAATATAGCTATTTCTGTGCACAGCTGGAAATGGGATCCATTATGCAGTCCTTTGGTGTGACGTAATTTAAGTATTGATCTGGAAATTTTCATCAATTTATATTGATTGACTATTGAAAATAATGTAAACCTTAACACTGTTAGTCAGGATTGAAGACTGTCTCTCATATAGCTAGGCCGCAACCTGGCCTTGATCTTGAAAACGTCCACTGGTGTGACAGCACTGTCCCATAGTGTGACATGAAATCAGCGTCACACTGGTGGAAATGGCTGTCACACCAGTGGATGTAGGCTCTATTGGGGGGGCTCATTCTTCATTTGTGGTGGCAAGTGGTGTCCCTCTACTTTACAACAGTTTAAATACCAATCAATTCTCAATTCCAATCAATTTCTGCAGCAACACTGCGATTTCCCCTTGGGGATTGATAACGTTTTTCTTTTCTATTCTATTTAATTCTAAAATGTTTGCGTTTTTGTATTCTGTAGGATAAACACAATTTGTGCACTATTAACAGATACATTTTAGTTTTAAAATACATATTTAATTGAGTTTGAGAGATTGCATTTGTAACAAAATATGCACACCATACCTCAGAGAGATATCATGGAATGTAATTACAACTATATAACATTTTTAACCAAAAAAATGTGGTTATATTGTGAATATAGACTTTCTTTAACATGTACAATTTTAATAAATTGTTTAAAAAAAACTTATTTTGTAAAATCTAAGAAAAAAGTAGTGTTCCTCAAATTCATGTCTGTGATGTTACATCAATGGACGAAGAAAAGGGGGAAATCTGTTTGGACTACTTCTCCACAGACAATATACCAGTAATGTTGTATTTTTAATAAAACACATAGGACACCAGTAATCATATAATTGTATCTCTCTTGTCAGGTATGGCCAGATTAACTGCTGCTGAAAAGCAGCGTCTTTAGTTTATAGACCGCGCAGAGATGCAGACCCAGTTCGAAAAGCAGAGTTCCTTCAAAAGAAATAGCAGACCCATTTAAAAAACATTCAGTGCAAAACCAGACTAAGAGTAGGAGATCTCCCAGAGAGGGGAAAGAGAGCAGGAAGGTAGAACTGGAGAATATAGAAGGCAGAATACAGGGCAAGAAGCAGAGAGAGATTTATTCACTATTTTTTTATTTTATTTTATGTTTTGTACTAAATAAGTTTGTGGATACATTATTTATTCAGTGTAGATGTTCTGAATTTTTTGTTGTTGAATGTTTTGTGTAAAAATAGGTCTGTGGATACATGTTTTATTCACTAATGATTTTCAGATTTTTTTTATTTATTGAAAACAAATTCAAACATTGTGATTGCAACACAATCCATTGTGCAGACAATTTTTGAGAAAGTGAGAAACAGGTTGCAGGTTGTTTTAATTATATTTGTTAATGTAGTTTTTGTCTAAATGTTCTTTTATCAGAGCAATTACTTCTTGTAATCCTACTCATGATGAATTTCATTATTTTGCTCAAACTTTTAATCGTTAAAACCTTTTATGCAATATTACATCTGTGGTGTTACTTCAAAACGTATCCGACATTTCTTTCCTTCAGAGCCATTTAATCTTATAATTTAATGTTTTTAGACTGTAAAGTGGTTTTAATATTTTAGAATAAAGACTATAAAGGTTGCACAGACCATTTTTCCTGCCGCTTTATGTAAAGACATTTCTTAAAAAAAAGAAACAATTATTGTTGTCCAATGGTGTGACGGAATGTCCTGTGGTGTGACAAACTGAATTATAAGTGGAAAAGGCATTTTAATGCACAAATTAATGTAAAAAGTGTTGAATAGTATAATAATGATATCAGCACTATGCACATATAAGGATGAAATGAAGCTTCATTAGGTTTTATACTAATTATAATGAATATAATCCAGAAGTTTGGGCAAAGTCCCTATGTGTACATCTTATAGTAGGATAATAACATGATTGTGAATTTTTATTGGTTACTTTTGATGTGGGAATATAGTTAGGACAAATTGATAATTATTGTGCATATTTGTCTTATCTGTCACACAATCTCTGAATTAAATATTAACATTAAAAATGTTGTCACACCGGTGGACAATATGTGGGACTACCACACAAAAAAATTTAATAAAATGCTAAATAAATAAGGAATTCGAACGGGACACATTCAGTTTTGCGTTTTTCACATATTAAGCAAAATAATTATGTCATTTGACATACATTTTAAGAATATATATTTTTTTACACTTTGGATTTGAGTTCACGTCAACCACCCAAAAATGCGATTTTCTCAGCATTTTGCTCATGTTGCTTTTTATGAAACTTGCCAACATTCAAGTGTTGATTAAAAAAAAAGACGCACGAAGCTAGAATAACATTATTTTTTTGTTTTTGTTTTAAAAGCACAGGGTTTGTTCTTTCTTTTGGTATGTTCAGATATTCATACAACAAAATATTCAAGGGTGCCATGAAATTGTGAAAATGACCAAAACCAATTTTTTTTTATACTGGCGAGAAAGAGTTAAATGTTGGGAGAGATATCAGAGTTATTTTAAAATAAGCACAAACATAGTCCAGTCATTTTATGAAAAAAAGGTTGAACAAATTGCAACAGAAGCAAACTCAACAAAATAATTTTGTATCCTCATTATGTCCTGAGTAAGGAAACAAAGTCCCTAAGAATCCCATTTGGGGAAAGTTTCGAAATCTGTTTCTGGGGATTCACTTTTTATTTTACTTACCTTTTGTCTTCTGCATTCTCCTTACCCTTGTCTCCTGTTCTTCCCTTAGACTCGTCCCCCAGAAACAGTCGCACAGACCCAGCCCCAAACCCCATCTCTTAATAATTAAAAAAGGCTGGTTTCTAAAGTATTTCTTCCTGCCTCTATGTATTAATGCTCATGGGTAGCCTAAACGGGTTCCATTCAGACTTTAACATTAAGTATTTTACTGTTATGTGTCAACAAGATTCGACAAGACATTTTCACCTGGCTAGACTCAATGTTTAGATCTGTTGTGGTATTTATGCAAATTAGCACATACGTAATTAGATTATGCACCGTTTGTCCATCTTAACAAACAATTTAAAAAAACTTGGAATACATTTTTTGTTTGTCTTGATGCAAGTAATCAACTCAGTAATTTTCATGGTGATATCTAAAGGTTAAACTTTTTACCCTATTCTCGTAAGAAAAAGAATGAATAGGCGTATGAATAGGCTATATTTGTTTTTTTCCTAAACTTTCCCTAATGGGATTCTTTGGGACTTTTTTTTTCCTTACTCAGGACATATTGAGGATACAAAATCAGTTGAGTTTGCAATTTATTCAAGGTTGACCCCCATTTTGGCTTAAAATGACTGGACTAACAGGCAGATCAGGTACAAACAGACCCCCCAGCCCTTGCATCACCACTGGCTAGTCAGAGTCAGTGTGGTCCGAGTTCAGAACCAGCAACAGGTCAGAGCATCTACCAGACACAGGCAGTCAATCACATACCCAATTCAGGAATTTAAGTTGAGATGATTTTGCCAGATTAAAAGGATAGTTCACCCAAAAATGAACACAAAAATGATTTTTTTTTTATAAATTAAATAATTAGAATTATTATAAATTATTATAAAGAAAGAATTTTGTATTTAATCTTCCCAGGATAAGATTTTATATTGATGGGCAATACATTTTTTTTACTTTTTCAAGGACATGTCTGCTTGATGCCTGCTGTATCTAATAAAAGATAAAAATAAAAAATGTAAAAAAATTTTTTTGTAAATGTACGTTTTTTTGTAAATAAATGCAGCAGTTCATAACAGACACATGCAGTATCTTATCTACTTGGTGCTTCAGCTTTGTTTTCTGCAAATATTTTGGATGTTCAACACTTATAGACACAAACAGAGTGACCCAATTCCTTCCACAAGCTTTTCCACTGTGTGTGTGTACTGTGTACCCCCGAAAGTAGCAGTGGCCACCCCCTGGCCACCCCATGTATAAAACTCTAGTTCCGCCACTGATGAGTGCATTCACACCGCGAGCCGGAGCAGCGCGTGAGCGTCGAGCAGGAGCGTCGCGGGAGCAACAGTGAAGCGCGGGTTTCGGCGCCGAATCTATTTTTGCTGCGCTCAATTTAAGCGAAAGCACACTTTTGAAAGCACACTTTTTGACAAAATAAGTATGATTTCATCCAAAAAGTGCCCAAAATGCAAAGAATTTGCATGTCTGGTGTGTTTTAACAAGAACTGAAGTAGGCTAGGCTATGTCAGAAAGAAAATGAAGACTCAAAAATATTTATAGAAAATTTACCCATTTAAACTTGTTTTTATTATTATTTAATTGTTTCCCTGCACATGCTCCGCTTGTCCTGTTTAGCTTGGCTGGACATGTGTCAGATGAGAGAAGAACTGCTTGAGAAATATAACTTGCCATTGATATACAACAAGTGATTGCAATAGGCCTGTGTGTGTGTGTGTGAGAGAGAGAGATAAATATCTTTATACTGCAAGGCTATATTTATTGAATTTTTATTTGTTATTTATATATTATTTTATTGCCATTACCTGTTTTCATACAGAAGTTTAGTTTGCTAAATATATCATTTTTTTTTTTATTGGATATTGGATGTGAAAAGAAAATGGTTCTTCCATAACACTGCACTTTAGATGTGTGAGAATTTTTCACAATAGGAGTCATTTATATAGTTCTATTTTATAGCGATTATCTGTTCAAAAAATGTTCTATGCAAAATGTTCTATTAAAGAGAAGATAGAAAATAAATATTTGTGTGTGCTGTAAAGTGGTTTGAAAAAATAAAATCGGAATCGGCTAAAATCGGTATCGGCAGGTCAAACTCAAGGAAAAATCGGAATCGGGATCGGCCTAGAAAATTGTAATCGGTGCATCTCTAGCCGAGACACTTGAAAATGGGTTATTGTTGCGCAATTATCCTATAATTTGCTAACACATTTAACTAATTTCAATGAAATTATAGCTTGTACCACGGACAAAATGCATGCACAGGCCATATTTGAAGATGCAGCATTGATATGGCAAAAATGTTAATTGCTCCACACAATGCTCCGCTACATGAAACTTCGGTCTTCCGGTCTTTTACCATCGTGTCAATTCTCAATTGATTTTGATTCAGATGCTTTTGATTCATATTCACAGTTTGAAGGCGCGCGCGCGCGGCCGGGGCTCTCTGTTCGTTCTTTTAGTAACATGCGCCCTGCCACACTCATCTACATCACTCACCTATCAAATAAGGCTTTTGGCTGCATATGCTGCAAATATACTGCATCCAACTGCTTTCCCTGACGTCTGGATCGTTCGGCAGCATATTCAAACTCATATGCAAAGGATTGGTAGGCTACGTCACTTCGTACCGTGACTTCACTTCATACCATGGATCCACAACGAGCTGTATTTAGAGCTTGATTAAATAAATGCTTCGTTTATAATGGGGAAGATTATAAAGACAGCATTTGCGATACTAACTTTACAATTAGCTGACATTGAACCCCACTCTGAGTTTAACAGCAGTGATATATCACCAGTGTGCCCTGGTAGTGCAGATATTCACTCTTGTCTAATCTATCTATAATCAACAAATCAACACAACTGTATTTATATGTTTTAGATTATTCTAAAGAACAACTTTTAACGCATCAAGAGCAACCCTATAGCAACCCTTAGAGACAGCTCATACCAATGTGCATGCTTATGTCACTAACTAAACAATTATATCGCTTAACTGCTCCATTTAGGTGGTGGTAATTTTGAAAAAAAAAGAAATTTTTAGAGTTGAAATTGAAATTTCAAGTAGCTGTGGGCAGTTTCTTGTCAAATGACCTTTGAGACAGCTCATGGCAATTTTCATGCTTGTATCACCAACTAAATGATTTCTTAAGTCTAATTGCTCCACTTAAGTGGTGGTCATCTTTAAAAATGGCCGCCATCTTGAAATTTCAAGTAGCTGTGGGTAGCTTATTGTCTAGTGACCATCAGAGACTGCTCATGCCAATTTTCATGCTTGTATCACCAAATAAACCACTATATCACTTAACTGCTCCACTAAGGTGTCGGCCATCTTGAAAGATGGCCGCCATCTTGAAATTTAAAGTGGCTCGGACAATTTTCTTGTCAAGTGACCCATGGAGACATCATGCCAATTTTCATGCTTGTATCATAAACTGAACGATTATATCACTTAGCCGCTCCACTATTAGGACCCACACAGACCACAGGGTGAGCACCCCCTGCTGGCCTCACTAACACCTCTTCCAGCAGCAACCTAGTTTTCCCAGGAGGTCTCCCATCCAGGTACTAACCAGGCTAAGCCCTGCTTAGCTTTAGTCGGCAACCAGTCTTGGGCTACAGGGTGATATGGCTGCTGACTCTGACTTAATGAGCTTATTGTAAAGTGTTACCCAAGTTTCTTGCGTGAAGTAATCATTCTGTCTTCAATGAAAGCAAAATGCTGCCACTATGTGGCAGCCGACAAGTACATACTTAATGTTTAACATGCAGATGTAACGAGGTTTTTTTTTTTAGAACAAAAACTAATTAAAATTAGATTTGTTGCTTCATTGCGTCAGACTTGGTTTGGACACTGGTAATTTCTGTCTTGATCTTTCCAGGTGATGAGCCTGCAGACAGAACTGTCCTCCTGTAAAGAGGTGCTGAGTCATTACTTCCAGCAGATGGAGGAGGTGAAGAAACATCAGGAGAAACAGCTGGAGCTGAAGAACAGTGAGGTCAGTCCTTGGAGCTGGGCACTTCCTCTTCCTGTCCTCCTGGGGAACCTTATTTGAATGACATTACGTGACACTTGTTAGTTAATGTATGACTTAATGATGTATGTTTATCAGCTGTCACAGCTGCAGGAAGAGCTAAGGAGGAAATGTGTGGCTTATCAGAGCTCCAGTGAGGAGAACCTGCAGCTGCAGCACTCCATGCAGAACCAGCACACCATGCTGCAGGAGAGCACGTCACGCATCGCACAGCTGGAGGAGAGCCAGAGTCAGCTGCAGAGCCAGGTACACACACCAGGGTTCCCATGGCCGTGGGAAACCCAGAAATATCTGGGAAGTTTTGATGTGGTTCGAGTGCAGTTTTTTTCCGATGCTTTGATGTAGATCTGATTGAAACAAGAAGTCTGGGTAGGACATGTATAAGAGCTTGTCGCTTTTATATAGCGCATAGCATTTTGTTTATATCACAACCCAGTGAAGAATTTGACAGCTTGTCAAGTCAGTACAATCTCAGTAGTAAATAATTGTAATATATATACATTTCAAAACTATATTTTATATATATAATATTTAAATATATAATATTTATGATACTCTCCTGTGAAATATTTAATCAACTACAAATTGCTCTTTGGGAGAGTCTAATTTGTGTGCAAATTGTTCTTTTGAGTCAAATGTTTTCAGTTCTTAATGAACTAGTTCACAGTTTGGTCTGTATGATAAATTAATAAGTTGGTCTAAACAAGAATGATTTTTACATTTATATCCTGTAATCACAAACCACTGTAAAAGTCATTGAAATTAATTGATTATGCAAACATACACACTTATCTTGAGAAAGTTTTGCCATAGAATTCAATTGCTTTCCAATATAGCTGTTTACTTAGAACTGACTAACCCTAATGCATCACATATCAGGCTTTACCAGTTTAGATTAATTTTTGCTTTCGAATTAGGCTTTTTATGAATTTGGGCAGTAAATAATACATTTTATCATTAATTATTATTCAATTATTTAATGTTTTATGTTTTAATTTTGTAACAGTACGTGTGACTATCCATACGTCTGGGTTTTCATTTTGCATAGGAAATAAATAGAGAGTGAGCTATTTGATATTACACACAACAAACCTTCAGATTTAGGTCACATTGATAGGCTTCACATTTAGGTCAGACATCGCATATAGCCTGACTAGCAGATATTGTTTACTGTGAGAAACATGAAACTATACCATCACTTCTGATTGGAGTAACCGATCACACACCACATCAAACATAATATTCACTTCTGTCTGATCATTTTTGCATATTTAGTATTCATTGTCCTGATCATTAAATGTTGTCCTTATTAATGTCTGATCAATGAAT
Source organism: Tiaroga cobitis (assembly GCA_030578255.1). Taxonomy (NCBI): domain Eukaryota; kingdom Metazoa; phylum Chordata; class Actinopteri; order Cypriniformes; family Leuciscidae; genus Tiaroga; species Tiaroga cobitis. The sequence continues at coordinate 24,871,090 of CM060592.1, forward strand.
AATGGAGTCATTCATGTGTGTGAAGATATGTATAGCTGTGCCTCAGGGTTGTTCTTCTCCAGTACAAAACAAGCTTCTTTTCCATTAGAAAACTGTTTGAACTGAACCCTCAAACGAGTAATTGAAGTTTAAAGTCAAAGTTGGCTTCATTTACATTTTTTAAAACACGTTTTTGGTCTCATTTAAACTATTCATTGAACATTTATACAAAAAAAAAATATAGCTCAAAATATAACTTTTTCTCATTCACAGACCATAGGTCTGTATAATGTTAAACAATATGTTATATATATATCTATCTATATTACATTAAAATATGAAATATATATATATAGTCGTAACAGGGTGAAAGTCACTTCTGGATTCGCTTTGCAGCCCTATATCTGCTATAACCACGCTATGCAAGTTTGCCAGACCGGGTCGCGTTTCTGTAGTTCTAATGAGACATAAGAAAACTCCATATTTGACTTGCTTTACGTCAAGCGTTACAATAGTCATTATTTAGTTTTTCTTTGTTTCTGATGACGCAATACATCATACTTTCATGCCATCATGCAACATACTCTACCTTGTCTGTGGACATCGTTCATTCCAAAGTCGGTGCTGGATAAACAGCGAGCGTGCGTGCGACAGTAGGATACGCGGTAAGTTCAATTGTTTATGACAGCGTTAATGGACAATTCCGCTTCCAACCTGTTGGGCGACCGAAGAGGGAAAGTTCTTTAGAGTTGCTTTACCTTCATTTGGTATGGCTTCTTTCTGGTATTTAGACATTAGAAAAGATATGCAAATGGTCTTTGGTTCCTTTTATAATGTTTCTTCTAAAGGTTTAAAATCACTTTAAGGTCTCAACTTTAAATTACAAGATTAAATGGCTCTGAAAGAAAGAAATTTCAGATGCATTTTGACCACAGATGTAATATAACACAATAGACTTACAACAAGATCCAGAACTCTATGTTGTCTATAAAGGAACGTCCTTAAGAAAATTCTATGATTTTTTTTATAAAAATGGAACATTTCTGGTTTTATATTGTCTGTGGAGTTGTAGTGTTGCTATGAAAGACTGTAACACCACAGACAAATTGCAAAAACATGTTAGACAATAATCTCATGACCTTTCTGCCTGAAAGACTCATCTCATCTGTGCAGATAGTGGGATAACATCTACTGATCGCCCACAGGTGTCCCAGCTGGAACAAGATTTGGAGAAGGAGCGCACTGCCTTGTCTCAGGCTCTGAGGAGAAGGGAGAGAGAAGTGGAGGAGGCCACCCAGGAGGTGCAGAAGAAGGACAGACAGGCTGCTGAGCTCTCCGGCTCCATAACGTGAGATCACTTGCCAATTCAGTTCCTTCATTTACCTGATTTAGGCAGCTGTCATGTCATGGGCAGCTGACTCCCAAAGATTTTCATATTCTTAAAATTTCTGTGTGCTGGTTTATTCACAGCAGTCCTGATTGGTTTCCAGTGGTATTTTTACCTTTTATACATGCAGTTTATTTCTAACTTTTTTCGATGTTTGCATTAACCTTTGTCAAATTCTTAAATGTATTCAAGAAATTTAGTTAGAATAATGAGACACTGTAGGCTGTTTCCAATAAAATGAAATCCATTTTTGCACTGCAGAAGCGGCACATAAGCTTCATCTGACTTGCCATTTAGATATATTTACACAGACTGTTTAATACTCAGAGGTGGCATGAATGCATTTACACTGCAATTACAATGGCATAAATAATGCTATGAGGTTAAAAAGAATATTGAAAAAATAAAAAATGAAATGATATAGATATATTTCTAAAATGTAATGAAAATCCTAATATTGATTTAATAATGCAAATCACTGTTTTAATGAATGAGGCAATGAATAATTTCAGTAACAAAACATCACTGGGTGTTTTAACAGAGACGCGCAATGATTCGGCTTTTTGGTGAAATAGAGCAAAAACAGACAAAATTGTGTCAAAAAGGTCTGTGATTTTGATAGTTGGACAGCCAAATGTTATAAATGTACGAGTTGATCTTTGATTGACCATTCAGCGGAAAGGGCGTTTAATGCCCGCCCCCATATGGGGAAATCACATATTCAAGCCGTTTATCCATTTTCTTAGCCTGACTACGTCAGACTTCCTACTTCCGCTAATTTCATTTCGCTACGAAGCAAAGTGAAGTAGCAGAGTCTGGTATTACCAGGCTACCATTTTCTACCCCTGAACCTAAAAATATAAAATCAATCGTTGTTTTTTTTTTGTTTGTTTTGTTTTTTAATAATAAATGCACCATTTTCTAATTTTTCTACTTTCAATATTAAATCGAAAAATGAATGAACAGACCCAAAAATGTAAGTCACTTAATATTCATTTGTTGCTTTTCCACAGTTGAACAAACTAACAAGATCACATTTGTAATCATGCTGATATTAGGGACAAAATGCATTCTTGCTTATGTGATATTGCGCAACTATATCATATATAAAAGACACTCTCATACAAAGGCATTTTTTGGTCTCAAGATCTTGAATTTTGTTGGCATTTAAACTGTATTCTAATAGGCTACCTCAAGCAGTGATGGAGTGTGACATAGCATTTGTCAGCTGCGCACATCCATTAAATAATTACAAAATAACTATTCATTGATTAATTGTTCAGCTCTATGTTTATGTCCTGTAAAAATTGATGATGCAACAATAATATCCTGATGTGCATCAGAGTCAAATCTAATTCAAATGGTAAAACATACCAGTAGTCTTCTAGTAGACAGAGTGATGAAATCCTGTGCAGGCATGTCATCTGATAATACATCCAGAGACATTCTGAATAGGATATTGCTTTTTCTAGGCACAACAAAAGTAGCACATGTGTCTTGTCCCGAGGGTGTCCCTTGAGATGATCTTATGACTGCTCTATGGCTTTAGAGCCTTTGTGTCCGTAGTAGACACTCCTGCTGCACTCCTCCTGTATATATACTGCTAACCGTGAACTATCTTCACTGAGGAAGAAAGCCCTTCACGTATTGGCTGATCACATAAGACCACTAAACTAGACCACTAGGATTTGTATTGCTTGATTTTATGTCCTTTCTAAGGTCAGTTGTGTCCTGACAGCATTTGGACAATGGTAAAAGCACTGAGGAAAAGATTGTAATGTTAAGCTGTGTTTGTTTTTCAGGCAGCTGAGTTCAGAGATGAGCAAGTGTCGAGTGGAGCTGTCAGACATGGAGCTGGAGCTGTTGCGTCTGAGGAGAGACAGCAACACGAAAGAGTCTCAGCTCAATCAGATGGAGGAGACACTCAAGGAGACCAGAGGCTTGCTGGATAAGAAGAGCGAAATGGGTATGCAGCTTCAGTGACCAACAACAAATAATGGGCATAAACTTTTATGCTTGAGTTTATCTGCGCCTTTGGAAAAGTTATTGGTCTCTTTTGTACGTTCCACATGTCAACAGACCTTCAACGGACACTGGGGTTTTGCAGACCTCACTTTGAGAAATGCTCACCCAAAGTTTGCTGTTTGAACCCCACAAAGGGGCATCCTTAATTGTATTGTATTGTATTGTATTGTATTGTATTGTATTCTATTCTATTCTATTGTATTCTATTCTATTCTATTCTATTCTATTCTATTCTATTCTATTCTATTCTATTCTATTCTATTTTATTCTATTCTATTCTATTCTATTCTATACGACTCTGAGGAAGATGACTGGAATAATAGTTGAATAATAGTCTTATGTTTTCTTGCCTATGTGTCCCAGTTATGGACCTTGAAGAGAAGCTCCACCGCAGTGAGACGGACAGGAGGAACTCGCTGCAGCGGGCGCAGTTGATGGAAGGACAGTTGCAGGAGGTGCGTGGAGAGCTGACAGACACCCTGGACCACCTGCAGGAGCTGAGAGACGTGCTACAGCGGACGCAGCTGACGTCAGACCAGCGGCAAGCAGCCATTGATAAACTGGCTGCTGAGCTCAGGTGAGCTGCTCCACCTCTTCGCTCTGACTGCTGGGAAATCACAGCAGTCTGTCCATCACTGGATACTGAGCACCTCTGAGGTTTCTTACAGCCTTAATAATAAAAAGAGTAAGTTGTGTGCACATCCCACCTTCTGGCAGGTGCAGGACAGAAAGAACTAATATAGTGAAAGAAAATGTAATGTCCGCAACACTGCTTTATGCTCCCATATTTAATAATTCTTACAGCCTTACTCATGTTTGGCTGAGGACAACCTAAATTGAGCACTTTCTGTTGTTGCTCGAATGCCTCTGAAATAGATTATTATGGATCTCTAAAGGCCTCAAAACACAAGTTTTTTTTAATAACCTTCATACCACTTTGTACATACCATATGGGATGCACAAAAGGACAAATATGTCCTTGTAATTACCTGCTGCTGGTTACATCCGGTTTTGGTGGCTTTTTCATTCTTCTTGATGGACATTCATTTTTAATCTGTCTCAGTAGAGACGTATAAAGTCATTCCTTTTATTTCCTAAACCCAATTTCCAACACTTCATAAATGTTTATATGTAAAAATCTAGTACATGCACTTTGAATACAAAAATTCAAAACACATTATGGTGCTCTGATATATTATTTGTCTAATTCTATTATTTTAATTGTAAATATGAGCATTGTTATAATTTACATTTCATTTGTTTTTGTTTTTACTAATCAGTGTTATTTATGTATTATAATGTGATAAACATAATTTATTGGTTTAGATTTAACTAGGTTCTCTAGCTTTACTTTAATCTTTGTAAAAAAAGTGTTGTAAATGATGTTTTATATACTACCATTCAAAAGTTTGAGAATCCTGAAAAACTTTTATCACTATTTCCACAAAAATATTAAACAGCTCAACTGCTTTCAAAATTGATAATAATCAGAAATATTTCTAGAGCAGCAAATCATCATATTGGAATGATTTCTGAAGGATCATGTGACACTGAAGACTGGAGTGATGATGCTGAAAATTCAGCTTTGTCATTACAGGATTAAATTATATTTTAAAATATATTGAAATGGAAAACCTATATAGAAGATATAGAAAAATATTTTACAATATTTCTGTTTTTACTGTATTTTGATCAAATAAATGCAGCCTTGGTGAGCAGAAGACCCCATACTTACTGACCCCATACTTTTGAACGGTAGTGTACGTGACACATGTATGTAACATGGTTTTGCTCTTTTCTTTTTTGCTCATGACTGCATATGTCTGTAATAACCAGAGGAAGAAAACTCAAACACTTGTTCCGTTATTCAGAACGACATCAGTTTTAGAATGATCACTGATAAGGTTTTCATCTATTCATGATTATAACAAACACACACACACACACACACATTCACAACTCGACCCCACCCCCAAAATGTTCAGTCAAGCCATAGAAGGAAAAACAGTAGTGACTGTGAATTTGTCATCATGAATATTAATGGTGTTGAAAGGTGCCACAGTTACCAGACCTACACCTCATCTGCTTAGACAAAATCTACAAAATCAAGTGGTTTCTTTATCAATATAAAACTTTACACATAATAAGCACAGAAAATATCCCCGAAACTCGTACCATATATGATTCTGTACGGTCATGTATTTTTTTGTCATACATTTATGATCAGTATTGTCCTATGTTCCCCATGTTACATATTGGTCTGAAAACAGAACTAAATGTGTACTCAGTCACGTTGTAAATTCTGTTTACATAGACCTTTTTCACAGCAGCGCCATCTTTGATTTTTAACAGGAAGGAAAGCGAGGCTGTGAGGGTTAGACATGCATCTCTTCAGTGGGTTGTACTGCTATTAAATGTGTTTGTGGATTGTTCTGCTGACGAAACAATGCAAAAATATGTTTCTGACAAATTCCAGTAGACCAAAAAAAACAGACAATATGATCTGTGTAAAATTATAAGTGATCTAAGAGCTTTATACAGCGGATCCCATTGAAAACACAGTTAGTCTATCCCTCACAGCCTCACTTTCATACCTGTCATGGTGCTGATCTGAATAAGGTCTATTAGCAGTAGTTTCCGGTGTCTGTGACTGTTGGTTTGTTAACAAGGTGCAAAATACATTTTATTATTAATATTTTTTACCTCATAGAACAAATTCAAATCCTCATTAACATGTTGCACATCTATACTTTTATCAATGTGACATAACTGGCCACAAGTTAAAAGTGAAGAGTGTTTTCTACACCAAAAGCAACTGATAAAATTACCGTTAACATACAGATTCGTCAAACAATCTCCCCATCAGCGATCAAATGAACAGTAAGTCCTGTCTGGCCAGACATGATGCTCAAACAGATACTTGCATATTTATAGATATAGCTATAGTCTTTGCATATGGGATAGGAAAAAATATTTTAACCTAGAAAAATATATATATATTTTGCCTTTTAACTTTGTTAAACTAACTAATCATAATGCAAAAAATAAATGAAAAAATAATAATCATTTTCTCCATCATTGGATGTGTTTCCAGAGAGAGTCAGAGGGAGCTGGAGGAGAGGAACAATGAGGTGCTGGATCTGGACACTGCTCTGAAAGAGAGACAGGGGGAGCTACAGCAGAGAGCGCAGCTGGTACCACGCACAAACATGAGCAAAATATCCCTTACAGCCACGTCTCCACTCTACTAAAGCACTGTGTTCTCTCTTGAGTTGGGACAGCTGGATGTGGCCATTAAGGAGCACAAGCTGGAGATGGAGAAGAAGGTGGAGTATTTACAGGAAGCTCTGGAGAAGAGCCAGAATGAGTTAAGGGAGAAAGACCAGCAGGTGAGTCATTGAGAGTAACCATTGATGGGTTTATTAATGGACAAAAATGAACTGATGTGGTCCCGCTGCTCTCTGGACAGATGCAGTTCCTGACGGAGAGGATGGAGATGCTGAAATCACAGCTGCAGGTTAAGGAGGACATTGAGAGGGTACGGCACATGCTTGGATTATTTTAGGGAAAGTGTTAAATCTCACAAATCCTGTCTGGGTCATTTTTTACCCCAAAATCTAAATCGGAACATTTTATTTTGCTTAATCTTAAAAACAAGGTTTTTAAAAACTTAGGTTTATTTTAGGATGATTAAGGCATTGAATTTGATTTTCATGACAAATAAGCACCTCCATCCCCAATTTTCATTACTGTAATGCAAAATCATGATACAATTAAATTATCATACATTTTGTATTTATGTGATATTTAAATTAAAATGTCAATTATACAATACGTATTGTGCTGCCATTAATTTATGCTTTTTTAAAATGCATTCTTTCTACTACAAATACTAAAACAAATACTATTACAGAATGACAATGACAATATGAGAATTACCACAAAAAAGTCCAAATGCATTATTTTGATGATAATAATTCTAGGGGATAATATGCTTAATTGTCAATAAATTTGTTACCATGCAAACAATCTATAATAAGCATTATTTCCTTTATGCAAGATATTTTTTCTTATTTTATAATAATTTAATTTTGTATGTATTTGTTTTTTATTGTAGCGTGAAATGTTTTTGTACAGCCATTTAATTTTTTCATTTTGTTTATTCTATCTTGAATGAAAGTGAAAGAAAGGATATAGTATTATTTCCAAAAGGCACAGCAGCAATTTTCCAATTTATTTTTTTAACCATGTTTTATTGAAAAATTGTGAAAAATTACAGGAAAATCTCCAAAGAACAAAATTTACTCATATTTGATCTGCCTTCCCATCCTCCACACTGCCCCCTTTCGCAGCATCCAAAATTAAATTACAAGGGCCTAGAAGTAGTTATACAACGGCTAGGACATGCATATTTTCAAAGAGAAAAGCCAGGGCTCTGAACCAGTTCAAAGAATGAAAACATAAACCGGAAACGACTGAAATTTTAACAGGAAATCTAAATCAAGTTTAATCATTCTGAACAGAATGCTTATTTGAAATTACCATTAACTGGTTAATAACATTATTTTATCTTTCTGTTTAATATTTTAATTTGGCAGTCAACCAATCATGAGTTCAGAGTACGGCCTATGCAAACGTGACGTTGGCACATCCCAACGCCGAGAGAACAACATAGAGAAACGATATATCTTTGAAATCACTTTCAGCACGATTTTATCCAGCTGATGAACGATAAAACCATTGACAGCCAATCAGAATCCATCTTGCTGTAACGAGCTTGAGCACTTATAGTTACAGACAAACACGCGCTTAGAATAAACAGAACGATATCGTCCGCTGGTGTGGAAGCCAATATAGTTATCTTTACAGTTATCGTTCTTGGTTTGAACGGCCCTTAAGACTCTCTTTGCTCCTCAAATACATAAAACATTAGCCTTTTCAGGCTTTCAGGTTGTTGGTTTTTTTTTTGGAGTAAAGAAAACACAGTTCTTATTCCAACAACCAGTTCATTATTTACCCAAACAAGTAGAGAAAGTTTCCAAAATGCGTGCAGGACTTCATTCACGATTGAGGCGTGTGGAGCAACTGTATGAGGTTTGCAGACCGTTTTGAGGATCCGCCGGAGTTACGAGGTTTATTGAAGTTCTTGAATTAAACAATACTAACTTGGTTGTTTATTGAAGTTCTTGCATAAAATAATCAATATATTAATGATTATAGAAGTAATGTTAACATAAAGCGTTAAAATACTAATTCTGCTAAGAGTGAACCGATTTTTTTCTTTTTTTCTATCCATTTTTAAGCCCTGATAAAAGCATAAGCAATTAATTCTGTCCTGCCCTTAATATTGTAAGTTATTCTCTCCAGTGCAATACAGCTGTGTCATTTTAAGACCATTTGACCTTTAGTATCACAATATTAAGTTTCCTAAGGGAGATTCAACCCTCTGAATGCCTGTATGGTGTGCAGCCCATCTGAGCCACACAAGTCAGTGGGGTGAAATGTGAACAGTGAAATGTTAAATAAACAGAAGTAACAGAGTTACAACATTAAACTCTTGCTATACAGAAGTTAAACAATACTAACTTGGTTGTGTAACACTAACAATGTTAAACAACTCTAACAAGATCATCAGTTATTTCATCTTATTTTATCATGGGTGCCATGTCATTCTGACAAACAATAATTTTTATCAATCCTAGAACTAACACTTTTTCTGAAAATAATCTAATGTATGCAAAGTCTGTGTTACACTATATGATCTAAAGAGCACTGAAAGGTTAATGAGTAAGACTTACAAGTCTCATTTTTATTGTGTGTGTATCAGGGTGCTCTGGAGCATGGCCAGCAGCTGCGTGTGTATCGTGAGCAGCTCCAGAAGACGGTGCAGGAGTTACAGGGGGCACAGACACGCTGTGACTCTCTGAACAGACAGATAGATCAAGTCACCCAGCAAGCACGTCATAAGGTGAAACATCTGCAACTTTAAACTCGTTTCAAGTTCATTTCCATTCAGATGTGACCATTAGGGTTTTCCAAGCGAGTGGAACAATTTCAGTACAATTTATAAACCGGTTTGTGGGCATTTCCGCATTGATGGAATGACAGCGCGATCAGCCAATTGCATCGACGAAGAGGCACTTTCTGACCTTATGTGCTTTTTCAGCTTTCACCGTTTATTTTGTCATTCATTTCCATGCAAATTCTTAATCTTGATTATGCTTAATAAGCCAACAATGCATGTTGTCATGTAGACCTGTAAAACCATTTTCTTTTAATGTCGGCTTTTTAGAATAAACCAATCGACAGCTAGATTTTTGCCCACTACCTCAATTTCGCTCTCCATGTAAACTCCTTTACCTATATTCTATCATCTTTTTGGAGTGTGTGTGTGTAATATGTAACAGGAAAGCATCCTTACCGCAGATTTAAGTGCATCTAACCATAGCAAATGTTTCGCTGTAATGGAGGAGAAAATGTATTGTAGAGACTCCAACTCTTTCTTGACCCAAAATGTAAAAATGTATACAGTTGTAGAAACTGCAAACATAAGAGAATATGAGTCTGTATAAGTTTCCTACTGACATTAGAATCCTCTGGAGTTTTTAATGCTTTATTTAACCTCACAACTCGCATGATAAATAGAATATTCACAGTGGACTTTATTTTTGTTGTGCTGATTATTTACCTCTACCTTTTTTTGAGCATATGCCTGCTCAGAGAAAATGCCCGTTATTTCACACCTAAATCACTTTGCACTTTATAAGAACATAGTTGTGTATGGTGTAACATCACAATTTGTGGCTTGGCGACACATCAGTCTGAAAAAGTACATTGTTTAGATGAGCAGATTAAGTGTAAGGTATCTGGCTTAGTTTTGGGGAATATGTATTCAATAATTAATAATTAATAATTATTCATACGGGTTTGAACCAGATACTTATACATGTTAAATCGCCCAACGAGGGGGATGATCTGTTACCTGCATCTGCATTCATATCTATACATCAGATTTTAACCACAAGGGATTATGGTCCACCGCTGAGGTACAGATATTTTACAGACAGGTTAAAATTAGCTCAATTGTCAGAATGGTATTTGTGGTTGATCCACAATATCATCCTACTTTATAGGATTTCAGGAAACGCAATTCTGTGGCCACAAGAATGGGGTTTCCTGCCCTATAAGCAAATACTCTGTAAAGTATCTTTAATTTGTGAGCCTGTAGCTATAAGACCTTTGACACTTAAAGGGACTGGAAAATGAGCATACAATCAGAATCAATGAATGAATATAACGAATTTAATAAGGAAAACTACGTATACGGTTGCTAAGCGTTACAAGGAATACATGTATTTACAAACACAATACAACGACAATGAACAAAACACTAAAAGGATCTGAGAGTGAAAGAAACAGGGAGAGAGAGATGGAGAGAGACTGGAGGTATCAGTGGCAAATTACAGACTTTAAGACCATTGAGAGACACCCGGAAAAACACAATCTTACTGCTCTGAAGACTCGTAAACGAAGACTTGCATTTGGTTCTTATGTGGCTGACCACGGCTGCGTGAATGAGCTGCGTGTCTTGTGTGTTCCGTTGGGGCGTCACGTGGGTGCGGCTCGTCGGAGGAGCGCGCACGTGTGGCATTGGAGCGTCACGTGGTGTGCGGGTGCGTCCGGAGAGCGCGCAATTTTAAAGCTTAAAAGGTCTTTGACGTAAAGTTACCAAAAGAATAATTCAGACTAAGTTAATTTCCCTTCGTGGAAGTAAACAGAGTCGAACACAGAAAACAAAACTCAACGAAACAAAACAAAACAAAGAACAGAAAAGATCCCCGGGGCGGGGATCACGAGAGAGGATTATATGGTGAATCCACGAGGTGAGGTACGAGAGAGAGCGAGTGTGTGTGGCACGCCAATATTTATCACCTCGGAGAAATCCAGCCTCTTCCTGTCGGCTTGGCCAATCGGAGGGTTGGAAGTCACAGGCGGGAATTTAGTTTTTATTACTCTTTGTCTAAGAGCAATAACTTAGGTGTGTGTGTGGGGAGGGGTTACAGTCCAAAGACATTTCAATCTTCCATGATAGTAAAACTTATCAAAAATACACTTTCTTTTTATGCATATTCACGTTGTTCACACCACGAGTGTTCTCCTGAACGCTATGTAAAAGTTAAAGGAATATACAGTTATATTTAAAATGCATAATGAAGGCATTTACAATTCACTTTAGGCTATGACAAAATCATAGCCATTCCAATGTGACATGGACAAACAGACACACATAAAAACACATCGAATATATCTGGTTAAATGTCTTTTTTTTAAAAAGAGAAAAGAAGTTTCTTTTCTCTTTAGAATCCACTTCCTGTGGGACATTCCGATCAGTCATAAAATGTCTTAATGTCCTGTAAGCGGACACCACGCTCTGTCCTGAGTGTGGGTGTCAGCTGTGGGGGGGAGGTGTGCGTTTGTGTGTGTTGGAATGTCTTCCGGGGTGAATCTGCATGCGTGGGGCACGCAAAGTTGTCAGTACTATGCGGTGCTAGGCCATATTTATGGACCAGAGTCAGGAGAGGTTGATTTTGACATCAACAATTTAATGGGTCATCCGGACAACGCCGATACCCTACAAAGTGAAAGTTCCCTTTTCATGACACTTCTCTCAGATTCTTGAGTTCTCTCAGAGAACTGTTTTTTAACTGGCTTGTTGTTGTTGTTATTTGTAGGAGAGTGAAGTTCATCAACTGCGAGATGAGATGTCTGCGATGGAGAAGCGCTCTACACAGGCTGAGGTCAGACTCCAGGCCACCATTACCGCCCTGCAGCAGGAGCTTGAACAGCAGAGAGAAGAGCATCACAAAGAGGTTCAGAGAAACAGAAAGTTTGTCTTCATTCTCATAGGACAGTTGAGCTGGTTTGCCGGACCTGACCCTCTCTCTTTGCCTCCCAGCTTTCAGATGTGCAGCAGACGCGTGGGCAGCTGCTGAAGGTGTCGGATCAGATCTCCAGCAGCTTGCGAAACTCTCAGGGGCAGCTGAGCCAGTGGCTGCAACAGGCCCGGGACCAGCTGGAGGAAGCCAGATCTGCCTCTGCTCGCCTACACGCCGAGCTTCACAGCAAAGAACAGCTCCTGCAGAGTGCTAATGAGAACCTGCTTATCAAGGTACATGACTCACTGTGTGGTGTTTCAAAACCTCCAGACAGCATTTTCATATTACATCCATATTACATATCCATCCATTCTCCAAACCGTTTGTCCAATGTCGGGTCTATCCAGGCATCACAGGCCGATGGCAGGGAAACAAACTGGATCTATGGCCAGTCTCAAATCAAACATTTTACCTGTAAAACCAATTCATATCAATAGTTACAGTATGAGGAAAGTATATGTACAAGCAGCACTAGGGCTGCACGATTTGGAATTTCCGTTTTTAGGGATGCACCGAAATGAAAATCTAGGCTGAAACCGAAAATTCAGGATGCACTTGGTCGAAAACCATTCAAACGACAATAAACTGTAATAGAACATGGGCTATAAAACAGAATGTATATCTACTATGTATGTCTTTTTTTTTTTTCACCCCTTTTTTATACTAATTTTATTTGACTAATTTAATTTTTTATTTGATTTTATAAAACATTTTCGAAAACCATTAAGGATGAAAAAAACAAACACAAAAACAAACAGGCAGGCGTCCCACTAGGTTCTGTTTCAACTACTGTATGTATGAATTTCAGTAACTCTTGTCATTTCTCTGTTTTTTTTAGGAGTCTGAGATCACGCGTCTTCATGCCAAGCTCTCCAGCTTGGAAAGGGCCTCAGAACTACACAATATCACACTTCGTCACAAACCCAGCACTCCTCCCCCCCCCTCTCCTCCTCTCAAAGACTCGATTCTTCACTTCTCCCCATCCCCCTCCCACAAAATCTCTTCAGCACGTTCCAGCCTCTCCTCCTGGCACAACACCTTCTCTGATGCCTCTCTGGAGCTTTCGGACAGTTTGAAAGCCAGTGTGCATGCTGCAATGCACCCGCCCCCATCCCCAGACCAGGCCTGGCAGGGTCTAAGCACCCATGAGGCCACCTCCACTACAGACATGTCCTTTAATCCACTCACGTACATGCTGGACCCAGAGGAACCAGACCTAGAGTCTCTGTCAGGTATGCTGAGGTTTGTGAACCAGACTCTGGCCCTTCAAGAGCAACAATCCCTCTGTGACACCAGCATCCACAATACAGGCAAGTAACATAATTGCATATAAGCATGTGGGGTTTTTTTTACAAAAATGAAAGTTCTGTCAAAATGTCTTTATTTTGCGGAACAGAAAACAAAAGTGCATAATGTTGTTTTGGACCCCATTGACTTTTATTATATGCATAAACATTACAGTTCACATCCGCAGTGACAATTAATTGACAACAAATTCACAGACATGTAACTAATCTTGTCTGAATAAGTCATGACTTTTCACTTCACACACCTACCTTTGACTAGGTGCAAGCACCACTATTTAGATATTTTTTTCATGACAATCTTCTACTTTTCCTACAGGAACGTAATGAGGGGGGCGCTATACTGCATCTGTCCTTACAGGAGAACAGGCCGACATTTCATTGTTCTGAAGTCTTTGCAGAATAACTGCAAAAACATCCAAAACATGCAGATTCATTCATTTTGCCCTGAGCTACTAGATTATTATTTGTTTAGTATGAAGCCTAAATGTTGCATTAACCTGAGTTCAGCTGTGGATGAGTTTTGTTCAGCTAGAGCTGTTTGAGCTTCTCCGGTATCATGATCACACCTGTCCCAACTCTGTACTTGAAATGATCTTTCTGTGGTGTTTTTGTATTTAGCTACATATTTTTTTAGTTACAAAGTTTTCGATTTTTATAATGCTAATTTATAATATTTCTAATGTGAATGATTGATTTATAATAAATGTTTAGATATTCCGAAAGTCTTCACTGTCTTGCTTAAACACCCAAATCTTTTTTAATCATCTTGTTTCAGTCTTAAACCACAATAGCGTGTCAAGAGGAAGTGAGGCAGTTTTTTAAATTAGCTTTTTAAACAACACGCAGCCCTTTAATAAATTTGTGTGTATATTTACATATGTGTGAACTCATGCATGTATTTACACAGGCCCATTGTTTAACGATACAATAACCAGTAAGAGTGTAAATGTCGGGAGTGCTGGAGGTGGAGATGTATTTGTTGCTCAGATAATGTCGGACAGGTCGTTTGTGTTTGTTCTGTTAACTTTAGAAAGAAGTCAAGAATTAGATGAACAATAATGCTTGCAAATAAAATGGAACTTTCAAAACTAAAACCAGATATTGCTAATATTAAATATGCAAAAGCATAGTAAAAAAGTATCTAAGAGAACACTAGCAATGCATTGCCGCTTCTATTTTCTTCTAAGGCAACATTTGCATACATTCAAGAGACTTTGGTTAGCTTTGAAGAGGATGTGGTCAAAGACTGGTGATTTATAGCAGTCCGCTCACGCTATTCTCTCTCATCAGGAAACCCTTCATGCATTAGTTCATTTCTTTAACATCATTTTTAGTAATCGTATCTATAAAGAATGTTATGACATTGTTTAAATGGCTGTACGAGGTGTATCTAAAAGACAGAGAGGACAGAGTTGGTTCCTCTGCGTAAAACATTAATCTTGTTGCATGTAGCCTTCTGTGGTGTTTAGAGCAGAAACCACACACACACTTTCAGTTCTTTTAAAATGGGGCATCTGGTTTTCTGGCACGCGACAGGTTTGACAGTATTAACAACATGCACTTAGTAGGTTAGTTACAATAGTTAGTTGCTTGTAATTCTGCACAATTTACTGTTACCACAGTAAGTACATTTAACCAGGACACTCAAATAAAATGTTACCAAAGTTTTACTTGAAATTTAAAATCTTATTTTAATAAACTTTTATCATGTTTTAGACAAGTACACTCAGTTTGTTAAAAAACAAAAAAACAAAAAAAAAACAAGCAAGCAAGCCCAGGTGAAAAAAGTAACGTAACATTGTACTTTCTATGAAAAAAACCCCTAAGTAACGGAATTAGTTACTTTTTTTTTTAATGTACCAGTATATTATTTCCATAACAAGTACTCTTTTTAAAAGCATAACTTCTTCATAAAAGTGTTTAAGGATGTGAGTCATAATTGAATTAGACATATCTACTGTGCATCAGAAAAAGGATGTAGAAAAGTTTACTTTCCAAACAAAGCTGTGCTCCACATGCTTTATCATCCTGAACACTTCCTCCTAACTTTCCCTTTTTTTTCAAACAGACCTTACATTTATGTATAACAATTACGGACTCAAACATGCATCTCCCATGTGAGCATGGACTGCTCTTTCTGGAGACTTTGCAATAACCACTAGGCCACCATCTGATGAGTTCCCAGTTAGGGCAGCCAATGCCAGTGTTCCAGTTACAATAACGGCCCATCATTACGGTCTTTGTCTTTGAAACCTCTTCTCTGCAGCCTTTTGCTCTTGTTAACATGACCAGCACAATTGAGAGTTCCCCAATGGCAGTCATGGCAACAGTTTCCACGAGACACTAACAGTCTCTGGTGATTCCCTCTCTTTGTTTGACTATTGACATTACCATAGCCTCTTTTATTTGTATCCCACCTGTACTTTAATTTCGGCCAAATGTCCACCGTATTTATTTTCATAGGCTGAGGAGTTACTGTCATTCCAGCGTGATCACACTGCGCTACAGTTTAATCCCGGAAAAAACAATTGCTGTTCGGAGAGCTTTTTGGATCCCCATCTGTCTGTTCATTATTTAACTTGACAGTTCGGCTTTAACATAAGCTCCCCTTCAGCCTTGCTTGCTGACAGTTTAGAATCATGATCTGATAAATAATGTGTTGCCAAGTTCTTTACGGGTAACACTTTCTGTGACGCCTGTATTTGCATTATAAGGGTATTCTTAATGCATTATAATGCATAATGCCTAATAAACAATGTGTTGTATCATCTCGTGAATAATCGTAACAACAGTAATAATACTTAGATTTGGTAAAGCCTTGTAATTTTACAGTTTTTATGAATAAAACATGATTTGCATTGTGAAGGTATTGTTCCTTTGTACTTTTCCACACAACTTTGATTTTACCTCAAGGGAAATGTCTTGCAACCACTTCATGATATCTTATGGCTGTTTAAAAGAAGACTTTACTTTTGTTACGTTACTTAAAGCAGACAAAGACTACTTTGAAATATTATGACCACATTATAAAGCTTTTTATATATTTAAAAGAAGCAGTAAAAGACCACTCATAAGATGTAGTATGATACTGTGCAGATCTTAATGTCAAGATATGAGATTATGGGGTATAAAATCCATTACAATTTAAGTGGATAAAATTGTTCATTGTGTTATAAATCATCTATACACTATAATAGTTGTAACCACAAATAGCTATGTATTGTTATGATTATTCATGAGATGATACAACACATAAGGCATTATGCATGCATAATAATACATTAAGAATACCCTTATGATGCATTATAAAGGCAGGCTTCATCTGGTGTTATAATGCATTGTACTCTTAGAAGTTATAACCACAAATAGGTCAGTGTATTGTAACTGTTGCATTGATTATTTATCAGATGGTACAACACATTATAAGGTTGTTTGTAAGGCATTATGCATGTATTATAATGCTTTAAGAAAATACTTATAATGCATTATAAATACAGGCTTAGAAAGTGTTCCCAAATAAAGTTGTCATTTTGTGTGTTTATTAGGTTAAGAGTGAAACTTTTACACTATGCCTCAACACCAAATGGTAATTTTTCTTATGGCTGTCATTTTTTGTTGTTTGCAAAAATATACATTAGTGTTCAAGTGCCATAAGTGTTATTTATAGATGCATGTTTTACTTCAGAAAGTTAGAATTATGAGCCTGTAAATCAGATTTCTTTAAGTTGAAATCAATGAAATGTCTTTAGAATGTATAAAATACAATTACATTCAGCTCTTCTCTCACTCAAGTTTATGTAATATACCCGATGCCATTTTAAATGGCCTCTCCTGTCTCTGGGTTAATTGCAAACACATGTTTGTGGGGGAGTTTTACGTTTCTGGACTCCACTATTTCAGTGATGGGCAACCCACAAAAGCAGCATCTGATTCTTATTTCACATTATAGTCTGCCAATTGCAAGGGCCTCGGCAAGAGACATTTTCTGGAGTCATGCAGCGCAATCTCTTTCAGAAGCTGTAAATGTGTTTGAGTTTGCTAACAGTGTTTGAGTAAGCTGTGTTTGTCCTTGCAGTTGCTCTTGTATTGTGTGGTCATTGCTTTCCTGTTTGTCATTGTGGTCAATGTTTCCTGTATTAGGCAAACATATAGCCTAAACTTGTGACACCCCCTTGTTCTGTTTGTGCTGGGCTTGAGTTTGATGAAATGATCAGTGAAAGCCTGAGGGAGGTGAATGCTATTATCTGTAGCATGCAGGGGAAATAATACATAACTGACCTAAAATGGTTCTTAGGCTATACAATATGTGGCAAATGGGAGGGAAAGCATTGAAAGTTGTTTTAAAAAACGGCAGTGTTGAAAAATACTCAAAGACTACAGTTACACTTTTTGTCAGTAAATCTCAACAAAATAGACGTTTTTAGAATCACATGTTGAGGCAAAGATGCTAAATGAGCTTGTAGGCTTTGTCAAAACCAAGCGAGCTAGTAGACGCATTTTTTTTAACATGCTCATTCGCGAGAGTCTAATGCCCAAACATGCTGTCTAGCAAGTCATCTAACATGAGGTTTGAAGACACAGACACTTCTTTAAAAGCTCGCCCGTGTGTTCAAACACGCCCCTGTTACACAGACACCCCCTCCAGTTAAATCGCGGATTCGGAAAAAGACATTCTACACTTTGTGTACCAACACATCGCCTTCTCCCGTGCACTGACAGCTTTCTGCGTCTGCTACAAATCTCGTAAGTTGTTTTCATTATTCTGTTTTTACGTCATATCTCTCTTTCTGCATAATAAAGACTAAATTAAAGAGTGATTCATTCCCCCCTTCAAGCAATGCAGTTGATTATCTATATATAAATGTTACTCAGTGCATATTCACTTAGTAACTCGGAGTTATATTCGAAATATGTTATCCAGATGTGAACGCGGTTTAATGCACGTCACGATTCCCCCTTTATGAGACAAAGTCCAGTTTTCTGTAGGTGCTTGTTAAAGTGCACAGTGATTTTTTTTTATGTAAAAAGTGTCATGCTTTGAATACAGTAAAATACATAGAGAAGGAAGAAAAAAACGTTGTAGGATTTTAAGTCATGACATGACTACATGATTATTACGTTGTAATATCTAAAATGCATGTTCTGCTACACTTCAGTAAATACATTTATACTGTTAGAAAATAATAATATAAATATAAAAGTGCATAAATAATATACATACAATTTTTTTCTATTAATCAAAGAATCCAGAAAAAATAATCACAGTTTCCACAACAATATTAAGCAACTGTTTTCAACATTGATAATCATCAGAAATATTTCTTGAGCATCAAATCATCATATTAGAATGATTTCTGAATGATCATGTGACACTGAAGACTGGAGTAACGATGCTGAAAATTCAGCTTTGTCATCACATGAATAAACAATAAACATTACATTTTAGAATAGAAAACTGTTATTTTAAATTAATTAATGTATTTTTGATCAAATATGCAGTCTTGGTGAGCATAAGAAAAAATGTGTTGATATGATAATTAAAACTGGTCAAACTAACAATGAAATGAGAAGGTCTATTACTCAAAAAACCATTTACATCTGCTGCAGGGAATATGTAAAAGCATACATTTGCATGTATTGTGGTTTTTGTGCTTCAACGTCGTGTCCTAAATGTGTAGGCTTCTATTTTAAATGGAGACAAAAGAAAGCCCATTAGCGTTAGCTGTAAATGACCTGCATTCGCATGGAGGGTTTTATTTCATAACCTACTAGCATGAAAACCACTTACCATCAATCTGACTGAAGAATTCAGAATATATCATTTACTGGTTACTACTACACCATTATATAAGCATAACACCTTGTTAAATGATTAGATTGGTTTGGCTAAGGGATGTTTACATCAGGTACCGCCCAAGTCAAGTTTATCACCTTGATCATGTGTTTTTCTTCCTTATCAGCTGTTTAAGGCAGTCAACAACACTATGACTAAGGTCCTCTTTTCAAAGGTCTTATCTATACCCTGTCACACAGACACAGAGCTGTGATGTATGGTTTATTGCATTTGCATTTGAATTTTTGCATGTTAGTAAATTGGTGCAGGCGGACATAGTCGCCATACTTTGCCAGATTGCATGCTTTATGGGAGTCTGTGATTCCAGAATCAGAGATGTAAGAAGTTTCGGACCTCACATAGTTCTCAGGCACTAACCAGGGCTTTCTCATGGGAACATATACTTCTTATTTCTCTAAAGCCTACTTCTCCTCTCCTCTGTGAAACTAGACGTTTCTCATTTTCCCAGTGTGATGTAAAGCTCTGAAAAGAGACCCAAACCATTTATTTTTTGCTTCCCCTTTCAGTCACTATGGTGTCCCATAAGGAGTTTGAGACTGCAGGAAAGTCTCCTGGTCTGCAGGTATGGCGCATTGAGAACATGGACCTGAAGCCAGTGCCTAAGAATCTCTATGGCAACTTCTATACGGGTGATGCCTACCTCCTGCTGTACACCACCACCGCACCCTCCTACTATATACACATGTGGATGGGTAAGTGACACACCTAGTGTTCGAGTTATCATTGGTTCCTGGAACAGTATTTTCTCAGAGCCAAATGATGCTGATGCATTTTACCAATGGATATACTATATTAAAAATTTCTTCTCACACATGGTGAAACTCATACCAGCAGGAAGGATGTGGCTTGTCTGTCATCTTTTTAGTTTGAGAGTCAATTTATTTTTAAGAGGGTGTTGGTTTGCTTTGTCTAGCTCTTTAGAAATGTATGTTGCGTGACGGATCTTTACAAAGATATCATTTCTGTCAGTGACATTCATTTACCATTGCTTGGTGAATTTTTGAGATAATAATCCAGTCATTCCAATAGGAATGAAACCGAGATGCGATTAGGAATTTCATGTGATTTCACACCGATTTCGCCACGGATTCAAATTGGTCACCTGAATGTGTGGTGTTGACCAATAGAAGGTCGCTTATTTTGAAAGTGACAAATTTAAAATGACAAAAAAATGACAAACATTTGAGTCACGAACCGCTCTGAGTCTCACGTCTCGGTTTCCCATCTCTTCCAAATGACTGTGGTTATGGCGTGAACGCAGCATAAGCTGGTAGTTTTGGTTCAGGAGGAACTATAAAAGGCGGCTGAGGTTTCGCTTGCAGTGCTCGGTGACCGACGTCTGTCTAACTCTGTATAGCATGAAACGCTGATGGCGTTGGAGGTATGAAAATACACACGTTGACAGGCAGGTAGGACATTGTATCATTGCATTCAGACATTTTATGGTCCTACGCTTTCCACAGAAGATAGATATACATACATACACATACATATAAAATACATTTAGACCACTTAACTTAGTGATTGCAATCAGGATGTGAAGAGACTTTCAACCAGCAGAACAAAAAATGTTTTTGGAACAAATCAACTACCCTGCCTTTAAGTATAATAAAGCTAATAACTGCTGAGATTGTTCTTGTAATTGAAAACCCATAGGCAGGATGCTGACTCATGAGCTTTCCCCATTAGACAATCCCTCCTACCCCTGAGGAGAGATTTGTTAGACCAATTACAGCTGTCATATCTTAGAAGGGTAGTGACTTTGAGGTTTAGTCACCTCCACAGATTATAGCGCACCTTCAATTGTTTGTCTGGCAGTTGGCGCTCAGCCCACTTAGGTTCATGTGGTCCACTGTTCAATTCCAGAGACTGATCAGTGAGGAACTGTTTTTGTCCCGCCCAGTGGTTTAAACTCGAAACAAGTGGTTTGAAAAAACACTCGTTGTGCTCGAAGGCATGCTCCAAACCATAGTTCTCAGACATTTGACTGGATCTAGTGTGAGAAGAAAAGGTTTATTTGAGGACACAGAGTGGAAAAACTCATAATGGCACCATGTGGCCTCTTTGGGGTTTTCATTTGGTTCTTTTTTTTTTTTTTTTTTTTTTTCAAAAACGGATACATTGTTGGAGCTGCTTGGCCAGTGAGCACAGTTATAGTTTTCCTGTAAGTTGTAGGACATTTTTTAACTGACAGAAGCATCTAATAAGAAACATGTTTTTACTGTCTTTTGCTGCTTTTGGCTCAAGAGTTGAATGATAATATTTATGATACAGAAGTGGGAAAATCGTTTAAAAAAGAGTGAAAGATCACGTTTAAAATGAATGATTGAAAAAAAAAGTCAGAGGCCATAAAAAGTACACATCGAATACATTAGATTGTACACATAATTTGCAGGGAAAAAATTTTTTTTTGCACCACATGATAATTTACAACCTGAATTAACCTTGACATGTCAAAAAGGTGCCAAATTATTCTATATTTTAAGACTTATTGACACGCCAGGGTTGTTATTGTTAATCAAAACTATTAAAATAGTTCTCGTTAATGAAAAACTTCAATGAAAAAATTAGAAATGTTGCCATGGTAGGTAACTGCAATAAAATAAGGTTAAGTTTACTAAACAATTTTAAAACTAAAGCTAAAACTGAATAAAAATATTAAATTATGAGTGTGAAAACTGAAAACACAAACAAAAAAATGACAAAAGCACACAACAAAATTATTAAAACTAAAATAAAATAAAACATACAACAAATATAAGAAAATAACACAATTTCCTGTTTTATACTTATTTCCTGCACTTTCTGCATGTTTGTTGGTCGCACCAAAAGTAAATACTAATAAACAGTAAAGCATTTTTGTTAAAATATTTTTTCTGATAAGTAATAATAGATATTTTGCAAAACTACTTAATAGGATATATATTCAACTTTTATTGAGGCTTTTTTCTTCATTATGACATCAGCGCAGTTGTATCACCCTCTAATGTTTTTGATTATATTAATGCGCACTAACAAACAAACAGCCCTCTTCCACTGATTCCCCTTTGATGATTCCCATCTCTTTCAGGGAATGAGTGTTCTCAAGATGAAAGTGGAGCTGCGGCTATCTTTTCCACACAGCTGGATGACTTTCTCGGAGGTGGTCCCGTTCAGTTCCGCGAGGTCCAAAACAACGAGTCGCTCACCTTCCTGGGCTACTTCAAGTCTGGCATCAAGTATAAGGTAAACTCAGCTTTGTATTAATGAAAATGGCCCTTCTCAAAAGCAGAGTTCATCATTAACTTGCTGTGAGAATGCAAAAGTAGACTTTCTGCTGGCTCTGCTTTGTTGAAGCACCAGGGTTGAGTCAATTATGGCTCTAAAACATCCATTATTGTTTAGTCATGCCACATTCTTTCCATTATATTCAGCAATTTGTTGAGCTCAGTAAGTTTGCTTGGCTTTTTGAGAAGCACTCTGCTGAGTGGTTTGCATTTAGTTCTGTGCTTGTGTTTTGGCAATTGTCCCAGTATGGTTTTATGTAATGTAACGAGTGAACTGTCTTTCTCGACTCCTCAGCAAGGTGGGGTTGCGTCCGGCTTTCATCACGTGTTGACCAATGATGTGGATGTGAAGCGTCTGCTGCACATCAAGGGCAGGAGGGCCATCAGAGCCACTGAGGTGGAGATGTCCTGGAGCAGCTTCAACAAAGGAGACTGCTTTATTGTAGACCTGGGGAAGGTATGGATATCAGAACCTGACCTGACCACTCATTTTCTTTATATTCTATCCAATAGCAATTAGAGCTGCCAATAGACAACATTCGAATTGAATTAATTACATGGCATGGCAACTAATAAAAAATGCAGAGTAGCTTGCGGAAAGGAGGGGTTTAGAGAGACTGAATCATTGATTCAACCGTTTCAGACCGTTTTAAACGTATTGTAGGAGACCTCCAAAACAAAATTAGGAACCCTTAAAATAGCATAATAAGGGTATCACTAATCACTAATCACTAATTATAACTATTACTATTTTTACTGGCTTGCAGTCACTCTATTTTGTTAAGTACATTTATGTTCAAAAGTTTTGGGGTTGGTAAAATTGTTTGTTTTTGAAAAAAGAAAGATTATGCTCACCAAGGTGAAATATTATTACAATTGAAAATCACTGTTTTCAATTTGGAAATGTTTTAAACATAATTTATTTCTGTGATGCAAAGCTGTATTTTCAGCATCATCACTCCAGTCTTCAGTGTCACATGATCCTGCAGGAATCTTTCTAATATGATGATCTGATGCTCAAGAAACATTTATTATTATTATCAATGTTGAAAACAGTTGTGCTGTAATATTTTTTTGGAAACCGTTATACATAACTTTCCAGGATTCTTTGATAAATAGACATTTAAAAAGAACAATATTTATTTGAAATACAATTTGCAACATTTATAAATGTATTCTCTGTAACTATTGATCAATTGAATGCATCCTTGCTGAATAAAAGTATTGATTTATTTTTCTTTCTTTCAAAAAAAAATCTCACTGACCCCAAACATTTGAACGGTAGTGTTTATTGGAGTTATTTTTAAGACGCTTCTCTCATTTTTTGCTAGGATATTTATCAGTGGTGTGGCAGTGACTGCAATCGTTTTGAGCGTCTGAAGGCCTCCCAGTTGGCCATTGATATCCGGGACAATGAGAGGAACGGCAGGGCCAAGCTGGTCATGGTGGAGGACGGGGCTGAACCAGAGGCTCTGACTAAAGTGAGTGAAAGATTTCCTGTAACAATTTCCACACAACCATCATCTGAATTACTCCACAATATGGGTAGAAATCCACTTCAAAATCATTCTCATTTGATAAGTTTGTGTTTGCTGGTTCAAAATGTTCAAAGCTGACTACCAAAAAAATGCCTGCTTTAAAAAAAAATTGCATGCAGTGTTACATTTCCCAGGATGCTGAATGACCACATATTATGGTACGGACACCATCATCCAGGCACTGATGTAAAACTTGGCACTATGGCTTGGTTGTTTGTGTTCTGGCTCTGGCTTGTGTATTTTGCTAATGAGAATGCATCCATCATGTGTTTAATGAAGAAGGAAGAGTTTTGCATGCCAAATATTCAGTCTGGTGTCAGGTCATTCAGCACATTTGGCATCAGATAAGTGTTAGAAATAAAGCCCCACTGTGACCATGTGAGCCTTAATCCTGTATTTCCTCCCGCAGGCTCTAGGGCCCAAAACCAGCATCACCCCTGCAACTCCAGACAATGAGGAAGTTGAAACCTCCAACAAGAAGAAGGGAGCATTGTACATGGTAATAAATGCTGCGTCCAAATTTGCATACTATCCATCTTATATATAGTATTCTAAATTAGAATAAGTGTGTCCCAAATTGAAGTTTGTTGAAATGTGTGAAAATGATTCTTCATGCTCCCTCCCAACCATTCTTTCACAATTTGAGCCTGATGAATCTTGACATTGTCATCCTGGAATATGGCCATGATGTGTCTTCCTACATGGTTGTTTAAGAAATGAAAAGCAACACACTCCATCAATTAGGGTTAGAAGAAATGTTGCCAAACATAACATGCTAGAAACATAATAATCACTGCAATAATGATCCAGTCATAGACTCTTTGCCTATTTAAATCCAAACAGCGACTTTTTTTTTCACTTTTAAATTCATTATTAAACACATGAGGAGAATTCTCCACATGAAAGACCCACAACGGGCAGATCAACGTGCTAAGTACGGTAGCAAATGAAACGTGGAATATGTGAAATGTGACGAGATGATTGACAGGGCAGTTTAAAACAGTGACAGGATGCATGTAAATAAGTGTCAAGGCTTGTCAAAAGTGTCAAAGTGTCTACTCTTCTGGCACACACTTAAAAGCATGTACTTTTTCTTCACAAAAAGATTACATACTTTTATGGATGCAGGGAAAGACTCTTATCTCTACTCATACTTTAGCTCATTGGCACATATTCAGTTCTTAATTATTTATGTGGACTGCTTTACATTTACACAGCTGACAGCTGTAATGCCCAAAATGCTGCCGACATCATTCACACAAGGACAAAACGTTGTGTTTCTCATCAGCTATATTTTTTAAGCGTTACAAGCGTAATTCGTGTGGCTTGCTTTTGTTATTGTAGATCTCAGATGCCTCTGGCTCCATGAAAACATCTGTCGTGGCCCAGAGCAGCCCGTTCAAGCAGGAGATGCTCTCCCTCGAAGAGTGCTACATCCTGGACAATGGAGTTGATACGAATGTGTTTGTATGGAAAGGTGTGTCTCTCGATGTGCATGCACAACTTGAAATCAACTCGAAAACAAAATCGATCATATGTTCTTTTCTTATACACATTCCTAGTCTTATTGTGCATCATTCATCGGTGCACATTATTCCAAAGAAAATAAATGAATCAAAATGACATAAATTGAACCGCCTCTGAAACAACTTTCCTTTTCATCTGATGTCATCTGACCATGCAGGCTATTAATTAATGTTGTCCAACAGCCAGTTGTTGAATCCTTTTAGACATTGAATGTGCCTCGTATCTTATGTATTATTATAGATATGTCACACTGATATCATCTTTGTGTGTTTTCCCCCATAACGCTGGCATGCATTGCAGATCACTAGGGGCCCTTTGTTTAAATGTGCCACGTATTTTTCATAAAGATAAAAGAGCTTCCCTTTCCCGACAGGACCGAATGCAAACACATCTGAACGCAAAGCGGCTATGAAATCAGCAGAGCAGTTCATTAAAGAGAAGAACTACTCTAATAAAACACAGGTACACACACAATGAGCTTTTTAAACACACACACACACACACACACACTGGTAACACTTTACAGTAAGGTTTCATTTGTTAACATTAGTTGCATTGACTAACATGAACTATGAGACAGTTTTTATGAGAAATATTTTTTACAGCATTTATTAACTTTTGATCATGTTAAACTGTAAAACATTAAATGATCAATAAGTTATGACAACATGTGTTTTTACATTGCTTTAACTCATCAAAATAAGTTAAGCAATTTTCAACTTTCTTTATAAGTTATACAAGATGCAACTTATTTTTTAAGTCAGTTAAATGTAACTTAAGTTGAAATGACTCATGATTCATGTTAACTAATGTTGTTAGCTAGTGTTAACAATTGAAACCTTATTGTAAAGTATTACCAACACACTGATAATATTGACAAAAATATTCTGGTTTGTAAAAATCTGCATTTAGAAACAATGTATATGATTATACAAGAATACATGTCTGAATACGCAATGGTTTATATGTTTGCTGATTTCATATAACATCTTACATAACATTTGTTTGAAGACATGTTTACTACATAAGTACTGTATATATAAAGAGCTAATGTTTGGATTGCTGATGCTGTCCTTTCAATGCTTGCTGCTGTAGATCCAAGTGCTTCCTGCAGGGGGCGAGACCACCCTGTTCAAGCAGTTCTTCTCTAACTGGAAGGACAAGGACCAAACCACTGGCCCTACCAAGGCCTACACCATTGGCAAAATAGCCCATGTGAAGCAGATTCCTTTCGATGCCTCCAGCCTCCATAACAACAAGGTCATGGCAGCCCAGCACAACATGGTCGATGATGGTGCCGGAAAAGTCCAGGTCAATTTCATTTTGGTCATCAAACTCACTCACACTGACTACTGTACAGTTTACTGTTCAGACTACTGTAACGTTTGGGGTCGTTAAGATTATTATAATTTTTTTGAAAGAAAACAAAAATTAATACTTTTATTCAGCAAGTGAAAAAAAAAAGTGACGTTAAATATATTTATAAAGTTAGAAAAGATTTCCATTTAAAGAAAATAAGCGTATCACAGGTTCCATAGAATTTTAAGTATAATTTCTGAAGGATCATGTGACACAGTGAAGAGCTTTGATCACAGAAATACATTACATTTTTAAATATATTCAAATAGAAAACAGTTCTTTTAAATTGTAATCATATTTCACATTATTACTGTTTTACTGTGTTTTTGATAAAATGCAAAAAAAGTCTTGGTCAGGCATAATAGAAAAAATCTTACCGACCCCATTCTTTTGAACAATGGTCTAAATAAAGTATATAAATATGTTTAAGGCCTGCTATAATTTTAGATCTACACTTTGAACAAATTCTAGCAAATCAAAAAAAATAAAAAATAAAAATAAAGTGGCCACCCCAAGATCTTTGCAAGCTGTACAACCCATTAAATGTATTTTCATTTATACAATTTTAAATGCATATATTTTTTCTTATGATAATACGATTTAAAAAAAGATGAGATTAGACTGGGATTTTTTCCCCTTATCATTTTTTTACACATCAGTTACATCAGTTAGGATCCTATTATAATTTTTATAATGCAATTTAAACCATATGATATATTGAAGTTTCTTGCCAGCCGCAAATATCCAAATTTGACTTGCATTTGGCGCTTAATGAGGTTTAATGTTGCTGCTTATACATGTAAATGGGAGATCGAGTTTAAGGCAGTGTTCTTTAATCCCTCATGTTTGTCTGAATCAGATCTGGCGTGTGGAAGGAGGGGACCGTGTCCCGGTGGAACCCTCTACCTATGGTCAGTTCTTTGGAGGAGACTGTTACCTGATCCTCTACAGTTACAAACAGGGAAGCAGAGAGCAGCATATCATCTACACCTGGTCAGTCCATAACATATTTAAAGTGTTTTGTGTCATAATATCTATATAGTTTGTGACATGAACAAAGTGTCATCATATTGTGTGTGTGTCGTTGTGCTGCAGGCAGGGACTGAAGTGCACTCAGGATGAGCTGGCAGCTTCTGCCTTCCTCACTGTCCAGCTGGACGACTCCATGGGAGGAGCTCCCGTTCAGGTGCGAATAGTCCATTCGTGGAAGAAAATTGCATTGTGAAGAGTTCCGATACATTAAGCCCTAACAATTATCACGGATACAGTAGTGTTTTTGGCTAACATGTTAGATCAGAATAGTCTCCATTGCAGTCCACATAAGAGAGAACCATACAATGAGATTCGTGCTTACTTCAGTATCTACACTCTCATTTAAAAGGGGTTGGTAAGTCTCTTTTGCTCACAAAGGATTAATTTGCATTTATGTGATCAAAAATACAATAAAAAAAATTATATTGTAAAATATATTTACAGTTTGAAATAACTGTTTTCTATTTTAAAATCTAATTTATTCCTGTGATGTCAAAGCTTAATTTTTTAGCATCATTACTCAGTCTTCAGTGTCACATGATCCTTCAGAAATCATTCTAATATGCTGATTTGATGCTGAAGAAATATTTCTTTTTATTATCAATGTTGAAAGCAGTTGTGTACAATTTGTTTTGTTTTTAGGATTCTTTGATTAATAGAAAGTTCAAAAGAACAGCATTTACCTGTTTATTCGAAATGCCTTTAATGTCACTTTTAAACAATGTAAGGCATCCTTTCTTTTTTTTACTGATCCCAAACTTTAGTACGGTAGTGTATAATGTTACAGAAGCTTTCTTTTTCAGATAAATGCTGTTTTTTTTAACTTTCTATTCTATTCTATAAAGATTACAGTACATTACTGTTTTCAACATTGATAATAATAATAATAGATGTTTCTTGAGCAGCAAATCCTCATATTAGAATTATTTCTGAATGATCATGTGACCCTGAAGACCGGAGTAATGATGCTGAAAATTTTGCTTTGAACACAGGAATAAATTACATTTTAAAATATATTAAAATATTGAAAATAGTTATTTTAAATTGTAAAAATATTTCATAATATTATTGTTTTTGCAATACGTTTTTGTTTTGAATTGTTTTCGGATCGAATAAATGCAGCCTTGGTGAACAGAAGAGACTTCTTTTAAAAACATTAAAAAATCATTTGGATCTAAAACTTTTAAACGGTAGTTTATGTCTATCCCGTACAGCCTCGCTTTCATTCCCAATCAAAGATGGCGGTGCTGTGAATAAGGTCTATAGAATCCAACATTGAATTATTTGCTGTATTTTTGATGACCAGGAGACACGGTTGTATCTTCAGCAGGATTCTTTATTGAGAACACGAGCTGTTGGTATAGCTGCAGTCATCAAGTCTAACTAAGGCAATGATGCATCGTAGTTTACATAGATTTTAGTGGGCAGTGCTTAGAAATGGAGACAAAGCACCTGGGAGACGACCTTAAATGAAGCATGGAAATGAAGTATCCAGGTATAGGAACCCACCCCAGACTCTAGAGTGTCACCAGTCCTAATCCAATCAGCATAACTATTCAAAGGATGTGACAGGGGCTCCAAGAGAGTCTAAGTAATTGACTCATTTGACATACAATAAAGAGAGCAGGACTGGCAGGAACCTCTTGCTAAAATCTTTGCTTAACAGAATCAGTCTGATGTCATCATCTTTACCTTAAATTCTTAATACAATGTAGGCTACTTCCCCTTATTTTTTCATGTGCTGTTGTGTAAGGATGTAGGATCAGCAGATCTTAGACAGATTTTTAAATTTGTAATCCCACAATACTCGTGTTTTGTGACTTTTATCAGTTGTAGATTTTATCGATTTTAATGATTTTATCCATCTGAATACATTGCTCAGGTGCGAGTGACACAGGGTCAGGAACCCCCTCACCTGATGAGTCTGTTCAAAGGCAAACCTATGATCATTCATAGTGGAGGCACGTCCCGCAAGGACGGCCAGACCAAAGCAGGCAGCACACGCCTCTTCCACATCAGACAGAGCTCTTCTAGAGCCACACGTGCCGTAGAGGTCAGTCACAGTCTGGACACTGTCATACATATAGTATGATGCTTCTCATTAATCACTGCATTTATCTTCCATAGGTTGAACCATCTGCATCCAAACTGAACACCAATGACGTGTTTGTGCTGAGGTCGCCAGACTGTGTGTTTGTGTGGAAAGGAGCAGGTGCCAGCGAGGAAGAAATGGTCGCTGCTAAGTATGTCGTGAGTGTGCTGGAGAAAAAATCCACTGATGTGGCCGAGGGTAAAGAACCAGGTGAGTCCGCCATGTTTTTTTTTGGTGTGAGGTGCATTATGTGATCCTGCCTTAAAGGGATAGTTCACACAAAAATACAAATTCTGTCATCATTCACTCATTCTCATGTTTTTCTGAACCTATTTGAGTTTCTTTCTTCTGCTGAACACAAAAGAAGATATTTTGAAGAATGTCAGTAACCAAACAGTTGATGGACCCCATTTACTTCCAGTATTTTCTTTTTCCATATGATGGAAGTAGACATGTGCCGGTATTCGGTAATGCGATAAATCGCGGTAATGAATATGCACGATATTGTTATCGCGGCCACTTCAAAATACCGTGAAAAATAATAGATTTGAATTTAGACTTTTAGAACACGCATTAGCTAATTTTCTATCAACCGCTTAAACACTGCGTATATGCTCCGCAAAACACGTGCGCACTCTGATGTAAACAATCCCCACATGTATAAGCACTGTGTGCATGCGGCGCAGAGCGCACTCTAGTCTAATGTAAACAATCATCACATGAAGTAGAAGCATGGCGGAAGGAGGAACGCTGCCGACGATTTACCCCCCGCAGGGCTGCCAACTCTCACGCATTCAACTTGAGACTCAAGTGCCTTTCAGACAGGACGCAGAATACTCGCGGGGACGTTTTGTTGCTGCGTCGACCAAAGCACGCCGGGGTCAAAGTTAAAAATAGTTCAACTTTTTATTTGCAAAATAGCAAATCGCGTTCTGTCTGAAAGCCGCTTTACGGAATTGACACTTTTCACACGCTCTCACGCAGAGAAAAATCGCGGAGCAAAGAGGACACCGACAGACTAGACAGAGCAGGTTACTTTTGATATGAAAAAAAAAAAAGGTTCTGTCCATTGTGACAGATCGCTGCGCCTCAGTTCAAGTAAACCGATCATCTGTTACTTTTTATTTAAAGATACAGTACAACTTACCTTAAGGTTTATGCCTCATACAAAATGTCGATCAATCAGTGTTTTTCACGGAAAGAGGTCAATAAAACTGCAGGAGAACAGTTATGTCACAGAACGTTACATTTACCTCAGGAAAGCCATTTAATGACCAGCACTTTAGTTGACTAGAAAAAATTGTCATTTTGCTAAATATGTGCACTTTATTACATATTAATTATATGTTTACTTGTCATTACATAATTGTTATTATAATGAAAACCGCATTATATTTAACTCTCTGTTTACAGCATTATGTGAGATATATTTTTTTCTTGAGAAAAATTAACATGCAGACTGTAGCCTACCTAATATTTATCCAAATGAGTCAATATTGAATTAAGATTAAAATCAAATACAATAATTTACTTGAATACAAACAGTAACCTACCAGTCATTGTACCATGTAAACATTGTAACACGTTGTCACTAAACTTAATAAAATTCTGTTTAGTTACCATGTTTTGAAAATCACAATTACACATTGTGATGCAAGTTGTTTTTTTAGATACCCGCAATCCATCTGTTTCTCTTGAGCAATTAAAATATCGTGATAATACCGTATACCGTGATAAAAGCTCATTCAATTAATCGCAGCACGAAAATTTGATACCGGCACATGCCTAGATGGAAGTCAGCTGTTTGGTTACCCATATTCTTCAAAATTTCTTCTTTTGTGTTTAACTTGAGGGTGAGTAAACATTTTTGGGTGAACAATCCCTTTAACTCCTTTCTTATGTGTCTCTCTTCAGCTGGATTCTGGTCGGCTCTGGGCGGGAAGAAGGAATACCAGACATCTCCAACTCTAAGAAACATGGTCAAACCACCACGTCTGTTCGGCTGCTCCAATAAGACGGGCCGGCTAGTGGTAAGTGAGAGTCCCACAGGCTGGCTGGAGGAAAGCTATGGTTTGTGAATGTGATGATGATGTCATGGATGGATTGTCTTGTGCTTTCTCTCAGGTTGAGGAAGTTCCTGGAGACTTTAATCAGTCAGACTTGGCTACCGATGATGTCATGTTGCTTGACACCTGGGATCAGGTGAGTTAACGCGTATAGGGGATTTTGTGGGGAAAATGACTATTGTGGATTTTTGTGGGGAAGTGTGATTTCTAGACCTTAAAAGGCATAGAAAATAATAACATCTTAAAAAGTTATGAAATGTCTGTAATATATTTTTTTTTTGTTATGTCAGCCTCTAAAATATTTTAAGCAGAAATTGCTGAGAAATGACCATAGTTATTTTTAGTTATATAGTTATATAGTTATATAGACCATAGTTATATGACCAAATATTTTTTTTAGATTAGCATTTTTAAAGAACCTAATGATAAAGAACTGTTGCTCTTTCTAGATCTTTCTTTGGATTGGTAATGAAGCCAATGAGGTCGAAAAAACCGAGTCACCAAAAATAGGTGAGTGACATGCTTACTAAATCATTTTTCATAAAGCATTGAGTTTTAGCTTTTCTGTCTTTGCCAGACCAGAATCACTCACATTATCCTCCAGCATAAAACCTATATTTCTGGATGCTGATTGTTCAATACAGAATTCCAGTCATGTTCCACTCAACAGTATGTTCTATTAATAGA
Source organism: Tiaroga cobitis (assembly GCA_030578255.1). Classification (NCBI taxonomy): domain Eukaryota; kingdom Metazoa; phylum Chordata; class Actinopteri; order Cypriniformes; family Leuciscidae; genus Tiaroga; species Tiaroga cobitis. The sequence goes on from CM060592.1 coordinate 24,904,145, forward strand.
GTGCTGCAGGAATGAGTGCTAAAACCTGAAAACACGTGAGCATGTTTGAACTTCTGGTTCCATTGTCCTGAAGTCAATCAGTTTGGATAGGATTTAGTTAAATACCTGAAATATAAGGTCTGTGGTGAGCACAAGCTCAACAAATTCTCATGTTTTATTCTACTGCATAAAATACAGCTGTAATACCCCACTCATAGGCCTGGTTTCACAGACATGGCTTAGATTAGGCCTTAGATTAGTTTAATTAGGACATTTAAGTATCTTTTATAAATGTGCCTTAGAAAAAACATTACCGATGTGCATCTTGAGACAAAACAAAGACACTGACATATTTTAAAATCTGTCAGTGCAAGTAACTTTCAGTTAAACCGGCTCAATAATGCATTTTAGTCTGGGACTAGGCTTAAGCCTTTTCTGTGAAACCAGGGCATACTTTTTTTAACCTTTTACTTATCTTGAAAAAGGCAGTTTCTAACAAGTGACTAAATGGGACTGAAGAGGTTTCAGGGACATTAAACTCATCTACTTGCTAGTCCCCTTTCAACGCCTTATTGTATTTATAATTGGCTCTTGCAAACTATTCTAGCTCAGATATTTCAATTTGTAGATTTTAAGTAAAAATTAGAGTTTAATGGCGGTGATGTTGAAGTAATGCAATGTTGTATAGTTTGTTTATAGCCTACCTTTAGCTTTTTACTTTTGGCTATTGTATTTAGGGTTCAAAATTCAGTATAGTTGTGTTTATTTGTTAAGATTGCCTTAATGAACAAACCTGGTAAGAATGATAATCAGAGAATTTTCTGCAATAATCAAAAAAGCCGATGGAAAAATCCTATTGGCTTTTTGTCAAGGGAACCAGGCTGATGCTGACTTCCGGGTTGGCAAAAATAAATACATGATACCTGCAGCACTTTATGTTTTTACAAGTTTTGAGCCTAAAATGATGTTCCCTGTCTATAGCTAAGGATTATGTGGACTCTGATCCTTCTGGACGTCGTGGGCTGCCCATCACAACCATAAAGCAGGGGGCCGAGCCCCCAACCTTCACGGGCTGGTTCCAGGCTTGGGACCCTAAAATGTGGGAAACTGACCCTCTGGAGAGAATCCGATCTTCCTTTTAAATCCAGAACCGTTCCCTCTTTTTAAAAAAAAAATGTATTCAAGCACTTCCTGTTCCTGTGCCATTAATTTCAACTTTCCCAGCTTTTACAAAATGTAAAGACTGTTGAAATACCCATATTACTTAAAGGTGCACTTGGCAATTTGTTTTTGGTTTACATTGTGTTGGCCAGTATGGCCGTGGCCTTGGACTTTAACTAGTTTTTAGTTACAGATGCCATTGTAGAAATGCTCTGATCACAGTCAGCCATGAATCATTTATTCAGTAAGCAAAACATTCTAGTAATAAGTGAGTTACTGAGATAAAGTGAGTAGTATTTGGCTGGTCATGTGATCTCAACACGTCTGTCCTCATGAGGCGGCAACCCAATCCATGTAAATAAAAACAGCTTATTTAGTACCTCTGATCATTTTAACCATAAACAAAAGTACTGTTAATTTCTTTAAAAAGTTAAAATTACCTAGTGCACCTTTAAGACTGACAGATTTCAGAGTTACAGATGTAAAGTTTTATTGAACCTAGTCTAGTAAAATGGATTTAGTATATGTTTAGCTGTGTTCAACCAGAACCAGCTGTCATAATAGAAGAAAACCCGCCAAAACGATTAGCACTCAAATAGTGGATTAGAGTTACCCTATTTTACCCTTGTTATTTTGTTGAAAGTCTTTAGACTATTTATTTCAGGTTGGTACTGCCATTATGACCTCCTAACGTGTCAACATGTTATAAAAATGTGTGGCAAAATTCTTTGATTTTTTTTTTGTACACACAAGCCATTGATATATTTTCAGCTTGTTCTTTGTTGTTATGTTCAACTTTAATAAATTTTGAGAAGATCAATTTACTATACTGTAGATTTACTGCATATGACATGGACATACAAATTCAGCCTTTTAATAACCACAATATACATCAATGAGCCAAAACATTATGACCACCTGCCTAAGATGCTCTTGGTCCTCCTTGTGCTGCCAAAACAGCGCCGACCCGCCGAAGCATGGACTCTACAAGACCCCTGAAAGTGTCCTGTGGTATCTGACACCAAGACATTAGCAGCAGATCTTTAAGTCCTGTAGGTTGCGAGGTGGAGCCGCCGTGGATCTAACTTGTTGGTCCAGCAAATCCCAGAGATGCTCAATTGGATTGAGATCTGGGGAATTTGGATGCCAGGGCAACACCTTGAACTCTTCATCATGTTCCTCAAACCATTCCTAAACAATGTGTGCATGATCCTGCTGAAAGAGACCACTTCCACCAGGGAACATTGTCATGAAGGGGTGTACCTGGTCTGCAACAATGTTTAGGTAGGTGGCACTTGTCAAATTAATGTCCACATGAATGGCCGGATCCAGGGTTTCCCAGCAGAACATTGCCCAGATCATCACACTCCCTCCACCGGCTTGTCCTCGTCCCACAGTGCATCCTGGTGCCATCACTTCCCCTGGTAAACGGCGTATACATACATGGCTGTCCACGTGATGTAAAAGAAAGAGGGACTCATCGGACCAGTCGACCTTCTTCCACTGCTCCAATTCTGACGCTCATGTAGGAGCTTTCGATGGTGGACAGGGGTCATCATAGGCTACACAGCCCCATACGCAGCAGAGTATGTTGTGACACGTTCCTCCCATAACCATCATTAAAATTGTGTGTGACTTGTGTCAAACTAGACCTTCTGTTGGCTCAGACCAGACGAGATAGTCTTGGTTTCCCTCATGTATCCCGTCTGGTCTGAGCCTGGATGAGCCTTGGGTGCCCAACACCCTGTCGCTGGTTTGTGGCTTGTCCCTCCTCGGACACTGTTGGTCTCACCACTGCTGACCGGGAGCAGCACACAAGCCTTGCCATTTCAGACATACTCTGACCCAGTTGCATTGCTATAACAGTTTGGCCCTAGTCAAAGTCACTCAGATTTTTATTCCTGCCCATTTCTCCTGCATCCAACACATTGATTATGAGAACTGATTGTTTGCTTACTGTCTAATCTACCCAGATCTAGGGCCTAGTTAGGAACAGTTGTTTTCTATTTAAAGAATATTTCACAATAATACTGTTTTCAATGAATTTTCGATCAAATAAATGCAGTCTTGGTGAGAATAAGAGGCTTTTTTCTCAAATATTTAAAAACCGCACCGACTCAACTTTTAAATAGTAGTGGTATGAATAATGGATTACCAATATAATTTTATTACAACATTCATTTCAATTTGTATCACAATGACAGACTTATGTGTTTATCTGTTATACTCCTCCTCAGTTCGACTTTAAACAGGATCACTAGGTTTAAGTCACATGAGTCATAGGCGTTGGTCTAATCTAGATCATACTATTCAATGACGCTGTTCTCTTTTGCCAAGAAGCTGGATAACTAGGCTACCTGTTTTCTCTAGACAACCTATCGTCCCCACAAGCTTGTCTGAAATTGCTATTGTAGTGGCAATTTTAATGATATTCATTGATCTTTAGTAGATGATTCAAAGAATGTCACATGTGTGTCTCTCACTTGTAGTGAGAGGATTCTGTTTATGTACCTGGGGAGGCAGAAGAGGGAGACACTCCAGAGAACAGACGAACAAGGACCTCTGACCTAGATGTCAGAAGGCCATTTGGTGCAGGGGAGCTTAGTGGGCCAACTAGTGACGTCTATGGAAAACTACTGGGAGGAAGGCTCTGGGGGGAAGAAGGCCTTGAAACTAAGATAAAAGCTAGTTCAGTCTGTCTGGGGGTGTGTCACTCTTCTGCACAGGGTAACAACTGTGTATTAGACTGCTCCTATTCTTGCAAGAATAAATACTTCTATTTTATATAATTTGACTCTGAGTGTCTCTTACGCAGTGATGTTTGTTTGAGAATTTTTGCCACAACAGTTTTGGTGTCAGAAGTGGGATTCCTTGAACGTGTTCCCTGGACCTGAGATCGGACGGTGTTTGGCCACCTGGACTAAGTAAGTTCCAGCTCTACCTCGTAAACTTGAGAGAGAGGGGCCGACCGATATCAGGGCCGGGAGAATCGACCACTGGAATCTAAAGAACCCGCAAGTGGCACAGAACAACATCTCTGGGTAAGCAAAGCAAATTCAGTTTAATAGAGGGGAAAGAGAGAAATTGAACCATATTGGCTGAGGGCTGTCTCTGTGGTGCGTAATCTGGATTTTAACTGAGATCTATAGATAGATCAAGAAGGTTTTAAACAGATACGAGAGAAAATTATCTGAGATGAACTGGGATTTGTAGCGGATCAAGAGGTTTCAAACAGATACGAAAGTATCTGAGATTAACTGAGATTTGTAGCGGATCAAGAAGTTTGCAAACAGATAGGTAACCTGAAAATCAGTTGTTCCACCACGGAGCAAATGGTTTTTTAGGTGCTGAAGCTAGTTAGGGGGAGCCAGAAAAGATTTTTTTTGGTAAACCTTAATTAGGAGGGCACTAACGAGTGCAACCCGACCGATTTGGGTTAAAAGAAAAAATCGGGTCTGTAACGGGGACGCCTGACAGATAAAGAGAACGCGCGGTGAGAAATCCACAGAGAACAGAGAGAAAAGCAGCCAGTATGGGGAAGTCTCAGAGCAAGCTTGCGAAATTTGGTACACCGGTGTTTTGTCAAATGAGGTATTGAGCGCCACAACATTAAAGATGGTGCGGGAATCAGTTGAACAGAGCAGTGAGAAACAAAAGTTGTGTCTGTGTTCAACATGTGTGTAAAAAAAATGTGAACAGATAATGGATTGTTTGGCTTGAAGATAAAATGTCAAACTGCCAGGAGAAATAATGTTTTTTTTTACTTCTTCATCCAGTAAATGGATGCATGACATTAGATGTCTATAGAACTTAAATTTATATGACAAGGATTGTAGCAAGAAGCAATAAGGCTGTCTGTGTGAAATAGAGGGAACTGTAAGTGAGACTTGGTGGAAGAGGGAAGTGAAAAAAACAAAAAGGTTGGTGTGTGAGATATGTGTGTGTGGGGATTGTTCAAACAATCATGTACTGGTTAGATAATGAAGGAACTGGCATGTTTGAGAAAAGAAAGGAGAGGATAATGAGGGAACTGGCATGTAGGGAAAAGAAAGGAGAAATATAGCAGAAAACTATATGTGATGAAAATAGACATGGTCTGACAGAATTTATGGAAGTCAAATTAACTGTTTAAATGGTGAAATGAAAAGTCAGTTTTAGAATAAAATAAGGCATTGTATGATTGACAGGGATTAACATGATATGAGGAATGTTTTAAGCAGAATGGGGAACAATTCTAGATTTTGATAAAAAAAATGATTGAAATGATGATATATCTGCTTTATTTTATTAATGTTAAGAAAATAAGGGTATTGAAGCAAGTAGCTATAATGGTTGTCTGTGTAATTTACGGACTGAGTAATATAATCTGTTTTGGAGAAACAGTAGAGATAAGACTGAGACAACAATGTGATGGAAGAGGAAAGGCTTCAAACCAGTTGTAATGAAAATAATGATGTACAAATTGTTACACTTTATGAAGAGTAACGGAACAGTCCGGGAAAATAAATAAATAAATAGTGAGACAGAAGAGAGCAAATGCTGTAAACAGCTCTGCTCAGAAGATCTCACTTTGAAGAGATTTGCAGATGATGTTTTGTAAAAGATAAGCTGGGAGAAATGTGTAAAGACAGAAAACAAATTCGAATATTTTGAGCATTTTCTGTGCTGCTCATGAAATTATGTTCCGCCAATAAAATGATGAAGAGTATGATTTGGCTATTGTGATTAAATCCGCGACTGGTGGACTGTAAAAGAATACAGAGGACTGCTTATCAGTGGCTCTGTTTACATTCCTGAAATGGGACACACACTGCTTCAAGAGTGTGCAGTAAGTTGGAGCCGTTTGCAAGCTCACAGTGATCAAACTATAGTCAAGGACAGGTGTCTGATGCTGAAGTTGAGGCTGAAACAAATTCACTAGATGACAGAGAGTGTTTTAATGGTGGTCATCAGGACAATTTAATAGGTAACTAAATGCCCACCAAGGTGTTTGAAAATGTGATAGTGACACATTTCTGATAATAATGTGGGTTTTGAAAGTAGATCAGTGTTTAAATGACGACAGTAACATTTTTCGTCTGAGAAATAAGAGATAAAAACAAGGTCGAAAGATTGAAGTCTTAAAGTGAATCCTATAAGAAAGAAAAGATCTATAAAAGTGAACTGATGAATACAGGTTGATGTAAAATTAATGACTCCAACAAATGTGAGTTGCAAAATATATCAAAGTAACTAACAGGATGATTGTGTTTTAATTAAACATTTTAGAAAGGGTTTAGATTAAGGAGAGAGACTAATCTCACGAATGATTTATAATAATTGCAAAAGATGTATCAAGCAGAGAGTGCTAGCCTTGTCAAAGTTAACGTAATTGAGAACTTGACAACTAAAATGCTGATTGAGAAATGTGAAACGTTATTGAGAACTGGAATAATTGTTTTTATTTAAGATCAAGTAAGCAGAAGCAATACTGGATTAACAGTTGCTGAATGCTGATTAAACAAACAGCTTGAAAAGTTGACCATGAAAGAACTAGAAGCTGATGTTTTGCTTTCAAAAGATAAGTTTATTATTGGCTGTAATGAAACAGTTTGCTTATCTAAATCTGATGTGTACTGTGGCTGAAAACTGCCAGTGCAACAGAGACTCAATCTGAGTGGAAATTTGTAATGTCTAAATAAAGACAACTATAAAAATTATGTTTATTTGGAAACACATGTAATTTCTGGCAAATATGCCTTAAGCTGGGATAAAGCTATAGGATGGTAGATAAAGGTTTGATGTTAGAAGTTTATGAGAGTGCAGTGTGCCAGTCCTGAATGCCTCAGAGTCTCTCTCATTCAATGTCAGCTCAAAGCTGTTATCTGTGATAAGCTATTTGTAGTAAAGCACAGTTTCAGTTGAAGAATCATAGAGACAGAGATGTTTAAAGAAACAATTGCCATAAAGGGCAATTTGTATTTGTAAATGTAAAACTGAATGACTTTAAAGAAGTCTTTAAAATAATAATGCAGAACTTGAAGACATTTTATTTTATTTTAGGACCAGTAACTTCTTTGTCTCATTTAGTCTCCACCATTCAGGACCGATGGCTCCGTCTACAGGTAAAGTTCACTGAACGTACGGATGATCCAAATTCGCTGAGTATAGTCTAAGCAGCTAGGGTTTCTGCTTTTAAGATAAAATAATGGATTTAAGATTAAATACTGTTGTTATTGACCTGTCTCCCTGTGTGAACAATATTAGGCAGTGAGAATGGCTCTGGTGACTCTTGAACGTGCCTTTCCTAAGCTCCAGAAAGCAGCTGAGTTCTGTTGAAGAAAACCGATTGTGTGATGGGGAAAAAAAGCGGTCACCAGTGGGCACGAGTGACCACCTCCATGACGGGTAAGACCTTCTTTGGCCAGACAGGGGGCAACCCAAGCCAGAGGGCTCACGTAAAGTCACTGGGCATTTCCTGAATGGAGATGTTTTATGTGAGACAGGTATGAGAGTTGAGCAGGAGCTGTGAGGCCAGCAGCGTCCTTATACCGTTAGGGGGAGATGAAGCTATGACGAGTCACGCCAGTCTTCCCCATGATGCAAAAGCTCCTCTATACCACTCACCAGAAGAAACCGCATTAGTTGTATGGCTTGTTTTTCATTGTGACAAGTGTCTGCAACTAAACCGGGGGGACAACACCCTGAGAAGAAAATTATAGACAAAGAGCTAATGGCAATGGGCTTTCAAGAGCCAGCTGAGACCGTAAGGGGGATTGCCATTATTAATTGTTGTGGAGACAGTAATAAAACTTTTTGATGTCGGTTGCCTTATGGGCAAGGAAAATGTATAGAAGTTGATTTAGAACTAGTCTATAACATAGTTCTAACTCCTGAAGGTCGTTAGACATGGTGGTGACTAAAGATAAAGACAGCTTTTGTAGATTTAAGTCTGGATAACAAAGGTGGATGGTCAAAGGTTATTGTAATGAATTTAATATTACATTTTGTCTAAGAAATGGATTTATAGTGAGAGAGACTGCTTGAGCGGAGGTCGTGCCACTTCCTTTCTTTTGGAGGAATGGTAACTGTGTCTGTCTTTCTGTTATCGGCCTGCTAGAGCAAGCTGAAGAAAAATAATGATAATGAATCCAAAACAACCCAGCTGACTTGTCTAAAAATCTAATGAATAATGAACAAGACATGCTTTGAAAGTGGTTAAGAGACCATGTAAAATTAGGGAAAGGCTACAGGAAAATGTGAAGTTTAAAATCTTATTTAAAATTTAAATCCTTTTAACGATGATATAAGGAAAGGGCAAACATTGAGAATGAGCAGTTAACATGTGTGTGTCTAGTATGAGTGTGTGTGTGATGGTGAAAGCACTTTATGTTGTATGTATTAGTTTGGGGTACTAATATTAGAACAGTATTGAAATTAGAACAGAACAGTTTTATCATTACAGATGGGTTAAGGCAAATGACAAATTTTAAAGAAGCCGATAATTCTGAGTGGAACGGTTGAAAAGACAATACAGAACATGGGACGAGCTTTAAGTTGATTGGACATCAAGCTCTGTCTGGTAGTAATACTTTTGTCATGCAGGATGTCGATTTGAATTATGTTCTGGATCAGTTTAAGTATTTGTGTAAATTGGAATTGTGTAGTTGTAGATCACCATCTGGCATGGGCTGAGATCAATGAAAATATTGTAGATTTGATGGCAACAACAAAATGACATATTGGCTAAGTCAATTTCGAAGTATCAAGAGAGCCCTTAACATTTATGATAATTGTGAACAAAGGGGGAGAAATGATTGACTGACATTGACCAAGTCTGTACAGCACGACCTGACCTGAAAATTGATGACTTTAGAAATGTTTGTGATGGCTGACTTGAGACCAAACAACAGGCCTGAAAAGCAAGATTCGCTGTGAGACTCAGGGACGTTGCCCTTCAAATACTTCGATAAGAAGATGAGATTGGGCTTTAAGTGAAGAATGTAATATTTTTGTTTCAGAGGCAGAGAAGGATGTCTGGGAAAATGTGGCTGAAGGACGCCGTTTGGGTTAGTGTTGATGGCAAACTTTAAAAAAAAACACTATGTTAAATGTTATGTTAAATTGATGCTCGAGTTGTGTCGTGCATCAAGAGGGAGATGGTATAACAATTGCCAAATATGGTTTACTTGGGTCCCAAACAAAATTTGCTGTCTGTACATGTATTTGCAGGACTGTTTCAACAGGAAACGCTAGGGCAGATGCAGCAGCGAAGGCCATGGCAGCACAGCAGACAAAAGAAACTACGTATTTTACTATCTGAAAATAACCTCGACATTTGTTTTTCTTTACAGAGCATGCAGACTTTTGGATACAGGGGAGAATGTCCCCTATAAAATGATGGCTATGGATGAATTTGACTAACTATCCTGGCCTGGGTTATTATTGTAGCAGAAAGGTGCCACACCTGCGCAGCGCAAACTTAAATTTTCCTTTTACAGAATGTCAGGATGGATTGCAGAAAACAGAACTGATTCTGTTCCAAATGTATAAATATTGTTTTTCAGGGGAAAAGGATCCTGAGTGCTATTAAGTGAGCGAGAAATTATCCGGTGATAATGTTTCAGGTTGAATCCACAGGTCAAACCAAAGGGGACGAGCGGCTAGACAAGCGGTCACTAACAAAATACTTAAGGTCTCCATTCACAGGTGACAGTTCACTCCAGTGGGGGTGCGGTCGTGATATAAGGGAAAACCTTATAAGGATCAGAAAATGGTTGGAGTGTGACACCTGGGTCCAAGCCTCTCACCTTAGACAACACCAACAGGCCACAACCATCCCATAGTCCATGGGGCGAACGAGATTATCAACACGCCTGGAGGAGGAACCAACTGCCAACTGATGGTTTAAGTTTAACAGAAGAATGGGGTTTTGTGATTATTTTGAGGATTTGATTTGATTAAATCAAAATAGGGCTTAGTATTGATATACAGTCGATCAAAAGATTTGATTGGTTACTTATTCATTAGGAAATATTTAAGGAAAATGTTTTTGGGAAGAGATCTATTAATTAATGTAAATTATAGGGATAATTGTTGAAGCGTATTAAGTAGAACCACAGCATGTTTGAATTAAAAGTATTGATTTGATTGTAAATGTAGAAAATATATTGATTGTGTCCGTAATGGAAATATTAGAGTTAATATTGAACAACTGCATTGGTTAGAAGAATGGATAAAATTATAAGACTTCTCTGGTTAGATTTTGTTAAATATGGCATTAAATAGAGCTTACTAAATTGAATTAGAAGTAAATGAAATATGGAGATGGGCGTAGATTAATGGAAAAGGCTTAATGATAGGAGTTAGGATTGTTATTCTAATAATTTTGTTATTCATGGGTGAATATGATTACAGTGACAGGGGAAACATGCTGTCTGTTCAATTGGTGAAAATGACAGTCTATCCCAAGGATGAACAAAATTGTGACGACACAGGTAGTGGGAGCTACAGTGAGATATGTGTTAAATGTATGTTCTGTTTGTTTTTCTTCTATTTGTTTATTTTCTGAGAAAGATTAAGGGCAAAGATTTAAAGAGGGTTAAAAGCAGCAGTCATCCGTGTTACGAGATGGCGTACAAAGATAGGGTTTGAAACTGAGGGATTTTTTTTATTTTACTTTTATCTGGTTGTTTCCTTGCTATGTTATAACTACCTTTTCCTTACTGGCGTGACTGAGGGTCTGTTTACAGGAGCGCAGAAACAGAGATTTCTCGCTTAGCCCAACGCAGTGAAATGTTTACTTGCTTGCTAAAATATTACGGGGCATTTCCCCCACAAAAACAGCCTTATGCTTCTTCATTCTAAACTTTTCTTCACAGGTTCAAGGAGAGTGATCATTTTATGCAAAAATCAGAGATGAAAAGTATAAGTGTGATGATATGACTTAAAATTTGTCTTATTGTTTATTATTGTGATTATGGGTAATCAGAATGATAAAAAGTGAGGAGTTGTAGTGGCAATTTTAATGATATTCATTGATCTTTAGTAGATGATTCAAAGAATGTCACATGTGTGTCTCTCACTTGTAGTGAGAGGATTCTGTTTATGTACCTGGGGAGGCAGAAGAGGGAGACACTCCAGAGAACAGACGAACAAGGACCTCTGACCTAGATGTCAGAAGGCCATTTGGTGCAGGGGAGCTTAGTGGGCCAACTAGTGACGTCTATGGAAAACTACTGGGAGGAAGGCTCTGGGGGGAAGAAGGCCTTGAAACTAAGATAAAAGCTAGTTCAGTCTGTCTGGGGGTGTGTCACTCTTCTGCACAGGGTAACAACTGTGTATTAGACTGCTCCTATTCTTGCAAGAATAAATACTTCTATTTTATATAATTTGACTCTGAGTGTCTCTTACGCAGTGATGTTTGTTTGAGAATTTTTGCCACAACACTATCATGAAGCACAATTTTAAACACATTTTTACAGCAGCTGAGTGCTGTCCTATGAATCATAGGTGGATATGGGTATGATGACTGCCCTGAACTGAAGTCATCTTGTGTCATCCTCTTGAGATCTACAGCTCTCTCTGTATCCACGTTTGAAGATGTGTGCATGCAGCGGCCTGTCCCTACCAGGAGAGATAATACATTGCTTAACTCAACATATAGCTGCTGCCTGCTGACCAAAAAACCCCAGAGCTGGCACTGGACAGGGCTAGAAAACAATGCAAAGCTTCTTCTTTAGCAATATTGTGGAAAACGGTGATCAATCAACCGTCATGTTCAAGACCTGAGAACGTTTTACAGAGGTTGTCATCTGATTTTAAATATTTACGTTCTCACATGCTGACAGCTGAGGATTCAGGCTCTATGAAAAACTGATAGAGGGTTAAATAACACCCATACAATGCTGTAAAATATGTTTGCATCACTTACTCCCTCAGAGTTGAATATTTCCAACTGTAGCAGCAACACAAGGCTAAAATGAAGCAGGTCTGTGCTATTGCCAGGTTTTGCATGGCAGCCGGGGAGGCTCTCATGTTGCCTCTAGCACAATCTGAAAAATTCATAGAACAGCATAATTTTAGCCACAAGGACTGTCAGTGAATGTGTTTCCTGTATAGTGTCCTTTTCTGTTGCAGTTTTCAAATGAGAATGATCTTTATTCCTAATAATAATAATACATTATTAATACATTATTATTATTACACTGTAAAAATGATTGTTGGTTTAACTTAAAAAGGAGGCTAAGTAACCTGGTTGCCTTAAAATTTTGAGTTAATTGAATTAAAATTAATTAAAATGTTAAGTTAATACAATGACGGAGATTTGTTTAATCATCAGAAACTCAAAATATTGTGTTATCTGAGTTGATTTGACAAAAGAAAAAATGTAATAAATACAAAATATGTGTTACTTTGTATTATTTTTATGCTTAAATTATCACAATTTTAATCTTGTTTTCTAAAGCCAATCAGATATTTTTTTAAGAATAAACATTGTTCTAGTAATAATAATACAATCTATTAATATTATTAACATAATGAAATGTAGAGATTATCACAGCTGACAATATGACAAATGTTTTGTCTTAAAATGATTATGTACTAAAAATGTTGAAAAACATAAAAGCAACCACTGCTGTTTTGCACACTGTGGCCAATGAAAAGCTTTGAGTTTTGTGCATCTGGCCAGGAGTCTGGCATGACGTCACGTGCACTCTTTTCGTCTGAGTTCCTGAAGCAGGGTGGGTCACGTGGTCATCCCCTTTCCCAGATAGTACCCTATGAAGAGCGCAACACGGGCAGTTCACGGGGGGTTTGAGACACAGCCCGTGTCGCGCACTTAATCTCGGACAGCGCACTGGTCCACCTGGATGCAGTGACTTTCGTTTCTTTACATTCAATCCTAGCAAAAGAGACACTTTGAAAATGGCTGGAGCAATTATTGAGAATATGAGCACCAAAAAGTTGGTGATTGTAGGAGTAATTCTCCTTTTATTCCAGGCGTTCTCCTTTATGGTCGGAGGACTGATTGGTGAGTAACGTTAGCTACTTTTACAAATCCGCCTAGATTTTAGTTCTGGCTTTTTGCTGCACAGTGTGTAGTCATTCGTTCTGGCGTGCAACATTCTGTGTTTTTCTAGCAAAAAAAAAACAGTCTTACTTGCTAAATGGCAAGGAGTGAAAAGTTGCGGAATGGCTTTGTTACAGTAAAGATGGGCGCTTATTTTCACCCGTCGACTGCTGCAGTCTTTGTGCTGCTGCTTTTAGCTTTCCGCCTGTAAGTTTGAGAGCCGATATAAGATAGACGCGACATTTAGTTTTACTCGCTACCTCTGCGCCCTGAAGTTTCTTGTTTTTCCCGGGTAGCCTACCTGAAAAGCCTTGAGGAACTAGCCCGAGAAAGACTCTGCTTGTTTAAACCCACTTGAGCTTAAATATTTGACCGTGAAAGAGTGTATTTGTCGGTCAGTATTGATTAAAAATAGCTTGATAATTATCAAGAGATTTTTGTTTAAAAATAGCCTACTTGCGCGTGGTTTGTGTCATAAACGCACATTTTAGATTTGAAACAACTTTTTAATAGCGGTTCAGTATGTATAACTTAAAGTTAGAGCAGTTAGACTAATAAAACTCAGAAGAAATCTTAGTACAACGTTTAAGAAACATAATTACAACAAAACAAAAGCATGATGTTATAGACAGTTTTCTGTGTGCAAACAATAGACAAAGCTAGCTAACATTTCCATCAACAGTGAAGTATATTACTATTATTTTTATGTTTATTTTAGTGAGGTGTAGTGAATTAACTTGTGTTTCTATTTTGTAGTGAAAGGGTTAATAAATAAGGGCCAATAAAGGGTTAAACGAGGTGCATCTCTAGAAGTTTTCTTTGATCCTATACATCTGAACCATGATCTGAACAGACAAGCCCTCTGCTCCCACAGGCTCTTCCAGCTCCTGCCTGCATGTCCAATCGACCTCACCAATTTTATTCTATGCCCTTTTTGACTGTACAGCGATCAGATATTCCCTTCTATCTTAAGGATTGAGTATTCTTTTCCATGTAGCTTGTTCTGTTTTGCACCATTGAGGAAACACGGTTTGTCCTCATCCACACTTCCTCTTCGCAACCTCAGACTTCCTTCTGGTTTTGATAGGAAGGGAATCATTTCTTGGTCTCCTGCAGAATGTGGGATGAATGGTGGTAAATTAGCTTGCTTTGGCCATTCTTGCCTGCGATTGATTTAATGAAGCGGGATTCTTTTGTGTTTGTTCGGTGGCTGGTGGCAGACTGGGTAATTGAGTAGAAAGGCGCACTGCTCCCCCTGTTATTGGACATCTTAAACACGGCATGAGGTCACCGGCCCGAAAGGCGACCATTATTTTATGGTGGTATTTTGAAGAGGGTTTGTTCTCAGGATTGTGGGTCAATGAATAATTGAACTGAAAGAGGTTTAGTATAGCAAATTTAGTTTGCTCAATATATTTCACAGGAACAGGGTTGTAGCTTGTACCCCTCAAAACAGGAACAGAGCAATTTATAAGCCCACACATTAGCTTTTAAAATATTGGGGACATTTTAATGTTGCTTTGCTTGCACTGTTTGGAATCGAGACTGAACCTGAACAGTGTCCTCAAGCCATAGGCTGTTTCACATTATCTCCCACTTCCCGGTCACTTCAGATGTCCTCAATGACCCAGGAAGGGATCTATTGACTCATACTTAACAAACTACCAGGACCAGCCTCCTGAATGGTGGAGGAAGCCTGTCCGTACTTTCTCATGCTAATGACTCCCTCTTAGCAAGAGTTTATCAGAGTGTCACTTTACGAGTCTTGAATTCATTGTCTAGGGCCTTTTTTTCATTATACACTACCGTTCAAAATATGGGGGTGGTAAGTTTGGGGCTGCATTTATTTGATCAGTACAGTAATATTGTGAAATATTATTACAATTTAAAAGAACTGTTTTCTATTTGAATATATTTTACAATAAAATTGAATTTATTCCAGTCTGCAGTCACATGATTATTCAGAAAGGATTCTAATATGCTGATTTGCTGCTCAAGTAACATTTTCTTATCCATGTTGAAACCAGTATGTGCTGCTTCATATTTTTGTGGAAACTGTGATACAATTTTTCAGGGTACTTTGATAGAAAGTTCAAAAGACCAGCATTTATTTGAAATATATATTTTTGTAACAATGTAAAAGTCTTTTACTGTTACTTTTAATGCATCCTTACTGGATAAAAGTATTAATTTTCACATTCACTGGTCTTTTCTCTCAGTCTGCTTTGTTTTAGCTTGATATGCACTTATGGATGTCTGTATGAATTTAAAATGTATTAATATTATTTGCAAATAATATATATGTATTTATATATTGTTTTTATTGAAGTGGTCATCTCAGGACAATCAAATAGCAATAATTAGAAAATGTATAGATAGAATATGAATATATATAATGCTCCATGCAATTCAAAAAGGTTCTTCTATGTAAAATGCACAGTTTTTGCTTATCTCTTGCTTATGTGCAAAATATGGACACAAAATATCTCAAGTTATTATAACTTGTTTGATAGACTGTTCTTAAATTATTCATAAAATGAATAATTTAAATATTTTTCTGCAGCTCCAAGCCCCACCACCGCCGTCCACTACCTGGCCACCAAGTGTGTGGACACCGTGAAGACCCACCATAAGGGCTCCAAATGGTTCATGCCATGGGGCCCCGACCAGTGCAGCAAGATCAGAGACTTTGATGAAGCCACGGCCAAGAGAATCGAGGCCAATAACATTGTGTTTGCGGTCCACATTCCTCTGCCCAACAGAGAGATGAGTGCCTGGTTCCAGTTCATGTTGGTTATCCTCCAGCTTGACATTGCATTCAAAATGCAAAACCCGATTGGTAAGTAATGAAAATGTGGGATTTTATGTGTTTGAGCAGGTCATGTTTTGCTCATCTACCCTCCAAAAACATGATATCACCATGTGGTTTTTAAGCTTATGAGAACATCGCTATTTTGCTGAAAGTGTAGGAGGGGACAAATGAACACCCAGAGGAATTTCCCATTCTATTCACCCAAAAGTAGATTGGATTTCTCACATGCTGTGAGAGGACTAACAATGATGGATGGTCTGTTTTCTCACTGTTGTAGTTGGAGCCTGAGGGACCTCAATAAGGATTTAGTCAGCATGCAGGTAGGGGGGGAAATGCTTTAGGTTTTGACACAGACAATTGAAGGATAATAAAAGGAATGTAGTCCTGCCATCTGGTTTCATTGCCATTTCATGAATTAAGATGCACCCACAAAATCAACTTTTGAAGAATAAGATTTTCTCTACATTAATCCAGAGATGCATATGAAATCAACGTTTTCGTTTCAAAAGCTCTCCATCCACACTAGCATTTTCCTAAAATTTCTGGTCCACACTTACAGTGCACTTACTGTGCCCAAATAAAACGTCATAAAAGCTCACTGAGATGAAACTGAGAGATCAAAGTTCTCACACTCTTCTTCTGGCACAATCATTTTAGTAGCAAAATATATCACCACTTACTGGTGCGTCCAGGTCGCCACTCCATTTAAGGAAAATACTGTTTTCTTACTTTTTTTTTTCTCCTATTATTTTCATAAACAATATGGTTTAATTCAAATGATTTAATTATTGTCTGTGAGTAGACTATTCCATTTTATTTATCCATGGAACATGCATTTTTATTTTTATACGTTTATTCCAATGACTTGTTTGCATTATTTAGGCATGGTTTTATTTCATTGTAAGGCAGTAGTTTTCTTTTGATGGAGAAATTTGGCCATCAGAGTGTAAAATTCATTTTAAAAGTTAACCCCTTAAGTGTCACCGTCCCACCGGTGGGCCCAAAACCATTACATAATCAAAACCGTAATATCCTATACCTAAACTAAAGTTGACAAACTATATATCATTTGAAAGCTTACAATTTCTAGTTTTCATATTTGGTGACTTATCTTCAAAATAAATTACAGAGTCGTAATTTTTCAATTTGCAATCAGAATATTTTCATACTCCTAAGGCGTGTTCAGACCTTTATTTTGAAATGGTGATGAACATGAAAAATCATGAAAGAATGGTAGAAACCTCAGTTTGTTTTCATGCCAAGAGTTCAAAAGATAACATTCTAGTGAAAAAGTTTGGTACTGCGCCCCCCAAAAAAATTGAGATACCAATCTAAAATTTTTGGCTTTCATTTTCTTGCAGTTTTAGAGTCCAACATGTTTTGAAGTTATACATTTTATATAAAATATGAATAATTACATTTTTACTCCTATAACTTTTTTTCTGTTTCACTTAATTTATTTAACTTCTACAAAAATCTGCCAAATGTCTTCTTTAAAACAAGACCAATCTTACGTCTATATTCCAAAGCATTCTTAAATTACAACCATTGAAGTTCGGAATGTGCATTTTCATGTCTATTCAGAAAAGGGTGTGTGAGGGGTTAAGGAATCGTACACTGGTTCACTATAGGCTACTGTACCGTATATGTTTGAATCATGTTAAAGTGCTTTGGACATGGCTTTTAATAGTGAGACTTTTGCTTTTGTAATCAGGCTCTCAAAAAAAATTTGGATTAAAATTTATCGGCCAATTTATCGATTATCGGCTTTCAAATATAAATAGTTATCGGTATTGGCCAACATTTTCATATCGGTGCAGCCCCAGTCAACATGTTTTTCCACTGGACAGCAATTGCGAGTACATTTTTTGTCATCTTTGCAGGAATGTAATATGAAGAAGGAAAATGAATAGCACACGTACCACTATAAAGAGCTCTAAAAAAATGAAGGTATTTTAAAATGAATAAAGTCCACACTACAACGGGAAAACGGCTTTTTAATATGTATCCACTTGGGAGAGTGTCTTCAAAAAGAACAGTTTTTGCAGGACAAAAAGACGTCTCAGTTTGGACAGAAGGCCAAAACGTAGAGAGTAAGATGCTTTTTCAAATGTACCTGGATTAGTGTAGACTAAATAATGGCTATTAATATCTGAGCTTATTAGACGGTTCCATTCCATCACAATTTCTTATTTAAATCAGGTGGTTCTTCACACTTTCTCTTGATTTGTCAAATTACTGTGTCTTTGTTTGAACCTGACTGGTTCCAGCCGTGAAGACTTGCATAGTACTGTTGCCATTTAAAATCATCTGGTTGTGGGAGGGTGTGGATCTGGAACGGCTCCAAGTCTGCCCTTTCAAAGACGGGATTAAGCGGATAACACTGGCCACTAATGAAGAGCCATTGTTGAGCTAGAGCAGTCTGGGAAAGTGAGCGGAACATCGGCTCCTTCTAGCAGCAGGAGAACATTTGGCTATTCATGTCTTGAGAAATGTAGGGGGAGTCTCTTTGGTTTCTTAACACGTTAACTGCTAGTGTGGAAGGAAGCTACCATGCTCCTGCTGTTATATACTCCACCCTGAAGCACGTGCTTGTGCATAAACCAGCAAAAAAGAGAATTTTTTGCTTGTTTGGCACAACGTTCTCACTATAAATGTCTATCATTGCATTATTCTTTATGCATTTGGCACTCGAAGAAACTATTTTTGTTGTTCAGGGTTTTGTAGCACCATCTGGAACGCGCTCTCCTAGAAGATCCTCCTCAGCCAGATGTTATGTGTTTACCATGAGTCTTGTGTGATCTTCTGCCAGAGCTGTTTCTCTCTGTGTGTGTCCTGTTCTCTGAGCAAGACCTCACAGACTGTCAACGGTCTCCTCTAATAAGGTCCTAGCAGGGATTCATTTGGCACTCCGCATTCACCCATCACAGGCGTACTGTGCAATGTTTGGAAAGTCAATTCATTCTGAAAAAGTAACATATTTTGTACAGAGAAAGAAAAAGTGAGAGGCGTGTTACTGCTGCTTCTAAATTACAGCTGGCACATGGGTAAAGACACCAATGCAAAGCAACTCCTTAAACACATTTTGTGTTACCAAAAGTCTGGAGACAAAGTTTGGCCAACCACTGTGGTGCCTGCGTCAATCAATTCAAGTAGATTTTTATTTCGCTTTTATAGCATATCATATTACATATCGTTTCAAAGCAGCTTTACAGAAAAATGCAGTAATCGTTTATCAGAGGTGACTGTGTCAAAGTAATGTCCATATGTAAAAAATGCACAGTTCTAAGATAAAACAAATAATGCAGTTAGCTAATATCATGTATTAATTTAGGCAGAAACGATCTCATTAAAGCAATTGTTACAGCAGTTGTGATTGTAATGATTACAATATATAGAACATTTTGCAGTTGTGTGTGTTGATTCAGAGTTTGCGTCATCTGAAGTCCTTGCAGGGGTTGGTGTCATCTCTTCACAGGTCATCGTCAGATTGCAGTTGCTTTGATTTTGTTTGATTTGTACAAAAGAATTGTCAGAACCTAGATACGAGGCTAGGAAATCCTCATGCAGGTTAAACAGCAAATTTTAAGCTAACATTTTGTTTCTAATTATAGAATTTGATAAGTTTAGATATAAATTGGATCAAAATTGTAGGCGTTTAGGAGGGGTCAAATAAACCAAGATCACCACCCAGAGGTTTTTCTAGAGTTTGATCATCACTGGAGCACTGGCCAAAATTTTAGGGGGCATTTTTTTAGCAGTTAAGAAGCTAACGATCAAATCTCTGCCATGTAAATTGGATCTGCTAACAACTAAATGATACAAATTCAAATAGGGTACTACTCATCACATCAATAAGCATTAGCCTGGTAGTTATCTCTCCTCAACTACAACGTCGTATTATGATCGTCTGACTGGCCGCAAGTCGAGTATTCCACAAGGAAAAGTGAAGGAGGAGGAGCACAGCGAGAGGGCGGAGCCGTGGTGTGTGACTGAAGAGGATGCGCAGGATATTTCCGCTTATTACAATCAGCCTTCAAGTTTTAAGTAATTCAAATTATGTAAATGACTTTGCTCAATGAATAGGAAAGCCTATTTTCAGACATATCTACTCATCAGGAAAATTCTACAGGTGCACAGAAAAAAAAACTTTATTCAAAAAGGGTCTAGCAACGCCCCTGTCACCAGCCCCTCTGCTTAATTTTCCATGGAGTGCCGTTGTTTCTCGCTTTCTCATCTCTCTGGCCCAAGCAGCAACAGTTTGGCCGGTCTCCAGCAATAACACAGCTGTTGAAATGGCTTAGTTGCCGGGGTGATGCGCGCTGCACCCGGGCGGAATGTTTGTGTGCGCTAAGCTGACATTCAAAGCTCTTTGGCACAGCCGTTTGTAGGTGGGGGCCACTGCAGACACGCTGGAGGAGAGAGGACCGGGCTAATAATGTCTGCCGTTCTCTGCCTTTCTTTACCTCCTGCCCCTCCCCCCATAAAGCTCAGTCCTCCACGTCCAGGAATTCTCTTTAGTGCTCTCCAGCTTGTTTCATAACACAACAAGGATCTCTTTAGAGAGGTGAAGTGGAACACACAGGGCTGTGCAAAGCGATCTAAACCACGGGCCCCTTTGCCAGCTACCTCTTGCTTTCCCAAAGCTCAGGTGAATCATACCACATGACTCTCTAATACTTTGACAAACCCCAAGTTTTGAACATTTACGAAAATGCCAGTCTGTGAGGTTATGAATGACTTGAATAGGGTGTCCGTAGATTAAATGACTCCCAGGTTACCTTGAGCTACTTTTAGCCACACGACGATGGCAGGGCTTATTCATGAGAATGGTATGAGCTGTCATGAATCTGTCATTTCACATGTCTGCATTTGGCTTTGTGTATAAATGTCCACTGCTGTTCTTCAGTCAGCAGGCACTCATTTCACTTTTTCAGATGTGAAGGTCTTGAAGAGATGAGTGATCTCAAATTAAAATTCTGTCATGTGCTCACCCTCATGGGTTTGCATGTCATTGACTTTTTTTGTTGTTGTTTTTTTTTTTGGAACACAAAATATGAATTTTGAGCTATATCCGGACTAATGATGTTAATCTTAAATGACCAACAAAAAAAAAAGCACAGTAAAAATGGTTCATTCGACTCTTGCCCTTTAAGACAATGATTGAGTGAGTGACTGAATTTAACATTCACTTAGAAATATGATAATTTCAATGAATCTATTTGTTATTATTCATTTACAAATCAGTGGCTGGATTCATGGAAATATTCTTAATAAAGAAGTTAAGAAATTTCTTAAGTTGAATTTTAAGTTCTTTACAAGAGTGCAATTCTTGAAGTCTAAATATTTGAAAAACTCTTAAGATCTCAAATATGGCGGTTTTTGCCGAAGACTCGCCGATCAGCTCAGTCTTCAGATTACCATAATAATCATATTAAGTGTGTACTATTTTTGTCGCAAATGGCTTGACAGGAGTTCAGCACTCAGTCGCAGTTCAATTAGCTGCTATTGTATGTTTTCAGGGAACTTGGATTAACTTGGAAAACGAGTCACATGGATATCGTTTTAGTCATATAAATACTTTATTTACCTTTTGGAGATTGAGACTCCTCATTTACTTTCATAATTTGAAAAAAAGTGGCCAGGATATTCTTTAAAAAAAAATCACCTCTGTGTTGCACAGAAGAAAAGAAGTCATATGGGTTAATATTCAATTATATTAATTGATTACTTAAGATTAATTGATTATTATAATGCAGCCACTGTGACTGGTTAAAGTGCAGAATCGTTCTGATATTTCAAACTGAAGTAAGTGTGTTGGATGTTTGTGTGTAGATGATGGAGCTTTGGTCACCATGGACGTTGGTCTGGCCTACAGAGACAGCACCTTGAGTGAGTGGACTGAGATGGCCCACTCCATAGAACATCGCAAACTGAGCTGCAATTTCACTGCAACCAAGGTAAACGCACTAGTCATTTCTAACCCATACCAGATCCAAACACACTCCTTACTGGAAGTGTTAAGTCCATTCTACAAGCCTGCGGCTTGTGGTTGGCCGATTTTATTCTCAAATTGTCAAAATGAATCTAGCTTGTACATGACTAGTTACCTTCAGTCTCTGTAAGCACTTTTTTTTTCTTCAGACTTCTGAGAATGAAGGCCGTTACTATGATTGTGACCTGTTGCCCTTTATGGAGGTTGGTAGCGTGGCCCATAAGTACTATCTCCTCAACATCCGGCTACCTGTCAATGAACGCAAAAAAGTTAACATCGGGATTGGAGAAATCAAAGACATCCGTCTTGTGGTGAGTTTTCAGACTGTGACTTTGATTAATACAGTCATAGGATGCATGTTTAAAACTCACTGTTGTGTAGGTGGTTTTGTTTGAGCATTGTTTGCATGGGAGGATTTTGGCCCAGTCTCGGCTTGTTATAATTGGCACACACTTCTGGACAGGGCAATGGTTATACAAATGTTAGTGGACTGAAGACATCTGGACTGCATCACCTCTTAATCTTCACTTTTGTTTGCCTTGCTCTTCTTATTTGACTCTCAGCAAACAACCATGCCCATCAATTAAGTGTCCTTAATGTGTTTCTCATGATGTCACTATAATGTCCCTCTCAATGTAACTTTCCAGGGCATTCATCAAAATGGGGGCTTCACCAAAGTTTGGTTTGCCATGAAGACGTTCCTCACTCCCAGCATCCTCATTATCATGATCTGGTACTGGAAGAGAATCACCCAGATGACCAGGCCACCCGTCCTGCTGGAAAAGTAAAGCTATGTTTCTGTCACTTAAATTTGGCTTCTAGGTCAAATGTTAACATAGGCCTATAATGTTTCTGGTTTTATTAGTTTACTGGTCAATGGAATGAAGAAATATAAGATAACTTAGATCCTCACACTGGTGTCACTATAGGAAACATTTTATTATTAACATTTTCTGGCTGGGGTGGTTGCCAGGGCATTGCTATTTGGTTGAAAGGGGTTACGAGTTGTTTTTACTGTGTTGCTATGTGGTTGTTAGGTGCCTGCTTACTGGCCTGAGTCAAATGAGTCCTCTCAAGTCTGTGATATTCTGGTCTCTAAATATGGCTCAGGACCCTCCTTCAGAGTAGGTTAATTCAGATGAAAATCATAAATCTTAAACATTTTATACATATATATGTGTACAGTATGCACACTCTTATTCAAAGCAACTTTCATTGCATTTGTGTTATGCATTTTATCAATTTATGCTTTCCCTGACAATTGAACCATGACCTTGGCTCAACTGTTTGAGCTACAGGAATGCATTTAGCATTAATATCTCAATACAAAATGCATTTCTCTGTGAACAGTGTTTGATATGATGCTATTTTAGAAATCTATATTTCCTGATGAAATCTTTTTCATAATTTTTTACTTCATCTCACTTCTTTTCAAACAAAACACTACACGCACCATCTATCCATTTCTCCCTCACTCTGGTTTGGCACTAGCAGTCCCAGAAGACCGTAAGCTCTCAGGCAGTCATACTTTGTGTGACTCACAGGCAGGATAATTATTCTTTCATGTTTTAAAAGCTTTGGCGAGCCAACTAGCATGCTGTTCCACTTAAGTGTCAAGATGGAACTAGAATCCCTTTTTACATCTCAAAGATTGAAGCCTAAGAATATGTGACACGAGCTCCCCGCTGATTTTCTTATTATTGGAATGATGCCAGAATGCTGCTTCATGCCAGTGGAGCCGACAGAGAGAGCGTGTGTGCGAGTTACACACGTCTCTAGGGAACAGCTTTTTAAGTTGACGTCATGTGTGCTGTCTTGCATTCTTGCACTTCACAGCTAGCTTTTTTTGAGCCCTTGATGTTTAAGAGGAAGCTAAATGCCTAGTTTTTTTCCATGTAGTTCTTTTAGTTTTTGAAATCATTCTAATATGCTGATTTGCCGCTAAAGAAACATTTATTATTATTATCAATGTTGAAAACGGTTGAGCTCCTTAATATCTTTGTGGAAACTCTGATGCATTTATTCAGGATTCTTTGATGAATGAACATTGATTTGTAATAGAAATCTTTTGTAACAGTCTTAAAGTATTATCAATTTAATGCCTACTTTCTTTAAAAAAAAGAACTTATTGACACCAAACTTTTGAATGGTAGTGTACCTTGAAAACTGTATTTAAATAGTTTTTTCTATGAACTTTACTTTGTACATACATATGTTTTAGAGACTAAAGTTTAAAAAAATGTATCCTTGTCTTTGTGGGATCGCTTGTCATTTAATATCAAGTTTTACTTTTCGACAGCTGAAAAGCTGCTTTGTTCAGATCGGCAGAAAAACCAAATGCACCTTCGTGGTTCGTACCCTCACCAGAGTTGAACTCATGGGAAATTCCCAGCATTCCAACACAATGTGGTCTCTTTCTGCCCCGATCGGGCAGCCTGGAATGTGATTCATGTGTTTGAAGTCACACCCCATCTCAGTCTCACCTAATGGTCTTCTAGCTTGTCCTAGCATGCCTGCTTTTGAACACTAGAGAATAAAGAGCAAGATGGAGTCAAATTTGTTTGACTTTTTCTTTTTTTTTACTCTTTTGATATCTTCTCAAATATACGTTGGTAATAAAGTGATCTTTGGTAGTATATTGATAAGGATCCTATCTCTACACTTTACTCTCTTTCAGGGTTATCTTCGCTCTGGGAATTTCCATGACCTTCATCAATATCCCAGTGGAATGGTTCTCAGTGGGTTTCGACTGGACCTGGATGCTGCTCTTTGGTGACATCCGTCAGGGCATCTTCTACGCCATGCTGCTTTCCTTCTGGATCATCTTCTGTGGAGAACATCTCATGGTTGGAGCCAATTTTTCCTTTTTGTCCAAACAATAGAAGACTGAGAAAGCATTTGAGCTTCTAATTGAGTTACTTGACCTGTTTTCCATATTCAAAACGTATTACTATAATGCTTTCTTTTGTTGTTTTCTTCTAGGACCAGACTGAGAGAAACCGTTTTTCTGTGTACTGGAAACAGGTTGGACCCATTGTTTTTGGCTCATTCTGCCTCTTCATCTTTGATATGTGTGAGAGGTGAGGCAACGTTGAACTTCCCGCATTCTTGGCATGAAGTAACTCTCTTTAGTTCCCATCTAATTCGAGTTCTTTAGTGCTTAGTGCTGGTGGGTAAACAATATTTTTTCTTTACTTTTTAGAGGAGTACAGCTGAAGAATCCTTTCTACAGTATCTGGGCCTCAGATGTTGGGACAGAGCTGGCTGTATCCTTCTGAAAGTGTGGGCTGTCGGTACAGATGTTTCTTAATTGATGAGAAACTCTTCATGAGGGTGGCTGATGGTCAAAACCCAGTGGTGTTCAGTCTTGTATTCTGGTCATGCATCTTCTACTGCTTTAATGCGTACCACATCTGTTCAGGCTTAACATGTAGTAAAGGCGTCTAGACTAAATGGTGATCCACAGGAAGATGCCTTAACACCATGCATGCTACAACACTATCACAGAAGTACAGAAATCAGCACAATTGTATAGTAAAGTTATGACTTTAACTGAGGTTGGTGCAGATGGCCTTCATTATTGTAGCAGGAATCTGTGCGTGTCTCTACTTCCTGTTCCTGTGCTTCATGGTATTCCAAGTGTTCAGAAACGTCAGCGGGAAAAGGTCGTCCTTACCTGCTATGACGAAGGCTCGTCGACTGCACTATGAGGTAATGTGTAACTTAGATAGTGTTAGCTTTTATATGACTATTGAGCTTTCTGGTTGAAGACCCAAAAGTAGTTTGTGTTCAAACAAATTTGGAAAAAAAAAGGTAGCTTATGATAATAAACTGACTGCTGATGAGAATAACTATGTCCTAAATTTTTGTGTTTACCAAGGCTGCATTTACTTGATCTAAAATACAGTACAACTAATATTGTGAAATATTAAAACTGTTTTCTGTTCTATATTTTTCAAATTTTCAGCATCATTATGCCAGTCTTCATTCTAAAATTATGATTTTGATCTTCAAGAGAATTTTCTTATAATCAATGATGCTTAAACATATTAAAGGCTCCACAAAAATATTAAGCATTTTTTTTGTTGAAAATTTAAAAGAACAGCATTTATTTGAAATGGAAAGCTTTTGTATCATTATAAATGTCTCTATCACCTTTCATCAGTTTAATGCGTCTATAATGTATAATAAAATGTATAATTTTTTTCAAAAAGAAAAATCTTACTGACCCCAAATAGAGTAGTAGTATGAATGAATTCAGCTTTAATGTCAATTATGTATAATCGTTTTTATAGTTTATAAGTTTTTATAATACTTTATTTTAAAAGTTCCATGTGTTTATTTTACCATTTTTGCATTTTTATAGCTTGAGTTTCTTTTAATGATGATTTTTTTATTATTATTATTATCTTAGGGCCTCATCTTCCGCTTCAAATTCCTGATGTTGGTCACGCTGGCATGTGCTGCCATGACTGTAATCTTCTTCATCATAAGCCAGGTATAGATTAGTTATCCACTAAATCTGTTACTACATGATATTTCATTGTAGATTATAGGTGGATGGATTCATTCAGATGATGGTCATTGTTATGTACGTGTTAACAGGTGAATGAGGGTCACTGGCACTGGGGCGGGTACACGGTTCAGGTGAACAGCGCCTTCTTCACTGGGATCTACGGCATGTGGAACCTCTATGTGTTTGCCCTTATGTTCCTCTATGCACCGTCTCACAAACGCTACGGGGATGAGCAGTCAAGCGGTAGGACTCCTAAAGAACAAAATAATTTGTATGACACCTGCATTAGCAGAACCTGATTTCACCAAGTGCAGCATGTTCCTGGAACAACATCATCTTTGTTTATTCTGGAACAACATTTCAATCAGATTTGAGGGACAAGTTTACAGTTTATGTCAAGTTTTGGCTTACTACCAGGGTTAGGTGCTTCTACATCTGTGTTATTCACCTATCATATCCCTCTGATTTTTGGGAATAATTAATGGGTAGGGATAGGGTTTGGACTTTGGACAAAATTTTCTGACTAGAATGTTGTTCCAGGATCAAGGAAAAATACAGGAACGCGTCTAACTCTGCAAAATCAGGACGTGCCCTATATTCTGACAACTTGAATACTCAGTGTCTACTTTATATCACTCATGGCAAAGCGTTTATGCAGAAAAGCTGCATATCGACAATAGGTTATTACAAATTACAACCTTTACCAACCACAATCAAAGAGACTCCAGCTACATGTACCTCATAGGGGTGTAACGGTACACAAAAATCACGGTTCGGTACGTACCTCGGTTTTAAAGTCACGGTTCGGTACGTTTTCGATACAGCAAAAAGAAAGAAATGCCAGAGAAATGTCCTATTTGTTAAAATAATTTTTTTTTTTTAAATAACTGAGTTTTCCTACATCTTGAAACTTCCAGGTTTATAAATGGGGGTTATCTTTGAAGGATGAACAAATAATGTTTTGGTCATCACATTAAAAATAGCATTTAAATATATATTTATTTATTATTTGAGTTTTGAAGTGCTGGAAAAAGATGTGTGAAGTACTTGAAAGCATTTCACTATTCCAGCCAAACTGGTTACAGTGAGTGTTACTATATTAAATCCATGGTGAATGTTGCTGGTCTGTGGACGTAAAGTATTACTAGTTCATTCACGGCACAAAGTTTCTCCTGGTTTCCACGTCAGCGCTGTTTGATCTAGTAATAGAGATCTACAGTTAATAACGGAGAAATGTGAATGCTTCTCACTAGATCTCGCAGCGATGTCATTACTTCAGTGGCGAATTCAAATGTTTTCTTCACTGGATCTCTTAGCGCTGTGTTGTAACAGTGTCGCTTGATCGAGATCGGCTCGCGCTGCACAGATGTTGCTGGTCCGAGCTGATAAACGATCCGTGAAGCACAATATAATGAGTAGCGCAATTTCGTTCCGCTTTCATTGCGCTTGCCATTTGATGTTGCGCAACGTTGTGGTGATCGCGCCAGCGCGAATTTTGTCTGCAGGAAAAATGGTCCAAGGAATCGTTCGGTTTGTATGCGCACCGAACCGGAAGCCTCGGAAACGGTTCAATACGAATACATGTACCGTTACACCCCTAGTACCTCACTAGTCACCAGACGAATGGACACTTAATCGTTAATTGTAAAGTTTGATCAGAGTCCTTCAGTTTGCATTGCCAATTTTACTAAAATAATAATCATTTGGAGAATATGGACATTAGTATAGATATAACATCGACACTTCTGTGCCCTATACCTCCCTGGAATATTAAAAACCCTACTGTCATCGTGAACCTGGCTCAGTATTACAACAAAAAAAGATAAATTATCCAAATGTTTATCTGGAGAAATTTCTGGATAAAAGATGCATTACCATTATACACTGATGGATCAGAGTCAGACAGTCATGTATCAGTCAGTAGTGTAGTGACAGTCAGTAGTGATTGGTCCAAAACGTTTTGGCAAGTGTATCCCTGGACAAATGTCAGTTTTCACTTTTCACAGCTGAAGCTTGTGCATTACTTTTAGCTCTAGAACAAATAGAAAATGAACAACAGATTCTAAATCCTGCCTGCAAGCACTTGAGTCTTTGAAAACTGAACATCCTATCATTATCAGCATAATAGGAAAAGTAGACTCTTTAAAGAAACAAGATTTCAATATTGTTTTTTGTTGGAGACTGGCAATATGGAGTTAGCTAGCAATGAAGAGGCAGATAAAGCAGCAAAGGAAGCACTTCAGTTGGAAATGACAATGTAATATACCAGCATCTGACATAAAACCCATATTAAATCTGTACATTTATAATAAATGGCGAATGGAACAAATGCATACAAACTATATGAGGTGAATCCAGTATTAAGTACTAAATCAACAATACAATATTGTTATGATTTTAAAATAGATTTGACCAGGTTATATATACAAGATGTTGAACTGCTCACTCAAGACTGTCTCATTCACACTTATTGAAAGGGGAAGAGAAACCGGTTTGTGATATTGTGTAAGAATTTCTTGTGTAAAACATATTTTAATAGAATGTCCATTTTTAAACGATATTAGATGTTTTTATTCAGAAAATATATTTTTAAAAGGGTTTCTCCTGGAACAATTTTGAATTTGTATTTCTCACTCTTGGAATTTTTACTTCTTACTCTTACCCTTTTTACCTCCTCAAAAACAGCTTTGCTCACCGCTTTGTTTCGCTGCATCTCTTTAAATGATGAGCAACTGCTCACCCCACCCCTTTCTTTCACAGGGGGGTGTCGAATGGCTGAGGGCAGAAATATGCTAATATGGGACAGTCCGTCAGTGGTCGTGGCCGGAGCATGAGCATAATGTGCTCAGAAAGTCCAAACGGCCTGATTGAGCGTTTAGACTTTTTAAAGATTAAAAAAAAGGAGTGAATGGACTTTTTTCATTGTATGGTGGTTGTGTCCACTGAAGGGTTGGTCAAAATCCCTTGCCTCTTCAAATACTGGTTCTGGGTCTTTAACTGTACACCCCCTTACACCACATACTGCAAAGACACATTTATATGCAAACACCATATAAAAGTGAATTTTGCATCCGATGACCCCCTTTAAAGTTTTTCAAGGATGTGCTCCCCAGTATATTTGTAATATCTTCGGTCATCAAATCAATTTCTCCTCAAAGTCCCTCGTTCACATCTTAAAACTAAAGGTGACCGGGCATTTTCTGTAGCTTCTCCTAGGCTCTGGAATAGTCTTCCCTTTCAGATAAGATCTTCCCCTTCTATTTGTTTAAATCCTCTTTATTCTTTGTTTTGATTCTGTTTGAGGTTGTATAATTTTCATTTGTCCAATTGGTTTTTCAGATTTTTTTATGTTTTAAGTTTCTTTATTTGTTGTACAGCACTTTGGTTTCAACATCTGTAGTTTTTAAATGTGCTTTATAAATTAATAAACGAAACTACTGTTGATTCAAATAGCCATTGCTGCTGATATGGCATTAAATCATAAATAAATACCAAAATAATGACTTTTGCTAAACTTGCTTAATCTAGCATCAGCATGTATGTTCAGACTGTACAACCATCGGAAATCCGGCCTCCTTGGCTGATCCAAGGTTTATTTCTCCATGACTGTCACCTAGGAGTTTTTCACATTTTGTCACAATGATCACTGCAGGCTTAGACAAATATATTGAGACATCATTTTTTAATTTAAACCATACACATTCCTGCTTAAAGGGTTAGTTCACCCAAAAATGAAAATTAAGTCATTAATTACTCACCCCCATGCTGTACCAACCCCGTAAGACCTTCGTTCGTCTTCTGAACACAAATGAAGATATTTATGATTAAATCTGAGAGGTTCATGACTGCTACATAGGCTCCCTAAGGGAATGAATCCTGACGGTCCAGAAAGTCATTAAAGAAAATGTTTAAATATTCCATGTCACAACAGTGGCTCAACTATAAGTTTATCAAGCGACGAGAATACTTTTTGTGCGGAAATAAAACAAAAATATCGACTTTATTCGACTATTCCTTTTCTTCCTTGTAGGCCTGAAACGAGACTTCAAGAGATTTCCACGACGCATGCGCGAGAATTGCGATCTCCTTCAACTACTTCAGTTAAGTTCTCGCGCGTGCGCGTCGTGGAAATCTCTTGAAGTCTCGTTTCAGGCCTACAAGGAAGAAAAGGAATAGTCGAATAAAGTCGTTATTTTTGTTTGTTTTTTCGCACAAAAAGTATTCTCGTCGCTTGATAAACTTATAGTTGAGCCACTGTTGCGACATGGAATATTTAAACATTTTCTTCATTGACTTTCTGGGCCGTCAGGATTCATTCCCTTAGGGAGCCTATGGAGGAGTGATCCAGCTGTCACATTTAATCAAAAATATCTTGTGTTCCGAAGACGAACGAAGGTCTTACGGGGTTGGTACAGCATGGGGGTGAGTAATTAATGACGTAATTTTCATTTTTGGGTGAACTAACCCTTTAAGGACACTGAGACGATAAGAATTTTAAAAGGGTTATTTCACCCAAAAATGAAAATGCTGTCATCATTTACTCACCCTCAAGTCGTTTCAAACCCTGAAGATCCTTAGATCAAACCTCATTGGTTCTTGCTGAAGTTCAAACGTGTTGCGTAACACAAGAACGAACCTCACTGGTTCTTGGCTGATGCTCAAATGTTCTGGGGCGTAACACACGAGAATGAACCTTGTTGGTTCTTTCGGAAGCTCAAACGTTCTGCGGCGTAACAGATGAGAATGAATCTTATTGGTTCTCGCTGACGCTGAAAGTGCTGCGTAACACACGGGAATGAACCTCATTGGTTCTTGCTGACGCTCAGACGTGCTGTGTAACACGAGAATGAACCTCATTGGTTTTTGCACGTCAATAAAACATGCTTAAGCTTCCGTTTACCACAACTGATGTGAGTTTACCATAATTTGATGTTCCCCATTCTAAAAGATAGAAGCTGTACTTGCTTGACTGAAACGGCTGCCAGAGAGGTGTTTCAAAGATGGTCACTGAGTCAAATGACTTGCCTTAAAGGGGCTTTGACAGTTAACAGCTAACAGTTAAAACTAAATCTTTATTCTATTTCTGGAGATTTCAAAGGCTGGTTTCCTTGTGCGAGTAGTGAATCACTTAAGTTATTTGAATGATAGCTGTCTTATCAACAATAACTTAAAAATGAATGAAGGCCTGATTTGTGGTTTTGCTCAGAATGTTTAAAAAATGTTACCCGTAGCCCATATACAACCCTGAATTTGTTAACATTAGAGTTATTTGGTTTTCAGACAAACTAAGACTACACTTTAAGGCGCACCCAGCCAAAACCAATCAGTTTTGCCCCATGAAGCCTGAGAAAGATATGTGTAATACTCCCCAAAATGTTTTTTTTATTTTTTTTTATTGTGCTATATCTAAATGGATGGGTTGTCTAAATCAATTTTAGTATTTAAAAAGATGTCTCTTGATAGTCAGACGGTGCTGTTTCATGTCTGCAGCACAAAGAAATCAGTACCTGCAGTACTGCGAAGGCATTCACTTGGCACCATGTTTTACAGTCTCCTGGTGTTTGGTTTGTTTTAAGACAAGCTCATCTTGATGCCAGGAAAAGGTGGGGCTTGTTTTTTTTCCTTTGGGGAAATGGGCCTCTTTGGCGGCAGTGGGTGCCTCTAATCTAGGCCAGGCTTCTTACTTTCTAGGGCTGGTGTAATGAAAACCATCAATATCTTGATGTCATGCTTGAAACTTTCTTCATGTTGTTTTGCTCCCAAAGGGCATATGTTTATTATTAGTTTAGTCATTCAGTGTGTTTTTCAAAAATTACTTCAATATTTTGTGTCCCTTTTTATGGGTAAAAAATAGTTTTAAGGTGCTTGAGCCAGTGGTAAAAAAGTGTCACCCTCAGCTCCCAGGCTCCAATTTCCTAACATTTTGTAGATGACATGAAGACAAAATGAAATTATGTTGTTGACTGGTTATATCCATCCCAAATGGTTATATCCTTCCCAAATTCTCCTATTATAATTTGAGTAAATGTAAGAGCTGAAAATCTGTTCATAATGACTTTACTGATAAGATGTTTGATGGATAGAATATGCTGCTGAAAATTGAGCTTTGCCATCACAGAAATAAATTACATTTTAAAAATGTACTCTAATGGAATGTTATTTTAAATTATGACAATAAAATTGCCGTTTTACTGTAGTTTTAAACCAATATATCCAGCTTTGGTGGGCACTGGAGACTTCTTACCAACCTTAAACTGAAATTGAAAAAGGTGCTTTATAGCCAATAATAAGGCTGTCCACTAAAGAGTTTTTTCCCCCCAAAGCTAGGGTATTTTTTCAATTGTTTTCAATGGGAGCGCCACGTTTTTTGAAAAAGCCAACAGCGTGTCTATTTCACACTGGGCGCTGAGCACTTCGTGTTTTCTACCGGTTGCAATCTCTTTTTACCCAGCCATCCAATCACAGTGAAGGAGGGGCGGGACAAATACCACACTGACCGACCATCACATTCTGCTTGTACAACGATAACAAATGATGACAAGCACATCTCTTCATCCAAAACTAGTGCCAGAGCAAGTACGTTACGTTGTGTCGACATTTATATTCAGAAACAAACTATTTTCAAAATCGGATACTAGTAACTGTTCCGCTGAGCCTCAATTTAAAAAAAACACTGAAGTGCACTCAAGCGAAGCGTTTTCAGAAGAGCGCTGGCTTTTTCAGCTGGTTAAAAATGCTTTGGTGGACACACGGCCTAAGGGAATGGGTTAGAAATGGTGACAAGGTGCTTTGTTCCTTTTAGGCATTTACACGACAATGATATTCTAAAAACGGAAAAATTTTCTTTAGCATTTTTGCGACATTATTGTCAAAATGATCCCCGTTCACACGGATCCACGAAAACGACTCAAAACGCTGTATTCTGCTGTCAGGCCAGTAGATGGCGATGCCATTGTAAAGAAACACTAAGCACCTATAGACTGAATGCGTAATGCGCATCGGCATGACATCACAGTTTTCACAGATGTCATTTACTATCGTTTTCAAACGTTTGGATTTTCAGGCCTCCCAAACACCGTTGTCGTGTAAATTAATGACCAAACACATTAAAAGTTTCACGTCTTTACTTGAAAATGGTGTCGTGCAAACGGCCCCTCAGTCTGGACGCCCTGGCTGTTCAAATCGGATTTCACTGTGTTTTGCGTCACTCTTAACGCAACAAACTTAACGTCAAAACTGGTGATGGAAACATTGCACTCCTCGCTGCACAGCGAATCCGGCCGTGAATACAGCACTGAACATCACAATATATACCAGTCTCCTCCATCGCGGAGGTTTTCTTGTGTGATGAACCGTGATTCGACAGGCCGCTTATTTGGAGAGCGAGATGATGCTGCTCCATTTTTCCTATTCCTATTTCCCATTTTTCGTTTTGTAAGCCTCGTCACATAAGCAGCCCATGCGGATTTATCTGTAATGTTTTCTCTTCTCTATGAGCTCAACGTTTTGGAGGCATTTGGTCTGTATAGACTGTTTTTTTTAGTGTTGTTGTACTCAAGACCGGCCTTTTTTTTTTTTAAGGTCTCGTCTTGGTCTCGACAGAATTTGTACTCCGTTTTGTCTAAGACTAAGAGGACTCTGGATTTTATTTCAAGACCACAGCTGCGAGGATATCACTAAATTGCCAGTGCATTGTCTAATTTACTTGTTAACAACTAATTATTGTGATTGGATGTTAAACTTCCTCCTTCAAATGAAATCTATAACATTTCTGTTTTTAGTTCTTTTCTTACTGTTGTGAGTCAGAAATGAATCGGGAATTGTCAAATTTCACCAAAATGAATACATTTGCCCAAGATATGATTGCAAAAATGTACTTGTATAAGATCTCGTGATCTTGAGATTTTTTTTTGTTGTTTATGCTGGATTCTTCACATAGAGAAAATATCATCGCCTTGAAATTTTAAAGGTTTCCTGCTGTTTCTACCCTGCCGTAATGATCTGTTAGTGTAAGAGTTGATCAGTCTGATACATTTTCCTCTCTTCTCTTCTTCCATATAGCTGATCAAGGTGGAAACAGTGGAGAGGACATTCAGCTGACCACCACCATCACACATGTGGACGGGCCTACAGAGCTCTACAAAATGACCGGGAAAGAAGCTCAAGAGTAGCTGTCACCTTAACCCAGTCTAACAAGAGCCAGCAGAGTCTCAAAAGTTCAAACAATACTCTTTTGGGTGTCCTGTGTGGGTTTCCTCATTTCACACACAGCCTCACAAATATTAAGCCCCTTTTTCACAGTTTGACTTTCCGTTCCACTGAGGTTCCGTCTAAGAACTGCTGCTTGTGCCGAGCTGTAGAAAAATGGAGTTGCACACCATCTTGTGGTGCTGGGAGAAATTATCACATGTATCTCGCACTGTGGATAGGCAATAGACACTGGTGTTTGCAAGGACCAATATAAAGTACTTCTGAAAACCAGGAGGAAAGGGAAACAAGGACATTGTTTCCTATTGATATATTTAAAGATCATAATTTTCCCCTTTCATTTTGTGATTACAAAACAAGGAAGAAAAACTGTTAGCATACTGTATAGTTATGTATGTTTTTGTTGGTTGATCCTTCCTCATCTGACTTCCTTAAACACTCCCCACCAAATATAAACTCACCCATGGAACGCATAACGTGAGTAACTGAGTTCAAACCAAGGTCTCAGAACAAGATGTGGATGACAAGTGACGTATAGATCGGTCCTTATGCTCTGAATGGCAAACACTACGTTCTGTTACAATGTAGAGATATATTTTTTATAAAGTGCTTATTTTCATCTGTATGAAAGCATTAGTAGCTGCATTGTATCACTGTGTTGAAAAAAAAAGATACATTTTTTTTTCGATTGTATCAAATGGAAATTTAGGGTGGTTTTTTTTGTGCTTTTTATGCTAATTTAAATAAAAAAACATTGTAGATTAGTTTGGTTAATGGGACTTAGCTTATTAAATCACTGGTGAACAGGACTGTAGGATGTTTTGCAGTACAAAAATAAATCTATAAATTATACTTTTACTTATCGGGAGACAAAATACAAATGTATCAATCAAAATGCAAATGTATCCATCAACTCACTTGAACTTTTACGCAGCATCCATTTTTGTTTTTGTACAGTGTGATGGAGACACAAACATTGAACTCAATTGAAGTCAAAACAAGTTTTTATATTCATGGGATTCTAAGACGTCAGTCAAACTTTATTTTATAGAGCACAATTTTACACATCTGTAGTTGATCCAAAGTGCTTTACAGTGAGAAAGAAGAAAAAATACATAAATAACAATAATTGAAATAAAAATCAAGTTATATATATATATAAATACATATACACATGCACACACATACATATAAAACAGACTATTCAAGCTTACATACACAGCGTCACAGATAATAAAATGGAGTCTTTCTTTAGACTGGTTTTTTAAGCATCCAGTGATGGAGAGGTTCTGATGTTCAGAGGTAGACTGTTGCAGAGTTTAGCGGAGACTACAGAGAAAGCTTGAAGCGAGGGACAAATAAAATAAATTGATTAAAAGATCTTAAAGGTACAATATGTAAGAATTTTGTATCAAAATATCTAAAAAAACACTTGCATAGTGTTATACATTTCTTTCAATTATGTACTTACATCATCCTAAATATTTCCCAAGAATTTGTCATTTCAGAGAAATTCACAATTTTAAATAGTGCCTGTCACTTGTCGCCTGTCAATGACGTCATATCCGCGTTATCCCTGGTTTCCGCTTGTACTGCCATAGTAACCATGGCGACAGATGTGGTCAACTGCATAATGTTTAGCTGCACGCGGTTATTGTTTCGTTTAAACATTATGGATCATGGCAAGCAGACTTTGGGACAAAAAAAGAACTAAAACGAGGATCAATTTTGGCGTGGCGTTTTCGAGATGCTGAGAGCTTCACAACAAACTTTGACTTAACAGAGCTTCACGACTTGATAGAGATGCCGCTCTTGCATGTACTTTGTTAGACAGGTGAGCAAATGTACATAAAACGAATTAATGTTATATAGCTCAGCAACATGAAATGAAATGTGAGAGTAT
Source organism: Tiaroga cobitis (assembly GCA_030578255.1). Classification (NCBI taxonomy): domain Eukaryota; kingdom Metazoa; phylum Chordata; class Actinopteri; order Cypriniformes; family Leuciscidae; genus Tiaroga; species Tiaroga cobitis. Next base: position 24,940,771 of record CM060592.1, read on the forward strand.
GTTATTCTAATGTTGATCTAGCTTACTGCTAGTCTCATACAGCCAACAAACTAACACATATAATAACATAGTAAAAGTTATAACTTTCAACACACTCAAATGCTGTTTAGTATGACAGTGTAACGTTAGACCAAGTGAAACAGCGTTGCGTTACCTCACAAGTTTCATTCGTCTAATAAACTGACCTGTGTGTGTAGTAATTCTGCACTTGCGGGTAGTTCGGTAGAATGAAATGTCCTCTATCCTTTATATCCGCGGGACTCGCGTGTGGCGCTGATATCTGTCTCTCATTAGCAATCGTGCCCTGCTTCATACCACAGTCATGTTCAAAAACATGAATGTTTTCACTCATCCATAAACATTATTAGATCCATCGGCATGACGGCAAGTTCCATGATTCCGCTTATCACTGCGTCATCAATCTACGCCTTTGTTAATGTAAGAGGTTACTGACCCCTAGCAGCGAAAGAAAATTACATATTGTAGCTTTAATGACCTATAGACAGAGGCTGTGTATGGCTGAGTGAGATCACAAATATAGTCCTGAGCTATTTTGTGCAGTGCCATGTACACAAAAAGAATAATCTCAAAGGCAACTCTAAATTTTATCGGAAGCCAATGCAATGAGGCAAAGACAGGAGAAATATTTCCCTTTTCTTAGTCTCTGTTAACGGTCTGGCTGCTGCATTTTTAACCAACTGTTAGTGAGACAGGATTGAGGTAGGCCAACTAAAACTATTGTTCAAATATTTTTCTAATGCACTTTTACAAAAGCTACTTAAATATCCTAATTTAATTTGGCAACTTGACTAATAGCCTTGGCAACTAACTTAAATAACATTAAGTATTAAAATTACTAATACAACTGAAATAAAAATACATTTATTTACAAATATTTAAAAAAACATTAATAAAAAGACAAAAGTTCATCAAATTAATCAAAATTCAAATGAAAACTGAAAACACAAAAATAAAAGCTAAGTCAAAACTATTAACAAAATTCTGAGAAAAAGTTGTTTTAGAATTAAGGATTAAATAGCAAACCCTGCCAACACTATTTCATTGCTTAGTATGCTGTGGTCCTCTTCCTGCCGCTCATTTCTGCAACACAGCAGCCTTTCAGCCTCAACAATCTCCTGCTGTGTTCTTTGACCAGGTGCAATCTAGTGCTCCACTGGTGTAATAATAGAGATGGTCTAACATATATCTAACATATTATACAGTATACACAATAGGGCAAGAGATGGGGTTTTTTTCTGCTTCAGAGTGGGCAAAGCCTATTAATTCTGCAGGAAGATGAAGATAAGATAGTTTGACATTAATTAATACAAAACTGAAAAAAGTTTACATGTTAAGAATTTATTTGTACTATACCTAATCTGTTTTATATTATGAAAGGAATTCATCTGTTTTAATACAACCAGATTCACCTATCTCCTCACTAAATCCCACTCAAAGTAAATAAACAGTTAGATATAAAATAACGAGTCAAATATTTAGAACATCACACATGCATTAAAGGGATAATCCACTTTTTTGGGAAATAGGCTCATTTTACAACTCCCCCAGAGTTAAACTGTTGAGTTTTACCGTTTTTGAATCCATTCAGCCGATCTCCGGTTCTGGCGGTACCACTTTTAGCTTAGCTTAGCATACATCATTGAAGTGGACAAGACCATTAGCATTTCTCCAAAAAAAATGACCAAAGAGTTTCGATATTTTTCCTATTTAAAACTTGACTCTTCTGTAGTTACATCATGCACTAAGACCGACGGAAAATGTAAAGTTGCGATTTTCTTGGCTGATATGGCTAGGAACTATACTCTCATTCCTGCGTAATAATCAAGAAACTTTACTGCCGTACCATGAGTGCAGCAGGCGCAGGCACTTAGTTCCGGTCACGTTGGAAGTTACCGAGCTAGGGACTATTTTCAGGCGCTGCGTCATATTACGAGCAGTAGCGCGCGCACGACAGAGAGCGAGAGAACCCTAGCGCATGCGCAGTAAAAGTATAACCTGTGGGGGAAAAGGTCTAAATGTGGAGTTTTTATATTTTTAACATTAAGCAACCTCAATTATTTTTCCTGAACACCATCACGATTGAAAATGTGACATTTCCTACAACAGTAAAATAAACAGTTAAAATTAAGTTACTTACATTTTAGATGCAATATTGGCAGTTTTTGTTCTGTTTCACCAGCGAAAATAGTTCCAAACAAAAATCACAGCAGAACCACGGCGCATCTCACAGGAACACTCAACCTGTTTTCATTACTGAATGATTCAGCATTTTGAACGAATCGATTGAGTCAAAGATTCAATGACCCATTCATAAACATCTGTCTCATTCTTGAATGAATCAGCCGTTTGAACGAATCGTTTGTTTGTTTGAATGAATGAATCAATGACTCAATATTAAGACGGTCGCCTGCCGCCACCTACTGTCGGTTTAGTGTTATGTTTAAAAGTATGTTATGTATCATTCTTTCCAATGTTTCTTATATGTAAATTTAAAGAAATTTCATAACATTATTTTACACAATTGTAATTTTTCAGTGTAAATTATTTAATTTGATCAGCCCCTAGGGTAACAGCCATATAGTGTCTTATTCTTCTAAATAATTGAATTTATTGACCAAATTTATGAATTTAAAATGAAAGATGAAGCATACATTTAATGATATTGGGGGAGGGGATGCCCTTTAAAGGTGCAGATATTACAATATGCCGATTTAATCAAAGTTGATTGAACACTGATGAGAATAATCAGAATAAATGAGAATATTGTTTCAGAATAAATTAACACACACACCAAAAAAAAAAAAAAAAATCCGGACGAGCAATTTTTTTACTCAGACAAGTGAATGACATATTTACTTGTCCGAAGGACAAGTGAAAAGGCTTAATGTCGAGCAATGTTAGCAATGTCATCAGGTAGGCAGTGGCCCGCCTTACCGGGTGACCACGTCGTGGTCCACCAGAATTTATAGTTTACCCACCTCTTTTTTTACCACTACACCTCTGATTACAACGACAAATTCCTGACAGTAGTAGGGCCTACCAAAGTAACATGGCCAATGCCACAACATTTCAGCTATGTTGTCAAGGCAAGGATTGATTGTTCCCAGGGTCACAGAAAGAGGGCGCCTGAATTTGGGAGAATTCGGGAGAAAAGAGGCGGAAAACAATCTGCGGCCTCTCTCTCTCTCCACAGCTCGATGGCTTCGAAAGGTCGACGGCGATGACGTAAGGCCGTACGCCGACTGTGATTGGTCAGCGTAGGTGGAAGTGCTACAAACGGTGTCATTCACAAAGTAACAAGAATACATTTACAATAGTGATAAAGAATGCACTTAACTTTGAAATAGTATTGAGATCCTTTTCCCTGGCAATTTTTTTTCCACACGGACCTTTTGACGTTTACGTGAAACCTATATCCGGGGGTCGTATTTTCCGTTTCTTCACTGATTTATCAGGACTCACGCTTGGGAGATTTTTTTTTAAAGGTAAGAGTAAAACTGTCGACGGTGGATGAGTGTGTAACGCATTTAATTTACTTGTATTTCATATGTAACACGAGATGTGGCAACGCTATTGCTTATTTTTGTGGCCTAGATATATTTGTGTGTCGAAAAGAGAAAGTTGTCGCTTGGTAATCCTTTAAATGGGAGTTTATACCAAGTTGTGAAGCAGATAACAAACACACACGATTCAACAGGTATTAATTAGTCACTGTGAAATACAGACAGTTAGGCAGCTATTTATTTACAGATTAATAAATCAAACTCATTAACTACAAAGTTAAAGTTGAATGAATGCCTAGTATCCACCCTTTGGTATGCGAGGGAAATTCCTCTATTTGAATCATTGTTATAGTAGGCCATAATTATTATGTTATGGTTGTTTTAAGATGACAATACACAAACATACACCAGAAATAATGGGAGAGATGCAAGAGAGTGCTAGGGGGTCTGTGCAAGTTTGGATAAAAACAATTTAAACATCAAATATTTAGTATTTTTGGTTGAAAATTTATTAAAAATGTTGATTTAAATAACTTAATAATACAAAAAATAAATAAACAAAATAATACATTTAATAGTACAGTAGTGAGTAGAAAACAAATTAACTAACAGAAACTAAATGTTTACACGTTTCTAATATATGCATTTTATAAATTGGGTCTTTATACATGAAAATATATAGCCTATAGCTGTCTTTTAAATTTTAGGATTGGGGACCCTTGAATGAGAATGAGGATATTTTTGGGTCAGTGGCATTTAAAAAAATTGAAACTCCTGCCATAGGTGATGTGCTGCTCATTAAATCCAGGCTAAGAAACTTGTCCAGTATGTTTAAACTCCTAGTTTTGCCCCTCTGAAGGGGTTTGCATGCATGACTACACTGTTAATGACCCAGAATCCATTTGAGCCCTTCATTTCTCTCTTTCATCAAACACTTATCAAGGACCGTCCTACTGAGTCCTTGAGCAATGAAACAGTCTGATGTTACTTGCTCAGTAGACACATCCACGTTGTCTTCATAGGGAGGAGAGTGCCTTGAATCTAGTTTGATCTCATTTGAAAGCGGACTCATGGCCTGGAGGATGTCACTGAAATCCCATATACAACTAAATCAGATTCAGGTTTCTGTTTAATAGAATACTTTGCTCAAAAACAGATTTTTTTTTACTCCCCACCATGTTGTTTGTGCCTTCCCTATCAAGGTCCAAAATGGGCAATGAAGAAAACCTATAAAAGCAGACCATATGACTCGAGTGCTATATTCCAATTCTTCTAGAGCCATATGATGTGTTTGTGATGAAAACATTTTTCACTGTAGCTTTCCAGTCAGCAACATGTCATTGACGTCCAACTTGAAATCATCAAACGTGGTTCTCATGTCTCTGGTGACCAAATTTTATTGATGTCAAATCTCATAAAAATATCCTTAGCGTTCTTTAATCATGGGTTCTCTCAGGATTTCTCTTTTGGTGATTGCCACAAAGAACATTGAGAACTGGTGTTGTAAAACTCCTTTTCACTTTTCCGAATGAACCAATGGAGAATCAGCCTTCTGGATCTCTAAATTCATGTCCTGATTTGATTTAAGCTGGATAGATGTGGTGGTCACCATGCATGAATGGTTGTTGGATGGAAAAGGCTAAGAGCTGCGTTAATATTCTGTAAAGTCGTGTTGAAACTATAGTAGCGACAGATCTTTTCCTCCATGTTGTGACGTACATCTGAGTGAAACAGACTATTGGAAAATAAAAAATGTAGGCATGGTACTTGGTTTTGTTGATTTGCTGGTGGCAGATCTGAATGCCATTTATGCAGTCAAGGAGAAGTCCGACACACATTACCAGAGAGAAGTCTCTCATTTCACCAGAAAGTTAAGTTATGACATTTTGATTAAACAATAGAACTAACCAAACAAACAAAGACATTAAACGTATGGATGAATCATTCACAGTAATTCCAATAACAGGCATTTAGAAAATAGATCAGGTTCATTTTCATTTCTTACCAACTTTAATAATGGATCAACACAAGAAGTAAATAATGACAGATTTGTATTTTTGGGTAAACAATCTCTTGTGAATAAAAAAAATACAGACACACAATCCCTTTACTTCCCTTTGAGATGTGGTGGCTGTTAGCGTTGTAGTGATTAACCCCAGCACTGTCTCTGTACGAATCTGTCCTCTATGTTTATGTTCTGTTAGTCAGAGGATGTTACTGGAGGATGTTAACCTCTGCTTCAACTTAAACCTTTTGTGTGACATGTTGTACCTTTGGTATCATTACACATTAATCATCAGTATTGGGTTGATTCAGGCAATACATTGCATGTGCAAGACCCAACCAACAAAAGTTTTTTTTTAAATTTTTTTTTTTTTTGTGTGTGTGTAGAAATTCAAAACAATCAAGAACTATGATTTACTACTTCCTTAGACCCACCAGCTCTCAAACATTTGGCTGCAATATGGCTTTTAAGACTTTCAAAACCTGCAAACATGGGTGTTTTCCCATTACATTCCCATTAGGTTAGTTTCTCTTTCTTTTGCTTAGTTTTTGGTTATGATATATTCACTGTTACTGTTTTAGGCTGTAAGACCAATAAAATAAAAAAGTTGTCTGCAAGGCATTGTAACTTTTATCCAATGTTCGTAATTGTTGCAATAGTCCTTCCTCAATTTGCTTGAGAAACTTGAGTGTTGCACCATTCTGGTTTCCCCATAAGCCACATTGAGAGAAGTTATCTGTCACCACCACTCTCACCTCACTGTTGAATGAAATAAGTAAAGATCTGAATATCATGTCCAAAAGTCTTTCAAAAGATGTTCTTGAATCTGGACATAGTGTGTAGTCTTCTGTAATGGCACGTGGCAGTGTTGTTGTTAACTAAATATTTTTTGTTAATAAAACACAATAAAATATAAATATTATGTGAAAAATGAGTACTAAAGTACTAAAATTAGTAAAACTAAAGTATTAGTAAAACTGCAATAAAAATAAATTAAAGCTAAATAGAAATTGAAAAATAAAAACTAATAAAAATGACAAAAGCACATAACAAAATTACTATAATTGAGCTGAAAATACTATAATAGTATATAAATTATACTAAAATTACACTCGCACATGATCTCTATAGACTGGCTATATAATGCTATGATCAGACTATATTATGTTTAATTTGGTGCACTTAGAATGGGTTCGTGTCGTGGCCTTCCCGGGTGATGTGGGTTTGTCAACTTGTGTCATACCCCGATTTCTCACTCCTGCTATTTCTCAGAGAAACGTCTTTGCCAAGATCAGGCTCATGCAGTCACGTTCATCCTCTGATACCATTAGCAACAAATGTAAAGCACATGACTTCAGAACTGCACACTAAATCAAAAGATTTTACTTTGGAAGATTAAAGTTATGCAATAGCATTACAAGATCATGTGTCATTTTAGTCAATAGTTTCCTAGTTCTCATGTCAGACGTGAAAACGTTATTAATTTATTATTATTCATATTTTTTTGTCATTATTATGTTATTTGTAATCTATTATGAGCATGCATTTGTTTCCTAAATGGAATATTGAAACATTTGTCCTGTTAAATTGAAAGATTTCAGATTGTCTGCTAAAGCCAAGCTCAAACTCTAAGTACTAGGATGCCATCTGCTGGTAATGTATATCTGGCAGGGATTTATATATTCAAATTTTGGCCTGTAGCCACAAAGATATTTGTTTTGGCAGCTACAGCCCTGCACTACCATTTGTCTCCAAAAGGTGGCGTTAGCGGATCACACTTGATTCTGCACTCTTGATTTTGTGGATGAAATCCATTGAGGCCATAGTTTAAAATAAATGCTGCCTTTTGACACAGTTCTCCATTGTAGAGTTTGGTAGGGGTCAGACCATTGGCGAGACATAGCATATAAACACCCATTAACACTGACAGATGGTCAGAAAGATACGTCCCCTTTTAACTTGACCAAGAACAGTTGGTCAAAGTTTACTTTTCCTTGCTGTCTGACACCAACATTAAGAGTGATTAATACAGAGTAACTCGGAGGTTTCATATTTGTTCATTAACTACAACTGTTAGAAACTAGTCCAAATTCACCTTAATCGTTTTTTTCTTCCTCTAATCAGTAAAACACAGGATTTGACCATAAATGGAGACCTTATAACAGATGTGTCAGAGATATCAACACAAGTTTGTGTTACTCTATAACCTGGTCTTATCCTTTTTGAGGTGCTGCTTTATTTGGTAGTGACCGTTTATCTTTATGTAGTAGCATAAAAATGTTGTCACTGCATTTGACATTTGAGGAATTTAACAGCAACAGTTTTAAACGCTTAATAGATTTCCCAATTGTTTGTTGGAGTACTAAAAAGGTGCTAGGCACGTCTTTTCTGGATGGGAGTCCGAGTCATAAAGAACTTAATGATTCTGGTTAAATCCTCTTTAAATGTATGCATTTACCAGATGCTCGTTCTGGGAATCTTGTTTGCTCTGGGAATTAAACCTGCCACTACCTTTTCTTATTTGGGCATAATTTTCACTTCTGCACTGGAATCAGCCAACATTATCTTCCTGTTGGGAAGGTGGCGAGAGCATTTTTTCCTCCCGAGATTAGAGATGGGCAAGACTCAAGAAAGTGTCTCCCATGAGGCAACCGATGAATGGAAGCCATTGATCCAGCAAGGTGTTTCATGCTGTAAAACGAGAAAGTGGCCATTGCTGTGAGCAGCCTCAGGTGATTGTGATGAGGAAACAAAGCTCTGTGAGAGTCCAAGGGGAAGTTCACTGTCAGGGGGAACAAAGCAGGGATTATGAGAAGTTTGGGAAGCTTCCTCAAAGACGTGAGGTTGGCCTGTTGGGGGGACTTGTGAAGGGAGTTTTGTGAGAGGTTCTGTGTGGGAGAAGCTCACACTAGGGCTGGCCGTAGGGCCCCAAAGTGTTTTGTCCCACTGTTCTTCTTTGAGGAGAATGGAGTGTGCAGGTGGCATGCAGCTATACAAGTGTCCTCTATGTTCGGAAAACCATCTCACTTACTCTTCCTGCTTTGTGAGCCCCAACTGGACTTGATGTTAGAACTGAAGCTAGTCTTCATTTTAGATTCAAAGGCTTTTGATAACCAGGCACAAGAGTGACAAGGAAAACAAACCCATTATTGACAAGAATGTCTGTTTTTTCCTGGGAATGTCCTGGGTTCTCATGTTTAACAGATATGTCTTAAAATGATCACTTCTAATGGTCTCAAAGTCTAACGGTCTTTTTTGTAATAAATGTAGGGAAACACTGGGACACAGCAAAGACATTTAGCATGTTTTATATGCTGTCAGGACTCTCTCTAGCCTAATGTGAGGGAATCTTTCATATTGTGTGAGTTTTGGGGAACTCCTTTAACATTGTAGGTAATGTTTGTCCTCTATCCCTATCAAATTGCAAAAGTTTTCTTGCCAGGCCCCTTGCTGGACAGTTTTGGTACTACATTACACACTATTGATTTTCACTTTAGAAACACTTTCTTTGTCCTCTTCTCTGAAGTCTCTTTCCATGTGTTTTCTTCTCCCGCAGTCACATGCTCCATGTGCAGTTGTCCTTGACTAACTCTGCGTACCTGGAACCAAAGTATGTTTCGGCCACATTCTTTTTCCCTTAATCATATAAGGCATAAAATGATTGTAACCTCTTGAGTCGCGCCTGAATCCAGATCAGAAGGTTACATGTGCAAATAATATATTGGGGTCAAATTATTTGATAAATTCTAGAGATCCCTGACATGACCTTTTCCAAGGACTCGGTTTTGCCGGTCAGGTCAGGTGCACCTTTGTGTCATCATGTTCTGAGCTTCTGCCTGGTCTAAAATATTTAAACGCCACACAATTCTGATTCTGAGAGACATGAGCCGCTGTCTTCTGTGCCTCTGGTCTCCTCTTCAGCCAGTCACAAATATTTTATACAAATTTCGGTTTTGAAAATTTTACAAATGTTAATGTGAAATATGCAAATGCATTTCCATCAGCCAGCGTGTTTCATTCAGCAAGATCACTTCTTTACTATAGTGCTATGCTTGTGTTTAATGAGGCGAACATCACTATTTTAGTATTGCTCATACTCGGTCAAGTTTATCAGTGTTCAGCAAATTTTAATGGTGCAAAATTCAGTCATTTTAATTGGAATCTTTGAGATTGGAAAGTTTGCGAAAGATTTCCCCATGCATATTTTTCATCGGGTTCAGTTGGTCATACACATTTTTCCCCCCCAAAATGTATGGCACCTTTGCGGCTAAGGAACTAAATGTAAGAATTTTCCAAAAACCAAACCAAAGCAAGCAATCACAACTTTGTTTTGCAAGTGCAACCATATTATTAGTAATTGCGACCTAATATATCCCAAATGTGATGTTGTTTCTCTTAACTCTGACTTTATTTCTCAAAATTGGTTCTTTATTTATCACAATTGGTTCTTTATTTCTCACAATGTGACTTTTATCTCACAATTACTTTTTTCATTTCTTACTCCAAGATGGAAATGGGCTTCCAGAACGAACCCCTAACCCTAAGTAATAAAACTTAAATATATCAAAACATGTTGTTGAGGAGAGACATGAAAAAAGATAATATTTGGACTTCCCATAAATTTGCATTGAAGGAGGGTCCGGAGTTTGGTCATTTAGGGATCAGAATATCATAGAGACACCTTTTTTACTTGGGCCTGTAAACATCCACCCAGAATACCCTTGCAACATCTCAGTATTGTAGCAGTGGAACCACTCCGATTTTCAGAAAATGTAAACATTTAGTTTTAGTAAACAATTGTATTTATGAGATCCTGTCACGCAGTTGTTTTCCCCCCATATTAAACGTGGCTCCATGTCCAAACCTGACAATCCTGTAGGCTTTTTTCCATTAGTGAAACCCTTTGATGCTGTGAAGCCATGTGAGCAATATATATCATATGGGTGTCATCATGTGCTGATGAGTTCATGGAAATGATCTTTGATCCCATGATGACACATCCGTTCATGTGACATGCAGAAACTCTGGAGGCGTTCATGTGTGGAATTCTTTCCTTTTTTGTAAAGGGAGGCCGGCTCGACAGCGTTACATTTTAACCATAGCATGCATTGTCTTTTATCAGAATATTTTTTTCCTTTCTAAGTATTATCACTTTGCTGTACAAAAGTGAATGTTAGTGTGCTCATTGGTACAGGTTCATGTGTATTTAGAAAAGAATGGTTTATGCAAATATATGCAAAACATACCTTGCACGTCAGACTCTTTTGGTCCCAATTAATTTCTCATTTCAAGTCTTAGCTTGTTTCGTGCGTTCAGAAGCTGCTCTATCTTGCACACTGGATTGATGTTCCTCTTCATTCCCCATTTTCTCTTCATGGTCTTTATGGCAATATTTGACATCTCACACACAACCCTCTCCTGTAAGCTACACCGTTCAGACATCTGTAGAGTCACAAGAGAGCACTGTTGTGACTGGGGCGTTACTCATTAATTGCGCTTGATGGGATTGGGACAAACTCTTAACCTCAAGTATTACATTTTGGCTAGTAACCTGCAAAATATTACTTCAAATTATTTACCTAGTTTTTTTACCTAAATTATTTGCCTAGTGATTTTAAAATGTGCAAAAATCATGTATGCTTAGATTGAAGGAGAGACGAGAGCAGGACTGAGATTAAAATATCTAATTCAACAGTAATTGAAACCTTTTAGTAATTTTAAAAAAGTTTTTTTTTCGTTTATCTTTTTTAGTGGAAGTTGAGAATTTTGTGTGCGTTCATTTGCAGTTTAGTCTGATATCATCATTTGAGATGGCTTATCTTACATCTTTAGAGTGTGCCATGTTTTTCCTGAATGATCCATTGAAATCCGCACGAGCCGTTGCGAACTAATTACTCTTATGCACCGGTCATTCCAGGTTATTAATTGTGAGGTCTGTATCATAATCGTTCAGTCACCTAATATTAACATCGGAGTTTGTTGTAATAATAGTGTTTCCATTTAAATATATTTCACTAAAAATATTATTGTTTATTGTTTAGCATGGTAAGCCCAATCGTGATATTTAACCTATTGTAAGGGAAACATGTATGGAGTAAACTGTCACTTTGTAAACCTGTTGGAACCATAATGAACGCAAAGTTTCTCTCTCTTTTTCAATCAAGCATGAGTATTCTTACAAAACAAGTGACATGTACACTGACCGGCCAAAAAAAAAAAAAAGTCACTGTTTGGATTTAAATAGGCAAATGCTTTAGAGCCTTATATGACTGGATCATTATTGCAGTGATTATTATGTTTCTAGCATGTTATGTGTTAGGCAACATTTCTTCTAATCCTAATTGATGGAGTGTGTTGCTTTTCATTTCTTAAACAACCATGTAGGAAGACACATCATGGCCATATTCCAGGATGACAATGTCAAGATTCATCAGGCTCAAATTGTGAAAGAATGGTTGGGAAGTCTTGGGACCTCTGAGTCCAGACCTTACATTCATTGAAAGTCCTTGGGATGTGCTGGAGGAGACTTTACAGACTGCACCTCTTGATGGACATACCATCACAACATTTATTTCCATCAAGTGGTGCATACATTTTTTGATGCTGTTGAACAAGCATCTGTAATTCGTTCACTCAATTAATTTGGCTCCTATATGTTTCATTTTAGGAGCCATTGACTCTCTAGTCATTTTTTCTAGTCTGGAGCCCTGGACTGGAGTCTTATAGGGACCAGAATATCATAAAGACATGGGGGTGAGGCAATCAACTACTTTTGCTAAAACACCCTGGAAACCACCCAGAAACACCCTTTCAACTGCATAACAACTAAAAACCACCTTATAAAGCAACTGCAAAGCAACACTCTGCACTAATATGCAACTTGTACCAATACATGAATTAATTTTAACCAATTGTTATTTAGATATTTTCATTACAGGAAATTCTGTCATAATTTGCTTACCTTCATGTCGTTCCAAACCTGTATTACTTTTATTCTTCTGCTGAACTCAAAAGAAAATATTATAAAGAACATTTGAGTGTAAACAAAATAACAAAATTGCAACAACAAAAACAGAAGAAAGTCACAGGTTTGGAACAATCTGTGGTTGGTAAATATTTTTTTTGAGGTGAGTGACCCCTTTAAGATTATCTTATTAAAGATCACTTGTTTTCCATAATCTCACAGCAAGTTTTTCTTTCTCTTGTTCTACATTTCTGCTTGTTTTCTTGTCTCAATTTTCCTATAGTGGAGCCCCTCGGCACAAAGCCTCCCTGTAAAAACCCAAACCAGTCTCTGCTGTGACATTACAGTGTTTTGCCTGTTATTGAGCCATCCAGCATATTAACTGGGAGGAGCAGAGCTCAGACCTTTGGCCTCGGATAGCGATATATAATCTGATGTACTCATACACAGTGGAGCTGCCAGTGACCGGGGCTTCATAAAGACTGCTTTGTTTTAGGGCTGCAGTCTAAACGCAGAGCTCTGTTGGGGTGAGTTTGTTGTTCGAAGTTGAATAGTTGTGCATTTCTCAGCTGCTGAGATGAATGGGGGCATTTAGAGGGGGGTGGCAGGCAGAGAACACAATGGACGGGAGTTTTATTGCACCTCTGTTGCACCAGCATATTTGGCAGAATGCCCATACAATACACGCACAACCTCTCGTTCACAGCTGCATCTCTCTCTCTCTCTCTCTCTCTCTCTCTCTCTCTCTCTCTCTCTCTCTCTCTCTCTCTCTCTCTCTCTCTCTCTCTCTCTCTCTCTCTCTCTCTCTCTCTCTCTCTCTCTCTCTCTCTCTCTCTCTCTCTCTCTCTCTCTCTCTCTCTCTCTCTCTCTCTCTCTCTCTCTCTCTCTCTTTCTCATGTAATTCCCTCTTAAACCACATAGAAAGAACAAAAATACGATTCTTTCGCTTTCCAACTGTTCCCTCCCCCAGAATTTTTCTGGGTTGCTTGACTTTGGGAACTACCTCTGCACCAGTTCATCCCCTTACGACAAAGCTATTTGTTTTCCAATGGGTGAAACCTTTACACACAGCTCCTGGTTATCAGGCCCACACACATGCTGACGTAGATGAGACATTATCTCCAAGAGCTGGTGTTTGTTTAGGCCCCAGGTGTTGACTGATAATGGCCCATTATGTAGCCCTGGCCCTGTGTTGTTCAGTGTGGATTGGCTCTTTTTTTTGGAGGATTTATTCACATATTCCCATCTGCTGGGAGTCACTGCACAGTGGCTATTTTTGATTTAGTCATTAATACTGCATGATGCTTGGGCAAGTGCATGACATCACCTTTGTGCTTTAGGCTGCTGGTTGCAAATCAGATTATAGTTGTTAAATACTAAAGCAAACTGGCCACATTGATTGTGCTGCAATGCTTTTAATGGTTTAGGACTTTTTTTTGTCTTTAAAACTTCCAATTAGTTAGCAGAGATCCTTTTATTGATTATGATGTTTGTTTTGTTTTTGCATTAAACCAGTAATGCACATACAGTACTTTGGGACCATATTGCCCCAATTAATTTATTGGAATCAGTCATTGTAGTTTTTTAATACAATGAGTTCATGCTCATTTTTCTCTATTTTTAGATTATTTTTTTTGTTGTCATCTAATGCTCACTTAAAGTTAATCTTTAAAAACACTTATACTTTTAAAAACACTGTTAAATATAATACTTAGCCAATCCTGTTATGAAATGATTAATACTTTTTTGTAGTAACATAACATAAGTGACAGGAAAATAATTTATAATGTTACAAAATATTTCTATTTGAAATTAATGCTGTTATTTTGAACTTTATATTCATCAAAGAATGGCCAAAAAGTATCACGACACACACACACACACACACACACACACACACACACACACACACACACACACACACACACACACACACACACACACACACACACACACACACACACACACACACACACACACACACAATAAATCACATTTTAAAATATGTTTAAATAATAGTTATATTAACCTGTAATAATAGTTCTGTTTACTGTATTTTTGATCAAGTAAATTCAGCATCAAAAACATTAAAACGCCTTACCAACCCAAACATGTAAGCAGTAGTGCATTTAGACCAAAACATACAGATTTTTGATAAGCTATTTATCAGTTATTGGCCATAGCATGAAAATAATTGAGCTTATTGTTATTGGTCAGAATTTTACTCCGTATATCCATATCTTAAATGAAGGATTACAATTAGGTATAACATCAATGTTTAGGCAAAGTTCTTTCTAACTACTCAAAACGGTCTCGTTCTGGACAAATTCTGAATTCTGCTGCACTGAATGTTTATTAGATATGTGCACACTTTGTTCTGAGTTCTGAGTAATTTCTGTCTGTAGTGTACTTTTGATAGATGTGGTTATATGAAAAATTGTCTAGGCTGTTGCGATCTGTAGAATAACTTTTTTGGCTTCTGTTTGTCAGCTCTCGAAACCACTTCACATTTGACTGTGCATGCAGATCTCTGTTTCTATAGAACAACTGGACCCTGGGGGTTAACAGACCGCTTTCTGTAGAAGTGACCTCTGCCCTACCTAAGAACATTTCCATAAAGTTGTTCGAAGACCCTGGAGAAAGAGAGATGGTTGTAAGATATTAGGCTGGTTATCTTTACATCTCTCAGCCTGTCAATCATTCATCATGAAATGACCATTTCATAGTGTAAAACCCCGATGCAACAGATGTTCTCCAGATGCAGATTTGTTACGTAAACTTACGTAATTTCTCTTTAACCGTATCATTAAGATTTTTTGAAAATCTCAATTTTAATTGCATGCCAGCTTTAAGACATCTATGGGCCTCTTGTTTGAGAAGCCTTAAACGTGTGCAAATAATGCAGCCAAAAGTCTATCAAACTTTGTTAGATAATTTCAGCCCTGCTTTTTTTCCTCAATGTAAAATTAACTTAATTCAATGCATTCAAAGAATTAATTGATATTGATGACGTTGTTGTAATATTTGCATATTAAATTGCAGTTGGACTTTTTTCTTAAATCTGTTTGCACACTAAATAATATTTTTGTGTTTCATACAATGTTTTTTTTTTTGTTTTGCATATTGAATTAGCATGTTTAATGCATAAAACCTGAGCTTACCTAAAATTCGCTGCCTTCAGGTGATGCAAGTCTAAATGTGCTGAATAGTCACAATAGTACATGCTGAGTGAGAATGAGCTGCATTTCTACAGTGTGTTGATCAGGGCGTGCTGGTGTCACCGGGAGATCATGTGACTACGCGAGCATTTAGCAGGAACAGCTGATAACATCTGCTGAATAAACTGTGTAGTGGCAGCTGTTGATGACCTCAGGGCTAATAGGTCACCACTCAGACAGGGACATGTTTTGTGCTCTCTCCAAAAGTGTACCACCCATACACACATCCATACACCCCCCGTATATGCAGAACATAAAGTCATCAGCACCTTTTCTGTGACTCAGACAAAGAGACGCACACTTATCTGCAGTGTACACTTTGTGTCTTCCGTTACTATATTTAGCCTAAACTTTCCAGTATTTTATTTACACCATAATAAATGATTTCGGAATGTTCCTCTCTGACTTCATGGGGAATATCAATGGGAAATTACCTTGTTAGACAATGCCATATAGACATTAATTGGACGAGCTATGATTTCTCATGCTAGTAAAGTGTTCAGTTGTAGGAGACACAGTCTCCTGCAGTTGGTCTGGATATTCTGGAGGAGCATTTGTGGTTATGTAAGCTTTCCCGATAGAGAGCACTGTAACACTGTCCCGGTTTTGTAAGTGTGTGACATCATGCCACTGCCAAACTTCCTCAAGCCAGGTAAAGTAGGACATGTCCCATCTGAAAAAAAAAAGTTTTGTTTTTGTGGACTGGTAAACTAAAACTCCATCAGACTATATATTTCCTCTTCCTTTACCCAGAAGTCAGTGAAAATAACCCTTTTGTTAGTGTTTATGAGTGACAATAGATGCTGTTGACTACCTCATTGTGCTTCACTCGTGGAAGTATTCCAGTCTTTAGGGAATGCAGGAAACTGGAAACCCATTTTATGTAAGACATTACAGGAACTTTTGAATTATTAATGTAATTATGCTGGTTAAATTCACCTGACCTGATTACAGATGTATTTCTTTCTTCTTGCATTTAAAATTGACTGAGAACAGAATGCAGAGATATATTTTTATAAACTGAAATAATCTTAATGTTAAACATGAAAAATAAAAAACAAATAAGAGGAAATCTTAACTTGTTGACCATCATGACCAACCCCTGCTTTGAATGAAGAAGCTATTCTTTCATTTTACCCTGTAAAAAGATTCTAGTCTTTCAGGTTAGAGTTGTATGAGAGGCATACAATGTATTTCAAAATGAAAGCAAGAAAGGACAGAAATGCATATATAACAGAACTGACATTATAATGAATTCAATTGTGGTTGCTATTAGCCACTAAAAGCTCAGGGAATAATTTGTTTTCCACAGTACAAGCACTTGAATACCAGTATTACGTTGCTTCCGGAGAAGGTTTTGACATTTTATCTGCGTCCATTGAGTGTCTGTCAGTAGCTATTGCATATTGAGTTGTGTTGGTGAGGGCAGAGGGCAGTGCACGTGCCAAATACGGACTCCAATGGTGAACGTCCCTGTTAACTGATGACACTACAGTCAGATGTTTTTATATTAGGAAGACTGGTTTCGTTTGCATCCATTCTGTGCTTTTTTTATTGTGAAATTGCTCGAGATTTCATTTGTTACTGTATGGGTGTTGATTTGACAAGTTTGGAGGAAGGATTTGTTAATGTGATGTTGTCATGACTTTCTGCATCAGTTCTGCTCTCTGACACTGGCATATAACAAAATATAAGTGTTTTATGACATCTATTCTGTAACTGCACGTTTTGTGTGTTTTGTTGCAGTTATATGGTTTCAAAAATGTCCTCTAAAATGGCGGGCTCAAACAACCTGACAGGATGGTCCAGCAACTGAAAGTCGAGGCCAGTATCGAGAGGATAAAGGTATTTTTTGTTGTGAATTAACCCTCTGATGCTGGTGTCACATTACTGTGAACAGATCTTTAAAGCCGTTTTATTTACCACCACGGATGATCACCTTTGTGCCTTTCCCAAGATGAACATCCTTTTTTTGTGTGATTTGTGCTTTTTTTTATTTACAACAAAATAAATACAACATGGCTGACGATAGTGGTTGAAACGCCAAATAATGTTTTATTACAGGTGATCTGTACATTTTAATAGAATCAAAAATAAGGAACATTTTTATTCAGGCATTATTAATTCAGTTGTTGGTTTCCCAAAAGAACCTTAGTCAAAAGTTCTTAAAAGAACCATTTTTTTCTTCATGAACTAAAGAATATTTGAACGACCTAAAGAACCTTTTTTCCACTATAAAAATTATTTTGTGCAATGGAAAGTGTTAAGTTTAAAATGTTAAGTTCTTCTTAGAACCATTAATGCCAATAAAGAACCTTTAAAGAGTGTGGTTTACTGTCCAAAACTGCAAATACATATGCCCACTCTATTGAACACCATGCATTTAAAGATATTTTAATTAATATTATGCATTATTATTTAAAAAAAAAAAGATTTGATTGATTGATTGATTGATTGATATTACTAAATTTATATATATATTATATACAGTATGTCTGTGTGTGTGTGTATATACTGTATATACACACATATACAGTATATGTACATATACACAGACATGCACACACACTGACGTATATATGATATATAAATTTAATAATATGTATATATATAGGGTTGGGTATCGGTTGGCTTTTATCCGAGACCAGTACCTACTCGGTATTTTTTAAACGGTTCCGGTGCTTAAACGGTGCCTGAAACGGTACTTAAGAAAACGAAACCGCTCACACTTTGTCAAAAAATAATACCCCTTTATTTACAGGGCCAAACTGGACACAATAGTAACTTAAATCTTTAAACAATATAAATACAAGTAACGTATGGTAATAATAAATAAACCAATATAAAATAAAAATTCACATTTACATAATATCAAATAAAACAATATTGTATCAAACAATAATACTGGAGATTAATAGAGATTACAACCAGGGTAATCTAATATCGACATGGCAAGAGGTTCCCATGTTTTGTCTGCTTGAACCAGTTATGTAAGTTATCTGGTCATTGTACTAGTAACGCAGGGCTTAGCTTGGCGAGTTTGTTATATCGTTCCCACTGCGTCTTAGCTACGCAGCTTTGAGTAAACCTATGAAAGAGAACGTCTCTGGTTACTGGTGTAACCCATGTTCTCTGAATAGGGAACGAGACGCTGCGTTCGCTGCCAAACTCCTCGCGCTGCCGACAAGCTTCCTTTTTCGGCAGAGAAATCTGAGGAGCAGATGATGCGCGCGCTAATATAATATGACGACGTAAGAGCATCAAGGCGGCGCCCGCGCCATCACCTAGAGGGCGTTCTGATGCGTAATTTTACACGTGAAATGCAGCCAAACCTTGGAGCGTTTTGTCTTCGGCATCTTCATTAATCCCCTCGCTATCAGCAGACGTTCCGGGAGTCTCCCGCATATTGATAACGGCTCCCTGATGCCCGCAAATTAGTTAAAATCTCCCGGAATCTAGAGCGAGCGAGCAAGAGCGCGCATGCGAGACAGAACAGACTGTGCTCCAAACCGTATAGTGCGCGCACGAGGGAGAGAGCGAGAGACTTTGCGTGTGTGCGCCTCATGACACAGAGACTCAGGCACCGATATCAGGCACCGAAATTTTCGTTCTTATTCGGTCTGGTTACTACCATTTACGTCGGAACCGGTTCCCTATTGGCACCGCGTTTCGGTACCCAACCCTAATATACACTCACCTAAAGGATTATTAGGAACACCTGTTCAATTTCTCATTAATGCAGTTATCTAATCAACCAATCACATGGCAGTTGCTTCAATGCATTTAGGGGTCCTGGTCAAGACAATCTCCTGAACTCCAAACTGAATGTCAGAATGGGAAAGAAAGGTGATTTAAGCAATTTTGAGCGTGGCATGGTTGTTGGTGCCAGACGGGCCGGTCTGAGTATTTCACAATCTGCTCAGTTTCTGGGATTTTCACGCACAACCATTTCTAGGATTTACAAAGAATGGTGTGAAAAGGGAAAAACATCCAGTATGCGGCAGTCCTGTGGGGGAAAATGCCTTGTTGATGCTAGAGGTCAGAGGAGAATGGGCCGACTGATTCAAGCTGATAGAAGAGCAACTTTGACTGAAATAACCACTCGTTGAACCGAGGTATGCAGCAAAGCATTTGTGAAGCCACAACACGCACAACCTTGAGGCGGATGGGCTACAACAGCAGAAGACCCCACCGGGTACCACTCATCTCCACTACAAATAGGAAAAAGAGGCTACAATTTGCAAGAGCTCACCAAAATTGGACAGTTGAAGACTGGAAAAATGTTGCCTGGTCTGATGAGTCTCGATTTCTGTTGAGACATTCAGATGGTAGAGTCAGAATTTGGCGTAAACAGAATGAGAACATGGATCCATCATGCCTTGTTACCACTGTGCAGGCTGGTGGTGGTGGTGTAATGGTGTGGGGGATGTTTTCTTGGCACACTTTAG
Source organism: Tiaroga cobitis (assembly GCA_030578255.1). Lineage (NCBI taxonomy): Eukaryota > Metazoa > Chordata > Actinopteri > Cypriniformes > Leuciscidae > Tiaroga > Tiaroga cobitis. The sequence goes on from CM060592.1 coordinate 24,960,930, forward strand.
GCCCCTTAGTGCCAATTGGGCATTGTTTAAATGCCACGGCCTACCTGAGCATTGTTTCTGACCATGTCCATCCCTTTATGGCCACCATGTACCCATCCTCTGATGGCTACTTCCAGCAGGATAATGCACCATGTCACAAAGCTCGAATCATTTCAAATTGGTTTCTTGAACATGACAATGAGTTCACTGTACTAAAATGGCCCCCACAGTCACCAGATCTCAACCCAATAGAGCATCTTTGGGATGTGGTGGAACGGGAGCTTCGTGCCCTGGATGTGCATCCCACAAATCTCCATCAACTGCAAGATGCTATACTATCAATATGGGCCAACATTTCTAAAGAATGCTTTCAGCACCTTGTTGAATCAATGCCACGTAGAATTAAGGCAGTTCTGAAGGCGAAAGGGGGTCAAACACAGGATTAGTATGGTGTTCCTAATAATCCTTTAGATGAGTGTATATATATACACATATATATTATGTAAAAACAAAGTTTTATGCTAAATGCGATTATTCGCGACTAATCGATTTGACAGCACTCTTTTTTTGGGGTAAAATAGTGATGTACAATACAGTAAGGATTTATGTGCATGACTGTGTTGCTGTAATAGAGATAGTAAATCATTTTTGAAAAAGATTATGGTAATGATATACCCTTCAAAAGTTTGGGGTCAGTAAGATAAAAATAAATAAAGAAATTAATTCTTTTATTCAGCATAATACACTAAATATTCCAAATAAATGCGGTCAGAATAAGGAGAAACACAAAAATGTATCATGGTTTTCAGCAGGCCAACTATTTTTAGCATTGATAATAGGGATGCACCGAAATGAAAATTCTTTATATTTGAAAGCCGATAATCGATATATTGGCAGATAAATCCAAATTTTTATATAATTTTTGAGAGCCTGATTACAAAAACAAAAGTCTCACCATTAAAAGCCATGTCCCAAGTACACAATTATAATGTTCTGATTCAAATTGTATGTAGCCTGTATGACAGACTAGTGCTGTATTTTCCTTTTTTTATGAAGTGATTCCAATCATCTTTCAAGCAATAAAAAAAAAAAAGCATGGCGAACAGTGCGCATCTGAAGTTTATCAGCTGAAGGAAATCCATTATTTATCGCTTTAAAATATCGGCCAAATTTTCTTATCGGGCCGATAACGATAACATCAAAAACGTATATCGGCCAATAACGACATGGTGGCCGATATATCGTGCATCCCTAATTGATAATAATCAGAAATGTTGCTTGAGCATGAAATCATCATATTAGACTGATTTCTGAATGATCATGTGACACTGAAGACTGGAGTGATGATGCTGAAAATTCAGCTTTGAACACTGGAATAAATTACATTACAACAGTTATTTGAAATTGTAATAATATTTCATATTATAACTGTTTTAACTGTATTTTTGATCAAATAAATGCAGCCCTGGTGAACACAAGACTTCTTTCAGAAGCAAAACCTTGCGAGCCCAAACTTTTGAACAGAAGTATAAATTCTTGGTTTGAAGTAAAAATAAACCATTAGATATAGTTTTTTTGTGATTTAATGATTCATGCACTATATGGTTAAATGAATATACAGATTTTTCACATTCTGACTTGTCTCATCCAGGTATCCAAGGCCTCTGCTGATCTCATGCGTTACTGTGGAGAAAACGCCAAATACGACCCCCTGCTCATGGGCATCCCCGCCTCAGAAAACCCCTTCAAGGACAGAAAGCCCTGCACTATATTGTAGTGTACGCTCGTCTTATTTAATTACTCAACTTTGCCTTAAGTTCAGCTCTAGCTCCTTAGTATAACTTTGTGCCAAGTCTTAACTATATTTAGCTCTTACAGTATTTATTACTGTAAATAAACTCCAATCAGTACTAATTAGTTGCCATTTTGGTTGCCTGTTTGGTTGTTTGGGCCAAATTGAAGTCATTCCAGGAAATAACACTGCTTGAATTATGTGATTAATTTCCTCTTTCCACCGAATGGTGCCTTTAGTTACACTTTTTAAAGATATCATCATCACATTATTATATAAAGAGCTTGCAGATACACTAACTGATGAAATCCCTTTTAATGTCTAATAAGTAGATGTGGGTTAAATATTCCTCTTGTAGCTTCTATGAATAACGTCATAGCAAAGGGACTAACTGAAATAAGTGGAGTTTAAAGATCCCTTTTTCGTACTGGATAATGTGTCTGATGTGGCTTCTGCAATCACCAATGGTCAAGTGCACCCTGGGTAAATTAACAATATAGTAAGCGATATCACATCACACAAATACTGATTTGTTCTCAATGAAAGGCAGTACCACTATGTGCAAAGCCATTAGAGAAAAGTTATTAGAGTGGTTTATGAGAAAAGAGAGCCGATTCCTTTACCCTGCACTTTCAAACATGTGCCTTAGATTCTTCAAAGCAATCCTTACTTATTGATGTGTACGACTGACACGATGAGACTTTTTACCTGTTGACCCTGAGTAACTTTTCTATTCTGATGTTGCTTTAGATTTAAAGTGCCTTTTCCTTCTGTTTTAAACGTTTCTTTCCTCTGTCAAGCCACAATTCTGAAACGAAGACCACTACTGTTTGATCTTGTCTATGAATCGAATGGATTTTTCCAAACAGGGGAGCCATGAAACGTTACTTTAACATTCACACTTTGAATTGGCTGAGCAACCGTGTATCGATGCGGCAATGTCTGTATTATTTTAGAGACATCAGAAGTTATGCAGTATTTGAGATTTGAGACCAAATCCCTGTGACCTCAGTATCTCTGTGAAGAAAATAGTTTCTATTTGTTTTGTTTTTTTCTAATTTCTGTATTTTTGCAAGCCTTCATAACATGTGCTATAGCACTTACTGTACCTTGAAAGAAAGATTTTATTAAAATTGTGAAATAGTAAAACAAAATGCATCGCATACATGTGTGTTCTTGCAGAGTCTTAATGTTTAAACAGTTTTTACTAGTGTATCATTTGTGAAAATATGGTTATTTTTCATAGAATGAGGGGCCGTTTAGACGACACCGTTTTCAACTAAAAACGGACACCGTTTTCAACTAAAAACGGACACGTTTTTAGGCATTTTGGCTGTTCATTTACACATTCATTCATTTTAAAGTGCAAGTTTTCGAAAACGATATCGTTATCGTCTTCGTGTGAACTACAAAAATGCGAATTTGTGAAAATGGTGACGCGCATGTGTATGTCACATGTTCAGGTGGATAATGTTTCTTTACTAAGTGACATCGCCATTTACTGGCCTAGCATGAATAATACAGCGATTTTAATAGTTTTCACAGATCCGTGTGAATGGGCATCATTTTGACTACGTTGTCATCTGTGCACGAAAAACACAAAGGAAACACTTTTCCGTTGTTAGTACATCGTCGTTGTTGTGTAAACGTTCCCTGAAAGTGAATGGTATAACTCCATCCACTTTTTATAGTATGGAAAAGAGCAGCTCGGGCATTCTGCTAAATATCTGTATTTGTGTTTCAAAGAAAGAAAGATGGGCGAAAGTCATATGGGACAATTATCCCTTTATTGTACACAAAGGAAACAAAACACTACTTTTTCCCCCAAAGTTGTTTTCCATTTTCATATATAATTTATTCCTGTGATTGCAAAACTGAACTTTCAGCATCATTACTCCAGTTTTCAGTGTCACATGATCCTGATTTGGTGCTCAAAAAAAATTTGTGCTGCTTGAAATTTTTTGTGAAAACCTTGATTCATTCACCCCCCCCCCCCCAATATTCTTTAATGAATAGAATGTCAAAAGAACAGCATTTATTTTTGGTAGAAATCGTTTGTAACTACTTTTAATGCACCTTTGCTGATTGGAAGTATTAATTACTTTAAAAAAAAAGTTACAGAGTTCAGACTTTTGAACGGCTGTTAAAATAACAAAACATCATTTTTAAAGTAAATACTATATTCTTGATGATGTTTAAAATTCATCTTAGCCATCAGAGATGTGACAGAAATGATTGTTAGTAAAGGATAGTTAATGTGGCGTGTGCTGTGTGTTATTCTGAGCTCAAGGAGTGGTGGTGCAGTGATGTAAGTTGTGACAAAACAGCTCTTACATCACCTGGTCCTTGTACCTGCGTTCTAAAAATAATCCTGTTAGTGACGTCAAAAAACTGAAACTGCCTAACACCTAAAGGCGCATTCATTATTTAAGTTGAGAGACTAGCTGACTTTTGACCAGGATTGCTTGGTTCATCTACTATTTGCAGAGACATATTTAGCATGCAAGTTGTCTTTGAGAAACGCTTGAGCAAATCCGTTTTTTCTGATGTCACATGACAGGGGTTTGCCTGCCTTGCATTTGCCTAACGTCAGTCAAACCTTACTTCATAACCTTTGTGTAGGAAGTGGTGGGTTATACAACTGATTTACTGGTATGTGATGTCTGGAAACCTGACCCAATATGTGCCAGTCATGTGATCACAACCACACCTTCTAAACACTTTTGAGGCGCCTCTAAAGACACTTCCGTTCTCCAGATGGGCTTGTGTAAAGTCTTGCGTACTTGCTACGCAGTGACTGACTTTTGGCCTACAGAGTAGTATCAGTTTGTCACACATAGCACAATTAAGAGCAAACTGATTTATGACAGCAAGTTTGACCTTGACATGAGCAAGCGATACAGTAAGCTGAACCTGAGCAATTCATTTCAGCTGAAAAAGGAATCTGATGAATAGACGCAGTGGTCGCGCAAACTAAAACAGGACAAAAGAAAGGCTTGGATGGCTTTTGTCCGACTGTAACAGGGAGTCACGAAGGCCACCGAGTCCAGCGTGACCCCGCTGATCCCCACTGGTGTTGTCGGGTCAGTTCTACTAGTCCAGAAACCTCCAACAGAGTAACTCACATGACTACCACATTGTGTTCAAAAATACTTTTATTACAACACAAAATTCATTTTCACGTTTGCATATAATAGTATAAATTTTTTTTACATAAATACTTCTTTAAATTAATAGAATAGAAATAATTTAAAGACCACAAAAGAACAATTAACTTCTGTACAAAAAAAGATAAACAAGTACTGATGGTATACTATTCAAAACCGATGGCAAAGATACAAATAGGCCAGCCTCTTTGACAAATAGTGCTTCGTGTTGCTCTGAGAAATATTTCATCCTGTAATTAACTGAAGTGCTTTATGACACCCCACCAATAAACTATCTCACAAGATACTCAGGCGCTCACTTCCATTCACAATCAGCTTCATGTGACGTCCTTAAAAAGTCCCACAAACAAAGCCAAAAAGCGTTGAATCATCTCAGATTGCTAAAAGGTGCTCCTCCTCCAGTTTATACTAAAGGTCAGTCCCTTGTTCCGCCGGTCTGGGCAATCAGTCCTTTTTGCGACCACCTTTTTTTATCTTTTTTACTAGATATTTTTATCCATGTTTTCCCCTCTTGGTTTTAGCTCTCCTCATCGTTCTGGAAGGTTGATAATGGGCACCCATTGATCCATACAGCGACTCTCTCTGCAGAAGTGGTTCACTTTTCCCAGAGCTGGGTTTTTCCATGTGGATGCATGTGGAACCTGTGAACATCAGAAGAAGAGATGGGATTACAATCTGTTTGTATCAGCTAGAACATGTCCTGCTGTGTAACTTAAGCGTTGTCCTTTCCAGTTCTTCTTACAGACAGCACTGTCTATGGTTAGTGCACATTTGATTTAAAAAAATTTTTTTTGTGAAACATATAACATTATTTCCACAACAGCCATCCTGCTCTCTGCATTTTAGTATTGGCCATTAATGAGCCAATGACCCCTTGACCTCCCGAATCAAATCTCGTGTAGGAATCAAAGTGAAGTCAAGCTGCAATAGATGACAATTCAAATGACCAGTGATTCTGGGAATATGCAAATCTTATTGAATGCTTCCTACGAAGTCTTTTGAAGGAATATAAGAATGATGAATACCGAGGCAGCTGTTCATTTGATTTCAAAATAAAATGCAAATAGAAACCTGGAACATTAAGTCAAGACACTCCTATTTGCATATGAATTGAGTACAGAGCAGGATGCTCCTGTGGATGTCATGCAGTGGCAGTTACACCTGGACCTGTCCAGACAAGTAAAAACAAACATACAAAAAAAATCACTTACAGTGACCAGAATGCAGTGCAAATCCATCTGCTCGCTCCCGTGCATGCCCGCGCCCCCGAGGATGTGCGCGAGGCGGCGCGTGTTGTTCACGCGCAGTATGTTGATGTCGTTCTCGCAGCAGAAAGCCTGAATGAGAGTGAAGTGAATCTGAAGCGCCACATCTTTCACATCATCGTCGTCGTCAGTGGCCAGGATGCACAACACCACGTTATCAGGATCCCTGAACAGAAGAGTTGAGATTTTAGTTATTTAGCCTATACTAAATTACTGCACTTGTTGCAATGACTTTGAAAACCAGTAACCTCTAAACTTACACATTGAGTGACTTTGCAGCCTCGTACACCCCAACTGTAATAGATCCCTGCGGTAATGCGGAGCGCAGGACCTCCTCTAGAGCTTTAATCACAGAATCCATCCTGTAAAAACAAAATTTGGATACATTATTAATACGACTTTAGTAAAGTCGAGACGATTGAACATTTGTGCCTGGCAACAGCTCGTGCACCGTTTAACGTTACACAAAAAGACTGCGGCGGATGAAAACTAATAATTGCACATTTGTGCATGGCAACAGCTCGTGCACAGTTTACACTAATAAGACTGCGGCGGTTGAAAACTAATAATTCGAGTATATGGTACTTTGATCGAGTAAGTGAGTAATTTGCCGATAGTTTTCATATACAAGCAGATAAAATATCAGCAAAAATAATTTAGCAAAATTTTAAAGATCTACAAAATCCGGCACATCACAAGCGAAAAGCCTCGTGAGCTAATAGTGCCGCTGACTGACAGTTCACCCGGTAACTTACATGTGTTTGAGATATATCTTAATTTAATATGTTCCAAATCATCATGTTCATTTCACATATTGGATGTTTATTTATAAGGGCCTTATTCAATTATTGGTAAAATTACTAATGTTATATGTCTGAATTGCCAAATAAATGCATATTGTCAATTTTACCTTTCAACAGAGTAATCTCCATTAAGTTCCTCAAAAGTCATGTTGCACGTAAAATCCAGCACGGACTTGAATAACTTTCCTTTTAAAATCCACACGAGTCCTCGTAGGTCTTCTGTCTCTGGCTGTCACCGGTTAAATCTGACGCTGTGAGTGAGGCGTTTCATTTAATTTTCCTGAGAGGTGTAATGAGTGAGAGCAGTAATAATCCTTATTGGACACATGCAAATCAAAGATCAGCAAAATCCATTTTGATTGGCTGTTGCTTCTGTACTGACAAAAGTCGACCACTGTCATTCGTCCGTCTAAGATATCAAGGCGTGGCCAGTCAATGTTGGGTGACGTTGTTTTTAACCTTGTTGGAAATCTTTGCAGTGACCATAGACTGTAAAAAAGGCAGTGACATGTCAGGGCAAAGACAAGCAGGGAAATCACCCAACCACAATAAATAACAATGATGTAACATGTCAAATAGATAATACAATAATTAACAAGTTTCAAAATAAATAATGCAATTCCACATACATTCATTAATACTTTCTCTTCTTCGTGCATTTTATAAGAAGAACATTAGAAACACAGTTAAAAGTGATGCACAAGCCTTATAACGCAAGACACTAAAATTATCTTAGTGGATCATCAGTATGAGCATTCCCGAACTTTTCAGTAATTATAGTTAAGTTTTGATAATTGTGAGCCAATACCATGCAATCCTTGCTGTTTCTACCGGTGTGATCTCTAACCCAATAGTGACACCTTGAGGACAAATCAACACATTGCTCCAATTTTTTCTCTACTTAAAGGTGCCCTAGAGTGTTTTTTTTATATTATTTTATAATGTTTCCTGGGTTGCCCTTATAATGTTAGTATGTTTTTTAGATCAAAAATAGTCATAATTTAGAAATAAAAGGCATTTTTCCCACCCGGATTTTAGCCTCTGATTTGAACGCTCTGTTTGAAGGGGCGTGTCTGCTGTGAACCGGCCTCTGCTGTGATTGGCTGACATGCTTGCATATGAAATAGCTATGTATTACATGTGAAACTCTCTCGAATACTTTTACTACAGCTATTATACGTTTTTACTATTACAGCTATCGAAATTAACGAATCGTGAGATGTTTTTAAAGTATTTTGATCTATTCCCATCACAATGTTGCTGTGATGACTGAGCATTGAGCAAGCAGAGGACAGTCTGTTGGTCGCGAGAATGAAGATCTTATCATTGCAATGCAGTTTCTGTTCTCTAATGCTTTCCCCAATGCAAACACGATCATGTAAATACAGTAAGAGCTTCGCTGTGCAGTGTAACGTGCGTCATTGAATTCATAACGAGTTTGGCAAGTGTCCAGATAAACTCGCGATGTGGAAAGATTGTTCTTTGATCGCTTTCTGTATATAATTTATTCACAATTTAAATAAGTTTTTTTTTCATCCTACTAAAAGAAACGATGTGAAGTTGATATTTTAGTCACTGGGTTGACTTACTGATGCATAAACAGTATTGAACGATTTTGAGAGAAAGGTTACCTGTCTGAACTTGAACAATTACACATCAGAAAGTGTTGCTTGGTAGCTGATCCGAGGCCAGCTCTGTATTGGCCCAAGTGTTTGGAAATTTCCAGAGAAAATAAAAGTAAGCCATTGTTTCTTCAGAGGCTCGGATGAAGGAACTAAAAAATACTTTTGTGTGTACATCCAAACACTAAGCAACTGCTATGCTTCGGCTGCGCAGTTTCTCCTGTCATTGAACATGGGCTGGCATATGCAAATTTGTGGAGGCATACATATTAATGATCCCGACTATTGCGTCACAGTCGGTATTGTGTGGAGAACCGACCGTTTTCAGTAGCACCTCAATGCAGTAGGCCTACATGAGATCCACGGGGAGGAGTCGGATCAAGATCCAAGGGGTGGAGATAGGTAGGATTAGGGTTGGGTTTAGGGATTAGGGGTGTGTTTAGGGATCAGGGGGCGGAGATGGGTAGGTTTAGGTGTATGTAAGGTGGGAGGAGTTGGATCTGGATCCGACTCCTCCCCGTGGATTTCATGTTCCGCAGTGAGAACCATCTCACCGTTTTTCAGGGGTGTTTTTCATAACCGTGAATTAAATGAGAACGCGAAAACAGTCCAGTTTGAGATTCACTCTATGTCATGTCCATGCACTGAACTCTTGTTATTTGACTATACCAAGGTAAATTCCATTTTGAATTATAGGTCACCTTTAAATAAGTAGCAATAAAGAGTACTTAGTAAGTGGTCAATAATTGTATCCCTTAAAACTTATCTTTGATCACCAAAATATTTTTTTTTCCTATGAATTTTTTTAATTCATGCCTTAAAATAGCTTGAATGTAACTCTACACCCTTGCTTCATTTAGTATAGAGGAATCATGAATTACCAAATGAGCCCCGCCTCCACTCACTCACACCAACTCAAAGATTCACTTAATCAGCTTTACGGTAGTAAACTCTCCACAATGGCAAGTGGAAATACTGGTTTAATTCAGCAATATGTTTGAAGAAGAAACCGATTTAGAAGAAGAGGAAGAGCGAATTACACAAGCTCGTATAGGGGAGAGCGGGGCACAACCTAACACTTTTTGACTTTCTTAGTTTTTTTAAAAATGCACTTAGGTTTCAGAGTATTTATTTTTTTCCCACATTAATTTTTACACTTGTCTAGTACAATTATGTGGCTTTGTTTCATTAATACAGTGTATAAATTTTTCTTTATTTCCCCCGAAAGAATGGAAGTGAAATGTGTTAACATGCCCCAGTGGGGTATATTGTAACATGTTATCTAATGTTATCTGATCTAATAAAATATATATATATACGTTACGTACTGCTCTAAAAAGGGTTGAGGATCCAAACGCAGTAGTTTATTAGGGTAATCCATATAACAGGCTTAAAGGGATACTTCAGGATTTAGCATTAAGCTTTGTATTAGTAGAAAACCTGTAGTATTTTCAAATTATCATGCTTTCCACCCTCATATCCCCCTGAGACGAGAGATTTATGTATTTTTTGTCTGGAAAAAATCCTCTGATGACGCAAAAATCGTAATTTTGCGTCATCGGAGGATTTTTTTGCCAGAGGCTAAAGACTACAGCCAGTAGTAGGGGCTGTCCCGCATGTTCTCAACCCGCCCATAGAGGGTGGGATCCCACTCACAGAATGCCAGACATCTTTTTTGGAAGCTAAGCTAGCAGGCTCTTGTTCTGTGGAGAAAGCTGAGTAACAGGAGAAAGTCGAGTATTCATCCTCTTTTCCCCGGACATGTCCGGCCGTCGAGATCGTACAAAATGTCCGGGATTCAGCTTTTGCTGCAGTCGCCATTCATTGTTTACATGCACAACTTTTGTTTCAATCTAACTGAATTCATTCCGATTGGTAAATCTGAATGTAGTGTTTACATGAACGCTAAGTGATTGGTTGATGTGCGATAAGAAAATTCACGCTGCGTTCACACTACATGCGACCTGTTCCGAACCCGAGTTCGATTGCTCCCCCCTCCCCCTGCCCCCGATGGACTGTGTTCACATTATATTTGTATCCGAACCGCGGTACGCTTGCTCATCAAGCTGCAGCTGGCTCGTAATCATGTTGCTTGGTAACCGGCGCAGCTATGAATGAAAAGGCGTCAAAATGGATAGAATTGCTCGCTTCACATTTGTTCTTCTTTTTTTTAACCTTTGGTTTTGTTTTCAAAGAAAAGATACAGAAACACACTTCGGTATGTCTGCCGCAAAAGTACTAGAATCGTTCCAAAGACAGCTGGCTGTCAGCCGAAGACAATTTTTGCGGAGGCGAGCATAAATGATCTCTCTGCTTGCAGTGCGCCAATCCCGCTTTTCGTCAAGGTAAGTGTACACACACACACACACACACACACACACACACACACGCGCGCACTGACAACTGTCCTGTCACCACATTATACATTATACGTCATCAATAGGGGTTCACTTCCGCGGTTTGGTTCGATTGCTTTCATATCAGCAGAGAACCGTACTGGAGTTCACATGAACCGTACCCCAGACCACCTTTTTAAGCGGACCCGAGTACGGTTTGCGGGTACGCACCCGAGTTCGGAAGACAGCGTTCACATCATCCAAACGAACCGAACTCTGACGTCATTCGAACCCGGGTGCGCACCAAAAGTGCTAGTGTGAAAGCCCCCTAAAAGAAAGTGTTGAGTCTGACCGAGACAAGTTGAACAAGAAGCTCATTTCAGCCGTCAGAAACTGTCCTATAACTTATGATATATCTCCGTGTAGCCTACACAGTGGTGTTCACTGTACTGACTCCATGACAGAATGGTTTCGGGAACCCAGTATTTGCCCGTTTGCTGCAGTTAAATAGCCGCGATGGCAAAGAGCACTCACTGTTTCTCGTTCATCTTTAATATTATGCATTTTATGTACTGATTCCATTTACATTTAGACTTTTCCTTCCAAAATATTTGTTTGTAGCGGCAGTAAAACGTGTTTGTTGTCTAGAATAGAGTAACATCCGTGAATGTCACTCGCAAACATTACTAGGCAACCAGTTAGAGGGAACGCCCTCCAGCGCAGCCACTGGCGACCTGCAGCGACAAAGTCGCGTGTAGTGTGAACGCATCTTCCTCCGTGAGAGATACGAGACCGGTGCGTCTCACAGGTGTCTCTCATCAGTAATCACGCCACCGGCCTCGCGCCGTCTCACACGGCCCTCAGTCTCGTCCTGCTCGCCACAGTAAACATAATTAATGGCGACTGTAGAACGCAAAACCCGAATCCCGGACATTTTGGGCGATCTCAAATCCCGGGCAGACTCATCACGGAGACTCACTAGTAGCCTAGACAGTAGCCTAGACTTGTTGTTTCTGCGCTCTGTTACCGGTAGGCGTGGCCTCCTAGGGCAGTGAAGCAAGTGCATTCTGGGAGTTGTTGTCTTTCATCCACATAAGCCAAAAATACATTTTTTGGCTTTTCTCAGTCTAGAAAGCTCCAAATTCAAAAATAATTTCACATTTCTTCTACATAAATGACCCATTTTAAATACACATTAATCTTTCCAGAGGTGACGTACCTATCCCTTTAAAGTTAAAACTACAGAGTAAATGAAACAGATAATAACAATAGTCCAAGGCACAGGCAAACAGGCAAATAGACAGAAGATCAAGACCATGACACGGAAACCAGAAGTATAGAGCTCAGAAATGCAGTCAAGCATTTCTTGACTTTTCTCGAGCATTACTTACAAGACTTAGCAATGAATGACTGAATAAACCGGGCTTTAATAGGCAGAGGTTAATTAACCTAGTCTCTTTTCGTTTTCATAAAAATAAAAAAAAACTAATTAAAAAAGTTCTCCAAGCTGCTGATGGTTTGACATTGTAACATGATTTTTTATGTTTTTTTTCTTTGTTATGTATAATTGGTCTTATTGGGCTAAAATGAGCGGTTACTTTAGGAGAAGCTTTTAATGTATGTTTCTGTCTCAATGATAAAGAAAAAATACACCCATTGACTCCTATTAAAAAATTGAAGCTTGGAAGAGCCAGGACATTTTTTAATATAACTCAGATTGTATTTGTCTGAAAGAAGAATGTCATATACACCTAGGGTGGATTCAGGGTGAGTAAATTGGGGTAATTGTTCCTTTTTGGGTGAACTATCCCTTAAAGAAAAATGTGTATGATACACTATACTGTGTGATTGCAGTAAATTATTTTTATTAAACATTGATGGAGGAACAGTTTCTGTATGAGAATAAATCAAAAAAGTGCTTGTTTGTTTAAAAATCTTATAAATGTATGAGGTGGCAAGGTTTCCCACACATGGGGAAAAGGGCACCAGCATGGGGCAAAAGGCAAAATTTACACAAATACTTTAGCTAAAATAAGAAAAGTTTGTACTATTTTCGGTTTATTTACATACCATTTGAATCTACACATCATGTGCCTTTTGCTAAATGTATAACTAATAGATCAACCTTTATTAAAGTTAATCAGTGAAGAGCAGTTAAAGATGCATAAACAATGTTTTGAAATGTTGAAAATATTAAAACGTTAAATTCTGCAGAAATTATTTTAAAAATGAAAAGATACTTTAAATGTGAAATTAAACCCGCCAGGAGGTGGCAGCAAGTCACTGTTAATTAGAGTCATTGATCTTCAAACGATTCTTTCAAACGGCTGATTAATTCAGGAATAAAGCATTTTACTGTCTTATTGAGTGAGTCATTAAATCATTGATTCAGCTGATTTGTTAAAAAAAACTGATTCATTCAGTAACCGTCGTGTGTTTTTCAGAGATGCAAAACATTGCTGTGGTGGACTTTGTTTGGAGCTATTGAGCGAAACAGGCGATTTGATGTCTAAAATGTAAGTCACTTGATATTAACTTGTTTATTAAAATGTACGTTGCATAAAATCAATGTCATATTTGTAATCATGCTGGTATAATTTGGGGGAAAACGGCGCTTTTCGTGTAATATGGTTAACTATATTAAGTGATATAAAAGATCTTAAATCTGGGGGCACAATGCATTTTAATAGACTAAATCACGCAGTGAAAGCCTACATCGTGCACTCAATGGGTGTGTTTTTTTTTTTTTGGTTTTTGTAAAGTGAGGAAAAATACTGGATGATGTCAGATCGTTAAATTAACAATAACGATATTATAGACGATATATCGCACAGCCCTACAGCAGTGGCGCCTCCTAGAAATTTTTCATAGGGGTGGCCAGATGGGGCCACTTAAAATCTTGGGGTGGCACACCAAAACTATAAACCATAATTTCAGAATTGTATTCTACTGTTGTAGTAAACCGGCCTGTAGAAAACTATCAGAAAGACTTAAGGAAACTCCTACTGATATACTTTGGTTTATTGTGTTATATTTAATTTTACTAATGATATTAGTAGGGCCCTACTAATATATATTATATTATATATAATGATATATATTATATAGATATGATATATATAAGGGCCCTCGCCCCGCGGAAAATTTCCAGATACTTACATAATTGTGATGAATTTAATCCTTTTTAAGTTATTATTTTGCAGTGTAAGATTACAGTTAAGACCTTTAAATATTTCATAAATGTATTATGAATTTTGAATAAACTTAATGAGTGTATAAATCAGCAGGAAAAAGCAATTCTTGAAAAAAATCTGCACAGTAATTTTATAAAAATCTAAATATGTTAATAAAACAAATTACTATTAGTTCTCTTATACAATTCAATCAGGCAATCATACATTTCACAATTTTATGAATGTCAAGAATTCAGAAGTGCATATATAGCCTACACTACAAAGAAATAATATGCAATTAAATTATGCTTATTTTAAATGTATTGAGCAGGCTAGGTATAACAAAATATATTGGCTTTTAATAATATTTCAGTGCGCAAACCCATGATAACATGAAAAACAGAGCGCGCACACAGCGTGTATGCGCATCGCGGGAGCAGAATGATGTGCTCAAAGCAACATGGAGTCACAGTGTGCAGCGCTGCATAAGTGCGCATTTAAAAGTTCACGTCACAAAGCGAAGAAATGTCGAGCGCACAAATCCTAGTGCGATTTGTTCCTTTGTTTCACAGTTTTGAATTCCAGTTATTGTGCGTTTGATGCCGATTCATAGTCCTTGTGATGTGTGTGATCTAGCAAGCACACGGTAGTGAGTCGTTTAAAAACACCAACAAACTCCAACAAAATAAAGTAATTTTATGCAAATCTACAGCCTCTACAGATAATGCATTATAATGTGAATATATCATATTGGAGAGAGTTTTACCGTGCATCCAAGAGGCGCGCGCGCTGTTTGAATATGAATGGAGAATGATTGACAGCCGCAGAGGAGGGAAAACGAGTTTCCGTATTGAGAATGAGAATGTGACGTCACGCGTATCACTCCGCGTTGCATTGTGGGAAGGATGCGCCATCTTGGAAGGATACGCTATCCGTTGTCGTGGTTACTTCGACCGTGAGACCGAGAGAAATAGCGTCAGAGAGAGAGAGCAGCTTGATATTTGTTTGCATTTTTGCGATAAGGCACAGTTTCTTTGGAATAAATGAAGAAGGGGGAAGCAAAAGGAAAGGGGCTCTATCGGGAGAGACAACAACACAAGCAGCGTTATTTAGAGAAACTACTTGACATCAACAACATGGACCCGTACGACCTGCTACAGAATGGACGAAAGACCCAAAGCACTACCACCTTTCACATACCCTGACACAGTCAATTACCTGGTTTATGGTATCAGTGCCTAACGTTAGTTACTGCCTAAGTTACACAATGCAAGAGTTCAGAAGCTTTAAGTCATTAGAAGCTTATGATCAATTCTGCCGCGGCTGGGTGCAAGACAAGAAACCCCCAAACCTGTAACGTTAAACTGTGAGAGTTCAGTCATACTTGATGTTTCAGGCCTCATTCATATGTGGAAATAAATCTGATATGAATCAGATACGTGCATTTGCACCTGCCGTGCAACATTAAGCGGACAGATCGGACATTCCCGTCACTGCGAGACGTATGTCATTCAAAAAAAAAGTGTATTTTTAAAATATTTCGCGGTACAGATATATCTATAACAAATTAAACAACTCTAGTTGAATAACAGAGTATTCATTTCGTTCGTTTGTGTTAAATAAAAGGCGAACTGTGCTGAAATGTGTTCCTTTTGAAATCATGCTTTGCTCGCTGTTGCTGCTGTCAGTTTATTGACAAGCAGTTTCTCTAAATAAAGCTGGCTAGCATTGTTATTTAGTCTCTCCCGATAGAACCCCTTTCATTTCTCTTCCTTCTTCTCCAAAGAAACTGCGGCGTATCGCTAAAATGAAAAATGTTATTTCTGGAATGTTTAGTCGCGCCTCTGTGAAGTTCTGAAGGCGTTGCCCCTGGCAACCGATAGCGTCTCCTACCATCATGGCCGACCGGATCAGACCACGGCCAAATCGGCACGTGACTCCTCACTCTCAATACTTTAATGATGTAAATAGACTTCTGTCCCTCACATTAAGCTATGGAATGACTTCAGATGACTTTGTCACCCAAACTGAAGTGAAAAAAATCGGGAGGCGCCGAAAAGCGCGCTGTTTACATCCCTGCTTGTCAAAACGTGGCAAAGACACATCAAAAAGCTGCTGAAACAGTATACTGTAACCGTTTGGCACTTAAAAAGCACGTCACGACACATAATTCCGCGTCTTCTTTTACTAAAGAATATTTTGACTTATTTATAAAATGCATAACTGATGCTACTAAAATTTGTACTGGCCATTGGGGTGGCCAGTGGGGTGGCCAGGAGTCGGTCAGGGGTGGCCACGGCCACCCCTGACCACCCCCTGGTGGCGCCATTGCCCTACAGCACTGGCCCGATTGGGCAAAGTGAAAGTTCCCGGGCCATCCGGCAGTCCTTATTGTCGAGCCGTACATTTGCTACATAAATCCATAGTTGTAATTTGCGGGTGGGACATGTCCCCACCACTTTTTGCCAGGGTCGATTGTCCCCACCGCTTTTGAAACATCTCGTGGCACAGATGTAACTAATACAAATAAATAAAACATCTATAGTTAACTAGCAGAGCATTCATTTCGTTCGTTTGTTCAGAGCCGGCCCGAGCCTTTTGGGGGCCCTAAGCAGAATTTGATTTGGGGGGCCCCCTCCCACTACGCGGAGTCACCTGTGCTTGACGATTATTGACACAAATATCACGCAACAATGATACATTATAAATTAATACAGTGAGGTTATGTATAAATACAAAATAAATACTTAATAAAAAATAGATAGCCTACTTAAATATTTTTTTTAAACTTTTACTTTACTCTTTTAATAACTATTTGAAACTTCTTAAAACAAACTGTCTCAAAACATATCAAATAAATTATTTGGTAAAATAATGACAACTGAGAAATCAAAAACACAATAAGAGCAAGCGTTCAACAATGACAATTATTGTTGAAAACTGTAAAAATATTATTATTTCTCAACTGTCTCAATACAGTGTAACTGTCCACAAAGTCTTTTTTATTAGTATTATTGTAACAGACTTTGTTAGATTGTACATGCCAGAATCCAACAAAGTCTATTACTATAATACCGGTAATGATGTACTGGCGCTCGTTGTATATGTGTGTGTATGCAATGTATTTTTCCCCTCTGGGCTTGCCGTAGATAGGAATGGTTCAATTGGTGCACAAAAAATACCGTAAGTAATCATGCAAACATACTTTTATCTTGCTCTTTTTTCTCCTCCTCTGTCATTTTCTTCGTTCTTTTTTCGGCACCAGAGGGATACGTCCTTTTTTGTGACTTGGCTTAACATTACCGTGACTATGCGCGGTTGCGCATATTGCTATTTTTTTTTATTAATATTTTTCACATGCAAGATACATGGGTGTAACATAACATTCTAGTAATTAATTAACAATTGTTAAGGGCACTAATTAGCTTTAATTAATCGAGTTAATCAATGGTGTTATAAATTGGGGAGATGACCACAAACATTGTCACCTGAATTTCTATTCTTGCTGGCACATTCCAACAATGGATCCAAAAATGTATGAGGAAATCATGAGGTATAAAACTCAAGGCACATATCCATTTGGTATAAAAAAAGACCATAAATATGTGATTCGCAATTATATACCCCGATCAAGTTGTCTTTTTGCATGTTACTTAGGCTATATACCCATCCCAACAAAAAAAACATTCTGCTTGACTCAATTGGAGAGTCAGATCTCAAGAAGAAAAGGTGTTTGGAGACAACAAGGTATTTTTCATGCACCATATGTAGTGTTATTGTGGAATACTGTATGCTTGAAATAATACTATCTTGTTTGTAGAGCCCTGATGATGGCAAAGGGTATTTCGGTTTCAAACTGGGTGTGTGAAACCTTGCCTCACCCACTTCAGTGGGATGCCATATCATGTGGTGTGTTTGCTTTGAAGGTGTGTGATTATAGTATTGTAGCAAATATTAAGTGTTCATTAAAATGGGATGATGCTTAAGTTCATATTTCTTGTTACTTCCTCAGTTTGCAGAACACATTCTGCAAAATACGACAATAAACTTCTCCAGTGATCTACAATATTTAACACGATTCAGAATGGAGATTTCTTTAACTCTGCTCCGCCAATCTGGTATGGCTTTATAAACTCATGAATGTTATTGATGTGGTTTTTGATGTGCATCACTTTCAGTGTTGTACTGTACCTCATAGATGACCTAAGTGACCTGTGCCATTTTTGTGGAGAGGCAGACACTTTTGAGGACTCTGAAGGAGAGGCAGAAACATTGACTGCATGTGCAGATGATTGCAGTGCAGATGTTCTTTGGGTAAATATGGCTAAGCATTTTTGGTTGGTGTAGCATACTCAAAGTAATCATGAATCACCAATGCTTTAAACCCCCCTTTTAGAAATTTTTTTTTAATCTTATGTATTTTTTTTGAATAGATTGCCTGTGATGACTGTGGGCGATGGTTCCACTTAAAGTGTGTTGGCAATCCATTAAGCTATTAAATAAGCTAGATTGAAATGACAGAGCAGGAAAAACTCGCTTATGATAACTTTTTTTTATTAAAAAATAACACTTTTTTAACCTTTTGGCTTCCCGTACATCCAGTTGTGCTTCGTGTCGTATTCAATTCTGATGGTACGTATGGTAACCTGATGGTGAAGCGGCAACTACGCACGATTTGTAGTATGATTGCGTAAAGGGAACAGGAATTCCGGAAGGGAACAGAATTGACTGCTACACCGGCCCTGCGTTTGTTAAATAAGAGGCGGTCTGGCAGCATGCTGAAATTTGTTGTTTTTGAAAGTGATCAAAGTGCTCCTTGCCGCTGTGTTTTCTTGTGGCTCGCGCTGCTTCGCGCACTGTCTTCGTCACACGGTCTCGCTTTAATCCGTTGCGGAGACTCTCTATTCTTCTGGTGAAATCACAAAGTAAAATGCACACAAACGTGTCCCTGCTTGATATACAACCACTGATAAACATAATCGGTTTTAATGAGAAAAAAACAAACAAACTATAGAGTGCAGATTAGAACCCAGAACCTCTGACACGTGTAACTGTCGGATCTATGTATTTCTTCACGTGAAAATTCTCTGCACTAACACATACCAGATCTCCTTAAAGGACAAATTAAACACAATGCAGCCTACAATGCAGAAAAAATGTTCTTGGTAAGTGTTCGCATTTATGAGGAAAAAACAAAGTTACAGACATGACAGTTCTCCGTTACGGACGCGAGCGCTCTGAAGCGGCACTTAAGACTGCTTTAAAACTTTCACAGACCTCAAACAGAAAAGCCCAAAGCCTTCTTTAAAGTGAATTTCATTTTGTATTAATTTGATCTTGATTTTAATCAATGTTTCATCAACCAATTGCCTGGATTTAATAAATAAGAAGTAAAAGCAGACAATTATAGATAATCACGACACGGAGGCGCCGGCGCGTGAACTGGAGCGCCTCTCATAAATATACCGAAACTCAGCGTATAAGTAGGCTATAGCCCACTCCACAGACCTGAAACATAAAATAAAATTTTCACTGCAGGGCAGGGCAAGGTAACAATGCTAGACCAATCAACAAACTTTAAATGAAAAATTAAATGACTGACATATTACTGAAAAAATCAAACGTAAACGGGCGGGGCCCCCTATTGGGCGGGGGCCAATGGGCTTGAGCCCAGTCAAGCCCAATGGTAAGTCCGGCCTTGCTCATGGCAGTGGTGGGGAACAGTGGAGGAAGGTGACACTTCATGCCCCACATCCCTGGTCTTCAGGGATTCATCCGAGAATGCTCAGTCTCCGGACTCAGGCTTCTCAGATGCAACAATGAAGACCACAAAGCAGTGGAGGCAGAAGAAGAGGGCACCTGTGGTTGCTGGGTCTGAAAGTTGAGGGGGGAGACCGCACCTCATCTCTGGTCTTCAAGGATGCACCTGAGAAGACCCCGCACTCAGGATTCTCAGATGCAACAATGAAGTCCAAGAAGCAGTGGAGGCAGAAGAAGACTCAGGGAGTATCCATGTACACATAAGGAGCGCCAGTGCCCATCACGTTCCAACAGGGGGCACCTGTGCCTGTTGGTTCTGAAATGGGGAAACTCATCTCTATTCAGGGATGCTTCTGAGAAGGCCACACACTCAGGCTTCCCATGTGCATCATTGAAGACCAGGGAGCAGCGAAGAAAGCAGAAGCATGAAAAGGCACAGGGAGCAGCTTTGGCTGTCGAGTCCCCACAGGGAGCACACGTGCCTGTTAGGTCCCCCCAGGAACCACATGTGCCTGCTGGATCCCAACAAAGAGGGAAACTTAGGATCCCTGTGCATCTAATTAAGCATCTGCAAAATGCCTCTTTTGCACAGGGAGCACCTATGCCTGCTGGGTCCCCACAGGGAGATGCCATGCTTTCTGTGCCGGCCTCAAAGGTGCTTACATGTTCCCCAAATGGTGCACCCATGCCAGACAAGGTTCCAGATAGGCAAAATCCCTGAGCCACTGAGGCAGGAGCTACAGGAGCAGAAGCCTCAAGCTGCTTCTCTTCAGGAAGCACCCCTGTCTAATAAGATCTCAAAGAGGCAAAAACTGAGATCTGTGAGTCGCTGAGACAGGAGCTGCTGCAGCAGGAGCTGAACTATTCTCTTCAGAGAGCACCTGTCTGTTCCCCACAGGGAGCACCTGTGCCCAACAAGATCCCAGAGAAGAAAAAAACTTAAGATTCCTGAGCCACCGAGGCAGGAGATGCTGAAGCCCATAGCCTCTTCTCTAAAGGGAGCATCTGTCTGTTGTGCAGTGGGTGCTCAGGGTATCCCTGACAAGATCCCAGAAAGGAGAACTCTGGAGATCCCTGAGTTGCTGAGAAAGGAACTGCTGTAGCAGAAGCCTAAAACCTTTTCCATACAGGTAGCACCCATGCCTACCAAGTCCCCACTTGATGCACCTTTACCCAACAGTACCCCAATGGGAGTACCTGTGCATGTCAGGACCCCACAAGAAGCAGCAGTGCCTGCCGAGTCAGCAGCATTGCCCATCCGGAAAATAATAAGAGCAAAACGGATGCTTGGTGAGCATCTGAGGGAGAATTTACAAAATGCACCCATCTCTTTTACCCAGGGGGGCCCTATGCCCTCCAGGATCCCAAAAGGTGTATCTGTGCATTCTGGGACCCCACATACAGCACCTGTTCCACCATGTTCCCAACAGGGAGCTCCTGGGTCTCAACAGAAAGTACTTGTGCCCGCCAGAGCTCAACAAAGTTAACCTGCAGCCGTGAGCTTGTCCCCATTACTACAGGAAGCCCCCCAGGGAGCAGAAGTGCCCGGCAGAAATATAAAGCATGCGAAACGTTGGATCCCTCACCATCTAAAGCATCAGAAGCCATGGGACTTGATCATGCACAGGCCCTTCCTGGATCACCCATGCCTATCTCTTCCCTCCAGAGAGCACCCATGCCCAGTCGGAGTAAGGGACTGTGCCCATGGAGCACAGAAGTTTCTGTAAGTCCCTTCTATCTCTTGTTTTTAATTATTTTCAGATTTACTCAAAAAAGGAAATATTGCCTTCAAATCTGCTACTGTTTTTTAGGTCCTCTATTCGGAATTATTTTATATTGTATTTTAAAACGATAGAAAGATATGGCTTTAGATTTAGTCTAAGAAACACTCATTAAACCTGGCCAGCATTACATGGTTGTCTGTTCCTTCAACAGGACAATGTACAGTAGGTGTGTCAGCCACCTCCACACAAAAACAATTCACACCTGAACCAGACAGCTCAGAGCAGCCTTCAGCCCAGGTCCCAGCTGACCCAGAAGAGAACTTTGGTTAGTCCCTCCTTTCTCCCAATTTTACTTAGATTTAAACAATTAAACATTTTAATAATTTAATCTGAGCTGAGTAACATATTATTTTCAATTCATTGAACCCTCATATTGAAATGGTAGAAGCAATATGTCTTTAGATTTTCCAAACCGATCTCACGGCAATTCGTACGAATTCTACGAGGTGGCTAATTCGTACGAATTCATACGACCTCATTCATACGAATTAGTACGATTTGGGCTAAATCGTACATATTTTACGAGTTGGCTAATTCGGATGAATTCATACGAATGACCTACCCCTGACCCCGCCCCTAAACCTACCCATCACGTGGGTTTAGACAAATCGTACGAATTCAGACGAGTGAGGTCGTACTAATTCGTACGAATTAGCCACTTTTTAATCACTCGTACGAATTGGTCGTGAGATAACGTTGGATTTTCCCTAAGAATTACTCATTAAATCTGGTCAGCATTACATGATTTTGTTCCTTCAACAGGAAAATGCAGGTTATATAATTATAATCCATTATATAATTATATCCTAGAGATTGGCATGGTTTTATTTCAGTTAGCCTAATAGCTGGTTTGATTTGCATTGAGAGATGATCTTATGGAAAGTACCCCATGTCAATCTCTAGGTATGGTGAAGGGTGTGATGATGTGGGGCTATTTTAATTCCAAAGGCCAAGGGAACTTTATCAGGATGCATAGTGTCCTGGATCCATGAAATAACTGGCCTTTAAAAATAAAAATCTGCCATTTTTTTAATTAAGGCATTAAGATCAATTTCCAAAAGATGATTTTTTATTCCTCTTTTTAGTCAACTTTAGCATGGGTGTGTTCACTTATTCTAGGCACTGTATAATATGTGTATATATATATATATATATATATATATATATATATATATATATATATAATTTTAATCTTTTTAATTCATCATGTAACATTTTATTCTTTAGGATAAACCGCTTGAGATGCATCATCTCATTTTCAAAAGGGTCCTAATACACACAAGTTTGATAACTTAACACAAGGCAAATTAACTACAACAATCACCTCATTCAAAACGACAAACACACCAATACAAAATTAACACATAATATATGAATGTTTGCCTAGAATGAATAAATATAAACAAAGATATATCATCTAAAGCAAACAGCATGTTTCAAAACAAAGAAACAAACCATTTTTAAACATAGGGTATAAAATTAAGTCAATGATCATACATTTAAAGGTAGATTATTCCAATTTGCTGGAGCCTAATACCTATAAATGCTTTCTTCCCAAATACTTTCTTAACTAAAGGAGTAAGAATAAAATAATGTGAAGAATGTCTTAATTGATATGATGAGGAATAAGATATCAAATAGTGTCCTAAACAATTAGGGTGGTTAAAATGTACATATTTGTATATAAATTGCAACCAGTGAGTAAATCATACGTAATACAATGGTGGGTTTGTGGGTATCAAATGAACATCCAATAACAAATCTGCACAATTTATTGTAAGCTGTAGTAAGAGGCAAAAGATTAGTTTTAGATGCATTCTGATAGACTACATCTGCATAATCAAAAAAGGGTAACATCAGTTGCAAAGCAATTTCTTTTTCGAACATTAAATGTAATTTACACGGATAAATCACAGATAAGGCTACTGCTAGCCGCTTATTCACAATGCGGGAATTAAATCACAATTACAAAATCAGTGCGCTTAACATAAACAGCAGCAACACAATTACAACTGCATGGACAGAAAAAATGCCATCTAACTTAAACATTATTGCTCTGCTTTAACGTTAACATTACACTATAAGAAGTGACACTAAAATAGCATTCAAAATACGTGCAGAGCACTGTGGAAATGCTACAGAAACAGTGTGCAGTGCATCCAAAGGATCAAACATTTTCTTCGAGATATCCTTACAACATTCAAAAAGCAAATAAAAAAAGCTTTCAGAAATGTTTTGGTTTACTTACATTTCCTGTTGAAATACTATCCTGAATTCCTGATATTATTATCTTTTGTACAGGACAATCAAGTAGGCTACTGTGAGGGACAATAAAGTGTGAAGTGTGTCGGAAGGGCACGTGACTCCAGAAGTGGATTTTCTGAGGTGAGGTACATATAATTGATGAAAAGTTATATCAATGACGTCTGAAATGTTATAAAGTTAACACAAGAGTTATAGTAACATATCCGTAAACTGGCACCTGCTGCGTCAGAGGAAAAGAAATGTAGACAACAGGCTTTAATTACTTTTGAGTATTTTGTATTTTGTAATTTGTGTTTTCCTTAACAAAAAATTAATTTGTAATTAAATACTTTGAGAGACTGTAATTTGTATATAAAATACTTAAAATACTTATTTAAACATATCAGTTTATTTCGTATATATTAACTTTCATCACCAGACTTAATAGGACCATAGGCATAAAATACGAATAGGACTACCAAATTGCCTATCACAGTTTTTGGCTAGATGCAAGAAAGTCACGTGACGCGAACTTCACGTAAGTCACGTAAACTTCTATAGTAGTGAATGAGAGACTACATTAAATATATACTTTTTTGTGTTCCCATTTGATCAAATAGCAAAAGAAAAATGCCACTACATTGTTTTTACAACTTTCAAAAAGAGTAAAAAAAAATAGAGAGAGATTGATAATAGCAGTCAGAAGAGATAAAGATGTCAACTTTGTCACAGCCACTGTATTAGAAACACCCTCAAAGCAGCGTTAACTTTTTTGTAATATGATACAAATATAGTGTTATAGATGTAATGCTCTTTTATTATGACAGTATGTTCGTTAAAAGCTCATCTTCTGCACTAAACAATGAAATTCAGACATTCTATACTTTTACGTGTATAACGCCCCAGTTAGCCGACTCTCGCACTGTAAAGCACTCAAAAGACTGTAAATTTTTTTGGTATTTTTTAAATGACAAATTACTTGTATTTTAATTAAATACTTTTTTCATAGCAGTATTTTATTTAAATACATTTGATGAGTAAGTATTTGTAATTTGTAATTAAATACTTTTTGATGTATTTGTGCCCATCTCTGACAACAGGTTAGTAATATCTTCGGTTATCCTAGTATATAGCCTTTGCTGAGCTGGTAGCTAATGGGCATTAAGTGATATAACTACAATAGAACAGTTAACATTTCATATTTTACTAGACTCTCTCCTATGTTAACTCCGAAGTGAAAAATCAGGTCAAATGTATTTTTTAGGACAGGCTATTGGCCTACTTCTTTTTGGTGTCTTCTGTTGTCATGCTTCACAGCAATGTCATTTATTTAGTTGCTAATTTGACAGAATTGTGTTGTTTGATGTTTTAAATAATCGGTTGCTTATGAATTGATCATATGAGATAATTAAGTAAGGTTGTATCTAGTGGATCAGGGCTGCAATTTTAAAATTCAACATCAGATGGCGCCAAAACCCAACCAAATGAATAGAGAACGATTGCGCTTTGTCAAAAGTGCATGCTGGAAAGAAAAGAACCCACGAACGTCTTTATCATGCAGGTATGTCAGACAACCTGAATGAATTTAATTCAGGTTGCCCAACATGAATAATAAACATTTATATGACATCAGACACGACATCCCATTACACCTCAAGACATTTTCACAGAATACAAGCTACAGTAAATCAGGGGATATAAAAAGACAAATTCAATCCACCCTCTTTTGAATTAGATGTCTAAACATTAAATACATATCTTAATAATTATTCATTAATAAATAAATAAGCGAGTAATATGAAAAATTAAAGCACTACCAAAATTGTTTTAAATAAACAAAGATATATAACACTAATAATAAATGTATGCAGTGTCCCATTCATGATTATCTCAAGATATTCTTTTTCTATGATTTCCCAAGAATCTCTACTGTGAAGAGTTTTCCTGTGTTCTATTTAGATAATAGACCTAATATTTAGATAAGATTCTAGAATAAAATCTAAAGATTATACAGCTATTTAAAGATTAACCTTTAGAAATGCATTATTGTATTTACATGTTTATATTTACTCTAACTACAATCACATATCAGAAATTAAATCAAATGTATTTGTCGCATTGCTGATGTGATTTGTAATTATTTTAACTCATTCATTCACTGTCACTTAATTATTTACACTATGTAGTTTGCAGGTTGTTGCTCCAGTTTTGACTGGTTATAATTTATATTTTAGTTTCAGTAATTTATGTTAAAACGCCTTAAGATGCACGAAAATTTGAATCAAAGCATCTTCATTCACAACAAGAAACTGAAAGTTTTATATTAGTCATTTATATTTATCAGAGATGGTGACTACCCCCTTTTCTTTTTTCATAATTGTATTTTTAAGCTGAACTTCCATTACGGCTGTAGCTGTAAATATATATATATATATATATATATATATATATATATATATATATATATAATATATATATATATAAAAAACTGTTAAAATTATAAAACAAAATAAGTTTGTGACATTTGAAATGACCTGTGTTATAGTTTGATAAAGGGAAAAATATTTTAGTTTTCCTTTTCATTTATTACTACCATTTATTGTTACAGTATTTATTTAGAGACTGTTTCTCTTGGGTGTGCAAAGAATATAGTGATCAGCTCAAGTATAAATGTACTCAGGTGTGCACAATAATGTGTTTTACAATGTGCTGTCATCATGATAAATAGGAAGGTAGATGGAGCTCGAGTGAAGGTTGCGATGAATCCTTGTCAAACAGACTGAATGTACAGGAGGTGACAGACAATGCTGATACCCCACTGATAGAAACGACAAAAACAACTAGCCGACTGCTGAGTATGATACTGCGTGAGGCTGACAAATGTGGCCACTGAATAATGCCATCTAAGATACAGTATGTCTTTGTAATGGTCTGATTGCTCAACTAATTCACCGGCTCACCCTGTGCCGCACTCTTTAATATAGAGACAGTCATATTTCCTCTAAGATTAGTATAGACACAGGCTGACACACTGCTCTGCTCAAGGTATTTGGCCAGCATAATTCATTCATAATGCCACAATGCACCCCATCTATCATTTTATTTCCTTTCCCCTGCCAGTTGTGTCCCTCTCCAATTCACTTCTAGGCTCCTGGCTCTTTATTGAGGGGGGTGGGTGGGCTGGGCCGAAGGTGCACGTGTGTGTGTGTGTGTGTGTGTGGGCTTGTTTTGGTAGCATTGGTAGAGTTGTTGGACAAGGTTGGGAGGTCAGAACTGTTTTGCCTGCTGATGTATTAGCTGCATATGCAAGCGATAAATTACCAAGCGAAGGGAGTCAATTATCCATCCCTTGAAGAAACAGGGTCTTGGTGCTCCAGTGGCCTTAGGGCCCTTTTTCCAATTGAGAGGACGATGCCTGGCAGTGTAGAAAAAGGGGAACTCGTGGAGAAGAGGAGGAGCAGGATGAAGATTAAACTGGGAAATGATGTGTGTCATTATCCCCACTTTGCATTTTTGTAAATGTTCATTACGAAGCGACTCCTGAAAATGGGAGAATTGTGATTGGCACGTGTGAAATCTGCAACAATCACTTGTGAAATGGCATGCGTTCGCCTCTTATCAGGAGTACGGTCTTCTCAAACTGCTTAACACATCAGGAGCTGTCCCCAGTTTGACTACTGCACCTATTAGGTCAATCAGATTCAGTATATCAGAACCGACACACGTGGGCCCAAGTCCCATGCCGCTGCGCTTTGTCATTTTCCACCGCCATTGATTTCTAAGAGCTTTTTTTCCTTTTCTTTTCCGGAAGAAAAGGGAGGGTGGGGGATGTCCCAAAACAGTGTGACACTACTTTGAGCGCCTGCCTGAGCAAGTGGCCCCAGCGCTGACTGACATGGGTGACACTTAGGGAAATGAGGTCATTAGCTGGAATTACAGAGGGTTTTGATAGCTCAGTAATGGGTTTTAATGATAGAATTTAACATACAGTGCCACTAGGGACAGACAGCAGAAACAGGCAGACAGGTCATTTAATAAAGAGAGGGAGAGAGACCTCACTCTGCGGAGCGTGCCTGAGAATGGGAACTGTGTGAGTGTGTGTTGAGGTGGGAGCCTAAAAATAAAATATGCTTTTGCACTAAGCTCTGAATCAGAAAACTCTGGGAAACAGGAGTTCCTGAAAAAGGCAACTGGCCTATTTTATTCATCCATCATCTTCAAAGTTTAAAGACAAATCTCTTAAGATATCCAAATAGAACAATTTTCAGTAATTTTCAGTCTTTATGTAGGATCATATGGGCATGCGTTTTCACCACATACATATGCTTTTGACTTGTGTAAGTTACATAAAAATATACTCTTTTAGTGATACTTATAATGTCATAAATGTGGTATCACAGCCAAAATAACCATCTGTGGAAAACACAATGTGCCTTTTAAATCTTATCAACTTAACATATAATCAGAAAAAGGGTGGAGGAATAGGAATACCTTTTTTTTAGGAAAGAATTAATACTTATCCAGCAAGAAAGCATCAAAAGTAACATAAATTTATGATGTTACAAAAACTTCTATTTGAAATAAATGCTGCTCTTTCAAACTTGGATTTTAATTTTTTTATTTAATGGTTTCCACAAATATATTAACCCTCTGGGGTTGTTCGCTTAACAGTCACACTTGGGGTGTTCGGGTCCAAATGGACCCAAAGGGCAGGATTCATATTTAAAAAAAAAAAAAATCATAAATTTTTTTTTTACTTGTTTTTTATTAAAAAAAAATTATTTTCTTTTTTGGTGTTTTGAGATAATTTTATGATTTATAATTAATATTTATGCAATAATTATGACCCATTTTTTCCCATTGAACATAATAGAATTTTTTTTTTATTTTTTTTTAATTTATTTATTTTTTTATCAAAGCTGTATTACATCTTAGAGTGAAGCCTAGGCCTCATGAAAGCAATTTAAAAAAAAATATAGATGCCATCTGGTGGACACACTGAGCATTTTTATAACGCAATAGCACATTTTTACCACTAGTGGATTTACAGCTCTCTGTAGAACGGCTTGGGGATTCTAGTGATTTTTGCAAATATATACCAATTTTTTTCAGGTTGTTGATTTTTTAAATATAAAAACAGATTCTCAAAGACTATTTTTGTCTTGTTTTTTGTTTGTTTGGTTGGTTTAGATGGTAATCTGAAGTGCCAGTTTTAATTTATTATACAATCAAATCTGAACATTGCATTGGAAAGAGAACAAATGGAAAGCATTTTGTTATCCAATGTTTAATTCTAACTTATTCTAACTTAATAAAAATGCAATTCTTTCAGCCATAACATATTTTTTATTAATATTTCACAAGAAACGTTTTTCTGTGAACGTTTTTCACATGAACAGTATTCAATGAACAGTATTCAATGAACAATAACTGAGAAGTCAATGAACAAATTCAATGAACAGTAACTGGTAACATCAAATAATGATAAAAAAACTAAAATAACAGTAAAAGTATAATTATTATCAAACAATGGAAAATAGAAAAATAAAAAAAGTATTTTAAATATCATAATGATACATTTAAATTATTTGTATGCACAAAAAAACTGTTTTCATATTTTTGACAATTTCCCATTCATTTCCAATGGGGGTCATTTAGACCCGAAGGTCCTGAGTGTAATAATTGTTTTTTTACAACCACTTAGACTATTCAAATAGACTATTCTATTTGAATAGTCTGTGTTTTCATATTGAATAATTTGTGTTTTCATATTTTTGACAATTTCACATTCATTTCCTATGGGGGTCCATTTGAACCCGAAGGTACTGAGTGTGACTATTTTTTTACAACCACTTAGACTGTTCACATCCTGTCCCCAATTTTTGTGTGTTCACATACCTAATACCATAAAAGTCACCTAGTTTCGTAACATTCCGATGAAGCTGTGATTTTTAAAAATTCAAAACAGATTTATGTAATCTGAATTTATGAGTGTTTATGTGTATAAAAGTGTGTGTGTGTATGTGTGTGTGTGTGTGGCTGTGTCTGTTTTGCACTATTGATGTTTTATAGATTCACCCCTTCACTGTTGTGTGCTTTTTTTATGGATTGTGGCTGATTTGTAGATTGTACGCACCAAAAAACTCTGTTTTTTCACATTTTTGCCAATTTCCCATTCATTTCCTATGGGGGTCCATTTGGACCCGAACACCCCAAGTGTGACTATTTTTTTTTACAACCACTTAGACTGTTCACATCCTGTTCCCAATTTTTTTGGGTGTTCATATACCAAATACCAAACAAAGTCACCAAATTTCGGACCATTCCGAAGAAGCTGTGATTTTTAACATTTTTTTTATTTGAATGCTTTGGGTCCATTTGGGCCGGACAACCCCAGAGGGTTAAGCAGCACAACCGTTTTCAACATTGATAATAATAAGAGAAATGTTTCTTGAGCAGCAAATCAGCATATTTATATATTTTCTAAAGGGTCACTGAAGTAAAGATGCTGAAAATTCAGCTTTGCCAAAATTGCATATTAAAAACCTACGCATACGGACCACAAACCTTTGAAGAGTTGTGGATGTTTATTTTTAATTTAGATAAATGCAGCTGTGGCCAAAAACAGATTTTGTTTCGCAAAGTTTGTGTCACACTCTGAAAGTTCCGAAGAGTCAGAAAGGTTCCAAATACTAAGTAATTTAATGATAAAATAAACAGCATGTGCAACAGTGTGCTCTAAACACAAACAACAGCCGACACTTAACTGAGGAACCAAAGAACTTAAGCACTAAGGCAAATGAGGTTAATTAATGACTAATCATATCAGTAACCATGGTAACTAAGGAGTGGTGGGAAAATCAAACAAAGAAACATAGGAACTAAAGAATACAAACTAAAAGTCCATGAAAACTGAAACTAAGATAAAAATAACTGAAAGTCTATGACAGTTTGCTGCTTCAGTATTTGTATTTGTTTTTTTTTTTCACGTTCCAATGGTATACTGGAAAACAATAAGTATTTCAAAAGTTTTAAAGGCTTTTTTTTTGTTAGGCAAAAATATGAAATATCAGGGATTTTCCAGAATTTAAAATATTTTGGCAGCCGCCAAAATGAATCTTTGTCAGGCAAAGATTTATTTGATAATTTAATGTGACGCTACCTGCCGTTCTGCAGTACCGTTCTGCACTCCACTTGTGCCACTCGCTGATATCCGGCTGCTTGAAAGCGCTTTAAAACACTCCCATGAGTGTTTTATTATATTGTTATATTACAATACAATCATATTTTGTGCAGGCTGCTTATTTTATTAAAAGTCTGACAATGTCACTGCTAAAATACCTATGAGTATTGTGGTATTCCGCCACATTTCTCACTGACACGCCAACTCGTAAAGATCAGGGCTCAAAGAAAATCCCAAGCTTCCCACTGGTATTTACGACTTTGTAGTGGCGTTCATGTACATTCAACTCGTAAATACTATCTTTCTAACATGACTTGAATGTCTAGACAACACTTTTGATTTTATATCATTCAGTAGTCCTTGGGAGCTCTTTGAGATACATTTTTCTTTGTGCTCATGCCAACACTGCACACACTCAGTGTGTATAGAGCTCGCGCATTCCAAATTGAGTTGTTTTTCCCTAAAGCTGCAGTCCGCAGTTTTTCCTCTTTGTCGCCATCTCTGTTCGAAATCTGCAATTGCAGTCATTCGCGGAATTATCAACTTTACGTGAGTTGTAGCTCGACACGGCACAGCGCGGATGAACACAATGTTTGAGGAGAGTGTGCAGCTGTCAGTCACCGTGCCAGTGTGGATACTGTCATTCAGAATCACAGATTATTCTTTTTGAAAGTATGACCAACATAATAATTTTCACTGGAAAATGTCATCTGAACTAGTAAGAAACATCCACTTTTGTTCTGGTTCTGACATTGCAGTAAATCGCGCTGATTAAATCTAAAAATCGCTTATCATATCACGCAAAACCGTGCAAATTATACTTTGTTCTCAAATTGTTAATGTTAACAATGTCAGCATTGCATGACTACATGTCCTTCCGATATTATCCTTGTTTTCGCATGGGTCCGGTTGCAGTCTCTTGTTTTCTGTAGCCACTCCAAAGTCTGAACGAAGTCTTTTGCATTTTACAGCGGGTGAATCTCTAGTTGCATTATCACTGGTGATTGTCGTTTGAACCTTTCTGGATCCGCCATCAAATTGATAAGTTTAATTATATCAAGTGCTGTGAGAAAAGGCTATAAATCTCCACCTCCACATCCTCACACGCAATATAGCCTACTAGCCGAGACTCCTTCTTTATGTGTACAGATGTGACGTAATGACGCAAAGACATGCTCGAATCTCCCGCGGAAATCCACCAGTAACACTGGAATTAAAAACATTATTAAAAGCTTACCGTTTTGAATCGAGCTAAAGCAAGCAGATAGTGTTGAACACTTGCTGGTTATGTATTTTCTCAAATATGTATTTTGGATAATTTTTAACCCCAAAAAAGCTATGGAATGCAGCTTTAAATGGTCAAATACACACAAATTGTCTGTCAAAATGTCAGTCTTGGTGAGTATTTATATAAACACAGTCAGTTATGCCTTACATGAATGTAAATATTTAAATATTTAAATATGTAATTATTTACTAACTGAATGTTATATGTAAATATTTACTGTACAGATTTACACCCTTTTCTTTACTTAATATTACTTTTGTAAATTTTATTGTAAGGATTTACCTGTTTAATTTATTAACAGTGACGACTGTGTTATTTTACATTTGATTTACATTTGATAAATTTCTGTAGTACTTCTTTACCTGACGGTACGGATCCACTTCGTTGGGTCGTTGGGAGAAGTTGCTCTTGCAGGATGTTTTGATGCCATTCTTTATTCATGGCAGTGTTTTTAGGCAGAATTGTGAGAGAGCCACACCCTTGGATGAAAAGCAACCCCTCACATATATGGTCTCAGGATGCTTCACTGTTGTCATGATGACACAGGACTCATGGTAGTGTTCACCTTTTCTTCTCATTAAAAAGGATGCTCCGATCGGGATTTTTGGGGCTGATTATCATCCGATCATTGGAAGGAGTATTGACCAATACGGATCACCAAAATAACAATGCATTTTAATTCATGAGTTCACATCTACATATAATTATTATGGTTAAGGTTATGCCTATTTGGCGTGCTGTCCGGGTGGAGGGCTCAGAGCTCGGAATTTCTGCCCGAACCCAGAGTACTCCCCCCGTTGGTAAGAGTAGATGGAACTAGAAGTGAGGATATGGGGTGGAGGTTGGGATGCTGATAAACTGTCAAGGAACAAAGGTGGATTCTGCTGTTATTTATTTTGTCCTGAGTTGATTTAATTTGTGCTAATTGGGTTAATTATCTGCACCTGCTCCTCCCGAACCTTGTTAATAAAACATCATTTATAACAATATTAAGAGATGAGAAAGTATCATGAATTGACAACTCTTTATTTATTGTTAAGCAAGTAGCGAGGACTCAATTCCAGAACAAAGGGCTTTTATTAAAGGGTTAGTTCACCCAAAAATGAAAATTAAGTCATTAATTACTCACCCCCATGCTGTACCAACCCCGTAAGGCCTTCGTTCGTCTTCTGAACACAAATGAAGATATTTATGATTAAATCTGAGAGGTTTATGACTGCTACATAGGCTGCCTAAGGGATTGAAACTTGACGGCCCAGAAAGTCATTAAAGAAAATGTTTAAATATTCCATGTCGCAACAGTGGCTCAACTATAAGTTTATCAAGCGACAAGAATACTTTTTGTGCGAAAAAACAAACAAAAATAACGACTTTATTCGACTATTCCTTTTCTTCCTTGTAGGCCTGAAACGAGACTTCAAGAGATTTCCACGACGCGCACGCGCGAGAACTTAACTGAAGTAGTTGAAGGAGATCGCAATTCTCGCGCATGCGTCGTGGAAATCTCTTGAAGTCTCGTTTCAGGCCTACAAGGAAGAAAAGGAATAGTCGAATAAAGTCGTTATTTTTGTTTGTTTTTTCGCACAAAAAGTATTCTCGTCGCTTGATAAACTTATAGTTGAGCCACTGTTGTCACATGGAATATTTAAACATTTTCTTCATTGACTTTCTGGGCCGTCCGGTGTCATTCCCTTTGGCAGCCTATGTAGCAGTCATGAACCTCTCAGATTTAATCATAAATATCTTCATTTGTGTTCCGAAGACGAACGAAGGTCTTACGGGGTTGGTACAGCATGAGGGTGAGTAATTAATGACTTAATTTTCATTTTTGGGTGAACTAACCCTTTAATAATAAAAATAAAACAGAATACAAACAAAACTACCCGGTGGGGGAAAACAAAAGACTTGACAGACTGATCTCATAAAATTGCGTGTGTATGACACGCCAATTCGTATTTCCATTTTTGGCGTGCTATCAACACGCACAATCGCTTTTCAGCGTGTTTATGAACGCAGTTGACTTAACGTTATTACTGTATATATAAATATATGACCTACCTCCACCCCGTCCCTAAACCTACCCGTCACTGGGGTTAATAGCATTTATGAGTCTTCCCCTACCATCCTAGGGAAAAAAAATATCGCTCCCCAGATGTAGATCTACATTTTGCTTCGTTTCGCTTGGAAATTTAATGGCGTGTACATATACGTGGAATCACTTGGACATTAATGGCGTAGACATACATGCATACACGCGGATATCTCAAAATGCGTATAGATAACACGCCACTTGACTTGAAAGTGGCGTGTCTGTTTACGCAAAAGTCATGATGTCATGTTGGACTTGACTAGGACTGGACTTGGCAACAGGATCTAGGCAGGACACAAGGGGTACATTCGACGACGAACCAGCACAGGACTGAAACCACAAGGAGAATAAATAGGGAGAGCAAACAATGCAGGTAACGATCGAGGACAGGTGGTGCAAATTAATCAATAATCAGGTAACAAGATGGGAGTGGCTAGACAATCAACAGGAGAGCACATGGCACAAATAAACATAACAAGCCATGTGCTCACACCAAACATGACAAAAAACACAAGCTCATGGCCAGTAAAACAAATCACAAGCCATTTGCTCACACAAAACGAGACATGAACACGCAGCCAATGAGAACACTCATAAGCCACGTGTTCACACAAAACATGACAACATGAAAGCACACAGCTAGTGAAAACACAAGCTGCATGCCGCACAAGACAAAACATGTCAAGTCAAGTCATCTTCATTTATATAGCGCTTTTAACAATGTAGATTGTTTCAAAGCAGCTTTACAGAGATAAACATACAATTTACGGTAACAGAGATTGTTTTGGCTTTATAGCGATTTTTGAATAATGTTATTTCCAGCTAAAGTTAGTTTTGATTGATTCACTTATTCCAGCAAAATTATCATTTGTTATTACATTAGGGGCCACTAAGACGACGGCGTTCTCTCTAAACAGACTTTAAAAGCGAACCTGTGACCTGATGGCGTTCACATGCGCATTAAAAATTTAACTGTCTGACTGGTGAATGTAGTGAAGCTATTTTAGCTGTGCATAAAATTGTCTCAGTCATGAGTTTTGCTTCATCTCGGCTCTTCTGACCTAAATAGAGACCAATGATCAAACTATATAGAGACCAATGATCAAACTATATAAAGCTATTATCAACCGATAACGATCGGCGCCCAATCAATCGGAGCTCCCTTACCTGACAATCGATTTTCCAGAACAGTCCCAAACAGTCGGAAGGGGTCTTCATCAGAGAAAATAACTTTGCACTAGTCTTCTGCTGTCCAATCCATGTACTTCCTGCTGCATTTCAGTCTGTCCTTGATGTTTTTCTTGGAGAGAAGTGGCTTCTTTGCTGCCCTTCTTGACACCAGGCCGTTGTCATAAGGTCTTGGCCTCACTGTGCATTCGAAACCCGCCTGCTGCCAATATTGAGCAAGCTCTGCACTGTTGGTGACGCAATTCTGTAGACTCCTCAGGAAGAGATGGTAAATACAAAATACACAAATCAGCGTAACTCCAATTTTTAAACTCCACCTTATTTATTATTAAAAAAAAGACTGTTCACAATTGATCTTTGCTTCCAGACACCTGATAGTATGAACAATCAAAAGGTTAAAGGAAATAGATAGGATTTTTTTTTATAGTTTTACACAATTATAGTTTTATATACACCAGAAAAGGCATAATTTCCCTCTTCCATGGTTTATCTGATTCTCAGAGCGGCAGTAGGAACAGACAGCTGGACTCAGAACAGATCCAGTCACTAAGCTGTGAAGAACAGTGGCTGTAATGGTTTGTTGAGCTGCTGAGGCCTGTAGCAGCCATATTTCAGAGAGTATCGATCAGACTCTGCCTATCGCCCCCAGCCCTCCCTCCCCTCTGTCCTTGATCCTGTAAAGTAATAACTGAACTCGTGTCAGGGAGGTAATTATCATTGATCTGCTGGAAAAGGTGACAAATTTCACTGTCGCAACAGTGCGTGATTCATGCTTGAGCGTTGGACTAACGGTGAGGGTGCCAAGACTAAATAGCCTCCTCAAGCTAATACACGCAGTGTAACCTTTATCTAGCTGAGGAATGAGAGATCTGATCTTTTGACTGGACCCTCAGCTAAAGACAGCTGTAAACAGTTCTTTCTCAAGCTGTCGTGTAAGCTCGAGGAACGATTAGCATCAAATCACATTTATGGCTTCTGAGAAACTTTTCTGTCTCCCCGAACATTGATCGACCAGGGTTTTCTGGCTTCTTCAACACAAACTGCAGTAGAGAGCATGTAGATTATTGCAGAATTGCTCAGGCGACAGCTCACAACAGAATAACTTTGTATCATTGACACAACAAAAACAAGAATAATTGGCAGCCTCTCTTCAACAAAGTCTGCTATTGAGTTCTCATCCTACTTAGTTAGCAGTCCCCACTGGCAAGAATGGAGCGGAAAGCAGCCGGCATGTCAGTTCATAACAAATGTGTTGGACAGGGCAAGGGGCTAGAAGATTGCCACATTCATCATGAGACAAATGGATGGCATCAGGGTCTTGTAAGCTTACTGCCAGCACTGAGGGTGGAGAGGCTGGAGAGACAAACTAAGCTTCAGAATTCTTTTAATGTCCTCTTGATTACATGATATACTGGATCGGCTTGTGATGATGAAAGTTTCTGCAAGATTTTCTTTTCTAGAATTAACATTCAGTTTATTTTTAAAAATATATCAA
This sequence comes from Tiaroga cobitis, assembly GCA_030578255.1. NCBI lineage: Eukaryota > Metazoa > Chordata > Actinopteri > Cypriniformes > Leuciscidae > Tiaroga > Tiaroga cobitis. The sequence continues at coordinate 24,998,098 of CM060592.1, forward strand.
ATTAAAGCTGCATTCCGTAACTTTTTTTGGGGTTAAACATTATCCAAAATAAATTTTTGAGCAAGTACATAACCAGCAAGTGTTCAAAACTATCTGCTTGCTTTAGCTCGATTCAAAGCGGTAAGCTTTTAATAATGTTTTTAATTCCAGTGTTACTGGTGGATTTCCGCGGGAGATTCGAGCATGTCTTTGCGTCATTACGTCACATCTGTACACATAAAGAAGGAGTCTCGGCTAGTAGGCTATAATGCGTGTGAGGATGCTGGAGGTGGAGATTTATAGCCTTTTCTCACAGCACTTGATATAATTAAACTTATCAATTTGATGGCAAATCCAGAAAGGTTCAAACGACAATCACCAGTGATAATGACAACTGGAGATTCACGCTTTGTAAAATACAAAAGACTTTAGACTTTGGAGTGGCTACAGAAAAAAAGAGACTGCAACCGGGCGCATGCGAAAACAAGGATAAATATCTGAAGGGCATGAAATGTAGTCACGCAATGCTGATGTTGTTAACATTAACAATTCGAGAACAAAGTATAATTTGCACGGTTTGACGTGATATGATAAGCGATCGTTAGATTTAATCAGCGCGATTTACTGCAGTGCTTTTTTCCCCTTAGTTGGTCAGAACAAAAGTGGATGTTACTTGTTCAGATGAGATTTTCTGGTGAAAATTGCCGTGCCGAGGCACAACCCAAGTTGATAATTCCGTGAATAACTGCAATTGCAGGTTTCGAACAGAGATGCGACAAAGAGGAAAAACTACGGACTTCAGCTTTAATGAGAGGTCTCAATTGGTTTTGTGGCTTCTGCTGCTGTTGAGGGTTTGAATATGCTTGAATGTAAAGTTGGTAAGTGGCAGCTCCCTCACAATATATTACACATAAAAAATATTTTGAAAAATGCTGGTATCCAAACAGAACGAACACTTGCTGAATTTGGAACCACATACTACTTTTACCATATCTTTCTGTACCAGGAATAGCAAATATGCAAGTATGTGATTCCAAATTTAACAACTGAAACTTTTTTTTTTAAATAACTTTTTAAATAAGCTCCACAGAAGGGAAAAAAATCATACCGGTTTGGAAAAACATGAGAGTAAGGAAATTATGAGTAGCCCTTTAAGGAACTATTTGTGCCTGATCTGACTCTTGCTAAAATACTTTTGTTGGTGTAACCTAATGTAGTCAGGTTGTTTCTGACAATGTGTACTACAAGGACATTAACATGGTCCATTATCACAAAATGACTTACTTAGACCTAGAATTAGTGCTGAATCTGAAATATTTATTCGTCGTTTTACATCATAACTTTACATTTAAAAAAATGATGGACAGCCACATCTATTATTCACACATTCTAAGAATGAGCATGTTCAGGTACAGTGGTAATTATTCATAATGATCTGATTCCTAGATTCTTAATACTTTTAAAACTCTAAATCACAGGAAAAAATCTAAAGCCTGTAAATACTGCAAAAAAAGTTCACTGTCAAAGCATCTCTAACAGTTCAATACATTACACACTTAACTCACACACACTCACTCACTTTGTGACTTTCCCATACTTTCGTGTTAACGGACAACCCTCCCCTCTCTGCTCTCCATTCTCTGTCTCTCTCTCTCTCTTTCTCTCTCTGTCACTAAGTTTTGATAGATGACTGATTGCCGAGCTGTGCAGGAAGATTTATTAGTGTTTATCCAGTGCTCGGTGGTCACCTGCGGCTTAGAGACCTGGGCCCTGTGCACCATGGACAGGGAGGGTGTGTGTATGTGTATGTGTGTGTGTGTGTGCGCTTATATGTACAAATCTGCAGTACATGATTATTTGTGTGTGTGTTTGTGCGTGTAAGCGTGGCATGTATGAGTAACACAGGCTATATATTTCATTATTCCTAGCTGTATGGATGTCTCGGCACGCTAAACCCAACACTGGCTAATGGAAAAACAAACTTGTGTAAAACCTAATAGAGGTGACTTGTCATGCTAAGACCTGCTCATACAGCTATCCACAAATCTTACCCATAACCCCCATGACCTGTGATTATGGGTTAAGTGGGGTGAGGTTTGGCCGTGTACTCTAATTGTTAGGTTTGATTAGTTTGACACCGTTCTGTACCATTCTGTGGCCTCACATGCACTAGAAGAAGCTAAGGGGGATTTCAAGTCAAGGACAAAGTATTCAATCTTATATGAGTTTCAGTTATGAGTTCATAAGCAGTATAAAAACATTAAAACAGTAAAAATTACTGTGGTTGACTTAAATACTCAAGATGTTGAAAGTTTTACCTCTAAATGTCTGTGCCATTAAATAGAGATGGGCATCATGAGTACTCGGAAGTGACAGGTATGATCGATCATGAAAATGATGAAATTTTTCTTTATTTTCTGTAGGTTGTAGCTAGGGTTGCCAACTGTCCCGAATTAGCCGGGACGTCCCGATTATTGGGCCTAATTTATTTGTCCCTTACGGGACCTCTCTTGTCCCGATTATTGAGTGCTACGCTGATCTGACTGATACAACAGCAACACGACACTTGAGAATGACCACGACACCGGTCATCATCCAGTCACCCGCATCCGACCATAGAAATAAACTATAAATTTAGAATGAATGATCTAATCTATCTAGATATAAATTATTTATTAATATCCCGCATACTGATGCCCGTAAGTGAGTTCAAATCTTCTGGAATCTAGAGCTGCGCATGCGGGACGGAACATGTGCGCCAGCGCCAAACCGTGTATCGCGCCCACGGCAGAGAGGGGGAGACCTTGCCTGCGAGATAACACCATATCCCCCCCACCCCCCAGAAAATTGTCCCGCATTTTTCTTTTCGGAAGTTGGCAATTTTAGTTGTAGCAGCATTTTGGGTGGTAACTTGAGACCTGATTGGTTAGCTTTAGGACAGCATGCTTCCAGACCAGAGAACTAACCCTGCCTCTCAATGTCCATACTATCCATCCTAAACAGTATGTGACATTAAAATAAGAGTGTCCCAAAGCATAGTATTTTGAAAAGAGTATGCCAGAAGTTCCCGGAAGGTCTACTATTTCTGGTGGATTTTCGAAGTGTGGATCCGTGCACACTCTAAAGGCTAATATTGCCCACAACCCATTGCGCTTTGGAGGAGGAACTACTAACACGAGTAAAAAGTGTAAAAAAAAAACAAAAAAACATGGTGGATATGCGCGACCATCTTGACAAGATGATTGACAGGTCAGTTTGCGTGACAGGATGCATGTAACTAAGCGACAGAGAGCAACCGTTGTTATTGTATGACGTGAGTATGTCCCAAAGCTTGTCTACTCTTCTGCTACACACTCAAAAGTATGTACTTTTTCTTTACTAAAGAGTACATACTTTTAGGGCGTAGTATAAGTAGGCGAATTGAGACACAGCATAAGACTTCAAAAGCAGGTAGTGATGCCTGGAATCACTTTGATATTGAAAATACAGGTAAGTGCAAGATATGTAGCACCAATCTATATAGATACCATGATAATGAGAACATTATTATAATAAATGTTTTGAATTATTTATGTTTTAGTTGCCCATGTTTCAGTACAGGAAAAGTAAGAACTAGTAAAGTAGGATCAGGAGCGACTTTACCAGCTTACAAGGTGCGTGGAAGCAGACAACATAAAAAGTGCAAAAAGGGAATCCAGCAACACTTTAATAAATTCTAAAAATTACCAACACGTTTCAGCTTAAGAGCCTTCTTCAGGGTATACAACAGACACAATGCACAAAACATTTCCATACTAAGTTACACATACAAAAAAAATTAACAACTGACAAGCTCCACTTGAGACATCACACTAATTGGTTAAAAGGTTAATGATCAAAATGAAACAATCACCCAATCAGAAAACATCCTCATCAAATTGGCATGTTTTACCCATTTCTACATCATAAAGAATTAAGTCAAACAACAAGGTCACATCTCCCATAAAAAAAAGACAGAATCATATAATAAACAATATCACAAAAACCTTTTAAGACCAAAGTCCTCATTCGTACCTTTTGGAAACAGACTTTTTAAATACCACAAGTGTTGCTGGATTCCCTTTTTTGCACAGGAAGAGCTCATATACAACGGGAGTTGCACATTAGTTCATTCACTTTTTTTATTTGCAACATTTAGTATAAATACAATTTGTAATATCATGTTAATCACATAAATGTATATTTATATGATTGATCTCATAACATGCATTTGGTTGAGATAATTACACACATGACGCTTATATACATGACGCTTATATTTTATTTGAATACCTGGTTACATTTACATTTATGCATTTAGCAGACGCTTTTATCCAAAGCGACTTACATTGCATTTCAAGGTACACATTTTACATTCTTATCAGTTCTTGCATTCCCTGGGAATCGAACCCATGACATTGGACAATTTAACTTGGTCAGTACATTTCTCCTCACGCTGTTTGTACGCCATTATGACAGTAGTTTCCCTTTCTTTTGTTGTACAATCAATCTGCAATTTAACAAAACTGACAGTAGTTCACCTGAAAGAGTGAAAAAGTATAATCAAAGTTCCTTTCAAAGAAAGTCTGTTCACTCGGCGGCCATATTTGCAACACCTCATGCAAGCATCCAAGACCAAGTCCTATCTATTTGAATGGGGGAATCCTGAAATCTCAAAAACTGCTTGCCGAACTCACAATTAAATAACATATTTCAAATTAGTAACAAAATCTGACATGACCTGTCCCATTAATGTTGATATGCTCAGTAGCATTAAAAAAGCTTATTTTTCAGGCTAGACCAGCATGCGCAGTTCTAAGCGCGAGTCTCGGTTTCAATGGGAGCTTTTCTTCTAACGGCAGCTGCAGTGACACAGTTTGCCAGCGTTTGGCTCTTTTACTTAGAATGCGGGACGTATTCCACCATTTTGCGCGCTGCAGTTTCTCCCATTCATAACTAAAAGGAGTGAACCTTCTTTCTATAGTCTTTGGTATAATGCAGGGGCAGTTCTAGGATTTGATCCTCAGGGGGGCGTAGCCCTCAGAGATAATGTGTAGCAAGAGACCATTCCCTAAGTGGTGCATCTTTACATCGGCAATACAAATTTTGTATAAATTATATAATGATAATGACCAGTCTTTCTGCACTACAGGTCAAATCGGTGTACTTGTAGGCTACTGTTTGACTAACAGAAAATTGTCATCATATTAATATTAACATAACAACTATTACTGTTAACTATAGCTAAAAAAAAACTAAAAATACTCTGGGCTCAACACTAAGGATTTTTGTAGATAACATATTTACTTACCCTACCAAAACATTCACTGGCCCTGCCTATAATAAATAAATACAGTTACTGTTTTGTTGGTTTTGACCTAACCTTATGATACTAATATTTTAGATACCAGTGAAAATTTCACAATTCTCGATTCCAATTTACGATCACAGCAAAAACTAATACTAGCCTAACTGATATAAAGTTAAAAAATTAAAGAGTAGGCTAAACAAGTCAATAAGAAAATAAGAATGAATTACAAATTACAAGCAATGGCACAAATAAATACAAGAGAACAAAGACACAAGTTAGACAATACTTTACAGAGCTTGTGAAAACTGTATTATGTATGAAGTAAATATACACAGATACTTATGAAAAGCTACTGAAGTTATTTAAGAGCAGTGAGTGATTCTCTCTATTTCTGTTGTTGTTTGATTATTAAAGGGATAGTTCACCCAAAAATGAAGATTGTCTTAATTTACTCACCTTAAGTTGTTCCAAACCTGTATGAATATCTTTCTTCTGCTGAACCACAAAACAGGATATTTTGAAGAATATGGGTAACCAAACAGTTTATGGGTTGCATTGACTTCGATAGTATTTTTTCCAATACTGATGAGGCCCATTAACTGTTTCAACTTATTACTCAATTTAATTTTCATAATTTTTTTCAATTTTCAGTTTATTTTATTTTTATAATCAAAATTTTGAACTGGCTACAACCAAAATACTGAGTTAATGACTGAAAATTTGAGCTACAGAACTACATGTTCACATAACTATATAACAAAATAACCTTATTTCTTCCAACATGATTTAACATCTGGTACTTGTAAAAAGTGATCTGATTATGTTGCATTGGTGGTGATTATACGTGTCCCCCATCCTCTGATTCAGACGAAAACAGGATCAATTTAGAGTGATCCTGGCTCATAGATCTTGTCCGGTATGGGTACATCAAACAAGAACCAAAATGAAGTTGTGGAAGTGTTTAAATCGGATGCGTGTCTCAGACAGAGATATTACCTCTCTGTCATCTGAGATAGCGATATCCATCAATCATAGTGCATGTGATGTATCTACATGAGCGTGTGTGCGTGTGCCCCTCTGCACATTCATATTGTAAAACAGCGGCCCGAAGCAGCTACGTACACGGTCTTCCTGTAACCTTTCCGATGTGTTGCGGTTATGCTTGACGAGTGAGTGAGACGGAGAGGAGAAGAGGGAAGGCGAGGGTGAGAAAGACAGGCAATCATTTCTCTCTTTGAGGGCAGTGGAGCGGGGAGGCGTGCAGATGAAACCCCATTTTCCTCTGATTAAGTCCTCTGAAAATATTCCATTTGTCAGTGCCAGCGTCCTGACGGCTGCCCCCCTCACAGTCAGCCGAGTGTGTCTGTTGACTATGTATCGCTGTGATTTACATCGGTCACTGACAACATCATCTACTCACTAATGTCCTCCACTTCTGTTTGCTCCCTTCCTGCCAAACCACCTCTACCCTGTTCCTCTCTCTCTCTCTCTCTCTCTCTCTCTCTCTCTCTCTCTCTCTCTCTCTCTCTCTCTCTCTCTCTCTCTCTCTGTCTGAGCACTCAACAGCCTATTTTAGCTTGATCTGCCCTCATTGCAAGGTTGGCTGCTGTGATTTTCTCAAAAAAGAGAAAAGAATAAAGGGCCTGTCTCTGTCATAGTCACTCTCAATGTCATCAATTTCAATTTCCAATCTCCTCTTCTTTTTTTCTCGCTCCCACCTTAGCCAGCCTTTCCTGCCCCTCTTTCTCTCAGGGAATATTTCTCGTTCTGTTTTTTTCTCTCCCTCGCTTTCTCTGCCCCACGGCCCTCACCTCCGTTCTCCTCTCTACACCTATTACCCATTACCTAGGCCCGTGCTTTCTTAGGCTTTGCGAAATAGAATGCAATTTCTCCTTGCTCGCCTTGTGATGAGAGCCAAATGAAAGATCATTAATATTTTGTAAAAAAAACTAAAACAGAATTGCCTCTTGTATTTGATCGTTGTTGTTTTCCCCTCCTGCTTTCCTCATCATTACACTCTCTTACACCTTGTGCATTTGTTTTACACTGTCATCTAATGATCAACCCTGCCTGTGCCCCCTCCCGTACCAAAAGAAACCACAGAAACTCTGCCTGCGCGGATGCGTAAAGGGTTTTAAGATTGAAATGAAGCAGCGGAGATGGGGGCACAAAACGTAGTAACGAACATTAGCGGTCCCAGAGAAACCAAACTATGTCTCGGGATGTCATTTGTAAGATGTTGTGACAGGTTGATGAGGTGTGTTTAACTGGCATGTAGTTTTGAGGGTGAGATTTCTTCCTTACAATGTCCACTGGACAGGCCTAAATATGCGTGTGTGAATTTCTTTCCAGTTTCAAGACTCCTGACAATCAAGACAATCAGACACCTGAAACTATGCATAATTAACAAATGTATGTTGGAAAGAGAATGTGAGAGAGAGAGAGAGAGAGAGAGAGAGAGAGAGAGAGAACAGTTGTAAAATTTAATTTGGAAATCAATCAGTATTCATTAGCCCACGGGGCATCCATTTACTCCTCCCTCCGTCCCACACTTTCTCTCTTTCTCTCTCTCATTCCCTCGCTAACGAAACGTTTCTCCACTCAGCATGGCACCAGTCGTACTCACTGCTCACCCAGCCATTTCCTGCTTCCTCGCTGCCTCGCTCTCTAACCAAACTTTACCCACCGCCCGCCTCCCCTCAGCCCTCATTAGCATGCCATTAGCATTTCATTTGCATGGCCTTTTTTTTAGAACTTCCCTCGTCTGCTTTAATTTCTTTTTCTGTTCACATTCGAGGAGAATGTCAGAATGGAAAGTCCTGGGAAGGCCTGTGTAACGGTACCACTGTCTGTAATGACTGCCGCTGAAAAGAGCCATATGCAAAACTCTGATCATGAAGGTCTGATGAGAATGAGCAAATCAAACAATTATGCTAACCTAAGAAGTATTTGGTCTCTCAAACTTAAATACACTTTTTTTTTTAATGGATTGGGGTTTCTTGTTTTCACTAAGGCTGCATTTTAATTGATCAACAATACAGTAAAAATATTAATATTGTAAAATCATTACAATTTAAAATAACTGATTTCTATTTGAATATACTTTATAATACAATTTATTCATGTGATGGCGAAGCTGAATTTTCAGCATCATTACGCCAGGCTTCGGTGTCACATGATCCTTCAGAAATCATGTTGATTTGATGCTCAAGAAACCATTCTTATTATTATCAATGTTGAAAACACTTGTGGTGCTTAATATCTTTTTGGAAACCGTGATGCTTTTTTTAAGGATTATTTGATAGAAAGTGCAATAAATTTTGAAATAGAAATCTAGAAATGTACAAAAAAAACTCACTTTTGATGCATCCTGTCAATTTAATGCATCATTGCTGAATAAAATGATCAATTTCTTAAAAAAACGTCTTTTTTTATCAGTGTACCATTAAAAAGAAAGATATAAAGTTTTACCTTGTTACTTAAGGTGGTAATCGACTTGATTTCGTCACTTTTAATATTCACTGATTGCTACAGCATTTTCTCTATAAAGCCTTATTTTCTGTGACTAAACTTGCTTATGAGTGATTTTCGTCTCTCATTCTCTCTCTCCCTCGCACACGCTCTCAAAGGGGGTAATTAGCAGGCTGTCAAGAAAGGAGGTAGGGTCACACAGGCAATTAAGAGTGTGACAGCTTTGTGGGGCGTGTGGTGCAGTGTAAGGTCTCTGCTGTCAGACTGAGGGCCGATGCGTGAGAAACCACACACACCTCAGTGGAAGGAACATCTCTGATTGATTAAGAATCGCTCTCATTTACAGCCTTCCTTAACAACCCCAAAAGCAGCAATGATAAGACCAACAACAAACTCAGAGATTTTGTTCATGATCTTATTTTAAATTTGGATTAAATTAAGCATCTGTGGATGATGAACAATAACGTGATGGAATGATGCAGTGAAGGATTCCGTCTCTTTGTCTCGCTGTGTTGTAGGCACGGTTACATGCTGTGCGGTAATGCCATTGTAATTTGCCAGTCATTGCTGCAGCACTTATTTCAAGCTCACAACACCATCAAAGTCCCAGCAAGGAGCCGATCTTCCACCAAACGTTTCATAACGGTAGAATTACCGCCAATGAATCATCAGAGAATGACGCTTGAAATTTACCCACAATAGAAAGAACCTGATGTATAAATGGCAATTAATTCTGCAAGTGGACACGAAAATTGGATTTTAAGAGTTTTTGAGCTGTTTTTAATTCTGATACACCCTAAGAACCTCTTTGTCAGATGCAAAGATCCCTATAATCCATCAATAACTCAACTCACTGGAGGGTGGGAGATAAGTTGACATTGACTGCAGATGCAGTTTAAGAGTGTCCCCTAAAACTCCATTAAAAAAGCGATGCTTTAGTAGGTACACATTCGGCATGGTTCAGGGGGGAACGCTTTTTCAATATCATTTTTGAATATCATTAGTCAAAAGCATTCCATTTTCCATGCTTGCCAGCTCAAGCCCCAGAGAGATACGGCAGAGAAAGAGACGGAGCTGGAGAGAAAGAGAAATAGGAAGGGGGAAGCGAGCATGAGCGCGAGAGAGAGAGAAAGATATCCAAAAGTCTGGTGATTTATGGCAGTGTGTCTGAGGGCCGGTTCTGCGGCGACATTAGTAGCTGATGAGAAGAACATGTTGGGGGATATTAGCAGTCAGTTATCATTTCCAATCACACACACAAACACACTCCCCTCAACCTCCAGCGCCCCCATAAGCGTGCGTGACAGGCGGCGAGCCGGCGCTCTCTCTCGATGACTGGACTCGATCACCTGTGACAGTTTTGATTTGATGTCACTCCCCCCCCTCCCCACATGCCGTTTGTCTGAGCGGTTAAAAGGTAATTGTGTGACATTAGCATGGAGAGAGGGCTCTCGCTTTGTCTCCGAACGAGGCGCAAGTTGGGACGGGGTGTGTGTGTGCGTATGCGGCAGTTATAAATGGCCTCCATTTCCCAAACCGCTCCGTTCTCCATTGTGGAACGCGTCGCCGCAGGGCAGAAGGGGGTGTGTGGGTAACCGGAGCTGAGAGAAGGGCTCTCTCTCTCTCTCTCTCTCTCTCTCTCTCTCTCTCTCTCTCCAGGGACACGTGGTGACAACACAGGTAGTCTGGTATCAGTCAGAAATATGACCATCTTCTCATCATTATCTGTTGGTATGTGAGTGACTTTATGTCTGCATGCGTGTGCGTGCTGTCTTGTTTTGCCAGAAGAGTGCTATGCATTGCAACGTGCAGTTGAGTTTATATTGAAGCCGTAGAGGATTGGTCATTACAAGTGGTGTCAACAACATCATGATAGTAATAAATTCACAATAAAAAACCCCAACAACAGTAAATTATTCCTTGCGTATCAGATTCGATGTCTCAAGGCTCATTGGTCTGGAGCAGGGGTCTTCATCAGGGGGTCAGTAACATCACTGTAGGCGGACCGCACAATTATTGTTTTAAATAACAAAATTTTAAAATGTAAAACAAAAATACGACTAGTTATAATTTACCCAAAAATTACATTTAGTGAATTATTAAATACAAATGTTAAATGTACAATTAACATTTATACTACCATTCAAAAGTTTGAGGTCAGTATGATTTTATTTGTATGAGACATATGCTCTACATGGCTACATGTATTTGATCAAAAATACAGCAAAAATAGTAATATTGTGAAGCACTTGAATTTTCAGCATCATTACTCCAGTCTTCAGTCACATGATCCTTCAGAAATCATTCTTATATGCTGATTTTGATGCTCAAGAAAAAAATGTATTATTATTATCAATGTTGAAAACAGTTGAAAGAAATATTTTTGAAGAATCTGTGATAAATCTTTTATGATCCTTTGATATTTTGTTACATTGTAAATGTCTTTACTGTCACTTTTGGCATCCCTGCTGAATAACATAATAATTATTTAAAAGAATATATGTATTATTAACCCCAAAATATTGAATGTATGACTGTGTGCGTCAAATAAACCGTCTCAGAAAAAAGGTACAAAAGCTGTCACTGTCACTTTCAAAAGGTACATCTTTATACCTAAAGAGAGTATAGTACCTCAAAGGTACATATTAGTACCTAAAATTGTACATATTAGAACCTATTGAAAGGGTACCGTCCCAGTGAAAGATTTATTTTCTGAGAGTGTACCATTAAATTAAAACTTGCTATTTTAATTGATGCGCAAAGTAATCATGTTATCAAAGTATGTCAATTAAAACGGTGTTATCAGAGGTCAATGTACCACCGTTTTGTATAACATGTACGAGAGGGTCCCTGCTCCGGTTCTCTATCCACCAAGGGGTCCTGAAAAATGTTGAAGACCTATGAGCCTCCACAGGCAAGGAGATGCTAAGATGCCTAACACCATTTGTGCTCATGTTGGAAATCCAGGTTAGGTTCTTCCTCAAGGACACAAGAAAAGAGCCCCACCTGAGATGTGAACCTAAAATGTGAACTCAAAAGCAAGCCTGTACACTCGTACTCAGTGTGGAAAGGGCTGTGTGTGGTTAGCACTAAAACCCGCCACAAGACAGGATGTTCTGTCTGCGCTTACATCAACAGGCATCTCTCACAACCCTAAACTCACAGGGTGCTCGACCAACAAATGATTCTTCTCCAGTGACTCCAGGACACAAGCTTCTTAAATATTGATGAATTCCAATAGGCTCCCATCCCTCAGCTTCAGGCAGATGGGTGATAAACTGTCAGCCATTAAACACACCATGCAGAGTGTGAACAAACATCTCTAATCACAGCCTCTTAAAGACTCTTAATGAGCTGATGTAATTAGCCAGCACAGAGTAAATCTTTTCTGTCCCGATCTGTTTGCCAGGCTAATTTGTCTGGTATAGATTAGTGGATGAGAGGAGAGCTGATGGTGCTGTTTGTGTGTGTGTGTGTGTGTGTGTGTGGCCAGTTCACTCTCATTGATCTGTTAGGGATGCAACCGTGATGTGATTCCTGGGTCAGATATAGCTCTTATCTCTATCACGGCCTGCACAATACACGAAACGTCATCGTGTTAGTGTGCAGCAAAGAAAAGAGGCGGCCCCCGGCACTTGCGTACGTTTACAATCTATCCTTTTTAAAAACACCAACCCTCTCACGCAAATCTGATAACAGTAATAGTTCTATTGTGAGGCGATTTCCCGCTCAAGTCCAGCCTTGATCCTGAATATGTCCTCTTCTCCTCCACCGGTGTGGATTGTGGTGGAATAAGCCGCAATCCTCCTTTCTGTTGGAAAAAAGAGAGAGAGAAAGGAAAAATCCAAGAGGATCAAGAGCCGAGAGAGCGGCTGGAGAATCGGATCTGGCGGCGAGGAGAGTTAAGGAGTGGCCTGTCCTATTTCTGACTGCACTCCCTCGTCCCGCCACAGAGCCGTGCTAGTCCACTTCAGGCTGCCGGGAACGCATTCCTCTACATCACAGGCTCACCCATTTGCTTTTTTTTCATCTCAATCCTGGATTTAGGGAGATACAAAGCTGATTAAGCAACAAAAGCATATGGGAAGATAAAAGACACTTAGGTAATGGGTTTTGACAGCCTCTTTGGCATGGCAAAAAGGCTCATCCTCTTTTTCTTGCTTTGCTCCAAATATGTTTGTTATTCTGTTTCTTTGCCAACTACTTTTGAGGTGGTTAGGGTGGGGGAAGGGGTAGACGATGGAACTTTGTGGATACGGCTTAGCAAAGATTCTACAAAGTCAGTAACACTTGTGTAAAATAAAAATAGGAGTGGGAATGATATCATCATCAGTAATTCTCTGAATTGACAAAAAGCAGTGAATTATGACCTATATGCATTTGCACAAAATGTATGTTTTTTTTTAAATCAATTAAATATGAATTTCAACAGTAAAAATGACAAAATTTCAAAATTTGAGGTCCAGAGGCAAAAGTAAACAATTAGTATGATCAAACTTGAGTTTGAGCTAAAATAAAAGAGCTTATTGAAATGAGACAATTGTTTTTGTTACCCCTTGATGCTATAGAATTAAAATTGATAGTTCTAAGATTTATTTAAGCAATAAGCTACAAAAAGTAACAAAACATGCAACGCTAAAATAAATAATCTACCATAACATATTTTTTCTCATAGCATATATAAAAATATGAACAGTTTAACATTAATTCCAGTTTAAATATCTTTTCAAATATCTTTGTTTGAAATAATGGCCATAAATTCAAACAAGCGTAACCTATTATGCTTAATTAAATGATCACTTAATTATTAAACTATTAATTAAAATGATGAATTATTATCATACAATAAAATAAATGTGCATAAAAAAATCTCAATCACTGCTGAATTAGTATATGTACTATATGAAATAAGACGTGTTATTTCCGTTCTTTTAAAAGGAATAAAAGGACATTTCAATAACCCTATGTCAGCGTAACAGAACAAATTCTATTTACTGGAAGCAAAACGTGAAATGTTGACACTAAGACAGGATGTCATTTACACCATCTTAATATTTCATTCACTCCACCAAATCAGACAAACACCTTCCTAAAGGCCACATGGTCAGTCAAAAGCTTCTTGTCAATACCACTTAATGCTGTAGATTTGTGGCTTTGTGAGAGGGAATAGAAAAACATATTTATCTTATTTCTCCATACATTGTTGAAAATAATAAGTCCTGGAAGATGCTTACTCACTAAGTCAAGATCGAGAGCAAGATAACAGAATGTGGATTAGGACGCTGGGGTGATTAGGACTGTTTGTGTCCGTGTTTGTGTGTGAGCGGAGTGGCTGGAAGCTGAGTGGGTGGGTCGCCCGGACTGTAGGAGTGAGGGAGTATTAATCCGTGCTCAGTGGGAGCAGGACCTCGGCAAACAGCTCAAGCAGACAGAGCTTAAGGAAGGCCAAGCCTGAGAGAAAGTCCTAAATCTTCACATTAGCTCCCCGCGTTTCTTCTGCCGAACTCGTAAGCTCTTTTTCTAAAGAGAAGCACAAACAAATCACCCCCCTCCGTGGCTTCCAGCTCCAGCCCATGAGAAGGCACACCACCCTAAAGTCGACCCACCGCCAGACAACCCCTTCCACAAGCCCACTCCTTACTTGCTGAGAGTCATGAAATCAGGGGGATTTGGAACGAGATTGCACTGGGTCTCTAAACCTCCAGAGCAGGAGAAAGAGAGAGGGAGGCGCTTCAGATCTCTAAGAGTCCTCTTCCAAAACGACGGCACTCCTCAAAATCGCATCATGGCTCTCTAAGCCCTGGCCCACTTTACATATTAGGTAAACCCAAGTTCAGGTGATTTTAGTGAGAGGGCCAGGCCTTCAATGTTTGAAGAGAAAAAGATTCAGCATGTGACAACAGATCCAAAGTCAAGACTTCCCAGAATATTATAAATATGAAAAGTTCCTGAGTTTTAATCACAAGGCATCATATATCTCAGTATGTTCATCAAGTAGAGGAAATTAGGCTCACTGGCACAACAAGATGGAATGATCACATTGCCGCTTTCCAGAATCGAAATATAAATTGGATTATGGCTTCGGGTGTCGGGAAGTCACGGCTCATTTGATGCGTTTCTCAACGAACGTTGCATTTTCTCCTAATGATGAGATGTATTAAGCACAGAGGCATCTCGAGTTTAATTTTTCAGCACCTATTGTCTTACACCGTTCCGATTTATAACATTTTATGTGCGCCAAAAGCTAATAATTAATAGTGTCCTCGTTATAACTTTGACAGACAATCAGGGAAGTAAATGAGAATGATCACATTATAAGATTTGATGATGTCATGTTTGAAATCAGAGAAATTAGACTGGTGTTGAGTGGTATTTTTGGTGGTGGTATTGTGGCAACAATTTTCCCTCAGAAATTGCTAGTAAATTTCATAAATTAATTGCAATGAAATAACACTTTGAGTGACATGTCAAATTTTGAGGCAGAAAGACTCAAATAGTATTCAACTCCAAGCATACTCCAAAATAATTCGTACAGTTATATATCCCGTTATATCTCACTTGCGAGACCAAAACATTACTAAGTAATGAGTATCCATTCTGAGGCCATGAGGAGTATTTAAATGATATCGATAATCTAATCTGCCAAGGTGCGCGTCGACATCGCCGCTCCGATATTGATCACAGAGCGAGGGCGACGGAGGATGAGGGTTGAAATAAGTTTTCTTTTAAGGATGGAAATGACTCCACTCATGAGAGGGAGGGAGGGGGGATGGAGATGGAGAGAGGATGACACTGGAAGAAGGACGAGGACAGCGTCGGGCTGAAATGAGGGGAATCCATAGAGATTGTGCCGTCTATCTGCTTATAGCCCTGGGCGACTGGGGGAGTAAAGTTGCTAATGATCTCATCGACGTCAAATCTCTGCGATGTCAAACGGCAAGGAGGTACATCAGGGAAATGAGACATTGGACACCATATGTCCTGAGGTGTATCAAGGGTCCAAAGTTACTTTACAGCCAGCCAGGCAGCCAGATTAAATAGAGACAGAGCAGATTCTCTCAGGATGCACAGGTCCCTTACACCAGCACTGGCTCGCTGAGCTGATGCTAATAACTAATGAACTACATGATAATGACACAGCAGTGTAAGTAAAATGGGGGGTGTTTTAAACAGGCCATAAAAATAGTATTATTCATTTTTTTGGTTTTACCCAAAAAAGAACAGTCGGGTTTAACAATCTGAGATTAGTGAAAATGTTTTTCTCCTCAATCCTTTAATAATAATTCATTACAAATGATATGGTCTGCCTATACAATCAGGGCTTGACATTAACTTTTTTTGCTCACCAGCCACTGTGGCTAGTGGTTTTCCAAAGTTACTAGCCTCTCAGCATTTTCACTGGGCACAATTTTGACATCGATACCATGGGGGAAAACTGCTATATAAATATTTTCAATATTATCTCATAATTTGGCGGCAGCTATATTAGGCTGCTGTCACTTTAAGACCCTTTGGGTGTGAGCATAAAATCTGCTGGAATGAGTAAAATTATGCGCGATATGCGCAATCCCACACCGAAATTCAAACCCTGTAACACCAACAATGTTTATCCGGAGCAAACAAAACGAGTGATTGAGTTCTGTGTTAGAGTTTAGGGTTCTTTACACGTAATAACAGTTCTTTTTAGAACTGTATCGTCATGAAGAACCCTTTATATGCTGAAATAGTTCTGTTAGAGTTTAGGGTTCTTTATTGCCGCCTTTTTGTTTTTCAAATCTGTAACTGTCAAAGCCTCCTCAGCTATACAACTACACAGACTGTCAACATACTCTCAACAGGTAAATGATTCTTTCTTACAATGTCTATAAAATATAACTTTAAAAATGGTAACAATCATTTCCTAACAATCATGTCCTTTTCTCTTTTTAGTTTAACAGAACATGTAAGTGTGAGCAGCTCTGTTCAGATAAGGATAAAGTTACTCATCTTCTCTTCTCCACAAAGTAAGTTAGAGATATGGAATTTATCATCCATATTGTTTGATTTTTTTTTTTAAATTATGACTTTATGCCTAAACATACCCAGTCACAAAAAATATTAAAGCTATCCCATGACTTCATATCACTTTGTCCTTTTAACATGGTAAAGGTCTCTCATACTGTCCATTTTTGCTAATTTTGGCCTTCATGAACATAATTGTTTTTACATAAGAGACACAATGTAACTCTAAACTCAATTGTGTATTTCAGGTGCTGTCACGTATCATAACCTCGTCGTCTGCAGAGAGAAACTGCCTCTCATAATACACACATAATGAAGGATGTAAAGACATCATAGAGGATTGTGAAGATATTTCACTGGAACTTGATCTTCATTACATCTATATAATGTTCAATGTCAATTGTTATTTATTAATGTATTCAGCTAACAACTGTTGTTAGATCATTTTTGCTGCAACCTGCCATGTCAAAACAAAATAAAAGTACATAAATTGACACAACATGCTGTTTTGTTATGTAAAACCTAAAAAGAGGCAACAAGATATAAGACCAAGCAGATAAAGGACTAAAAGAACAATATTAATAAATAATTTATAAAAAATAATAGTAACATTATAATATGAAGATACTAATATTATTGAAAATAAATATAGATGAAAAGGTTATTTATACCACCATTAAGGTCTTATATAGCACTTTCAAAGCATGGTTCTTTATGGAACCTTATAAAAAGGGTTCTGCTATTGTTACAAGCCAAAGCACCCTAATTTGGTACTGTTTAGAACCATTTTTCTTAAGAGTGTACAATTGAAAAATGCATGTATTATATATAGAATTCAACCCGCCAGAGTGGCTAGTAGCAGTGTTACACGCCACCAATGCAATCCACCTGCATTTGGCGGGTGTTAATGTCAAGCCCTGATTACAATATTATTGTGTCCCTTTTGCAGTTTTACTAACACCCCTTGAGAGTAAAGCATCTTGTGCTTCAATGGAAGCAAGAACATCTGATCGTCTGTACAATCCTAAAATGTTCTGTTCTGTTTCATGAATCCAAGACAGTCTAAGACACAAACCCCACTGTATATTCATAAAACACACAAGTAAATATCTCTGTTTATGCAAAACAAATGTGTTTTTCTGGTGAGGATTAGTATGGTATAGTGCTGTCAAATACTAAAACAAGCAAACAGAGATCAATTTCCAACAACATATGTCCAGATGGACATAAGAAAATGAGTTGGTCAGTGGTGGTCAACATCTCACCGACCCCAAAACATGTTTCTCTGAGCCGTGATCACACTAATCTTCTACGTGTTGTGTTTAAAAGGGGGGTTTATAGAGATTACCAGTGAGAGTGAGAAAAAATACACTATACACACACAAATGCCCAAGCTGGAGTCATAGTACAGTCTACACTTATGCCATTTTAATAATGTAACTGAAATGTAAACATTTTAAAATAGAAAATATTTTCACTATAGTCCATCAGTCTTTGAAAAAACAACGGATGTGAACGCTTAGAGTTATTTGCATGGAAATAATAGCACATCAGAACAATTTGTAGCGGCCAGGTCCCTCAAATTCCTATATCCGTCCCATTAAAACGATATTTATTTATGCACGTTCCTATGATGACCATCATTTTTTCCCCTTTGCATCATAAGGAGTTTTTCAGCATAAAGCTCAGTTCTGAAAATATTTTTATGGCCTATATTTATTCACAAAGCAGAAAATTCCACTCTGGGCCTATAAATAAATAAATATAGCAGATGCTCTAAATAAATGGATTCCTTAATAAGGTTAACTATTTTGGCTTTTGAGAGGCTTCTCATATTTTTCCAAGGGCCTGGCCAAATTAATGACAGTAGATCTAATGCCATTGCAGTACTTGGGAGTGTGTCCAATACTTTAAGGCACGCCGTTAATATAGACTTTGAAAGAGATTGATTTGAACATCAAACAGTACCTTATAGGCTGGCCTCTTTCAAGCTGGTGGGGTTTAAAGTTCTGGTGTCAGCACTGGAGCTCAACCTGCTGTGTAGATTAACATAATTATTCTCGGAGGAATTCAGTGGTATAGTAACCATAACGACCCATCCCTGAGTTTAGGATTGGGAAGAGGCCTGACCCTATGGATCAAGGATCAAAAAATGATGATTACCTAATAAATAAAATGCCGTGGAATCAGTTTAGAGCGTGAATTGCTCTTTTTTTGGGGAGCAAACTATTTGTGTGCACTGAAATAGTTATTGCAGCATTCATCATTTTGTTGTTAATTGAACGGGAGTCTATGTCTGTTCATTTTTTTTTTAAATATTTCTCAATCTCAAAATTGTTTGCAAATCAGTTTTATCTCAGAAGGAAGTCATGGTGATACGTGAAAGCCACTAACTGTGGAGACTTTCCTAACTTATGAGATCATCTTATGAAGTGCAACTCAAACTTAACTTTGATTGGGAGTGATGTCAGGACAAAACGTCATCATTAATTCACAAAGAGACACATCCTCTGCTCTCTACAGGAAAAGGTCAAGCGTCGACCGTGAAGGTTGAATCTGTGCCTGAACTGGACTCGTGACGAGCTTAGAAAAGGGCACAAAAACAGAGTGCATCACTCCTGCAGGGATGCTACATAAAGATGTGAAGATGTCATAAAAAGCACAGTGGACTGAATAATGAACATGAGGAGATTCAGTCATTCTTTAGAGGCTCAGCTGATGCATGTAATCAACCATCATTACCCGAACCAATACAAAGTTAATCCTATTAAAAAAGATATTAATAATGAGAGAGTTCAAACAGCTATACATTTAACGTAGCATGGACACACTTGACAAATTCCTGTCAGTAAATCAGCGTCTCGTCTCTAAAACCGCGAGGATTCTGATTCTTCCGCCGGTTCCCCGAAACATTCCCTCCTCCATCCATCGGGCTCGCATGCAGCTGCTCCCCAGCATCCACCCCTCCACCGGCGCTCCGGCCTCAGGCAGTCCCGGCTTGAGCCAGCCCTCCGCGGCTAATCACCCTTTCCCAAGACACTCCTCATCAAGACAGCCTTTACAACAGATCAATCTTCTCCTGACAGTTCATTTAGACTGAATTAATTTGGAATTAGGGGCCATTACTGCAATTGGCAGCCACTGATATTCCCAGGACTCTGTCTGTTATCCTCTCTGTATGGGAACAGGCCTTTGAATTGACTAGATAAGGTTCTTTTCTCTTTTTTTAAGTGCTGGCTTAGCTGAGAAAAAAATTCGATTGATTAACCAAGTCATCATTGTGCTAAATTGTCTAGCTATGCTGTTATTGTTGGTGAGGGATATTATTATTATTATTTTTTCACCCTGATGACATTAAAGTAGTGTTCACAGAAAATGTCAATAGAAATGCAACTGTCTGAGATGCCTCAATGTTCATTTTAAAATAATGTTAATAATAAAATAAAATTATAATATAAATTAGATTATTCCACAATAAAATAAGAATAGAGGAGAATATTAGCCGTTCATTTTTAGTTTGTTTGTATATCTAACAGAAACAAATATTTTCATAGTGATTTAAGTACCCTATTTTAGCTAACACTACAATAAAAATAATAATAGTTTTTTATTATTTTTTAATAATAATAATAATGATATTTTAACAATAGGCTAAATTATAGTATTATTACTGTAGTGTTCACATTTAGTTCAGTTATTATTATTATTTTAATTCATAATAATTATTATTTTAATACTAATATAATAATAATAATAATTTATTATTATTATCTGCATGCTTTTTCCTGTGATTGATAAGATCTCCCATATAACTAATGAAAATGATTTTGTTTAGGTGTAAACTTAAAATTAACCAATTATATATTGGGAGCAACTTTGTAATATTCTGGTCTCGTCGTGTAGTTTTTAAAAATCCTTCTCATCTGAGGTGTGCAGCTCTGGTTCATGAACTCAATGTGGGTTTTGCAGTGCATGCTGGGAGTCCATGGGGTTCATGGCCAGTGACCCAGCGTGCTGGAGCCCGAACAGCATGGCGATACCTCTTTAAAGAGCTTAACGCTCAACAGCATCCTTAATCTCTTTTCAGCACTAGCCCAGGGAATCCCTCTCTCCTCAAAACGGGACAGGGAGGAGTTCAAATCTCAGCCACTGTATTGCATGGCAGGTCTCAGAAAATAAAAAAAAGCCATAGTGAGGAAAAGTAATCAGCCCAATTCAGATCCTGACCTTCTTCCTCCTTAAAGGGATAGTTCACCTAAAGATGAAAATTCTGTCATCATTTACCTTAAATTGTTCCAAACCTGTATGAATTTTATTCTCCTGCCGAACACAAAAGAAGATATTTTAAAGAATGCCAGTAACCAAACAGTTGATGAACCCCATTGATGGTGAGTAAATTATGGCAGAATTTTCATTTTTGGGTGAACTATAACTTTAAATGTAATTCCTTTTTGAGGAGCTATTGAGAAGACACAAGAAACCATATAGATTTGCTCTGACTGATGGGCAGAGAAAAAAACATTTGAACATAATTACAACGATAAGTGATCGTGAGCAGTTAATTTACGTGATCACTGGACTTTGACTAATTGATTATGGATTCAAGAGTCCGTTAATGATTTTATTACTTCAAATGGTTCCCAGACTTCTATTAAGGGAGACTGGGGCTAGTTGTCACAATGAAAGGCTGTTTCTCAGTAACTGCATCTCAAGGATAAGGATTTTTAAAAATATTTTTTACACACATTTTTTACCTGCCAAAATATTTTAAAGCTTGGCATAGCTAGAAAAGGTTACTTTTTGGTGCATGGATTTTATGTCCACATGAAACAATACTGCATATTAAACCTTTCTGAAGCACAGGCAAATTCCCATGTACCCAATTAAGTGTTCTCAACTTGACTTTGAAATAAAGGTTACATATTTATTTCTAAATTAGCAATTTTGAGTATTAATAGATACATACATTTACTTATCCTCTTTGACATAATTGTGACACACATTTTTAATGTCTAAAACGATTAAATTAATAATTTTTGATTTATTTTAAAATAATTTAGGCTCCAGTGGGCCCTGTCCCTCTGGTTGAGAACTACTGCTATAAAGTAAAAACAGCTATACTGTTTATTGACAGGTTCCATTGTGACAACTTACCCCACATAGTGTGTCCTCCTATTGAGCCATGTTACAGCAAAAGATCAATATGTACTTAATGAACTGTATCTTTACATATAACATGTAACCCCGAGAACAATTCACAGGAGTGCCCTGGGCTTCCATATATAGTTGCTCACATCCTGAAGCTTGTGATAACAACAAACAGTTCATCTGAATGAGGTGAGAAAGGTGTGAGAATGAGAGAGAAGGTGAGAGTCTCTCAGCTCTTCCGAACAGGTAAATATTAACACTGACACAGTCCTGTCATTCCCAGACTGCCGTGCAGGAGAGCTTAACAGGAGAAAACTGAGACGTGCCCCCCTATGCTTCCACCAGCACCCGATGACAGCTTCCCTCAGCGTGTACTGAAGATCCTGCAAGATAAACATGGTGAGCCTCCTGTTTGACACACACAGTGTGCAGACACATGCATCACACTCATATATAAATTCCTTCAATCTAACACACCGCTGAGCCTGAGAATAACGCAATGGGTGCTAAGACGCCAAGAGACCTCATCTTGACCGCTATACAGGTTCACTTCTTGGCTACCGTATTGAACCAAAGCATTATTTTGCCCTTTATTTAAACGCTTATTCACGATACATCGAAGTAAAATCGAAATTGCAATATGGCTCAATGCGTTAAATCGCACAGACTGCGAATTAATTAAATATGCGCAACTGGTAAAGTGAAGAGTTTCACACTGAAACCGGCAGCGCATTCATCCAATTGCCGACAACCTCGTCAAAATAAAATCTCGATGGTTTAATGTTTGAAAATGAAGAAATGAAAACATAAGTATTAGTATTGTAATTTTAGATGAACTATAGGCTAAATGAAATTATTTGTATTAAATACTTGATTTATTTTACAGTACAAGAGTTAAAATATTACAATATATTTCTTATTTTGTTTATTATCTCGCCCAGGACAACTGAAAGCTGCTGGGGACTGGGAGATGCATGGCTGATCTTGATCAACGGCTTATTTTTCCACCTGAGATTGCCACCACTAACCTACGACCAAATATAGTTTTGTGGTCTGGATCAGCACGCATTGTTCAACTGATAGAGTTAACAGTGCCATGGGAGGATGCGGTAGATGAGTCGTATGAGAGGAAGAAACTGTGGTATGCTCATCTGGCCGCTGAAGCAGAACAGCGAGGATGGAGAGTCCAGGTTTATCCAGTGGAAGTGGGTTGTCGAGGTTTTGTGGCACACTCTACAACCCGGTTCCTCAGAGACGTCGGATTCAGTGGCCAAGAGTTGCGTCGCACAGTAAAGAACTTATCTGAAGCAGCAGAGAGGAGCAGCAACTGGCTGTGGTTGAGACGGAAAGACTCTAGCTGGCTGTGTACAGGCCGCCACGCTGCGGTTTCGAAGAATTCTTGAAAACTTGAAGAGTCTGTAGGTTATTTGTATAGGTTGTATAGTATTTACAGTCATTACGTTCCTGTGTATATTGCGTGAATGACGGGTGGTTGGGCAGATATAGTGTTTTGCGGTAGGTGGTATGCCATACGGAACCGTTGCCACTGAAACTGCATTAACGCACCAGTGGGGCTCGACAGCCTTAGTCAAACGGGTTGGCGCGTATGGTTGGGTTGCGGAGAGATTGTGAGATTGTGGTTAGGTCTCAGCAGCAGGAGGGATGTAGAGGTCAGTAAGCTGGGCTGAGTTGAGTGGGGGACGGAGGGGGGTGACTCTGGGACTCTGTCGAGCTCTCTTGAGGTGTCGTGGGCTAGTCGACGAAACACTGAGGACGGAAGGTGCCCACTTGAAGACCCTAGAGATGTCCCCTACTTGGGTCAATCCAGACGGTTGTCGTGCTGGTCCACTAGGGAGACCACACTGTAGTTGCAGCCGTCGTGTGTGCTGACGCGCCAAGTACACTGCAGTCGTTAACGCCGGACAGAAGGGGAGTCACACCACCATATGGAAAGAAGCGTAAATGGGTGAAGCATAGTTTACTGTAAAGCTACGTCTTAGTGTTGCTTATCTTGGCGAAAGCCGAGTACAAATCAGCATGAAGTTTTAACATCTACTCTCGTGTAATGGAAATCATATATTATTTCATAATAATCAGAATAAAAACAATTTATTGAAGAAAAAAAAAATCATTCAGGCCTAAAAGGATGGTTTGCGCTTAAAAAAGGTAGTCAGGAGCAAAAAATTATTTTAATTTGCTTTCTCCAACAAAAATCACTCCTCTTATTTTAGAATGATTATTTCCAAATATAGCTATCCAGTCATCTGCTGAACATTCCTGTGTTTTTTCATATCGCAGAAAAAATAAAAATAAATATAGTAGTATGGTAAGAGGCCTTACATTTCAGAAACATGCTTGAAGCGGTTGACCAATCCTAACACTGTTTCAGCCAACCAATCAGAGCACATTGCACTTTTCAGAAGGACAGGCTTCATAGAGACCGGAACTAAACAGAGTGCTGACAGACTGGATAAGTGGTGCTGCAATAATGTAAAATAAGGTGTGTTTTTTTTAACATTCAAGCATGAAAACCTAGACCCTAAAAACAAAATCAAGAGTTTTTAAAAGAACATAATGACTCTTTAAAGTTTTAGTCAAGCATCACCATTTTACATCCATCAAGCTTATTTGTATATAGATTACCTGTATATGGTTACCTGTTATAACTGCAACAATATACAAAACAGATTTTGGTTAAAAAAGTAACTATATACAATACAGTTAATAAGTAATGCACACATTTCAGATAAAAAATAAAGACATACAGTATATATTTATATTAAGGCAAAAGGCTGAACTTTATCTGCACCTCAACCTACAAGACTGACCCAGAGTACACAGAGAGCCACTGTACTTATTATTTTCCAGGTACAGGGGAATTTTTCTAGGGGTTGTGAAATTTTATGGACCCTTTAATGTGTGGTGCTTCAGTGTGTGAGATCTTCTGTACTGTACACATTTGTCTGACAGCGCGCAGACAGCGAGGCGTTGCAGTGAAGTTCATTGGAAGTATTTTAAGCGCAAGTGTCACAATTTGACACAGTCTTGATAATAATCGAGTCAACACACACTACATTGGTTTAGAGCTGAGAGGATGTATATGAGGAATCTGCACTGGCGGATTTGAAGAGAGCTACAAAACTGCTTTTACAGCATGATTCCATGATTGACAGATAGTGAGGGACCACCATGAAGTGATTATATTGTCATCAAATAATGAAAGGCTGTGAATTTCTGATTATAAATATGATGCGTAGATATGTTTTCAGTTTAGTTAACCTGTCCGTGAAGTTCTCCTCGATCATTGACTTCAGAGTAATTTGCAGAATGTTGAATTGACTCTTTTTTTCTCCACAAAGCAGTTTGTGACAAAGTTAAACACATTTAAGGCCTGTTCACACCAACAACAATTAACTAACAATAACAATTACTAAACTCCCAAAAGAGGGTTTTCACAGTGATGCCATAGAAGAACCATTTTTTGTGTTTGCCAAAGAGCCTTTCAAAGAAGAATTCCTAAAAAAAAATTAAAAAAAATCCTGATTAATATTTAAAAAAAAATATTTTAAAAAATCACTATTCAAGAGCATGGGCATTTAAGTAGACATTTAACAATTTAAATGTAATAAACATAACACTGTGTCGGTGTGGATGCTAATATACTCTCTTAAAATAGGTTCTTTATAGGTATCTGGTTCCATGAAGAACTTCAAAATCCATGGAAACTTTCCATTCCACAAAAGGTTCTTAAAGTCTGGTGGATTCTGATCCAGTGGTTATTATCGTTTATCAGCTGGAAAAGAAATGTTCTGAAAGTGATTCCAACAATATCGTTCCTCTGTGTCATTGTTATTAAGTTGTGGTGTGGACTTCCCTATTCTCTTAGAATTAGAACGATTATTAAAACTGTATTGTTGTAGTTATCATCCTTGGAGTGAACATGCCTTTAGAATTGATGTGACGTGGAATATTAGGATTAGCCAAATCAAAATTGTAAATACTGTATATATGTTGAGTCTCTTCAAAATACTGCCCAATTTTAAGATTTGTCCATGCTGAATCAATAGCAATTAACAGCTCAGATTAAAAACAAACAGCTGTGGAAAAACAGCTTTATCTGGGTTTTTAAAAATAGTCAAATTCAGCACATTTGCAAGAGGCTTTCTCTATTTTGCGCATTCCTTCCAAAGCCTCGGAAAGGCTGCCATGCAGATAAACCAGGATTTAAGACTTATTCATCATTAATACCCAAGATTCATGGGAATTTGTTAGGATTATCACAGTTTTGAGTCAGGAAAACACAGTGTTTATCTTGTCAAATGATAAAATCTCCCCAGAGGGAGTAAGTGTGTAACCCAGCTACTCTCAGGATTTAACCCTTTTTCTCCCATTCACAAGAACATGTCAGACTGGGATTTTACTAATCATCTTCATCTAATCTAAGAATCTAATTAAAAGCTTCTCCCCAGAGATAATCAGTTGAGAAGTGACTATCACACTATAATAGTCATCTGACAATTGACAATAACTATACAGCTACTTTGAGTGATTAGCTTAAATTACTCTGTCGCTATAGTTTTTAGTTCAGTCTGAAGTTTTAAGT
Source organism: Tiaroga cobitis (assembly GCA_030578255.1). NCBI lineage: Eukaryota > Metazoa > Chordata > Actinopteri > Cypriniformes > Leuciscidae > Tiaroga > Tiaroga cobitis. The sequence continues at coordinate 25,024,629 of CM060592.1, forward strand.
AATGATTGTCAAAGTTTATGATTCCTATGAAGTTGGGACTAATTTCTACATAAAGATGACTTGAAAAACAATATCCGTATCTGATGTACATCTGATTGAAGTGTAATGTTTATATGTGAAAAAAGAAAAAAAAGAAGAAAAAAAAGAAAAACAATATCCATAGTAGTCAATATACAGTAAAGTGGAATAACTGGTAAAGTGGGCCACTTATATTTAATCTATCATTATATATATATATATATATAAAATTCTACCATGAAGTTTATCCTAAACCAGGGGGGCAATCCTGCTCATGGAGAGCCACCTTCAAGCAGAATCTGAAATCGAATACTTCTCCATTATATATTATGTGAAAAACAGTACGGCAAAAGAGTAGTTTGTCTGAATACATAGTTTTCGAAAAACAGCAGGTGAAAAGTACCCGGATGACCTACTACTTCCTCTGAGATTCTGAAGTGCGCATTCACTGGACACTTATGAGGCCACGGGAAAGTGACGTAACTGATGCTGGTAGGTCACGTGACAGTAGCCTAACAACATGGCGGATGTAGTATGTTTAAATTTCGTTCATACTACCTATAGTCATTAGCCCGGCTAACGTCAGACCACGTCTCATTGACATTGAGACGTGGGGTGTTTCTCAAAACCAAGAATGCAAAGAACGGACTTGTGTTCTTGGGGAGAAGGCTCTTGCTAGTTGTTCTTGGAAGAATGAACTCACAAGGTGACGAGCACACAGAACGCTGCTGACAGTTTGAGACGCTGTGTTCTTGCTGGTATTGCGCAATAATAACCCCGCACAGACACCGTCTGCAGTACCCAAACATAACGAGAATTATTGACGATAACAGCCAGGCTGCAATGGTCTCTTGACTGTGGGGTAAAACGAGTCTGTGAGCAGACTGGCCGGTTGGCTCGCTATCTAACTTAACACCCGCAGGCGCTTAAGGAGATTCTCACTTTCGAAAACGTTTGAGCACATTTTCGATTCGCCATAGATTTTCGTAAAAATGCCAATATTTGAAATCTACACAGTTGATTTCTCGCATCAAATGTTCTCAGAAGTGAATTTAGCGATGAAATAGCGTACGAAATTGTAGAAAAACGAATTACTGTATTGACCTGCCTCTCCTTCCTCGAATGCCGAACTGAATGCTGGGATATTTCTGCCGTCAAGTTCACACAAGTTACCAACCGATGCATCCTCGGTAAAATGGGCGTGTCAAGAACACATCCGGGATTTTTAACCATTCTTGCCAAAATGCAAACTTGTGTATTGAGACAGTACTTGGGCCACAAAAGAAGACGTTTCACAAGAACACAAGGACACAAGTACAGACAAGAACACATATTGAGAAAGGCCCGTGGTCTGGGAACCGCATGTTCATTTTCTCGTATTTGAGGCGTGGTTTACGAATGCCCAGAGCCGTTTATTGGGTGCTACGAATGTCTATCAAATGCGCCTGTACGTAGCTCATAGCCAATCGTTTCAATTATACCAGATGACGCATGTAGAGCGAAATAAATTAGACGAGGAAGAAGACGATGGGTCAGAGATTTATTTGCGTTCTAAACTACTTAGAACAATATCCAAGGCTGCATCGAAAGGGAACTTCGCGTCTGCTGCCATTGATCCATAGGTATAAACAAACTGCTTCGGTGTGTCGCATAGACGTCGTCATCGTGTTGCTGCTCCCTCCCCGTTCTGTGATTGGTCCCCTCGCTGAGGCGAAAATTTGGTCCATGGTATCCAGACTGCCTAGCAGCGTGAATAAAATCGCGCTGCGCAAAGGCAGCATGGGGAAACCCAGGCTACATATTCATACTAAAAGAACAACAGGGGTTTATTATTATTTCATTTGCGAGCTACTTTTTATAAATGAAAGTGGCTGAGAGCTACTCTAGTTATACTGAAATCTCTCTTGGACCGAATGCAATTATAGGACGAATATTTTTTGGTCCTGAGACTTCCACAGAAGATATACAGTATGTGCATGTTTTAATATTTATACCACTTCTATTATTGATTGCTATCAGGATGTGAAGACAGTTTCAACCAGTATAAAAGTTATGAAAAACATTGCCTACCCTACCTTTAAGAAACTTTGGCTGGTTAAATTAAAGGTTAAATAAAAAAAATAAAGAAGAAAAATAGTTTCGATGTCTTTCAGCACTCTGCCTTCAGTCATGTTTTCACACAAACCTAAACTTATGCTGCATGCTGTGCCTGTGTGAGACTGTTGCTAAATTTGCTTAATGCTGAAAAGTAGTGCATATGTTTCAAATCGCAATAATCAAATACGGCTTTAATGATAATTAAAATATGAAACGTTAATACTAACCGTCAGGAAATTTAAATTTACAGGAGCAACTTGTGGTGTGGGGGGAAGCTCCAGTTATAACAAGCCTTTACTGTTGTTTGGGCCACACACAAAAACCAACTCTCCCATTCCTCAAATAGGATGTTTTTCCCCTTTTCTTTGGTTGAACGCTGTCTTTACTCATCCTGATGCAAACAAAGTTTTCTAGCTAATACAGCCTTGTACCCGCTCAAGCATGATGACGTGCTTGATTGAAACTTTGAAGTCCTGATAGGTTTTTTCTATTGTTGGAGGTTATTCTGTTAATTACATCTGCATGTTGAAACATTTTAACATTTTACATTTTTTCTACATTTTAAAAAATTACCTCACGGCCGATATGTCAAATAAACACTTAATTTGCATTGAAGAGAGTGGGACACCTGTCTAAATTACCTATATTTTTTATTACTCATGTTAACTTCAAGGTCCTGCTATAATATTTCAATTTCAGTGCAGTTCATATATTATTTTCAAGGTATATACCAATACACATTTTGAGATCATGCACTCCAGACAAATTTCTTTTCAGGTAAAATGGGCCATCCCCAACTTATCATATATTATCCTATTGGTCCAAGTTATGACTGGAAATTTTATCAGGCACATTGTGCATAGCTAGGCTATAGTTTGTCTTTAGCTCAAAGTCAAATGGCAGTAAATTCAAAGTCGACTCTGCAAATACAACATTTAAGACTTAAGTCCTCAAAATTGGAACTCAGTCGGAGTCAAATCCAAGTTACGAGTTCACATTTTTGTCTCCAGCCAAGGGAACATATGGGGAGCATACGATTGTCCCAAGCTTGAAAAACGTGGAGGAATTTATATGTATAAGTAACTAAATATGACACGTCCCACCCCTCAGTCTCAGAGGCCAAAAGCCTATGTCTGCTGGGAGTGAGCTGGAATACATCAGCCATAACCCCCATTAGTTCTCAAAGTTGCCTTTCAGTTCAACACATGCAAACTGTGGGTTTCTGAATTGGGCACAGGGGCTTTTATAATTGCACCTTTAACATCTATTTGATTCTCAAGCCATTGGAGACAGAGGGCCACAGAGAACACCCAATTCTCGGTGGGAATCCCAGCCCTGACTCAATTACATAAATATCAATTAGAAGGGAACTGGGGGATTGGGCTTGATCTGCCCCTAGAGAGGGTGGCCAAGTGTGGGGAGCAGCAGAGGAGAGAAGAGGGAGGAGACGGCACTTAAAACAATCAGCTGTCATGTTTCATTTGGACACTTTAGTTCACATTAATGCTGTAAAAATGATAGCAGGCGGAAATGCTGTCGCAAACAATGTGAAATTTAATTAACCGGCAGATGTAACTGGACAGAAATACCAAAATCCATGCAGAAATGTTAATTAAAAATCAGTTTATCTAAGGATTTGAGCAGAAGTCCAAATTAATTAATGTCAAATGTCTCTCTGAGGGACTGTGACAATCGTCATAATTCCATGGAAGCCCAAAAATTGGAATAAAAACGTACACTATGGAAAAGATTTATTCCCATTGGTGGGCCCCTTTCATGTCTAATGGAACGATTGGTTAATAAGTCTGACAGCTAAGAGGATTACGATCAGTTTTGGGCCGTGCCTGATAGTGCCCTAAGCATGCGAGAGAATCCCCCCATACTGTCAGGACTCGTATACTCAAAACTGATCGACGCTATAGGCTCTTTATCATTCACAGCTTGAGGGATTTGGTCTCTGGATCACTCTAATGAGGGCCAATAGGATGAGGGCAATTTTTGATATTGGTATTGAGTGTCAGTGGGGGTTTCTTCTCCAGTGACGCGTTTGTGAGGTGTGAGGAAATCCAGGGCCCATTAATCCACAGCTCTGGGAGGGTGAGATTGCAGAATCCAGTCACAGTCGGGATGTGTGTAGAGGTGTGAGGACTGGCTTATGGAACGAATCATGAGGAAGGGAGGCATGTCTCCATACATAAAACTGCTCTATCAGTTCACGGTCAGGGATTTGGAGATATTAGGGTCTCTGCTAAGCATATGTAGCATGCTTTAGACTGCTCTCTGGGATATTCATGGAGTTCAGATACTACACTTTATTGGATGTCACACATATGCTGTTTGAAAACATTTACTGCATGGTCAGTGCCTCCATATTCCTCTTCTGTAATTATAAAATCCAAATTTGAAGTCCAAATTTTCTTGGACGATATAAGGTCTGAGGTCAGGGATTCTTAGTGCAAGACAGGGTCATTCAACACTGTTTTTTGTGAATTGGCCATTTGGTCAGTTCAGAAACATGGTCATACATAGTCGTGTATTTCATTGGCTTATGCAAACAATACTAAAGTGTGGATTGGGAAACAATGACTTAATTAAATACAAACTATGCTAACGTGCCTAAGACTTTTGCACAGTACTGTGTGTATGTATATATATATATATAAAATCAAGGCCCTCATGCTGTTGGCCCTAAAAAACACTAATCAGCTGATCAAAAAATCCTTTAAAATGATTATCCATATCTGTGTTACTGCCCAGCACTTTAGATCAGGTAAGGGAAAAGCCAAACAGGCTGCCCACAAATCCGTCACACATAGCAGGAGCATCTCTTCCGTATGACGCAGGTCGTCCAGGCACTGTGGCTAGGCGGTAAATATGGGCTCAGAGAAAGTGCGATATGACACTAATCAGCTTGTGCGGTGCATTTACCAAGCATACGCTTCCAAGCGAGCCCACGCTCTCCCAGGAGCGCCAGTGAACGGGGCCATGACAAACTTTATTTAGCTGAGCAGGTGCCATGACCAATTGAACCACGTGACTGACGGAGGCGGGCCGTGATTCAACAAGTGCACACTGAGGGAGAGCAATGTGAGGTTTGTGCCACCTAAAGCCTCATCTTTCACTAATGAAAAAACATCCTCGGAATTGGGGATCTGTATGGCACCGCTGAACATGTTTATTTACAGGGTTTCATAGCCGCTTGTTGTGGAAAAGACTGACCTTTTGACCAAACCAAAGACTGACACTCAGAAAACCAACCCTCTTTTTGGTTTTAGTTGTCTAACGGCTGAAGTCCTGCTCTATTAATGCTTATCTGTCACACCTCAAGCATTTTCTACCTGTCTACATTTTTTCCGCTGCTGTAAGCTCACAATCACTCGGCATCGATTGCTCCATATCCTCTGAGTCCCTCCTGTCTCACTCACTAATTCTCCCTTTTACCCCTTTCATCCGGATTGAGCACGATGAGGTGGCGAAAAAAAGAAAGAAATCAATAACAGGGCCAAGTGGGAGAGGTCAAAGTTCAACAGGGTTCCTGACGGATGTGTCAGGAAGGCCTGGACTTTGAAACAAGAAGCAGGGGGAGAGGCCGTGGCTTGCGCCCGGCGGCAGGCGAGATGGAGATCAAATTTACAGGCTTCGATCGGACCGGTGTGTTGGTGAAGGGATATTAGAGGAGGGTTTACTGGGTTATCAGATCAGCCCCATTAGAGTGCGAGAGGGTTTATCTGGCTCAGGGCCAACATGTGTCAGAGACGGGGTCGGGGCAAATGACAGTGTCGGGAAAAACACCTGACATGCGCTGATGACTGACTCGTGCCCTCTGGAGAACCAACATTAGGTAATGACTACAGACGAGGATCCGGTCTATGATATAGATGTATGGGTCAAAAAGGACAGATCCCTCGCCACATTGTGAGAGGTGTGATAAGCATGTTTCGCTAAATTCAAAGGCCATCTAACTTCTCAAATCAAACTAAGAGCACTGGTTTACACCGACACTGTACTCTGCTTCAGTCACGTTTCCTGAATTGTTCGGTCCAAACACTCTTTTAAGCATATGCACCATGTAATCATGGCTTCTGTTACAGAGGCTTATTATTGTCAGAAGAATGTAAATATAATATAATATAAATAATAAGTACACTTATTTAACAAAACATTTTATTATTCATGGAATGCAGTAAATTTGATCAAAAGTGACAATAAAGACATTTCTAAAGTTACTAAAGATTTCTATTTCAAATAAATTCTGTTTTTCTGAACTTCCTATTTATTAAGGATATTGGGGAAAAAATGCATCAAGGTTTCCACAACAATATTAAGCAGCACAACTGCACATCTCAACAATGATAATTATATGAAAAGACTGGAGTCAAAGACAGCTAAAAATTTAGAATTTTATTCCAAAAATATTTTACTGTATTTTTTATCAAATAAATGCAGCCTTATGAGCCTTGTAATATTTAAATTTGTTTTAAATAATTATATTTAAAAAATACAATGTTATACAACATTCATACTAGTTGGTCTGTTTTCTTAAATCACAGTATCTACTTAAACAGCATAATTTTACTTTGCCAACTAAAAAAGTATCGTCAGACACAATTGAGCATTTATTGATTTAATTCATCCCACTGGAAAAGAGCACTCAAATATAAAACTGTAATCATTCATTGTAATCTCTGTAGTGCTGTTTAATCACAGGGCTTTTCCATAGAGGAATTAGCACATTTTCCTCTCAACGCGCTATAGATGACTGAGTGTAAATATGCGTGTGTGAGCGTTTGAGGAGGTTGCCATGAAAAGCAAATTAACTGTCGGTTAAATGACTGACATCTTCATGATACGGGTAATTATCACCACTGATGTTTTCAAATGAGTTGAACAGATCTATTCACTGCCCCTCTTCCTGAGGGATGCTTTGTTAAATGAAGAAAGAGAGATGGCAATACATTATGCCTTCACGCACACACACACACACACACAATGTCTTTTGAGGTTTGTGAACTAGAATGCAGTACCACAATGATCTCGGCATCATGGAGATGCTTTTCATTCATGTTCTTATCAGAAGAAGTGATGCCAAATCGGATAGTCCAATCAATCTAGCAAAATTTTGCAAGCTACACTCTTAAAAATAAAAGTTCTTTAATGGCATCTGTGGTTCCATTAATTCCTTTAACATCCATGGATCCTTTCAATTGGTCAAAAGGATCTTTACAGTGGAAAAGGGTTCTTTAGATTATTCAAATGTTCTTCAAACTAAAGGTGCAGTCATTTACAGTTTCCCAATAAAATGTCACTGTTGAAATTGAGTCATTTCAATAGGAATGCATGCGTTTTTGAGTTTTGCGTGAGGATGAAAAATTTCCCCATGGATATTTCGCTCATGTTTAATTTGGTCAATCACATGCTGACCAACAGAAAGCTGATCGGTTTGAAAGCGAGATCTGTGTGAGTTGCGCTTAATACATCGCTATTGACGAGTGGCAATTGACTTTTTTGCCCGCAAAATTCACCGTTCATTGAAAGGTTTTTTTGGGGAACCCAAAATGATTCTTCATTGGCATTGCTGTGAAAACTGCCTTTTGGAAAGTTTATTTTTAAGTGTAGCCCTCTTCATTTAACAAGCAAGAAAGGCGGTAACAGGGGAAAAAACTATAGAAGTGCGTATGTGAGTACATAAATAGAGGTGGTGGTCTGGGGAGGTTGGGGAGAAATCCATTTGCAATTTAAATGGAAATTTAATGATCCCACGGAGGCAGTGAATTAGCCTCCTGATCAATTGATCATGTCAAGGACAAATAGGTAAACAAACATGTCCATTAATTCTGGCCCTCCCTCTGTCCTTACGTCTCCTCCCTGCTGGGGAAGAGTGTTGGAGGATTACCAGGGAAGAGAAGCAGGAGGCGAGGGGGAGGTGGAGGAGCTAACAAGGCTCTGACAAGCTCCCAGCAACTGAGGGGGACTGTCACTTCATTCCCACCCCACTGGGACGGACCAGCCCACCTCTTTACATGGGCAGTTGGGCCCAGCAAGACTCTGTTCACCATCACGGGGAGGAGAAATAAGAAGCGGGCCATGGGCACGGATGAAGAGAGAGGAGGTTCCTTGGACACGGTGATCTCCACCAATCTGGCTCTGGATCGCCCTGATTGCATCGATGTGGACGGGGACGAGGGCACAGTGCCAGTTCCTTAATGACTGATCACCAGCGTTCATTGACTATTGGTTACAGTGACAGTAGCACATGTCACTTCACATCTGTTCCAGAATGAAAGACTGCAAAGTGTCAGTGAAGCTGCAAGAGTTTCTAGATTAAAGAAAAAAAATCTAAGATCAAATGCACCAGTTACAAAAAAAAAACAGCACTCAACTGCTAAATGAAGCAAGGTCAGGGATGAAATCAACAATTAGTCTTGAAATAAATGCTTTAATTCCCTTATATGAGCATTGATCATTCCTCTTTAGGCCATTTAAACCCTCTTATATGGAGTCTTTCAGCCCAAAATTATCTTTTCCAATCGTCTCTGCTAATTAGCCTAATAAGAAAGAGATGAGGGCTTTCTATAGCATGACTCTCATTGAAAGTCTATCAAGACATCTTGATTACCGCTAAATGGGTCTCAAAGGAAAATTTGCTCAGTTCTTTCAGGAAAAGAGAGCAAAAAAAAAAAAATACTATTTCACTTTCAAATTGGCTAATGAGAATGTATGAGCAGAGCACACAGTGCTAGATATCAGATACTGTAGAGTTTGCAGAGATGACATGCATGCCAATTCCAATAAGGGGATATTCGTATGCATGCAGATGTGGTTTAAGAATGATAAAAAAAGCATGTTTGAAGCTCAATGCATGTGTTTGCACATTACACAGCTTTCAGATGACCCTAAAATGTATTTTTATAATGCGAGACAGTGATTAAAAAGTGTCCCCACTAATGTTAAAATAATGTATAGACACATTACACATGCTACAAAACATTCCATTGTTTAAGGGATATTTCTTCCAAAGACGATATTTGGAAAAATGTTTGTCCATACAATGAAAGTCAATGAAAGACAACCCCACCGACTTTCATCGTATGGACAGATAAGGTTGAAACATTCTTCAAATTTTATTTTGTTCTCCAAAAAAGAAGGAAAGTCATACCGGTTTGGAACGACATGAGGCTGAGTAAATACTGACATGCAAATATTTCTGCATACTACAACACCTCCTAGAACCAAACAAAGATTTAATCATGTAATTATTACAAAACCCCCTCTACAAATTTTCACTTCTCAGTGCAATTCAGTTGAATGTAGGAATCCTGCTTTAAAGCAGCAGACATTTATAGTACAAGTCAAATAAAGCTCTGAAGCAAGATGTAAAGGAAATGCAGACCAGGAGCTTTAACAATGCCAAAGGCGGTGGAAAAGCTTTTTAAAAGGGCCATTTGTAAAACAAGGAGTTAAAACCAGATTATGGGTCAACAATAACACAATCCCTTATGCTCATTCCCGTAATACCCACAGAAGAAGAGGATTTATACTTATTGTGGGAGGCTAAGCATCAGGCAGCCATACTGCAAAAAAAAAAAAAAAAAACATTTTACAGTGGGGACAGGTAATCCCGTATGGAGGTGGTTCGACTACGCTTTGGGACTGAATGGAGAAAAGGAAGTATTACTGTTATCAGAGAACTCAAATCTGGGCTTTCCAGGTGCTGCTAATGCTGGAGACACCCTCTCCAGCATTTTCAATAGATTGTGGCGGATTTGCCTAGTTGACTCTCTAATGAGTCAATTGTTCTCTCTGTTTACGCTATTAAAAGAGTATTAGCTCCGTTAAGGTGTGGGTGCCAAAGGGAGACACTGCCATAAGGTCTAAATGGGGACCCCTGTGAAGAGCTCATCAAACAGAACTGCATTGTTGATGCATCGAACAGGTCCAGCAGTTAGCTAGCTATTTTACAGACGGTGACATTTCTGCTCTATGTAATGTAACGCATTGATGACGCAAACACCTCATAGTCACAGTCTACTCTCTCGGCCAGAGGCGTATTAAAGCCGGTCGTGTGGACGGCAGTCATCAGCCCCCCTGCCGGCTCAATCGCTTCTCATCATCTACAACAGCAAAAATGCGCTCATGAAACAGGTTATGAGACTATTTCATTTCTTAAAGGATAAGACCGCCAAGCACGGATGCAATGTGGATGCTTATGACTGAAAGTGCCATGGGTTCTTCTCAGGTATCCTCTTAAAGCTACTCATTGAGAGGATGATGAAAACTTCAGTCAGAAGCAGGGAGTCCGCTTATTTCGAATCCTGGGTCATGTTTTAAACCTCTTCGCCAAAGTGCCTCAATACGCATAGAGTGCTGAGAGCCAGATTACTGACTGATAGGACAAAGCCCAGAGCTGATACAGAGGGATTTGCCAAAGTAAAGACAGATGTTGTAGTCGTGCAATGGAGAGCAATCCATACTCAGGGGCAAGGAGTTAATGGGGAAGCGTATTGTTATCAAGGGCAGATTTGCAACTTCTGAACCCATCTTTTTATCTGAAAGAGGACTTTGCTTGTATTAAGAGTGTGCGCCAATCCCTTTTAGCAGCGTGGGCCGATCAACTAATCGTACATATCTGAGGTGATCTGTGAATGCCACCAAACCCACGCCACAGCTGTCTGCTGCTGAAATATCAGGATGTCAGGTCATCAATATAATCAAACTGACCGGGTGCCTTACAATGCTCATGCCTCTGCCAATTAGCTTTAACTATTAGGATAGTGCTTTCAGGCAAAAATCTGCTTTCAAAAGCCACTACGAAAAAGAAAAATGTGTCTCCCAGCTCTACAGGTTCTCAACAGCTATATAAATATTACTGAAAGTGGTAGACATTATAAATGAGTTGCCAATAATTCATGCAGGTTGCTGTTCATTGTGTTTTATTAGAATCTGCTTCTTTCACTCAATAGCCATCAAAGCACTAAAGAGGAAGAGCAGCCACTTTATTCCCTTAATTACCCAATGATAGCCAACAGCACCCATACTGAGGATAATGACCTCATCTGAGTCCAGTCTATTGAAATAATGAAAGCGCCTTATTAATTATGAAAGGCATTAGCAACACTACGATTACAACAGCATGGGAAAATATTCATTTTAACCGAATAATAATTTAATAAGAAGAAATTATAAATGGACATAAGACATTTGAACTCATTCTGATTGTGTAGAAGTTTGTAATACAGACTTTTATTGATTGACTGACTTGGAGCAATAAGATAAGACAGACCAAAAAAAAGAAAAGAAAGAAAAATATTTGTAATCTGCGGTCTCTTTAGATTAAGCCAACACTGGCTGTATGTCAGAACTTCCCTTTATCTCTTCCGTCTATCTCTCTACTGTGTCCACGGGCTTCATTTTTACTCATGTCAGTAGCAGAAGCTTGTCAGAAGCGGTTAGTTTCTTTAGGAAAATGACTCCTGGTTCTTAACTCACAGTTCAACTCAAGCCTGAGATTTTTTTAGCGCCTCTTGTTTTTTCCTTTTCTTTTTCTTTTTGCAGTGAAGGTGGATTAGGAGAGAGGGGCTTTTGTTTAGATAAAGCGAGGGATTAGGTAGAGATTTGCCCCCATAAAGTTGTGGGCTTGATGGGCCTTTTATCCCTCCATGTCGGTAAAGCTGTGTTGCTTCTGGATTAGGACTATACAATGGGGCCCCTTGTGCTGGGGATCGGGGCCAAAGTGAGCAAGAGAAGGAGAGAGAGAGAGAGAGAGAGAGAGAGAGAGAGAGAGAGAGAGAGAGAGAGAGAGAGAGAGAGAGAGAGAGAGAGAGAGAGAGAGAGAGAGAGAGAGAGAGAGAGAGAGAGAGATTGAAGAAATACAAGGGGGGAAGAGAGACTGAAGACAGTAAAGAGATGGAGAACAAGAGAGAATAAGAGGGGCACAGCTTCTGACAGAACTGACAGGTCAAAAACTTTTAGCATGGGGATTTGTTAAGAAGATCCTGGGATCTTGTCACGAATGACGCGATTTCCAGAGGTATCAGTGGAGCTGTGTGGAGAAATCAAAATAAATTAAAAAGTAGCACTGCCCCTTTAATACAGGTATCTAATTTAGCAAAAGGAAAAAAGGGTTTGAGACGAAGGTGCTGCTAATAACGTGTCTAAGAGATGGCTCCTGGCAAATTGCTTTGTTATTCTTGTCAAAAAGGTCTCCTGGAAGCAGTCGATTTTAAACCATACATCAAAATGATTAATTGCTCTGGGAAGAACAGATGCTGAAATACCCTTGGATTGAGCCTGAGAGGCTACAGCTTTGTGGATTGCAAACGTAATGTATTCATGAAGTTGCAGAAACATCATTAGGTCTATTAATTAGCTAATAACAACCATCTCGCGTTTTGACACCAAATGTCTTTATTTCATTCGTTCCTGCTAAAGCTACGGGACAGTGTTAAATTCAGAAGTTTAACTAAAAGCCAGCGATATGATTGACTCGTTTTTACGATATCATCCATCGTTTTGTAATTGTGATTCGCCCTAAATAAAATTATTTTGAGAGAAAATCTCGTCGGTTTTAAATTCAATGTCAGATTCCAAGTATAATCGCAGAGACTTTACATTGCAAATGCTGTTGTTATAAATTGTTATATCCAGCACTGAAATAGAAACGTGATTACACACGGGAGGGCAGCTAAATGAAATTGGAGTGCAAAAAAAAAAAAAAAAAAATACAAAGAAAAACACAATTACTTGAGTAAAACTGGACCGGGGGCTTTTGCAGCTCTAAAGGTGGGTTTCTCTCTCTGGCACTTTAAATGGAAGGCATTTAAAGCCCTCAGATGTGCTGGACAGTAGGCTAGTCCTCGTTTAAGCAGATTTAAGGAAGAGGCGCTGAGAGGAATTCTTTCTCACTTTAATTGCTTTAGAAACGCTTCTCACAAAGAGACATTGCCCAGATTTACCTCCCGTTAAAGTTCTTATTTCCATCGGTTCACAAGTTAATCCTCTTTCTTTCTCAGACCATAAAAAAACCAAGTGGGGAGAAATGATGGGAAACGACACAGGTTTGGTTCCAAAAAGGTAAAAGTAAATATATACATATATAAATAAATAATAATAATAATAATTAGGCAAGCTACTGCATGAAGCGTCTTTGATAATGGCAAAAAAAAAAATAGCCTTGATTTTTTTATTATTATTGGCTAACCTACTATTAATGAGCAAATCTCTTAAGTTCAAAAATGATGATATTCGCTTACAGCCTAAACTTCTTAAAATCGTATCCATTTGGATTTTTTTTACATATATTTGTTAATGCGTCAAATAGGCTAATTATTTATATTAGGCCTAATTATTTTTTGTTATTTTCATGTGGTCTTTTCTTGCTTGCTTAACATTTATAAAAGAGCAGAACGGGAAGATTTTTTTAAAAATATTTTAATAGCTTTTTAAAAAACTTTTGAAATTTGAAATTCAACATTATTCTACTCTAACTGATCAATTAGATACGAGCAAAACATGTGAATGTTATAATATGATTTGATTTTAGCATCGCTTGATTTCTTGCTGCCTATAATAAATATTAAATTAAAAAGAAACATAATTTAGACTGTAAGCCATTCGTTTACCCAGTTCATCATTGAGCACATACATACACATCTTGCATGCGAAAACACCCATATAATTTTTAAACAACAGTAAATGTGTGTAAAAAGAGAAACTACTCAGTTTCATTCAATTTCCAATCGTTTCAAATTCCTCTAGATGATAACTATGGTCAGAGATAAACATTCAGTTAGGGATTTTCACCCTGGCCCGCTTTTCTGCGAGCATCTTTAACAAATTATGCAAGCTTTACATTAAAAGGCTACTTTGCGCTGCCCTTAATTCCAACCTAAACGGTTTTGCTGCGAGAGAAGAAATCTTTTCTAAAAACCCTTCAAGAAGAGAAGGGCATTATTGTTTTAATCCTCTTACCGGCAGTCATTTCAAGACAGAGGTTTTTTGGAGGCTGAAATAGCGTCTTGTCTCCCCTTATCCTCACCCAAATCCTTCAAGGCCGGGAGAGATTGTGAAGGCAGTAGCCTGGCATCTATTAGAGATCTCTAAAGTCCCTTCAGTCTCTCCTGCAGTGGCATGACAAAGCCGAAAAGCAAACAAAACCAATGCATGAGATATAAGTCTTGGGACTGTGACCTTTATAGAAATATTCCTATGTTCAAGAAGTAGGCTAAAAGTAGTCAATGCCTGAGAATAATAGAGAAAGCATAGGCATTTACTCTTAAGTTTGGCAAAACAAAGTTCAATATAGTCAATTTCTAGCGATTTGCTGTTATTTCGAGAAAATTGTTTGTGGTTCTTGCATGACTTTAACGAATGATAAATCCTAAAATCAAGAAAACAATATGACTCCATGTAAAAATGGTCAAGTGGAAATGCAATATTTGTTTGCACCTTTAAAGATCTTCCTATCCTAATCTAAAACCCATTAAAATCTAACTATATACGCGTTTCTCTTTTGTTCCATGCTTTAAACTCTTAATCCCACCGATGTCAGTATTTTCTGTTTATTCTCACACTAGGATATTATTGTTTATACGCAAAAGTGCCTGTGTGTGGACATTAGTGCTGTGATTTAAGACTTCTAAGTAAAGGGTCAATTGGCTCGGAGTCCACACACACTCAGCCAGAAAAATACCGCCGAGCTTTGATTGACAGCTTCAAGGACCAGTAGCAAGCCTCGTTGCTGTTACGCGAAGCTCTTTAAAATCCCTCCTCAAAGCTCGTGTCAATAGATGGACGCAATGTGTTGAGAAGAGCGCGCAGGGAACGATTTGGAGGCGCTTGATACTTAGCGGATACATTTGAATGGGCTCTTAGACTTTGAGAAACGCGATAAGGACATCTGGGAAATACTCCGAGCTACAAGCAACAAAATATCAAGTGACCGTGTGAGATTCTGGATAAAGGACAAGACTGAGGTAAGAGACGAATTGTTTATGCAATTGTTTACATTCTTAAAAATAAAGGTTCTTTATTGACATTGGTGGTTCCATGAAGATCCTTTAACATCAATGAAACCTTTCCATTCCAGAAAAGAATCTTTATGTGCAAACAGTTTTAGATTATTAAAATGTTCTTTACACTAAGTTTGTTTTTAAAGAAACGTTCACTGAAATGTTATTTGGGAAACCAAAAAAGGTTCTTCTGTCATCGCCGCAATTGTTTTATTTTTAATTTTTAAGAGTATGCTAAATAATTGCGCCATGAACTAATAAAACAACAGAAATATTTAAATTAGTCAGTTCAGTAATAGGCTGTCTGAAATATAGCTTAAATAAATGCTGGAAGTTCCTCAACTTTTCTTTAGTCTTCAAAAAAGGCTTATTTCAATTTTAAATATAGCTATAGGGCCATTGCCAATATCCTTATTTTGTATTTTTCTGAGATGCATAGTTGTAATCCAGAGCAAAATAATAATAATAATAATAATAATAATTGAAAAGAATCTTAAACGTAACCTGTGTGTGAAAGAGACAAAACATACAAACACAATTTTTAAACATGAGCTAAAACAGCGGTCTAACTTTTTTGTTATTTTTTTTTAATCTTATTTGATTTCACAGAGAAAAAGAATAGTTTTATCCAAGTTATGGCACTGTCATAACTTGGATAAAACTATTATTTTTCTTAATTCATAATTATTCAATTGAAATTCTGTTAAAATACATTTCAAGTGGATATAGTTCAACTTTGAAATGGAGTATTGGAAAAACCTGGAGGCCTTTGACAGTGAGGGATACAAATATATGAGTGACAATATAAAACATATGTCATGCATGCGAGACACGATAAATAGTCCCCCCGGGTCAAATGGGGTTTTAACGTTAACATTTTTCCTAATTTAGTCGGATCAAAAAGTTGCACTGTACATGCCAATTTGCATAATGAGGTTTTAATAATCGAAGCATGGAGTGTCACACTGCCCGCAGCAGTAACAGGCGGATGAACAGAGTATACAATAGCAGCGAGACACAGTATTAAAATAAGCTGCCCTTTGTGCTAAATATCAGCTGGCCTGTGGCGAAATGTTGACGTTTAGCAAGTATTCACACACTTGAACGAATATTTCGCAAACGTGAACGTTAAATTATACATTATCAAGCCTATTATTATTTGGTCTCACTAAATCACTATTGCATTGATCGTTTTTATTAGCCTACTATTTTGAGTGTATTTATTGATCGTTTACAGTGTTTTTGGTCAAATGTAAGCTATAACATCCATGAAATGACAATGAATGAACTAAACGAAATGTAAAATGTACAGGCCTATAACACATCTCTTTAGACACATATTGGTTGGAAAGCACGCGCGCGAGCATTTCTTGAAGCCACGCGCACACACACACACGTAAGCTCACTGTACGTCCGTCCGTGTCAGCGGTGATGATAAATGGAGGTCTCCACAGTCGAAACCTATTTGCACTTCCATTAGACGGGGATCCAAATGGGGATCAACATGCATATTTTACCCGCAGAGAAGCCATACATCTCAGCCAAAACGTGCCCCGGGGCGATGGGATAAGGGGCTGAGAGAGAAGGGAGGGAGAGAAACGGACCCCATTCAATTCAAATACTTGGGGGAGAAAAGTAAATGTTTAGCAAAGCACCTTCTGTGCAAGCGAATTAAACTATTCCCTCTTGCCCTCTGATCACATTCATCAGACGTTGCACTGACTTAATAGTCTGGGAATGGGCAGTCCGGGTGTCACAAGCTTCCACGCTGAGGAGGGTACAGGCGTTTTGGTGGCCTAAAACGGGCAAAGACAGCAAAAGTGCAAATACAAGCCTTTAAACAAATCTTCCAGACAAACTTGCTTCCGTAAGTTCTACCCAAATGCACATAAATGACAATGGCCTGTTACAGAATAGGAGAGAGACAGGCAATTTTTTCCAAAGAGTAAAAGGCACTTAGAAAATCTGTATGTTGCCTAATTTATAGCCTACTTGATAAAAAAAATATGATATAAATGCAGAAACAATAGCCTAATAATAATAGGCTAGAAATTAAATAGGAATTTGATTTTTATTATTATTGCTAAAATCTTAACAATAACGAGGAACGAATAGACATCGGTTGATCTAAATAATGTTGGCCTACTATTAAAATATAGAAATTAATTAGAATTGATCTTATTGAAACGGCACAAAATACATATTTCGTTTCCCTAAGAAAAGTCAGCTAAATTTATAGTATCACATAGGCTAAAACACTTGCAATGAGTCTTCTACTTCCTTTTTCACTTTTTGCTACATCATTGCTCAATTAAAATAGTCTAACTTCGAATTTTGTCAGAGATTTTAATGTATTATGATTATATAAATAAATAATACTGGTTTTAGACATTTAGTCCCATGAATTTAATGTTGGCTACAATCGAAGTAAATAATAAGCAATTAAGTGCTGCTTGGAAATACAATTTCGTTTAAAACTCGAGGCTGTTAAAAGTCTCTGGACACCCGGCATGTGCGGGAGGAGGCCTATACTTTCTCTCTTAATAATTCGCACTGCATTGACCTCGGAGATATTCGTGCCTGTCAAACACCTCTATATACTAATACATATCTAATCGTGTCCTGGAGCCTTTCATTTTATATATGCCTTCCATAGGATTTTAAATGCAGATCAGTAGGCTACATTTTAAATATTGAGATTAAAAATATCCCTACACATTTAGGCTTTACATTTATTATAAGTAGCACTGGTTAAATTAATTTTCGATTACAAAACATAACATCTTTTTCGAAACATTCGTTCACTGCTAAAAGTAGATCTCACTAAAATCAATCAATGATTCATTGACAACTGTTTTTAAAGGATTTGCTACGGTAATTTGCCTCTGAAATTATATAGCTATCTAATGTAGTAGGCCTAAGCATAAGTCGGAGCTCATTAGGTAAACAAGTGATAATTGCACCAATTAATTCCTTGTGTATGACTAATGGATTGAACAAAACAATAATTGGATATTAATGAACACAGTTCCGCTCATAAGCGGATTTCCAAAAGCGTTACTTGACACTCTCACTGTAAGACTGACAACCATATTGATTGATTATATATCACTGTAGCCTACATAAAAATATCACAAAAGCAAGATGCTAATTAAAATATTAGTTTTAATAATTGTAATAGGCAGAAATGAATGCAGGGTAATTTAAGGATGTAAATGTAGATGATCATCTCAGTATGCGAATTAATCGCTAAATCTTAAGGCATTTTGAGGAAAATTATATTATTAATTTTATAGCCACAATCATAAAACCAACTGTGATGCAAATCTTGACACTAAACTGTCAATTATATCAATTGACAGTCATTAGTCGATAGTTTGTTAAATGTTAAAAAAATTATAATAATTTATTACACGCTAAGGAATTATATCATAATGAAATATTTATTTATTTATTTAGTCCATGTATGGTACATAGGCTATTGAAAAGGCGCACATATAATGTTGCTATGGTGACCACCTCGCGCGAAACGTGACTTCTGTTCAAAAGCATTTATTCTGACTTCTATTCGAACTCTGATTCTAAGTTTTGTGATTCCTAAACCGTTCGAAAACCCCGTTCAAATGTATAGTCTACACGCTTGCATGCAAAAAGAAAACTTGCTTTTGAGATCCCCAACCTTTTATTCTGACTTCCTTTATGTCAGGCCTCAATATATAGGAGATTAGACCACCATAGAATGTTAAAAAAAGTGTGTTAACAAATGGGAAAAGCGCTCATTGTTATTATAAAATCCTCGCAATCCTGCTCTTTTACAGATATTTTGGAATCATGCAACACTACGGAGTGAACGGATACTCTCTCCACGCCATGAACTCATTGAGCGCCATGTACAACCTGCATCAACAGGCGGCGCAACAAGCGCAGCACGCGCCTGATTACCGGCCGTCCGTTCACGCGCTCACCCTAGCGGAGAGACTGGCTGGTAAGTGCGTTCCCTCCCTCTCCCATATAACACACATTTATTATGATTGTACAATTAATTAAATATGCCGTGTCTTTTCTCTTCCAACGGCTGTACATTTCAAGATATCATACTCGAGGCTCGCTACGGCTCTCAACATCGCAAACAACGCCGTAGTCGCACCGCTTTCACGGCTCAGCAGCTGGAGGCTTTGGAGAAGACGTTTCAGAAAACGCACTATCCAGATGTTGTGATGCGGGAGCGCCTGGCCATGTGCACCAACCTACCTGAGGCACGTGTACAGGTAAGAAATTAATTTCACCTTTAAACGGGTCTTTAAAAGTTTAGAATGTCCACAGATATGTATCCATGAGTCAGGAGTCAAATCTATAAATTGCCTTTTGGTCATCAGGTATGGTTCAAGAACCGGCGTGCAAAGTTTCGTAAGAAGCAGCGAAGCCTCCAAAAAGAGCAACTTCAGAAGCAGAAAGACGTCTCGACAGACGGAGCCCTTGGAACAAGCGATAAGGATGATGCCCCCTCCAACCTAGCTCTTGAGAACCAGCCACCTTCGTCATCCTCTTCCTCCTCCTCTATGGAAGCAGAGGCAGCTCCCCATGCACTGGCATCAGAACTTAGCGTTGAGCTTAACGTGACATCGGCAGAGCAGTCAGGCAGCGAGTCGGCCACAGAGGACAATGCAACCGACAAGGAGGAGGAGATAAAGCAGCACAGAGAAGATCTGAAGGTTGAGAAAGAACCAACACCTGGAAACCTTTCCCCTCTTTGCAAACGTCTCAGCCCCAAACCAGGTATGTATTTGCTATATATTGGCACTCTTAATAAAGGTTCTTGTTGGAGCCATAGCCGTGTAGGCAAGTGCTTCAACATACAGTGAGTGCGGATGCACTTCGGAGCGACCCGAGTTTGAGTCCCGGCTCGAGCTCCTTTCCTGGTCCAATTTCCTTTCCTGTTTGTCCTCCTTCTGTCTTATGTAAATAAAGGCAACCCTAGAATAGTTCTTCTATGGCATCACTGCGAAAACTGTTTTGGAACGTTTATTTTTAGTGTGTGAATTGACACTATGGTTCCAATCTAAATCTCGACAATCCATTTTTGTGTCCTTAGACTCTCCTCTTGGTTCCCCGGCCATCTCATCATCCTCTAGCGGGGTGACCGGTGGGATCTCTCAGAGTCACTCGTACTCCTCGTCTCCGCTCAGCCTCTTCCGTCTGCAGGAGCAGTTTCGCCAGCACATGGCCGCCACCAACAACCTGGTTCACTATCCGTCTTTCGACATGGCGACCCCGTCGTCTATACCATACCTGGGCATGAACGTCAACATGCCAGCGCCCCTGGGTTCCCTCCCCTGCCAGTCCTACTATCAGTCTCTATCTCACCACGCGCAACAAGTTTGGAACAGCCCCCTGATGCATACCTCTGGAGGCCTTCCTAACCACAACAGCAAGACCACCAGCATTGAGAACCTACGCTTGCGGGCCAAGCAGCATGCGGCATCACTGGGCCTGGACACGCTGCCCAACTGAACAGGAATCTGAAAACTACCTGAGCAAGGGAACATCTCTCTACCACTACCAACATGCCACCTGGACTTCTCAAATTAGAGTATTTGGAAACTGAAAAAAAAAGAAAATACAAAATGGTGTCTTGAGGTTCTCCTGAATACTAAAGTTGCTTTCAGGAGAGGCAAATCAAATCTCTGACTCAAATCTCAAATCTATTAGAGGGCTTGTTATTTTGAGGCAGGCAGTGAAATGATGAAGGATATTACATTTGTTTTGCTTAAAAAGACAGACAGGCCCTGGATTAGATTTAGTGTTATTTATATGTTTTGGAAGGGCGTAGATGTTTGATATAAGCACTTTTTGGAGAGGATCTCAGCCGGCTGCATGCACTATATACCAGAATCTGAAAATAACTTAATTTAATTATCGCGGTTCTCAAATTACACATCACACAAATTACCTTGTAAATGTAAATCTTGCACAACTACATAGACTAATTAAATCTAACCTGTTTAATGGTCAGGATTTAACCACGGTAAATTGAGGATGGTTGGGTAATGAGGAAATGATTTCATTGACTACATATGCAAAGCTTTTAATTACATGTAGCCTTGGGCAGAGGAAGAAATGCAATTATAGACCATGCATATCATTGGAGATCACCATATTAACACTCAGAGGAAAAGTACTCTCAAGAAAACTAGTGCTTACGTTGCAACAGGAAACAATGCTGAATAGTGGTTGAACGCCAGACAGTCCAGAACAGAAAAAGTTCTCCAGTGGAAAGCAAAGCACTTCCATGTATGGCAGCTTTCCCCCCTCCCTCCCCCCCCCCCCCCCCTCCCCCCTCCCCCCTCCCCCTCCCCCCTCCCCCCTCCCCCTTCTCTGCTCATTATTTCCATCTCAGTGCTGGGCTCTCATTGTGTTTGTAAAGTATTTTAATATGTAAAATACAAAGTCTTTATCTATAAATGTTTACTGGTAAGGCAAATGTAAAAGTTCTATGTTTTAGACTGAGAAGAGTTTTAACCCTGTGATGATTCTGGTAGCTGTCCCTTTGTAAGATTGTACCGGGTGGGCCGCACTGCCCGTCTGCGTCTCCCCCAGATTATTTAACCTATACAGTCTGGTCGTCTTTGTAACTCTTTCATTGTCACTGTGAACATCAATATACAGTCACTCACAACATCACACAAAGTGGTGAATTTGTAGCCTATATTGGTGGAGAGTGTTCCAGAAGTATACACATCTTTCCCTATGTCAATTGTAGATTTAAAAACTTGTAAAATAAAACTTCAATAAAACATTGCTTTGACATCTCTTGTTTATCCTCAAAATACCACATTAAATCTAAATTAGACTGTGCATGCTAAACTGATAAATTCATTTTGAAGGTTAAGACACCCCCCCCCCCCCCCTCCCCCCAAAAAAACATAAATAAATAAGCTGATTTTAAAAGATAGGACAGCAGAAAACAAGGAAATGAGAGTGAGGAGAGCAAGAAAACAAGGTAATCTTGGGAAATAAAATCATTGTGGGGACATAAGCCATCCCAGATGAATAAGCAGGCCATTATGCTGAAGAATGAAAGCCTGGGGCCGTGATTATGCCGCTATTATATCTTAAACAGTGTGGTTTGTCAAAATGCATAAGCCCTTTGCTCACATAAAGAGGGTCTCCCCCTCTGTGTGTATTTTACCAGAGGCTTGATGCCACCGCCACCATGTTCTCAGTGCCCTTGATGGGGCTGCTAACTGCATTTTAAAGTGCCTTATGCCATATTTAAATACAGCTGATTGTAATGGGTTCTAACATTCAACCTTTTGAGTAGATCAAAACACACATGGGAGGGTGGTATGATTCATTATGAAAAAATTAACACCAACATGCAAACAGCTAATTTAACTTGTCAGTTAAAGGTTCGAGCAAGTCAACAGTGTAAATAAATAGCATCTCTGTTATTCTAGTTTCGGGAGCAAAAACAAACTGCCTCCAGGGGTTTGACACAGATTATGTGACAACAAGGTCAAGTTCTCTTTACTAACTCATGTAATGAGTTTGGCAAGGTAAGAAATCATACTACACGATTAACAGAAAATGCTTCTAAGACACAAGCATTAAATTGCTTGCTTGCAAATGAAGCCTGTTCTATGCCCGGAAATGTAAATGATTAACTTAAATGTCACAGTACCAAAACAAATATTACTACTGCTAAGCTCTGCAGCATCCCAATTCAATTATTAAGCGGTTTCTAAATTCACCTTAGTGTTTAATCAGGTGTCACCGTCAGACAGTCCTTTACAGACACGCGCAAGCACAAAATGTACTTCGAGAATGCCTAGCACAAAAATCACAGTGTACCATTCAATCAGAACTTTTTTCCCCTCATGCTCTCCTTTTTGGTTTTAGCTGCATGGAGAATGAAAGCTGCCACCATAAGGAACCCCAGCCCATTGAGGAAGTGACAGGCACTGCCAGAATATGATCCTAATCCTGTTCCCAGCATTCTTTTAGCCCGCTGGCACTGCAATTTTGCCACATACTCTCCAAGCTGTCAGCTGAGGTAAATCTCTCTAACAGCACATTGTTCAGATACACATCAAAGAACTCCTGGAAACCAATACGGCTCACTCAGAAATTAGCGGGAAAAACTAAACATGCCAACTATTATGTTAAACCTAAACTTAAATGAAAGTGTTCAAAAATCTTAAATAAAATATTGGTAACACTTCTCCAATTCTCACTATTGCTTATCATGCATATTACTATGATATTGGCTGTTTATTAGTACTTATAAAACACATAATAATGCCTTTTTCTCCAGGACCATAATATTCTACATCCCTTAATCCTACCCAATACCTAAACTTAATTATTTACCTTCACTATATAAAAAAAGTTGCTGCCTTAAATTGAAGTAGGCCTACAATCAACTTGGATGTTTAAGTCATTTCATCTTAAATTACATTAAACTGACTCAAAAAATTAGTTGACCCTTGTATAACTTAAATGTTAAAACATTGCTTAACTTATATTGATGAGTAAACACATAAGTTGTCATAACTTATTGATAATATTTTTTTTACAGTGTTATAAGTACTAATAAGCAGTAATAAGGAGTTTATTGAGGCAAAAGTCGTAGATAATATAGGTAGTTTATAATGAGAACCAAAGTATTTAAATGATGGCATGAAATTGAATTGCAATAGTATTTTCTTCCTTATTATGACGTGTATATAGTCTATATCTGAGTGAAATGGCTTCACCAACAAGAAAGAAATGTAGACTTGATTTTTTTTCCACGGGAATTGATTGGATGGTTGTGGTTTGCTTTTGCTGTGATGTCATCTGAAGTGACAGGTTGTCCCGCCCTCGCGCCAGTAAACACGTCATCAGAAAAGAGAAGATGCTCACAGCAAGAGCGAGGGGAAGTTATTTTGGTTAAAGATCACGAGGGCACATGAATAGTGATGTGCAGGGAGAAATCAATATTGCAATATTCCATTAAAATGTTTTGATTTTATGGTTACTTTAAAGTCCCCGTAAAGTCAAAATTAAGTATGTGTTCTGAGTTTGTCACACCACAGAAAAATGTGTTATTAGCCACCCAGCCAAATTTGAATGATAAAAAAAGCCGGCAGGTACATAAAATAAGCTATCAAAATCTTGAAAAAATGAGCAGTATTCTCTGCTCTCAAACGCTGGGGGCGTGTCCGCTGGCTGCGCTGAAACCACGCCCACTCGCGGGAAAGCTGCACTCGACGGGACCCGCTACAGCCGAAATGGATGCTCCTAGCAGCTTATTAGGTTATACCAACCAAGCCATATTTGTTTGAGCCTCCAGAGCCTGAATCCGATTCAGAAGACATTGACCAAGGAAGTCAACATCGTCCCCCTCGCTCTGCAACAGAATGGTAAATTTTTTCTCTCCCTTTTATGCAAGTTAGTTAGATGAAGGCCGAGGCGAGAGATAGTCGGTGCGGCACCTTTCACCAGTAACAACGGATTATCTGTGAATCCCAGTTGTCTCCGACGAAAGTTTATAAAACTATCACGAGTAAAATGATCACTACAGAGGCGGGTTTGGAAGGTGGCTCTTCACAAAATTAATCCACCTCTTCTTGATGTCGTCGTTTTTAGGAAATTTAAACAAGGACACCGATCTGTTTTGCAAATGATTGCATCCAAGTAGTACGCATTTCCGTGACAAAGGCATAGCTAGATAGCAAACTGTAGGCTGTAGTAACTGATAATAGTACTGACAGTAACTCGCAAATGAGCGCCAAACTGATGCGAACGTTCTCTATTTATATTGAGAGTGAGGAGTCACGTGCCGATTTGGCCGTGGTCTGATCCGGTCGGCCATGATGGTAGGAGACGCTATCGGTTGCCAGGGGCAACGCCTTCAGAACTTCACAGAGGCGCGACTAAACATTCCAGAAATAACATTTTTCATTTTAGCGATACGCCGCAGTTTCTTTGGAGAAGAAGGAAGAGAAATGAAAGGGGTTCTATCGGGAGAGACTAAATAACAATGCTAGCCAGCTTTATTTAGAGAAACTGCTTGTCAATAAACTGACAGCAGCAACAGCGAGCAAAGCATGATTTCAAAAGGAACACATTTCAGCACAGTTCGCCTTTTATTTAACACAAACGAACGAAATGAATACTCTGTTATTCAACTAGAGTTGTTTAATTTGTTATAGATATATCTGTACCGCGAAATATTTTAAAAATACACTTTTTTTTTGAATGACATACGTCTCGCAGTGACGGGAATGTCCGATCTGTCCGCTTAATGTTGCACGGCAGGTGCAAATGCACGTATCTGATTCATATCAGATTTATTTCCACATATGAATGAGGCCTGAAACATCAAGTATGACTGAACTCTCACAGTTTAACGTTACAGGTTTGGGGGTTTCTTGTCTTGCACCCAGCCGCGGCAGAATTGATCATAAGCTTCTAATGACTTAAAGCTTCTGAACTCTTGCATTGTGTAACTTAGGCAGTAACTAACGTTAGGCACTGATACCATAAACCAGGTAATTGACTGTGTCAGGGTATGTGAAAGGTGGTAGTGCTTTGGGTCTTTCGTCCATTCTGTAGCAGGTCGTACGGGTCCATGTTGTTGATGTCAAGTAGTTTCTCTAAATAACGCTGCTTGTGTTGTTGTCTCTCCCGATAGAGCCCCTTTCCTTTTGCTTCCCCCTTCTTCATTTATTCCAAAGAAACTGTGCCTTATCGCAAAAATGCAAACAAATATCAAGCTGCTCTCTCTCTCTGACGCTATTTCTCTCGGTCTCACGGTCGAAGTAACCACGACAACGGATAGCGTATCCTTCCAAGATGGCGCATCCTTCCCACAATGCAACGCGGAGTGATACGCGTGACGTCACATTCTCATTCTCAATTGTTAGAGGGATCAGTATCAGTGCGTCATCGAGTAGGGGCGTGTCCAAGAGCTCCAGTGCGTCATCGAGCCCTGTTTTAGACCCGCCCAAAAAATCCGTGAAATTGCCAGGGTGAAAAACTGTTTAACGGTCTAACTCCACAATTCAGTACTTCACAGTTCACAGTCTTTGTAATATGTTTTAGCAATACATTTCTAACCTTTAGAATGTGTTTAGAATGTTTTGTTCAAATTGCCTTTACAGGGACTTTAAGGGAGAGCGAAAAAGTAGCAACTGAGCTGAGAAAGCGCTGATGACAACAAGACGATGACAACAGGTGTTTGAACTCGCTTGCGAGAGGTCGCCCTCTTTGGTCCCAGCTCTCTTTTCTGATTCAATTCTCCCCTTTTTATCCCTCTGTTATCACAACCCCACTTAATCCTCTTAAGGGCAAAGAAACCCCCTCTTTTCTGGGGAGAGCTCACCCAAGCCAACCGCAGCCCTCCAGAGCCTGTCACCAAAGCGCTGTTTCAGTCACACGTAATTACACATCAATGCCACACTACACATACCTTTCAGACGGGGAGAGTGGCATTGTGGGCATGCGGAGGGAAGCTCAGAGCTCTTTATGCAGGACACAGTCATATGGATTACGTCTCCACCGGACACTTGAGAGTTAGGCGAGACACTTCGCAACTGTGCAAGACTTAAGGAAAGCAGACAATCCCCGGCAAAAAAAAAAAGCATTGAAACGGCCGTTGCCTGCGAGGATTTATTTTCTTAATGGTAGATTAAGCGGGAAGATGTATGGTGTGGTAATTCACGCTAAGCATCATGGGATGGTTCGTGGACGCTGCTTCAGCAGAATGTTGAGCTGTTATTATCTGAATGCTGTGTCGCATCAGTAATGACGGATCCACCCAGAGATGGACAGGACTGGACCACAGCTAGGAAACAATGGCGGAAAAACTACGCTTTTGGTTACACTTTATTTTAATGTGTCCCTGTTACAGTGTAAACGTAGCCTACTGAGTAATAGTAACTGTCTGGGGTACATGTGCTTACTATAGGGTTAGCGTAGCAGGACTACTAGGGTTTGGTTTAGGGTTAGTTGCATGTAATTATGCCTAGTTATAATAAATATAGTAGGCTAAATGCTACATGTAACGTGTAACAAGGACACATTGAAATACCAAGATTTGTAGGCTATTGTTTTCGAAAGAAGTCTCTTAGGTCTCTTAAAGGGTTAGTTCACCCAAAAATGAAAATTAAGTCATTAATTACTCAACCCAATGCTGTACCAACCCCGTAAGACCTTCGTTCGTCTTCGGAACACAAATTAAGATATTTATGATTAAATCTGAGAGGTTGATCACTCCTCCATAGGCTGCCTAAGGGAATGAAACTTGACGGCCCAGAAAGTCATTAAAGAAAATGTTTAAATATTCCATGTCGCAACAGTGGCTCAACTATAAGTTTATCAAGCGACGAGAATACTTTTTGTGCGAAAAAACAAACAAAAATAACGACTTTATTCGACTATTCCTTTTCTTCCTTGTAGGCCTGAAACGAGACTTCAAGAGATTTCCACGACGCGCACGCGCGAGAACTTAAGTAGTTGAAGGAGATCGCAATTCTCGCGCATGCGTCGTGGAAATCTCTTGAAGTCTCGTTTCAGGCCTACAAGGAAGAAAAGGAATAGTCGAATAAAGTCGTTATTTTTGTTTGTTTTTTCGCACAAAAAGTATTCTCGTCGCTTGATAAACTTATAGTTGAGCCACTGTTGTCACATGGAATATTTAAACATTTTCTTTAATGACTTTCTGGGCCGTCAAGTTTCATTCCCTTAGGGAGCCTATGTAGCAGTCATGAACCTCTCAGATTTAATCATAAATATCTTCATTTGTGTTCCGAAGACGAACGAAGGTCTTACGGGGTTGGTACAGCATGGGGGTGAGTAATTAATGACTTAATTTTCATTTTTGGGTGAACTAACCCTTTAAGTCTCACTAAGGAACTAACCCTTTAAGTCTCACTAAGGCTGCATTTATTTGATTAAAAACGTTCTATTTAAATGTTAGCCTAAATGTATTCATGTGATGGAAAAGTTGAAGTTTCAGCTAGGCCATATGAAGTCTTCAGTGTCACATTACGAGTTGGCGCTCAAGTCTAATAATCAATTGTTTTTTTGTGGAAACCATGATATTTTCAGGATTATTTGATGAATGGAAAGTGAACAGCATTTATTTGAAATCTTTTGTAACACTATAAATCTTAACTGTCACTTTTGATCAATTGAATGCATCCTTGCTCAAATGCATTCATTTTTTTTCTCTCTCTTTTTTTACAGCATAATTTGAATAGTGTACCATGGTTTTAAAAAAATTGAGCAGTATAACCATTTTCAAAACTGATAATAATAAAAACTAAACTTTGCAGCACAGGAATAAATTACATTTTAAAATCTAAAATAGAACAGTTATTTGAAATTTGATTTTTTCCACAATATTACTGTATATATACACCTTTATATACCAATATTACCTTTTTACCTGATTTTTGATCTGATAAAACCAGCCTAATGCAAACTAATGTCTGCTGCATTTTGTAATTAATAGACACTTATTTCACTGAAGCTTTGTGTGTCTTAAAGGAAATAGTTTCTACACTGATTAAAAAATGTTTTGGTGGTACATTTTAAAATTCTCACTATGAAATCAGACTAGTTTAAAAGATTACATTTTAAAATATTTGTCATTTAATTGTAAAAATGAAATGTTTGTATAATTAAGTCTCAAAAATATTTGGCTTCGACATCTGGCCCCTATGAAAATTCCCTAAGGCCAGTCCACCCTTGATCCACAGTCTGAAGAGTGAGTGCTGAGGCCGAGGCCTCATGCTGGGCTCTTAAGATATGCGACTCACACCACAGATATCCTAGCAGTAACGCCTTAGGCCAGAGCTTCACAACACCTACAATCAGATACCTTATCACTGAAGCGCCTAAGGTCAGCCGTTACATTTATGTGAATATGGTGTTAACAGCTTGTGGACATTAGAACAAACATGGAGTACAGAGATCTCCATATCCATGACATCGTACATCAGAAGGTGTGAGGAGGACTGGGGCCAGTTCACATGTAAACAATTGAGCTCAGAAATATATAGGCTAATCTTAAAAAATAGAAACATAATATCCGTGAGGTTTAAGGTGACAGAGGTTAAGTTATTGTCATAGGATGAATTTACTGATCCAGAGAGAACGCATTTCATTTAAAGGGTTAGTTCACTGTGTCATCATTTGCTCTGTTAAAAACCTGAATGACTTACTTTCTTCTTTGGAGCACAAAGGATATTTTGAAGAATGTTTGTGACCAAGTCCAAAAACAACACTGAATCCCATTGACTTTCATTGTCCAAAATATATTCTGTGTTCCGCCTAAGAAAGAAGGTTATACTGGACTGACAATGAGGGTGAGTAAATTATGACAATTTTATTTTTGGTGAACATTTTTGGTTCTGCTTAACTGTTTTGTATCAGTAATTAATCAGTGATCTCACATACAAATGATGAAGTCAAAAGGGTGAGCATGAAGCTTCTGAAGGGGCCATTAAGCAAACTTCCCAAAAGTTTTGGCAAGAAGCTGTGTGATTGAATCATAAGTTATTTTTTCCCCCCACAAAACACTCGTGTTTGCCTTTTCCATGGGAAGCCGTTATGACTTCCACCCACCTAAGGACATCTGAGATTCCGTCATTAAGAGGCCTCGGCGTCCGGACGATATTCCCGACATGTTTCTGTCATTACAAAGATCTACACCCGATTTACATCATTGGCAAGGTGCTCGCCAAATGATCAGATGCCAGCATCCTCAGCAGTGTCAAAGTCAATAATGAATAAAACGTATAGATGAAAAGAACTCGTCCCTAATGGTCCCTCTGTCTCCTGAGTGTTAAAAAATGTAAATTTATGTAAAAGCCCATAGGAAACACATATTTACAATACGTTTAGGTAATCACAAGATGCAGGCATGGAGAAATATCCCGGCCGAGAGAAGCAGTCAATGCAAAAATAGTTTTTATGTGTCATTAATTCTCTTTGCATTCCCAAATAACCCTATATTACCGCGGTAATACAGTAATCACTCACAATCGCACAGAAAATTATCTGCACTCATCTGTGGAATAAAAGGCGAAGGGGAAAACGAGGGGAAAGCATCCCATTTTAGTATCCTCTTGCGTCCTTAATGTTCAACGAGAAGCCGGCGAGTAAACGACTGCTCGGCCAATCTCGACTCTGGCACCGATGGTGGAACAGTTTCCGAGCAGCTTAATGATAGCGGGGAGTCGATGGCTCTCGCCAGCCCCTCTTCCTAAAATGCGCACACCTTTTCATGCTACATTGCCCAGAATAGACGCAAGGTTCATGGACAACTGGGGGAAAATTGAACCTTTTATACGCTACCAGAAAACAAAATACTCCTCTGATGCCAAATCTAAACGACACACACTCGGGAGGGCTGATAGGTGTAGAAGTGCTGCAGACACATCAGCCCATGCAGCATTCATAAGAGCCCCGTCCTTGCCCATGGACATTCTTTATCCCTAAAATCAATGTTACAAACACTAGTACTGAACACTCAATCAAAATACCTATCGTTGTCTGTATATAATACACATGTAAATTGTTTGTGTAGCTGACACGAAATTTCCGATATGTGTCCTGATTTGTGAAACTGTTTAAAAGAAAATAAAGGTCACACTTTAGATTAGGGACTAATTCTAACTATTAACTACGACTTTTGCCTCAAACTCCCAATTACTGCTTATTAATAGTTAGTAAGGTAGTTGTTAAATTTAGGTATTGGATTAAGGGAAGTAGAATATTGTAATGCAGAATAAGGCATTAATATGTGCTTTATAAATAACAGCCAATATCCTAGTAATATGCATGCTAATAAGCAATTAGTTCATGGAGGGAATTAGACCCCAATATAAAGTGTTACCAAAAATTATTATTACACATTCAGCGTTTAGGCCTCATATTAATTGAGAAACTACATAAAGTTTGAAAGTATTCAAAAATAATGTAAAACCTGAAAGCAATTGTGACTAGATATATCATCTTAATTATCCCAGAAAATAAAAAAAAAGTTTAGCTAAGACTTGATACATGTGAACTACTCATCAGTATAACAGACCTGTGAACAACACACTTAAGGGCCTACATCATGTAAACCATTTCATTGTCTTTAAACTGGGGGGAGTTGAGCTCATTCAGAAAATGCAAGACACTGGAATATATATATATATATATATATATATCCGATATATATATATATATATATATACACACACACCCACATTCACACTTGTTTAGGGATTTTCTCTGAACCCTTTAGGCAAATGAAGTACTTTATTAACATAAATACATATTTAAGATAATTGTAAAATGAAGACCAGCATGTTTTGGTAATCTGCATGACAGAAAGACACAGCACAGTTTCTTCTTTGAATCATGCAGACATGCATACTGTCAGTTCAGTTTTATAACGGTTTGTCGACGCTCCCTACTGGCCAAACTTGGGAACACGTGAATAACAAATGAACAGGATTCTCAGTTTTCAAAACCATTTCTCTATTCTTAATTTCAATTATTTGTTTTTAGTTGATTTGCCATCATTGCAGGAACAATGGATTCTGCTTTTCACTGTTCTACTCAACAGAGGATACATTCAATTTTACTCTGGATAGATACTGAACTGCTGTTTATTTGTAAACCTTCATTTGTTTTTGAAATTAACAGGCATTAAACTTCCCCACGTGAAAATGGAAAAACAAAACTATTATTATGTCATATTTAACTTTAAAAAATGTGATAATCAAATAACATAATAATGACATGATTCTCACTATTATCTTCTTTATAACAGTAACATATTTCCAGGTGGGGTTACATTAGTTAGTGCCTTATATTCAGAGAAAGTTCCATGTCTGGTCACTAGGGCGCACTATTGCAGCAATAGTGGTGTGACGCTGTCATTTGCACTAATATCTGAATGTCCGGCTAGTTTATTCGTTGTAATTTACACATATAAATAGGTCCAAAGTTGGCACACAGGTGTGGCAAAACCAGCTCCCCGACACTTAAGTGTGGCGCAAAGTGGAAAGTGTCAGAAAAGCATTGAGCGAACCATCTGAGGTCCTGAACCTGTACTGTGATTCCCAGCTCCTCCTTAGCGAGACTTATGGCCTGTTGCACCACACACTCATTCTGCAGCTGGGACAGGGAACATGTAGAGTACACTATGTGTCCACCTCGGCGAGCGGCCTGGATCCCAGCCCTAAAAGGAGAAAGAAATATCCGATTAATTCGAGTTCTCAGTCAGTCTTTATGCAACATCCAAATATATTACCCT
Source organism: Tiaroga cobitis (assembly GCA_030578255.1). Lineage (NCBI taxonomy): Eukaryota > Metazoa > Chordata > Actinopteri > Cypriniformes > Leuciscidae > Tiaroga > Tiaroga cobitis. Next base: position 25,057,053 of record CM060592.1, read on the forward strand.
AAACCACATTCAAGAAAATATTTTTAAAAAGTTAAGGTAGTCAACAATTTATATATATATATATATATATATCAAATTGTTGACTACCTTGACTTTATATAAAAAATAATTTATATATATATATATATATATATATATATATATATATATATATATATATATATATATATATATATATATATATACACAGTCAAAAGTTTGGAAATATTACTATTTTTAATGTTTTGAAAGAAGTTCATTATACTCATCAAGCCTGCATTTATTTGATCAAAATACAGAAAAAAAAAGTCATTGTTAAATATGAAAAATTAAAATAATATATTTTTATTTTATATAATTTATTCCTGTGATGGTAAAGCTAAATTTTCAGCATCATTACTCCAGTCTTTAGTGTCACATGATCTTTTAAAATCATTCTAATATGCTGATAATATGCCAATATAAATCTTTACTATCACTTTTTATTAAGTTGATACATCCTTGCTGAATAAGTGTATTAATTTCTTTCACAAAAGAAAGAAAAAAAATGACTGACCCCAAACTTTTAAACGGTAGTGTATATTGTTAAAACAGATATCAATTTCTATCCTATTGTTTGCACATTTAGACAAATTACTTACACAAGAAGCTGTGTTTGCAAGAGTGGAAGTTTCTGTCTCTCTTTGGTCCTGGACCTCTTAAATATATTGTTCTCCTCCACCATTGAAGAGTGTCTGTCTGTGGTGCAGGGAACATCTACAAGCACCTGTGAGAAGATGGAAGATGAATGGAAGGTACAATGAAGGCACAATGCCCAGATATGCCTGAAATACTGTTTGTGCTGTTGCCATATGCTTGGCAGAGATACATACTTTAAGCAGAACACCACAGGGTTTAGGAAGCAGATGTTAGATATTTTAGAATTTGTGACGTCACACGACATACAAGGACAGGACAATGTAGCAATGTAAGTCACAGACGCATAAATATATGTTGCAGTTTAAGTACAACGGTGTTCTAAAAGCTTGGGATTGGCAAGACTTGATTTACAAAATAAGTACAGTAAAAACATAATAATACAGTAAAAACATAATATTGTGAAATATTTTTACAATTCAAAATAACAGTTTTCTATCTTAAGATGTAATTTATTCCTGTGATGTAAAGCTGAAATCCCAGTATCATCACTCCAGTCTTCAGTGTCACATGATCCTTCAGAAATCATTCTAATATGATGATTTGCTGTCCAAGAAACATTTCTGATTATTATCATCAATGTTGAAAACAGTTGTGCTGCTTAATATTTTTGTGAAAACCGGAATACTGCGAATTATTTTTAAGGATTATTTGACGAATAGAAGTTCAAAAGAACAGAATTTATTTAAAATATCTTAACTTTATAAATGTCATTGTTGATCAATGCATTCTTGTGGAATAAAAGCATTGCTTTCATTAAAATAAAAATCATACTGACCCCTAGTCAGTACAACATGGCATTCTGTTTTAACGTCATAATACAGGTGCTTCTTCTCCAGACATTTTGCCTCATACTAACTCTGTCAAAGCGGTTCTCCTCTGTCAGGCCTAACTGCCAACCATCAGTGGATGTGATGTGGATTTTGATTTCATCCAGTAACTCTTTAGGCACGTAGCTCTGAAGAGTCTTGCGTAATCGTGTTGTGCGGGAAACTGATAAGTCATTCGCCCATAGATAATCTGAAACGGGGAAAAAACAGGTAAGACGCTTTCATCAGACGCGTTGCCATGGTGATGAGCTGGCCCAAAGTTAACTTCCGTTCTGTTTGTTTATTAGTGTTTACTGGATAATATGGCATTGACTACAAATGCAGTGAAAGTTAAGGTGATGAGCAGGTTGTTGAGCTGTGGGGTGCAACCTGACCTTGGGAGCAAACGCAATTTTTAAAAATAAAAAACGTTAAGGTTTCCTAACAAAGAGGGAGACAAAATAGCTTTGTTTATCTGAGTGATATCCGGTACAGTGTTTCCCATACATTTATTAGTGGCAGCCCACCACATTATCAGCGCTGACCGCCACATATTGATTTCCGTGTTTTTTACAATTTAAGATGGGGAAAAGTTGTAGCTATTTGACTGCAGAGTTGCATGCAGCGCAAATTCGCTCGCTCCCTCTCTCTCTCTCTCTCTCAAACACATTGACAGCGGACCAGTCGGTGTATTGAATGGTTAGTATCATAAACAACGCTGCACAGATCCATCCAACATGCTGTCAATGTGGAGAACCACCTTGAAAAAAGGTTATTAGCAAGCATGTAAGAAGCCTAGGTAATCAGGACAGCTAGCTATGTTAACCTTATAAAACCCCACCGCCGCGCTCGCTAGTTCTCTTACAAGAGGTTCTCTCGTGTTGCGTAAATTTAGCTTACGCTGCGGGTAAAGTTCATCTTTGCTCGAGATATTGAAGCCAAAAATTATCCTTAATTTTGTATATATTGTCAACGCAGTGCAGCAACTGCAGACCTAGAGCAAGCTGTCTAGCGTGCTCATTGGCTGCCTTGTGGCAACTGCAGCAGCCTACCAGTGAGCCTAGCGTGACGTCGCGCCCTCTACGCGTCACAGCCCACGCAAAGGGGTGTGGCTTAGCGTATAAATACGGGGCTCAAAGGCTGCTTCCCTGATTTTTCATCTCTTCAGTGAAGCTCTACACTTTCGCTGGATTCGAGAGAAGCCGCCGCCATTGAAACCAGCGACTGCCAGCAGAGGAAAGCGCTTGAGGAAGCCGGTTAACTTCTCGCCGCCTTCAGCCTTCCGTGCCAGCAACGCTATCCGGTGTCGATATCCTTTTCTGCTCTTGTCTGTTCTGTTTCTGTGTCTGTGTGTGCTCGCCGCCGCGACACACACTGTTACTAAAAGAGCGCGAGCGTTCTTTTCAGAATGCCTCGCACGTCCTGTGGCTCGTGCCGAGCCCCGCTCAGTGCCGGAGACCGCCACGTGATCTGGCCTCTCTGCCTGGGCCAGGACCACGCAGCCCTCGCACTTTCGTCGGGAGGTTGCATCCACTGCGAAGAGCTGTCCATGGTGACCCTGCGGGCTCGCCTGGAGCTCTTCAGCGCTGAAGCTGTCACTCCGCCCTCCATTTCACCGCGCAAGAAGAAGCGCCGTGCTCAGAGGATGCCGGAGCCCGACGCGGAAAACAAGCACTCGCCGGACCAGTTCCCTCGAGTGCCTCTTTCGCCTCCCCCACCCCCCCTCACCGACGCGCAGATGCCGGCTTCCGCCCTCACTGCCGTTGTTTCCGAGGACGAGGCGGACGGGGCCGCAGGTGACAGCTGTTCCCTCCTGGCCTCAGACAGTGAGAAATGGCCTGGATCTCTCCACTCCTCCTCTGCTTCCATCCAGGAGTCCGGACGGACGCGTTCGGGTGTGGACGCCAACTGATGCGTCTCCTTGTTAAGGCCGTCGACCGCCTCGGCCTCGAGTGGTCACCGCCCAAGGAGCCCGTGCCTAACCGCCTGGACGGCTGTTTTCTTCAGCGCCGCCGTCAGTCACCGGCTTCAAGGCCTGCTCCTTTTCTGCCGGAGCTCCACACCGAACTCTCCAAATCGTGGAATGCACCATTCTCCGCTCTCCCACGTGGACGGCGCCGCCGAGAGGGGATATGTCTCCATTCCCCAAGTTGAAGAAGCGGTAGCAGCGCACCTTTGCCCGCCCTCCTCTGGATGGCGCTCGAAAACTGCTCTCCCCTCAAAAGCCTGAAGGACCACGTCAGCTCTCGTGAGCCGCGCTTTCTCCGCCGCCGGACAGGCTGCTTCCGCCCTGCACTCTATGGCCGTTCTGCAGATCGGGCAAGCAGACCTCCTCCGGGAGTGGGAAGAGAAGGGCTCGGATCCAGCTGCGATCGCTGATTTGAGGAGGACCTTCCCCTCCGCGCCACAAAGAATGCAGCCCAGGCCGTCGGCAGATCCATGGCTACGCTGACCGTCACAGAGCGGCATCTCTGGCTGACGCTCACAGACATGAGGGAGTCTGAGCGTGCTACTTTCCTCAACGCATCGCTCTCCCCCACCGGTCTCTTCGGCCCAGCGGTCAACGGTATCGTGGATCGCTTCTCCGAAGTGCAGAAGACCTCGCAGGCCATGAATTTGTTTCTGCCACGACACTCTAGCTCAGCCACGGGCCGCGCACGTGACAAGCCGCCTGCTAGAAGCTCCACTCAGCGTCCAGCCAAGCCTGCCGCTTCGCAGCATCGACAGGGCGGCCGCCCTAGATCACGCTCGGACAGCCGCCGAAGGCCGCCTCCCCCGCGGGGACCTCGGCCGAGGATTGTGCTGAAACCGGAACAAGCGAAGCCCTCCTAACATCAGGAGAAAAGAGGCGGTTGAGTCCCGCTGCGGCCGGACCGCCATCGAAACACCACGCCTTGTCAGTCCCCCCACAGAGGGCTACTGCAGAAGATTATCTTGCAGCCAACGAGCCGGTCATAATGCCCTCTCGCCTGCACACAAACGCCGTTTTTACGGCGACCCACAGAAATCCCATAAAGAGTGTATTTTCTGTTTATCCAGCTCACGCCGATAGTATTTTAAGTGTAGAAAATGTGCCCACGTCCCAGTGCTCACCCCTACACACAAGCACTCAAAAACATGTGTCCCTCAGGCCCACAGAGCCCACTCTCATAAAGCTGGCAAGTGCCGCTCGAGTGTTAGATGTGAACATCGCGCCCGCGAACTCGCGCTCGCGCCCATCCCATGCCCGCTCTGTCATATGGCCATTTCAACCTCAAATAAGTCAGGTTATGAGTGTAAGTCACGTGCCCACTCACAAGCGCTCATGCTTACTAACAGACACACTGTCTCCAACGCTGCTCGCGCATCACAGAATGTTTATGGCACGCTCCCCGTTCATAGTAACCGGGTTGCCTCAATTGAAACAGCCAGCTGTCGCTGTCAGCGAGCCGCCGCTTACAGACATTCATATGAGTCAGGCTGCGATTGTAAGTCACGTGCCCGCCCCAGCGCGCTCACGCTTGCCAATAAACGCCTCGCCTTCGGCACCGCCACTCAAAGTAGCTGTCAGCGAGCCGCCGTGTTTAAACACTCATACTGGTCAGACTGCGAATGTATGCCACGAGCTCGCTCTCGAGCGCTCGAGCATACTATCAGTCGCTCCGCAGCCCGAAGCGGCTGTCAGCGAGCCGCTCCATCCAAGCACCGTGAGCGCGCGCACCGTGCCCCCGTCTCCTTTCCCAAAACCCACAGTGTGTGGCGACCGGAACCCGGAGGCCATTCTCCCCCTTTCCTTACATGCACAAGCATGGGAAGCCATTCCAGGGGTTTCAGAGTGGGTGCTAAGCACAATAAGACAGGGCTATGCGCTTCAGTTCGCTCGCCGTCCCCCGCGTTTTCACGCTCGCAGTGAGTGCGGAAGTAGAACATCTACTCCGCGCGGAAATAGGCAAACTGCTGTGCAAGGGAGCTATAGAACCGGTGCCGCCTTCTCTGAGTGAGTCAGGCTTTTACAGCCGTTATTTTCTCGTACCAAAGAAGGATGGAGGCCTAAGGCCGATATTAAATCTGAGATTTTTGAACAAGGCCCTCATGAGGAGACCGTTCAAAATTATTACAACCAGACAGATCCTCGCGCAGATTCGCCCGAGGGACTGGTTTATGTCTCTCGATCTGAAAGACGCGTATTTTCAGATACAGATTATACCCCGTCACAGGCCATTCTTGCGTTTCGCCTTTGACGGCCAGGTATATCAGTACACCGTCCTCCCGTTCGGCCTGTTTTGGCACCCCGGACATTTACGAAGTGCATGGACGCGGCGCTCGCCCCCCTCAGATGTCAGGGTGTGCGAATTCTGAACTACTTGGACGATTGGCTGATTCTAGCACAGTCGGAGATAGAGCTCGCATCTCACAGAACTATGCTTCTCAGTCACTTGGAAAGATTGGGTCTCACGGTCAACTGGACCAAGAGCTCATTACGGCCCAGCCAGTCAATCTCCTTTTTAGGGAAGGAACTGGACTCCGTGGCTATGAAGGCTCAGCTGTCGACAGAGCGCACGCGCCGAGTTCGACACCTGGCCGCATCTTTCCAGAAGGGCGGAACCGCCTCCCTGAAAAAGTTTCAGAGGATGCTGGGTTGTATGGCCTCAGCTGCAGCAGTGCTTCAGCTGGGCTTACTGCACATGCGCCCGCTACAACGCTGGTTGAACGCCCGCGTACCCCATCAGGGATGGACGCGTGGCTGCAGGCGAATCAGGATATCTCAGAGGTGTACTACAGCTCTGCAGCCCTGGTTAGCGGCCGATTGGTACCAGACGACTCTAAAGTCATCCTCAAACTGAGACATGGCTATGTCCCGAAGGCGATTGGCACTCCTTTCAGAGCGCAGGTCATTTCTCTGGCGGCTCTGCCAGCATCCGACAGCGTGAGCGGCGACAGCCTCCTTTACCCTGTCAGGGCACTAAGAGCTTACGTTACGCGCTCCGCCCCCTTCAGACGCTCCGAGCAGTTTTTTCGTTTCGTTTGGCGGGCGCACCAAGGGTCTCGCCGCCTCGAAACAATCCCTGTCCAGATGGACAGTGGATGCGATTTCCGCTGCCTACGCGTCAAAAGGTCTGCAATGCCCTCTGGGCATCAGGGCTCATTCCACAAGAGGCATAGCCTCGTCATGGGTATGGTCCAGTGGAATTTCCATTCACGACATTTGTACGGCGGCGGGCTGGGCCTCCCCGTCCACATTTGTAAGATTCTATAATCTGGAAATTCCCGCTTTGCAGGCCAGACTTCTATCAGTCTACTAGGTGTATGATCTGCCCACATCACTGGTGCGAAGGCTGCCTCTAACGTTAGCTCTCCTGGTTAAGCTGCACTATATGGGATGATATTATGTACATGCAGCCCGGACCCCCCCCCGCTCTGCATTCCCCATGAGGGTTATGTTTATACATGAGTCGGCCTGCTCTCTGGCCGCCTAAATTTCCCACTTTCAGTTCCCCGGGTGGGACTCGCGCACGGCGTTGACAAAGTGTTCCCGGAACGTAAGCTAAACTTACGCAATACGAGAGAACCTCTCGTAAGAGAACGTACTCGGTTACCTAACGTAACCTCGGTTCTCTCTAGAGAGGGAACGAGTATTGCGTAACCGGCCGTGCTGAGCGCAACGAGCGATTTTCGCTTCAGATGATGAAAACCAGGGAAGCAGCCTCTGAGCCTCATATTTATACGCTAAGCCACACCCCTTTGCGGGGGCTGTGACGCGTAGAGGGCGCGAAGCGCCTCCATTGGGCGTGACGTCACGCTAGGCTCACTGGTAGGCTGCTGCAGTTGCCACAAGGCAGCCAATGAGCACGCTAGACAGCTTGCTCTAGGTCTGCAGTTGCTGCACTGCGTTGACAATGTATACAAAATTAAGGATAATTTTTGGCTTCAATATCTCGAGCAAAGATTAACTTTACCCGTAGCGTAAGCTAAACTTACGCAAGAGAACCGAGGTTACGTTAGGTAACCGAGTACGTTTTTTAACACTGCGGTAAATCAGACACGTCGGTAGAAAAATATTCGTGTCTCCAATTTTTGTTCAACGGGTCTGGTAGTGTCACATTTCAGTTTGGCCAAGTAACATTTCTTTGACTGGCAAGAAATACCAGCTAATACTAAGGTTATTTACTTGTTGTGGATTGTCTGCGGAAGTCTGCCGGAAGTTAAGTTTGGGCCAGAGTAATGCAGTACCGTTTGTTTATGTTGTTACAGCTGAAAGTGTCTATAGAGGGTATGCGCATGACGTCACCGTCAGCCGGGGTGGATGCGGTCACGCCCACAAGTGGCAAAAAGACTGAGCGGCAGCATTTGTTTTCAGCGTGAATGCCGTGAAAAACACACAAAACACATCTAAAACGGGAAAGAGCTTTGCGATTGACTGTACAACTAGATTTGACCAGAAATCTGAGGTACTGTATATTTTTACAGACTGCAAAAAGCTACAGAACAGACTATATTCTGCATAATTGGATGTTTTTAAATAAACACTGACAAAAAACTATACAAGTTTAGGGCTGGGCGATATGATGATATACAGTATAACATTAATGTAAGTGATCACTCGGATTTAGACCTATCTATATTGTATTTATATAAAACGTTTACAGGCAAATTTTCTTAATTTATTTCCCCGGTGTCGAAATCAGGCACATATAAATGTCAGGAAACACGATTCCTGGCTGCATGTCAATATCCATGGATCACTGGATCTTTGATAAGTTGTAAGGAACACTATATCCAGTCCAACTTTTAGTTTAAACTGATAATAGTTTGTTTTACTCGCGTTTTCGCAGTTTCCCCTATTAACTCCAGCCACGCAGCAGCTCTTTTGCCACTCAGTCCGGCTGAGGGGGGCGTGTTCCGGCGGGGAAGTGACGTTAATGCATTCCCTCTATATGAAGACCTACATTCTATTTCATTAGAAAACCAAAATTCATTAACATACCGACTGAATGTGCCTGTAGGAGAGCAAGGGTCTTCCCTCCAGGAGCTGCACACAGATCCAGCACTGTTTGTCCAGGCTGGACATCCAGCGCTAGTACAGGCAGCACCGAAGCAGCATCCAGAAGGTAATATCCCAATATACCACTGCTGTCAGGTCTAAGTTAATAAGACAGATATATTAATAACTTTGGACAAGATATAATAACTGTTTTTTTTTGGTTGTAATTCTTACCTTGCAGGCTTAAATCTAGATGTGTCTCCTTGTGGAAAAACAAGACATTTGATATCAAGACTTATATTGTGTTGAAGAGCATTAGGTTCCAGCTCTGTTGAATCTCTGTGTGAGGTTGTGGAGTCCTGCTGTGAATGTTGATGTACCTCATTACTGGAACAGCCGATACTGATGAAATCTTTACAACCTTGAGCTTCTAAATCTGTGATTATGTGAGGTTCTGAAGAGAAACTGTTTATCAGTGCTCCATACTTTTGTTCACACAGCATGGCGACTCGAATAGACGGCCACAGGTCCTTAAACTGCATACTGTACGTTGCGTCAAAGTTGTGCAGAGCAAGTTCAGTAGATGGAAACTTGGGCCTTGTTGCTGCCTAATGGAATATAGAAGACGACGAGAACACCTTAAGATAAGAATTTGCAACATTGTTTTTAAGTTGAAAACCACTGCAAACTCATTACTCACCCATTTTGTTTTAACTCGATATCGTCTCTGAATAAATGTAATCGAGTCTTTGAATTTGTGTATACAAAATCTCGTGCATACGTACGCTGCCATGTTTGTGTATCATCAAAAGCGTCCGTCGCTTTTGTCCTCATTGGTTCCTAGCTTGGTTTTGTGATTTTCGCGCATAAAAGTGATTACTTGTGGATATATAAATCAAAAGACATTTTGTTTTTATTTTATTTATTCAGTAATATATTACAAAATATATAATGGATAAAGTGCTAAGTTATAACATTAGAACGTTCCAGAAATTTCTTTCATGAGCCCCTACTATTTTGAAGGATGACCTCCTAAGCTCATTCTGACGTTTTGAGAACCATCCAATAGCGTTCCTAATTAATATTCATAAGCCAAGCATTTACCATAGTAGAATTCGTAAATTCTCATCCTTATGATATATACACACAGCTCCATACTTCACGTTTAGCGGTTGATCGTTGCTGCTTCATTGTGTTAAAATCATACAAGTATGGCTTTTGAAAGGGAAACGATAAAACATGGACAGCCTGACGAGGTACGGCCACTAATTTTAGAGTATTACTGTAGTTTGAAGAAAGTGCATTTGTGAAGTTATGCAACTTGCACTTCATTGTATAACAGGCAAGTCGACTCGTAACATGTCAGCTGTCCTGACATAAAGATAAGAAAACAGTTCTGATATTTCAAGCCTGGCCTATAACACCACGTTTAATATAGTATTATAATGTATTTAATTTATGACGCTTACATTGCAAATACATTAAAATGACTATAAAACACAACATTATGATATCACTTAGGTCCACAAAATTGCTCATCCCACAAAAAAAAAAAAGTTATTTAGTATAGTATCACAATATTTTTGTGGCTCGATCTTGTCCCTCATTTATTTGTAAAGGAACAAACACTAATAGAGGAGGAAGATGCGGGAGAAGATGGTGCTAATGAGGAGGAAGAAGAGATGGTGGTGGTTACTACAGCATTACATAAATCGGATCCATATTAAATTCCTCTTCATCTTAAAAAGTAATACATATATATACACACACACACATATTAAACCTGAATAATTGGTCAAAAAATTTAATTTGAGGTAATCAGCAACATAAAAATTAAGTAAAGAAATTAAAAGTTTAGGTAAGCAGAACTGGCAGATTTTAATTTTGTACTCGTAGGTTTTAAGTGCTTCTACCTTGAAAATTGAGTAAGTTAATTCATACATTTAACTTAAAATGATAATGTTTTCTCAATTTAAATATTAGTAGTGAAAATTTAACTACTAGATATAAATTCAGCAAATGCTGATTGATGGTGCTTTGATAACATAAGCATAGCAATTGTTGTAAGAGTACAACAATATAGAATATTTAACATACAATTGTGTTCAAACCAAGTTCATGCTTGACTTGTGATGATGTTACGTTAATGATGGTTACCCCTAAAAAAACACATATCGCCTCAAGGTTGTGCGTGTTGTGGCTTCACAAATGCTTTACTGCATACCTCGGTTGTAACGAGTGGTTATTTCAGTCAAAGTTGCTCTTCTATCAGCTTGAATCAGTCAGCCCATTCTCCTCTGACCTCTAGCATCAACAAGGCATTTTCGCCCACAGGATGTTTTTCCCTTTTCACACCATTCTTTGTAAACCCTAGAAATGGTTGTGCGTGAAAATCCCAGTAACTGAGCAGATTGTGAAACACTCAGACCGGCCCGTCTAGCACCAACAACCATGCCACGCTCAAAATTGCTTAAATCACCTTTCTTTCCCATTCTGACATTCAGTTTGGAGTTCAGGAGATTGTCTTGACCAGGACCACACCCCCAAATGCATTGAAGCAACTGCCATGTGATTGATTGATTGATTAGATAATTGCATTAATGAGAAATTAAACAGGTGTTCCTAATAATCCTTTAGGTGAGTGTATAGCAAAGCATTAAGCACTACTAAATCTCTCACTTAACATTTATCTTGCACAAAAAACATTATGTAACTTAATTTTTTAGCATTTACACCCCCCTTAGAGTGCCATGAGCAAAGCATGCTGGGAAATAGAAATCCCAGCCTAGGTATGGACAATTTTAAGTTTGTCTATTTAGTTTAGTAAAGTATTTAAAGACTAAACAAATAAAAGCATTGCTGAAGGAGAGGTGATTGTCATATAGATTAAACAGTGTCTGGCCCCCTGCAGGACCCCCTAGAAACAATAAGACAGAAATGTGAGCAGACAGCACATTGCATGCACAAGAAAGACTAGAAGCTTGTGAAACTCGAGTTGGCTCACGGTCACACACAGAAGAGGACTGCACAGAGGAGCTGTTAGACTTTCTACATGCACGGGACCACTGCGTAAGTCACTCTCAGCCCCTACTAGGGGCTCAAACAGTGTTCTTAAAAACATTGCTTTAATATTTTAATATTATCATTGTCTTCCAGATTGCACAAAAGCTCTTCAGTTCGGTTAAATGAAGCCCCACTGAGACACTCCTTTCGTTCCAGTTGAGTATCTGAGCTGTAGATGTGTATGTAAAAGTTCAGAACAAGCATAAACAAATCTCAAAACTTGTATGTGAATAAATGTGTGTAGACCACATGTACACCTCTTACATATTAGTTGGTTCTTTTGTTTACACGTGACCAAAACAAATTTAACTTATGTAGATTCTGCTTTCCAAGTGTCACGTCAAAACTATAGGCACCATATCTCTAGATCGTATTGCAATTACACATAGTCCCACATGGTGGCAGTAGACATTGCATTGTTGGCTAGTTTCCCCTCTCAGTTAAAATCAGACACATTTTTTAAAATCTAATAAATTTAATAAACAGCGTGCAAGCAAGTACAGCCCATGAAAGTAGGTTTTTCATTTTATCTAGCAACTGGATTATTTATTGAATATTTTTCCATGGATAATGAGTAGTTTAACAAATAAGTTGCTATAAAAAAGCCTCAGGATTTCCACAGGAGAGACACGACCAAGCATCTAACTGAAACTCAGTTTCAACTGCCTTTATACAGATTTAATGAGATTAAAATTATGAGGGGGAACTATTCATGCTCTTAAATTAGCTTATTTACCACATTAAGAAATAATGTTGTTAAGGAGCTTAGAAAGGTGAAGGCTAATTTTTTTTTTCATGAAGGCTATTTGTGACGCTAGAGGAAATAAGAAATATAGCAGAATTTAAAGAAATTAACAGGAAAGTGTAATCTATAACAAAATACAATTAAATAGAGGGGAAATATGGGTAACACTTTACAATAAGGTTCATTAGTTAACTACATTAGTTAACATTAACTAAGAATGAACAATACTTCTTCAGCATTTGTTAATCTTTGTTAATGTTAATTTCAACATTTACTAACACAGTATTAAAATCTTGTTAACATTAGTTAATGCACTGTGAACTAACATGAACAAACAACAGCTGGATTTGTATTAACTAACGTTAACAAAGATTGACAAAAACAGTAACAAATGTATTGCTCATGGTTAGTTCATGTTAATACATTAATGTTTAATAAATGAACCTTATTGTAAAGTGTTACCGAAATATGACTAATGATCCATGTTGGGTGGCAGAAGCATTTAATAATTTTATAGATTCTACAAAATCTTGGATTCAGAATGTTCCTGGTTTAAATGATTTAGTTGGTATTTGTATTTATGTTAATATGCTTTGGTTATGGCCATGTTTGCTGGAATGGGTTTTGAATGATTCTTAATGTTTTATGTACTCATTTACCATCAACCTCCCAGGGACTACAGATGAAAATGAGACTCATATAAATGTGCTGGTTTTAGCCATACAGTGCAAGTGCTCATGTTAATTAATGTGCATTGTCCCTTTTAAAATAACATTCTTACTCTTTCCCCTGTAATGTAAACAGTTACATGATGTTAGGCACTACAGCTAACCTCAATGAGTAAGAATATTCAACTAACATTACCAAATGAAATCATACATATAACAACAAATTATTTTTCTTACAACCATTGCCACAAGCAAAACCCTGCTTAGGCACTGATAACAATTCTCTCTGATGAAAAGCATGTAAACATGAGACTTTCATAACCCAATTCATATAAAAAACACAAAATAATTTTATTAAAAGAAAAACATGGTCAAAATAAAACCGGGTTTAGACAGTAATTATAAAAATAAATATTCAGTTGAAAAGCAGCATAATTTAACAAATAAGAAAAACACTAACTGAATTAAATGAATTCATGTTCCTGATGAATCCATGCACACAGTGCATATGAAAACTAGAGCTTCTGGTCACTTCCTCACCAAGGGTAATTCTCCTTATTGCTCTGTCCAACAAAGTCATTCATTGAAGACTGGGGGAAGAAAAGAAAAAGTTGAATCAGAGACCTATAATAAACTTACTAAATCAATGGTAACCTTGTTGAAAATTGAAATTAGGCAATTTGAATTCTGAAATGATTGACAACTAATGTAAAATCATCCAGTAAATTTAAGCTTCCTGGGGGCCTTTTATAAGACAATCTAAGATAATTTAGATTCAATCTTTTAAAATCGCTCTGGTCTGGTAGAATACAGAAAAGGGTATTTGTCTGAGGAACAGAGTGATTGTCCAAAGTGGACTGACCTGCATGAGGAGCCTCTCTTTCCTCAGTCTCTTATAGAAGAGCAGCACGTCCTGGTTGGCCTGCACCACTCGAGGATCAAAGTCCATCACACGCAGGCCTTCCAGACTCCGAGCCCGTGACAGAGCAACGTAAGCCTGGCCGCTCTCAAACACACGCGCCAAAGAGATCTCCACGCAATCCAAAGTCATGCCCTAAACACGCCAAACAAAACCACCAATTTACTTCAACAATCTAGCAATAATTTACTCACAGCAGAACATCGTTATAAAATACATATAACAGGCTACGGATCGTTCCCATGCTTGATTCTGATTGGTTGAGCCGCATTCAAAGCCGTTGTAAATTTACATTATTACACATACACCTGTGACCTCATTACATCAGTATTATTGCACCACTAAGGCCGTTCAGACCGTCAGTCCAAATCCGATTGAAACAGGAAAAACATTGCAATGAATGCAATTAACAAATCCGTTTCGAGCTACAATCATAAGTGGTTTGAAATCTTATTCAAATAGCATTTCTGGAAATCCGTTCAGTCTGACCGCTCAGATCAGATTTGACGTGGTTTAGCGGCATGGACACACAAATCGTATCTAAACAGTTGCGTAAACAATGTGAAGTCAATAATTCTAGATCAGAATCTAATCGGATACACAAATAACCGAATTTGGACTGACAGTGTGAACCTAGCCCGAGTCTGTGTGTTGCAACTTGCTTTGCAATTGGACTGTTTTAAAATTAAAAAGCCAGAAGTGTCTGAAATGTATTGTAGCGTCTACAGTTCTGTAAACTCTTTTTGAACTAATTACCCAATTACACTGATAAGACCGGCCCACGTGTTTATAGTGAGGAAATGATTTAATATGCCATTTTTCTCAGTTCCCCCACTGAGCATTGGGACGTGCCACATGCAATGTTTCTGAAACATTTGCCAGACACCCAATGAGCTTAATTACTCTGACACTCTTTGCAACAACCTTGACAGTTCATCAGTGCAGAAGGCACAGAAAAGGTCAGAAATGATGGGTAAACATGGTGACTAGTTAATGAGTCAATACAGAAGCCAGAACCATAGTCCTGAGCAGCTGTTCACAGATGCACAGAAACACGGTTCCTGAGCCAAGTCATTTTATTTTAATGGGACTTTCAATGAAAATCGCATGATCATTTCCTCTAGGGCCTAGAACAGTAGGAGATCAACAGCACAATCTTGTAATATTAGATTTCATTCTATGCATTCAGCTGATGCAGGTTTGACTCACTATGCATAATGAGTCCTGATGGGGCTTCATAGTAGAGCTCACCTGACTCTTGTGGATTGAAATGGCCCAGGCCAGTTTGAGTGGCAGCTGCTGTCGGCTCAGGTACAGCCCCCCGGACGCTTTAAAAATCCACCGCTCTCTCTTCATTAACTCAACAGCCCCGCAGAGGAATCGCACCCGAGGGAGACCTGTGGGAGAGGGGTATTCACGAATGATGGGATGTCACAACATCTCACTGCATGCGTTCAAATCCTCTGAAATATGTACAACAATTAATGAATGATATTTGGGTAAATCTCAAAGCCAGTCAAGAACATGTCAGAATTAAAATATGAACAATTTTAAATTGACATCGCCCTAATTTTATTACAGCAATGAGTAATTAAATATAAAATCGTACTTGAGAAAAAAAAAAAAAAACTTCTGTGGTACTAAATGACACTGGAAAATAATGAATTATTATCAGCAGAAATTACATCTAACAAGTAATTATGTCCCAACAGCATGATGTCACAAAACAATTCATCTTAAATGGTCCTAAAAAAAGGCTTTCAATTCCTTCTCACAAAACATAATTGCTTATTTCTCCCTCTAATAGGGTTGAAATACAATAGATATTCTTTGTGAGATTTAACCATTTATTTGCTGATAGCAGTATTGTTTTTTTATGCAGGCATTTTCATAAAAACAACACTTGTGACAGAAAGTAAAATACAACGCGTTTTGAAAGTGCCGGCCACTGTTTCGCAGTCAGCCATACCTTGATTCCCTGGCTGAAAGTCGACCACTACTCCTCTGGCTCCATTCACTAAACCCCTCTGGACATCCAGGTTTTTAGTAAGCATGACCTGAACAAATAAAAAGGTTCTTGCAAATATTTGACATTTAAAAAAATCAAGAGCACATGTTAGCCAGAAGGACATAACACCAACCTGAGCGCCTACTTTGAGCTGTAACAGCCGACTCACTGGACTCTGGGCGTCAATGGTCTGAACCAGCATAGGGTCACTATCCACAGCTTCAAATACTCTCATAGCCCCTGCAAGTAAACACTTAAGAGACTTAGAAATGTGTAAAAGACCATATCTCTGGATTTCGCTCATCTTACAGTTTGTGTAGAAACACAAAAAAAAAACTAAAAGTTCCTGCTATACAGCATGTCCTACATGGTTTCTAGTGCCTTATGAATCAGATAGTGGATTTCTAGAAACTATTTCAGTGTCTGGTGATCTCATTCCCACCTATCCATGTCACAGAATTGACAGCGATACCAGAACAGCCACCACCTGATGCGACCAGCAAACCACGTCACATTTCACACATCTCCTGTTTAAAATTAGGTTTCATTGTGACCAACCTGGTAACTGTTTGAGTTTATTCTCATTGGTGAGCTCCACATCATCCTTGTGTGTGCACAGCCTGGTTGCTAGGATACCATCCCTCTCGATGCAGTGATTGGCACTTCTCAGCAGCTGTGTGGTAACTTCCTCTGTGACTCTACAGCATGGAGAGCCACTGTTACAATAGGATCAACATGCTGACAAACTCAGTCAATTCACAACTTCACTGATTACAAGATGAAGCGTGAAAGTTCCTCACTACAAGACGTATAAACAGTGAAAGTTCCTCACTACAAGACGTATAAACATTTTAAAAATCACACCTACGAGATCCACTTACGGTCATGGAAAAAACTGACCATGAACCACAGGGATTGCATCCCAAAAACACCCAGAGCCAGTGAGTCACTGCACTAAACGGTGGCTGTGGTTGAGAGCTCAGTACCTGCCCACTCTCACAGCCTGGAGGAGAGAAATGAAGGCCTTGTCTGTTTGTCTGCGCACCTCCATCAGCTCCATGTTCATGTGGATACACTTCCGCCAGCTTCTCGACTGCAAGCAAAATACATTTTTTGTATCTTATTCTTAGAAACTTGCACAGTGGATATCCAGATGCTAACCCAAAAAACAATTATACACATAGAATCAAATTTCAAGACATCACAATGTACTCTTAAAGGGATAGATCATCCACAAATGAAAATTGGCTTTATGCCCAGCTGCACTACTTCCTGAACTTCAGCCAGCTCCTTGTTTCCTGTCTGCCATTATTGGACAAATTGATTAATTCAGGTGTGCCTGACCTCAGTAGTCATGGCAACAATAATCAGACACACCTGAATTAATCAAGTTTGCCCAATAATGGCAGACAGGAAACAAGGAGCTGGCTGAAGTTCAGGAAGTAGTGCAGCTGGGCATAAAGCCAATTGTCATGATTTACTCACTTTTTCATCCATCTTCAAACACTGGGCCTCATTCACTAGTAATTGTGTGTATTATTTTGTATTTGTACGAAGAACTTCTCACAAAAAAAATCTCCACCTAAATCACAACGCATGCGTACACACATGAATTTGTTCTTAATTTCGTTGTAATGTTAGTGAATTTTGAGTATTCTAAATGAGCGGCTGCTTACATGGTTACTCATTATCATAAAACACGCCCAAACATCTCCATACAAGGACTTTCCGCACACGCTTTCGTCAAACAAATGCCGCTCTTCAAATGCGCTCACCAGATCCCCGAGCAACCCCAGGTGTGTCATTCTCAAAACCAGTTCAAACGCTTATCCAGACCTCTCATTAGCCAGCTGTACATCCACATAAATCTGCTCTATTCAGAGAAACCTTGCAGCTGAAGTTATAACGCAGCTTTTCTTACTGTTTCACTGTATATGATGAAATATATTTAAAATGAAACTGTATTTATTAATAATATAATTATAGTCATGCTAAGTTATGAACCTTTTGAAGCATCAAAGTTAAGGGAATGGACCACGGGACAGAAACCTCTAAGGTTTCATTAAAAATATCTTCATTTGTGTTTTGAAGATGAATGAAAGTCTTATCAGTTTGGAATGTCATGAAGACGAGTAAACAATTCCAGAATTTTCATTTTGAGGTGAACGAACCCTTTAATGCCAAGTCAGATCAAGGCTGAAGTGGAAAAAGCATGAACTATGCCTAAACGAGGGTAGTACCTGGAAACAAAAGTTAGCTTTGTCCTTTCCTTTTGTTACAGGAGGAAGTTGAAGAAAGTCTCCGCACACAATCAGCTGAATCCCTCCAAATGGCTCGGTTGATCTTCTGATGGACCTAGAAAAATAAAATACAGATGACACTCGTCTAATAAATTGAAATATTTAGTGTTGTTCCTTTCCTTCAGAACAGATGAGAATGTTCAAATGTACTAGACTAGGGCTGGGAGAATTGATGGTTTGGATTAATTTTGTATTCAATTTCTGATCCAAATCACATTCAAAAATGAATTCGCCATCGTTCATTAGAAGAAAATCCGTAGTGACAAATTCAGATGCAACCAATCACATTAAATGAAATTACTAAACCATTAAAAACAACAACAAAAACAACAAAAAACAACCCTTATGACCACATTAATTGATAATGGTAAAACGAAATTTATCCATGTGGAAAATTAAGTGCGCTGAGATAAACCGGTATCATTAACGGAGTTATTTTTATTTTTGTCATAAGTTCCCTCAGTGTGGTTCACCTGGCTATGGCTTCTAGTTTGTCAAAGAACTGGGCCTCCACCATTGAGATCTCATCAATAATGAGGTGTTTGCAGGAGGTCCAGTGCTGCAGAACCCCAGGACGCTGAGCAAGCTCAAGACACTGTTCAAGAGGAGCAGAGCCGGACCCAATACCTGTTAACAAGAGAGATAAAATGACTCACAACAGCACAACTCGGTTTATAGATTTGAGAAATCTTTTGATCATATGACACTTCAGAAAAGTGACCCTATGTTGTGTACATACTGAAATAAATCTGTCTGTCACCTATGATTACTGTTTGGTTTGGGGTGAAGGGATACTGCCATTTCATAAAACCTTTGCCATCATCAATTATATATGAGGATATTTCCTAATGAATGCATGTAGCATGTTTGCATTCGTTGGCAGTCACATGAGTGAAATCATTTGAACTTGAAATTTTCGAACCTGCAAAACTGTGAAGTGTGGTCCCTCCGATGTGACAGGCTGCGACGCCGGTGCTCGCGGTTGCATATGTGCTTTTTGGAGGCAGAGAGCCTACAATCCTTTTGAGCAAGAAGGACTTCCCTGTACCTAAAATAAAGCCATTAACAGTCATGAAAAAAAATACCTCTATAAGAAACTAGATTATATTCATTGGTGGCTATAAGTAATAATAAAATAAATAAATACATAAATAATCAGTGCAGTTCATTACCTGCACTGCCTGTGAAAAACACATTCTTGCCACTCAAGACTGCATTGAGAACTGCAGTTTGTTCTTTGCTTAGCTTTTGTGCCATGGGCAGAACCAAGACAGGCTTCTTATTGGGGTGAAGCGCCTTAACCTAAAAGAGATAAATAAGTCCATAATCCAGAGAAATACATGATAGCATTGAAAGCAAAGATTGTGCAAGTCTTTTTCAGCAAATAGTAAGTAAAAGATGCTCAACTTTGTAAAAATTTTGAATCTCAGAAATATACATCGATTCATAAAAATGAAAAAATGAGACATGATTGAAATTGTGGTTACTAAAATAGTTTACAACAATAAACGTAATGTATATAAAGTTTAATAAATGAATATCCATTAACTGAAATGTATTAAATGCATTGTTAAAGGCCAAAACCCCCCTTTTAAAGAGAAAATTACATTTTCTTTTCAACTACCCACTTAATTTAGTTAAGAAATGGTGCATCAAAACTAACAAAAAGTAAATAAAAATAGTTTGCTTATAATTTGTCAAGACAAATGTGCAATGTATTAAAGGAGCATAGGCCTAACACAAAAGGATGAACATACCGGACTAGTGTCACAATCAGGTCTGGGTCTTTTCACTTGTTTCCTTTCACCAAAGACCTTATTGACAGGTCTCTCTGAAGGACCTTTGGGTTGAATAGGGGTGTTCACTTTACTTCTCAGCTCGTTTGCTTTCTGTACATCTTTCAGCTGGAGAGGACTGACGGTCTCAAAGGCTCTAGGAAGGCCGGCTCGTAGTTTAGCCCTACCACTCATAGGCTTGTTGCTTTGGGATGCTTGATGTTTGATGCTGAGCGTCTTGAGGAACACCTTCAAACGATCCGGTGGACAATCAGAGACTAGAACCTGTGTGCTCTCCGGGACGAATTTAACAGTACATTTACCATCCTTTGCGAAGCGCGTAAAGAGCTGGAAATCGCGCAGCATGAAGTTCTGAGGTGCTTTGCCATCGTGGACACGCAGGACCATCTCCTGAAACTCGTTGCGCCCTAATGTGACGGTGGCTTTGCGCATGAGCTGCCGTTTGATGGCTTGCCCTGCAGGATTCAAGCGCTCCACTGCCACGGTGCACTGAAGCTCAGCGGGATCAATGTGTCCCAACATTTTAGCCTGAAAGAACAGAAGAACCGCTTAAAGCATGTGATCGCGTATCTTATAACTTTACTCATTTACTAACACCGATTAGTCTTTAGCGAGAGCTTAGGTTATACATTTTAATTAGTACATTAAAGAATATACATGCAACAAACATTCATCTCAACTGAAATGGCAAATCTAGCGTAAAAATACATGCTTGTGTCTTGTTATTATTTTACTTAATATAGAGAGGACTAACTCACCTTTCTTATGAGCTGTTTAAACAGCCAGGCACCACAGCTGTTCATTTACCGTAACGTTATATGTTGCAGCTCACGCACGATTTTCGAATAGTTCCGCTCTACAAAGATTGGTCGATTGTGACGACCTACTGACCAATCAAAGCGGAGGCATTTAAACAAATATCCAATCAACGATTGCGCTTCCTAAACGTAAGCAGCGGGTCGGCCTACAAGCAAGCGCTCCACCAATGAAACGGCGTTGGTTTTCATTTCGTCATCTTTCTTTTGTGCATTCATCTCATGGACTGGAGCGTCTGCGTTCTAGGCAATGCCAAATACAAAAACGTAACCATTGCAAATCGATTGCAAGGGATTTCATTTATTCAAATGATCATTTCTGAAGTCACAATTTTAGTCAAAGTAAAATGAAAAAAATGACAGAAAATGGCAATTATCCATTGATGAAATAACCGTTTTTCATTCAGTTCTCAAAACAGACACATTTCTCAAAATGTTTAACTCATTTCACCTGTGGAAAACACCTTTCAATTTTCTTAATGATTTCAAAAATGCCCTCATTTTAAACAGGTTTAACCATGTTGTCATTCATAAAACACAAACACATAATATAGTCTAATTAACTCAAGTGTCACAATGTGAACTCAAATAACACATTTATCCATGAGTCAACATTAAGTGCCTGATGACACACCAATCAGAATCTAAAGATAATAAATAGGAACATAATGTCAGAAGACCAAGAAACTCTACTGTTATGAAATTTGGCTGAAGGTGCAGAGGATGCCAAATTTATGTATTTATTTTTCACTGTACTGTAGCCTAATTGACAGTATACTGTATTGTGTTGCATAAAAAGTTCATGTTCAGTTCTTTGGTATTTTAACTTTTTTCTAGTGCTTTTCATCTACTTTAACTACTTACAGTAGTGTAATGAAAATAAATTTTTCCTAAAGCTTATTGTTGTATTTTAATCTGCACGCTTTCACGTTGTATGTGTACTGCAGACACTGCTGAGCTGCAAATATTCCTGAATCCCAATAAGAGATTTTTGTGATAGTGTTCTCTAGGCAGAAATGTAATCTGTGTATTTGTAGGTTTTGTGTTTCATCTGAGGCCAAAGTTTGATTCTGACAAAAGAGAATATGTCTTTGACCAAAATATTTGATTTTGACGTGACAATTTGAGGTGTGTAGCCTACAAGTTGGTGTGTAGTTCTGAGACTGTGTTAGTTGTGAGAAAATTGTGAATTGTTTCATGAATTGTGTGTTAGCAATCGAGAAAATTAACTAATTAAAGAGTTCATGATTTTATATTTTTGTATGTCACTCCGTACCCTTCCTTCCTTTCTTCCTTCCTTCCTTCCTTGAAACAATATAAATAAAAAGAAAGGTAGTGCATTCTGGCTACCAACATCACTTAAATAAATAAATAAATAAATATGGCCTAGGTACATCCATCCAGAAACAGCACTTGGCAAGTTCCCTATATTGTTATTATTATTCATTAATAAACCAGTGATTTACAATTAGGCTAATTTTGCTTGTGTCATTTTCACACAGGCCATGGTTTACTACTGACAGTAAAACAAATGTCTTTTGATTTAGAGGTGGTTAATTACATTTTCCAGTATAAAATATCAGTCATGGGTTGGTGTATTTCCGTAAACAAGACATGCTCTTTGACGTCAGCTGAGAAAGAAATTTCCAGGAATGGGTCACTGTCCCGCATCATTAGGCCTCGTTCAGTACATGCAAGCTTTTCTTTGATTTACATTCATTGGCAAGACGACAGCTGGCTGAGTTATGACACTCGGGAGAAGTGGGCAGTACAGAATGCAGGCTAGTAAGGACTGCCTTCAGCCCATTGAAGATGTAGTGTAGTGAGCTAGAAGAACAATAATCAGAAATACAATGAAGGATAATGATCATTTTAATTGCATACATTATTTGTGATTTGTAAATACGGTTATGAGTGAAACTTTACAGAGTCTGGATTAATTAGCAATCGCATTATGAACTCATATCTAATCTAGCTTGCCGCTCCTTCCAAGCAAACAGACCTGCTTCACTAAACATTCACATGCAAAGAGATCTTTGGCAAGCACAAATTTCCCCTCATAAATGTCCCTTTGAATAAAAGCGGAACTGCCACGATAGGGCACAGAGTGCCATCCACTTATGTTGACACCCTTGGTAAATATGAGCATAGGCGGCTGTGAAAATAAATCTGGATCGTTTATCCTTTTGATCTTTCATTAAAAAAATTCACAAAATTATAACCTTTCATTGAAGTAAAAGAATTGAAAGTGGGGGGTAAATCACATGATCAAAAATACATGCTTTTCTCCAATGCATGTTGCATGGCCACAATTATTGACACACCTAGACATTCTTATTAGTAAAAATATATCTGAAGTATATTCCCAATAATTTTTACTTTTTTTTTTAGCACACCAGGGTGACTAGGAACATGAAACTGTCCAGTCAAGACTTCCTGTTTCACAGGAGTGTAAATTGAGGAAACACAAAGGCCAAATTCTCTTAATCATCCATCACAATGAGTAAAACTAAAGAATATAGGTCTGATGTGCAGCAAAAGATTGTTGAGCTTCACAAAATAGAAAGTGGCTGTAGGCCTAAGAAAATAGCTAAAGCATTGAAAATCCCCATTTCCACCATCAGGGCAATAATTACCGGTAAGAAGTTCCAGTCAACTAAAGATGTTACGAATCTGCCTGGAAGAGGACATGTGTCTATATTGTCCTATTGCACGGTGAGGAGGAGAGTTTGAGTGGCCCAAGATTCTCTGAGGATCACAGATGGAGAATTAATTGAGAGATTAGTTGAGTCTTGGGGTCAGAAAGCCTCAAATATAATCAAACTGCACCTAACGTTATATCAAAAAATCCTCCTCTCTCATCCAAAAACAAACTCCAGCATGTTGTCAGACACGACTGGAACTTCAAAAGGGACCGGATTCTATGGTCAGATGAAAACAAAAAAAAAGTACATACATTTTCTCCTTTGAAAATGTACGGTATATTGTCCTTGTCCAGAAAGGAAATAAAGACATCATCAAAGTAGTCCATGTGACATCAGTGGGTTAGTAAGAATGTTTTGAAGCATCGAAAATACATTTTGTTCCAAAAATAACAAAAACTACGACTTTATTCAACATTGTATTCTCTTCCGGTTCTGTTGTCAAGCCGCGTTAAGTGACGCTGATGACGTAAGACGCTGCTGACGTGTATCTGGTGTGTCCGTGTATTCGGGTTCAAATAAATATGGCTGGGCAAAAAAATGCAAGTCTTCTTCTGTGTCGAAATCCTTAGACATGTTTGCGAAGTTTGTTTTTTTTACAGCGTGCCTCTCCTTCAGACAGTGAACGAAGCTGGGGCGCATCGGATTCAACCCGATCACACTAAATGCGTCTTTATAGCACGCATGTGTATTGTCGTGTAATTTATACGCTGAAGTGAGTTTTTACGTGCATATGATATGCATTGGTTGGTGAGGGTAGGTTTAGGAGTGGGGTGGGGTGCGTGTGTATTATAAGTTTGGGTAGAATTAGTGGTGTGGGGTAGTAGTAGTAGCCTTTATTGTCACTAGTCACAAGTACCAGCGAAATTATAGCCATCAACCTGTCCATACAGACATACATACAATATGACAAGGGGGTAGACAGGACAGGAAGATAGGGCATTGAGGAAGAAAATACAGAAGAAAATAAGAAAATACATGATTATATATGAGGAGAGGTGAGGAGAAAAAAAGGCAACCCCCAGACTATGCTCCTGTGAGGAGTACAGTTTGGGAACAGTTAAAAACACCTCAGCAACATTAGCACATAATCAGTTCAGTCTACAACATGAACACACAAGACTTGCAACAGGGGAGGGGAGTGGGGGATGGAGGTAACCCAGCACAGACAGGTATCCGTCCGGTCCTGCAGCCATTCTCGGCGCTGGTCACAGACCCCCCTGTCAGACTGGGGGTACGAAGCATTGAAGGCGAGGGATGGGGGGTGGGGGGGTGATTGCATATCTGTATATATGTAAGAGTTCGTGTATGTGTAGGCCTGGAGAGTCGCTGCGCCTGGCATCATAATCTAGGTGCCTCAAGTCCGCAGGATTGTCATAGCGATACACAGCAAGTTGCCATGGAGACAACCCTGATCAGGTCCCAGACAGAGTCAACAATCAGCAGGTGTCTGTGAGGATTCGGGGAAGGAACGCAAGAGCGTCTCGCTGCAGTGCTCTTCCGGGGGAGTTGTTGTTCCAACAGCAGCCTTGGCCAAGGCCAGTGCTGGATGAGGGGGGCCGAAAGCAGATAAGATTGGGATTGTTTGGTCTTGGGACGAGTAGCCGCATTCCGATTTACACAGCTCCTGGTCCATTTTGGTCTCCGAAACGATCCATTTGCCTTTGCAAAGCTGTGAGCTTCTCCATGATGTTATCCATATTGTGGTTCATAGTCACAGTCTGAGTGCTGACAGCTCTGCCCACCGCTTCAATCATGACGGGCAGCCTTGTGGAGCTTTGGACAGCTGTCACCGTCTCCTTAATTCCTCGATAAACCAGGGCAATGCCTGATCCAATCAGCAGAAAACCTGTTATCATGGTTCCAAATAGGTAGATATCTTCAACGTCCTCTACGGAAAGAGCCGCCAGACGTACGGCCCGCCACCTCTCCCACGCGTCCATCGTGTAGCCAGCTGCGAACGTTCCGGCAGGAACATCCATCATTTCTTAGTTTGGAGAGCAGTGCTGAGAGAGTCTCTCAAAGTACAAGACAGTAGACTAAAACGAGACGAGAGGAGCAAAGCAGGGGAGGTGAGGGAGAGGAGGGAAAGAAAATGCGACCGCCTTTGTTGAGAGCCAAAGCAGAGAGAAAAAACTCATTTTCGTGTATAAATTACACGGCAATACACGATGCGTGTTATAGAGACGCACACAGTAAAATCTCCAGTGTTGAAATCCTGGTGTTAAGGACTTTTAGAGTAAAGTGTTAATTTTCTGGTGTTGAATTTCAAGGGATTAACACTGCTAGTGTAAAGCGCACCCTCTGGCAGGTGAAAATATGTAGAGTTAAATTAATAACACCGAGAAGAGTGTTATTAGTCACATCCGGGACATTTACGAGCTGGGCGGGACAAAACGAGCTGAAACATTTTTCACAGGCGCCATTTTCTTTGACTCGCGAAGCAAGGCATACGAGGGGGGGGGGAAAGGCATATATTGAGTGTTTTATCGCATTTATATATGCATTTTATAATATCATATTGTTTTAGAACAATATGTATGTGCTGTGCACGGTTAAACCGTTCTCAGAGGGGCATTTTCGATGACGCGCGATGCGGAGCAGACCAGGATGGGTTTGATTTTTAACAGGGAAACGACGAAAGTAAGTTAACTTAAGTGCTGTATCTAATTTACAATATGCATTTTATAATATATTGATTTATAGCGATATTTAAATGCTCTGCGCGCTTAAACGATCCGAAACTTTTTCAAAGGCGATCTTCTTTGACTCAATACGGAGCTGACGACGACGAGGAGGGAACGTTGACGTTAACAGAGAAAACACCGAAAGTAAGTTAAGTGTTTTTAACCAAATTTACAACAAGTAACTTATTTCATGCCATTATATTGTTTTGTAACAATATTTATGTGATGTGCGCGCCTAAACCTCTCACAGACAGACTAGGCCCTGCAATATTTGTGATCTGCAAATATCTTAAATCCTCAAACTATTTTTCTCTCGTTTGCCAGCACACCTAGCCTAACGTTATAACTGAAGACGAACAACTCTACAAACTGCAACCAACAATGCATGTGAAATTGTCACTTTATTTCCTTATTTGGATGACCAATTTTCTTAGAATGGGTAAGTAATTATTTCAGATTAAATATTTATGCAAAGTGCTTTTATCAGATTAACTTTTGGTTGATGTTTGATATGCTTTCGTGATTAAATTTAGCTATTTGTGTTTGCTAATGCTAGGAGCATTTCTATGTTGCACCAAGTGGCTAAGGCTAACCAGGCTTGGTTTTTGAAGACTATACAGACTTGAACCTGGTGATGATGGTAAGATTTAACGGATAACATATGAGGCACAAACATAAAAAATAATCATAGCTTTGTTGCTATTTGGGATAACTAGATATTATTTGTTTCATAACACTCATTTTGAATTTGTCCAGTCAAATTACTTTACAAAAGTAAATCTTTTTTCTTTTTTACTTAAAATGAGATTTCAAACCAATTGTTTGCATGATTTGACCGGTAGAGGTTTTCTTGCTGTTTAATTTTAGACTCAACTGATGGGAAATCTCTGCCCAGCTGCCCCGAACATCACAAAGCCACAAGAAGGGAACACAGATTCTTCCCGGCGGCTGACTATTTACTTTTAAAGTGTTGAAATTAACTCTATTGGTGTTGATTTCCGGGTTTCAAATTTACTGTTTACGTGAGAACAGGCTGCCGGATTACACGTCAGCAGCGTCACTGAACGCGGATTGACAACAGAACCGGAAGAGAATACAATGCTGAATAAAGTCGTAGTTTTTGTTATTTTTGGACCAAAATGTATTTTCGATGCTTCAAAACATTCTAACTAACCCACTGATGTCACATGGACTACTTTGATGATGTCTTTATTTCCTCTCTGGACAAGGACAGTATGTCGTATTTTCAATGGAGGGACAGAAAGCTCTCGGACAAAATCTAAAATATCTTAAACTGTGTTCTGAAGATGAACGGAGGTCTTACGGGCTTGGAACGACATGAGGGTGAGTCATTAATGACATCATTTTCATTTTTGGGTGAACTAACCCTTTAATGTTGTAGGCCTGTTTTATTTTGCTGGAGGTCCTGGACATCTTGTTCAGATACACGGTATCATGGATTCTAGCAAATATACCAACAGATAAAAAATCTGGTCTCTGCTAGATATCTTATAATGGGCCTTAGTTAGATCTTCCATCAGGACAATGATTAAAGAAATAATTTTGTGAATTTTTTTAATGAAAGATCAAAAGGATAAACAATGCAGATTTTCACAGCCGCCTTTGCTCATTTTTACCAAGGGTGTTAATATTAGTGGAGGGCACTGTATATAACATAGTGTTATCTGCAGTAAATATACGCAACATCCATAGTGCTACAGAAACATCCATGAGGTGTTGCATTGAAGAGAAAATCATTAACATTTTTACATAGATCATATTTAATGAGTCTACCATGACAGGAGTTCCCCCTCATGGCTGTGTTTGTACCAGCCAAACAGACTCATTACGCTTATCATTTCAGAATGACTGCTGTTTGTGCGGATTATTTGCTCTCACTGCATGACATCTCTAATGACACCCTTGCACCACCACACACATCACAGAAATGATAACACGTAACTAGTTTCCAGATTCCCACACCTTGGTCCCCATTAAATTGGGCTTTCATGCCTCATCTCTTAATTAGAAAAGTGAACTGTCGTGTATACTGTCACAAAACAGCCGTCTGTAGACAGCCACTCAGCATAAAAATATGTTTTTAGAGCTCCAGCAATCATTATCGTTCCTGCCTGGGTGAAATGTAAAGGGTAAGACTTTACCAAGTGTAAAATAAATGAACCAGTGACTCATTTCACTCTTGATTCACCTCGAATACAATAGAGCATCTCTGAAGAAATGAAGAACAGAGCTCAAATTAACATAGGAGTGGTAATGGTGAATGTTGTACAGTATATTTGTCTCTATTGCAAATTTCGAGTTATGTTAAAATATATGATTATTTTAAAATAATTTTCATAAAAAAATAAAATATAAAATACAGTATACACCTATACATTCACTGGCCACTTTATATACACCTTAGTACTGGGTTAGACTAACTGTCATAATTCTTAGATTCAACAAGGTGCTGGAAATGTTTTGGTCAAGAGATTTTTGTCCATATTGACATGACAGCATCACACAGTTGCTCCAGATTTGTCAGCTTCACATCCATGATGTGAATCTCCCGTTCCACCGCATCCCAAAGATTCTCTGTTGGATTGAGATCTGGTGACTGTGGAGGCCATTTGAGTTTAGTGAACTCATTGTCATGTTTAAGAAGAGATTATTTGAGCTTTGTGACATGGAGCATTATCCTGCTGGAAGATGGGTTCATTGTGGTCATAAAGGGATGGAGATGGTCAGCAACAACACTCGGGTAGGCTGCTGCGTTCAAACGATGCTCAGTTGGTACTAAGGCCCCGTCCACCTACCGCGTTTTCGTTTAAAAACGGAGAATTAAAACAAATACGATCTCCGTCCACACCAGCGTTTTATCTGCGTATTAAAATTGATCTCCGTCCACATTAAAACGACTGAAAACACGGATCACGTGACCATTCATGGGCATGCGCGTGCCGGTGTAAACGGTGGCTGACGAATCAGGGAAGGACACGTCATGACTGATGACACCCAATCATAGAGCCGAGCGTGAGCCTCTGCGTCAGCGTTTCGAAAGTCCTCCGTTTTGTCCCGTCTTCACTAAAACGCCCACCGGAGATTCAACATGGAGCTGCAGCGTTTCTAAACTTCTCCGTTTTAGGTCTTCGTTTTTTCCGTTTTAGTCTGGACGGGAGGTGCAAACGTAGCAAAAGGTCTCCGTTTTTAAACGAAAACGCAGTAGTGTGGACGGGGCCTAAGGGGCCAAATATCACCCACACCATCACACCCCAACCACCAACCCCCGTTGATACAAGGCAGGATTGATTCATGCTTTCATGTTGTTTGTCAAATTCTGACCCTACCATCTGTAAATTGCAGCAGAAATCTGATCTGATCGAATCTGATCAGACCAGGCAATGTTTTTCTAATCTTCTATTGTCCAATTTTGGTGAACCCATGTGAACTCAAGCATCTGCCTCAAGGTTTGATGTGTTGTGCATTCAGAGATGCTCTTCTGCAAACCTCGGTTGTAACGAGTGGTAATTTGAGTTACTGTTGCCTTTCGATCCCCTTGAACCAGTCTTGCCATTCTCTTCTGGCCTCTGGCATCAAGGCATTTCGCCCACAAAACTGTCGCTCACTGGATATTTTCTCTTTTTTTGAGATGGTCCTCACTGACAACACGAAATCCAGGGGGAGGAGTTGGATCCAGATCCAACTCCTCCCACCTTACATATACCTAAACCTACTGATCTCCGCCCCCTGATCCCTAACCCCACCCCTAATTTCCACCCCCTGATCCCTAACCCCACCCCTAATCCTACCCATCTCCACCCCTTAGATCTGGATCCAACTCCGCCCCCTGGATCTCGTGTACTGCAATGAGGTGCTACTGCTTTTTTTGACCTTTCTCTGTAAAACCCTAGAGATGGTTGTGTGTCAAAATCACAGTAGATCAGCAGATACTGAAATACTTTGACGAGCCTGCCTGGCACCAACAACCATCCCATGTTCAAAGTCACTTAAAGGTGCAGTTTAAAAAAAAATGCTGTTGAAAGTGCATCTGACCGAGCACCACAACAAACTTGTAGCCAATCAGCAGTAGACACTCATGATGGGAGAGGAGAGTGATCTGAGCAAGAGGGAGATTTGAAGAAAAGAGAGATGCTGAGAGAGAGACATACAAAAGAGAAAGGCTCAATTTTTTAGGTTTTTCTATATATCGAATTGTTTCGGGTCAAAATGACCCGAGGTAAGGATGAGGACATTTTAACATTAGATGTTACATTTTAATGTTAAATCCACTATTGTTTTATAAATTTGTCCTATACTGTATTTAATACAATTACATCAGAAGCAACTGTAATTAGCCATATAGTCTTTCATACCCTCTAACTTTTGAAATCTTTTTGCTGGCTCAGATAGTGTGGACAAATAAGTTGAGCGGATTTTAAAGGGGTCAAGAACTGAGAATTAAAATTTTCCTGGATCTTTTTACAGTTAAGAGTTCATTATACCTACTATAAAAATACCCTGTAAGTTTCAAAACTCAAAACTTCCTTGTTATTCCAAAAACTGCTTTTATTGAAACCCAGGCCAGAAAACGACAGGATCTCAAAAGTGGAGACTTGTGACGTCATAGGGCAGCGAAAGGCCGCCTTTGCAGAAGAATATCAACGCCTACGTCTACATCACTGCGTCTTTGGCTCCGCCCACTGGAGCGTTAGTGAATAGACATGAGAATGAGTAAAGATCGACACAGGATCAATGCCATCACCTTCCAAACGATCCTAATGCTAGGAAAGTGTTTGTTTTTTTCTTCAACAATGTAAATGTCTCAGCAGTGCATCAGTGCATTTCACTGTGGATTATTTGGTAAATGTTGGCGCAGGGTTTCCAAACAGACTTTGACGATATGGATCTGCCAGCAACGCCACAAACATGTAGGCTAATGGTGCGTTCACGTGCTATGGTAATTATGGTAAATACCCAAAGCCGACGTGGAAAATGCACATGAACACCCCCCTCATGTGCTATTTTCCACTGGGCAGCTCATAAAATATTTTGATGAACGAGTTGCCGAGATGAGATAACCTTTGACCTTTTCAAAATGGCGGAGAGCAACGCGAGAGTCGTGAATGGTAAAAATATGTACTATTCATGATCTAGAAAATATACAGCATATTATTTACCGTTTGAGTTTTGATAAATCATTTTCTTGCTGTAGCAGATGACTTAAGCGATCTAAAATAGTTTTAGCCAAATAACAGGTCTGGATCATCCCCACATTACGACAACAAAAGCACTTGAACGCAACACACTGGTAAATACCAGTTCACAAGTGGAAAATATCATATTTTCCATAGCACGTGAACGCACTAAAAGTATTCATGTTTATTCTAATGCCTGATCTGTGATCAGTGGTTTCTGATGTAGCCTAATTATTCAAGTTCAGACAGATTATCTCTCAAAATCGTTCTATAGGCTACTGTTTATGCATCAGTAAATCAAGCCAGTGACTAAACGATCAACTTCACGTCGTTTCTCTTAGTAGGATGAAAATAATCTTGTTTAAACTGTGATTAAATTATATACAGAAACCAATCAAAGAACACTCCCTTTACAATCGCCCAAACTGTCAATCACACAGCGCGAGTTTATCTGGACACTTGCCAAAACTCATCATGAAATCAATGATGCTGTTATACTGCACAACTAAACTCTTATTGCATTTACATCGTGTTTGCATTGTTATTTAGTGAAAGCATTCATGAGAGAAATTGCGTTGCAATGATTAGATCACCGCATTCACGCGATCAACAGACTATCTGTCATCTGCTCAATGCTCAACCTTTCATGTGATGGAATAGATCTAAATGATCAATATTTTTCCCGATTCGTTAATCTCGATAGCTGTAATAGTAAAAACGTAGAAAAAGATTTCGAGAGAGAGAGTTCCACATGTAATACTAACTACTTCATATGCAAACATGTCACAGCGGTGGGCGTTTACACTGAAGTCTCACACAGACACGCCCCTTAAAACAGAGCGTTTAAATCAGAGGCTAAAATCAGGCTAGGACAAAGGCCTTTTATTTCTAAATTATTACCATTTTTGATGTAAAAATCATACTTGCATTATAAGGGCACCCCAGGAAACATTATAAAATAATAAAATAGGCTAATCCAGTTCATGACCCCTTTAACAGTATAATGCTGTAAAAAAATATCTCACTGTAAATTTGTTTTGCAAGTCACTACATTAATTCCCCAACATCATCCTATAGCCTAACATGTAAGGTTTCCCCTTTTCGTCTTGGCAAATCGAATGTGTATTACTTTTTCCATCTGTGCCTCTGTGGAACACGGCTGTGTGTCAGAGAGAAAATCGTATATACAGTACGTCATATGAGTCACTTGCTCTGGTGATTCCGACAACTTCAGAGATCAACTATTCACTCAATAGTGCTTTAAATGTCAGCCGGCTATATCTCAGAGCACAAAAGCAATAAGGTCTAAATGATATTATTGGACTTGATCAATGAGCCAAAACATGGGTGACACTTAAGGGCTTAGAACAATTGGCTAGAGCTTGAATATGTGACGTGAGAAGATCTACAGCCTCTGATGCCCTTGCCCAGACCCCAGGAAAGCCCTCAAAAGCCCATTATGTAACAACCAACTGGGAGCAAACCTGTATATATAAATAAGTCTGAGGACTTTCCCTTTTAGCATATTTATTGTATAGCTAATACTTATGATTTTCCTCTTATAAACAGGAAAAGATAGCAATATTATTAGCAGTTTAAGCAAATGATCATTTTAATTTGCTGCTGCATGAACATCATCCTGACAAATTGCACCACTAATGTCGGGAAAGGCCAGCACATTTATAAAACTATATGATACAGAGAGGAAGAAAGTAAAGATATGGGTAAGAAGGGCTATTCGTCCTATAGTCTGATGTTTTTGTTAACTGAAGGTGCACCGAATAGAATACTCTTATTCACCGCAGTGGAATACAAAGACCTTGAATTGTGATGCACAAATATTCTTGTTTTGAGAACTTCTGGACAGCCCGAGGGCGTCGAATTCTAACCACAAAACGTATGATTCCTTCGAATGTTGTCGCTCAGCAGGTCTCAGAGTATTTTTTTTAATAGGGTAAATTATCTATAGAGAATAAACTAGTCGCTGCAGCTTTACTAAAGGTCAGAGCTATTCAATCCTGTTAATGGAGGGCCATGACCCGCAGTTTAGTTCCAATCCTAATCAAGCACATCAAGTATCTTGATTAGCTGATTCTGTTTAATTGAGTTTTGAATTAAACTCTGCAGGTCATGGCCTTCCAGGACCTTCATTAATATTAATAATAATAATATTATTATGCACCACTCGATACCAACTATAATGGGGGTTTTGATTTATCAAAATCATGTCAGTTACTAAAATCTTTTGAATCCACAAAAATAATTAGTTCAGTGTAATTTTCTATAGGATTCATCATTGTCTCGACTGACTGCACTGGAGCTAGGTGGAAAAAAAGGTTATATTTGTGTGTTATTAGTGAGCCAAAATCAAATAAATGATGACTTCCAATGTTGTCATTACATCATTTTATTGGTCAGTTTTACACAAATATAATTCTTCCGTCCCCTTTCTACTTGTTGTGAACAAGATCGACTCAGAAGCAAACGAAAAGATCCCCTCCTCCTGTCTGTCATCAGATGCTTTTTTCGTTCAGTGCTTCAGTTCATTACTTTTTCCGTCTTTGAAGGCAGGAAATTTGTCACATGCATGCTTCAAAAAGCAGAGATAAAAAATAGCCATGTGCACAGAAGTGAACAAACGACTCGATCATTTAAAAAGATTCGTCCAAAACACTAATTTGTACACGAACACAACTAATATAAGCCACTCTAGCATTTCATGAAGTGCAATGTCATTGTCAATGACTTCTCTTAGCTTGAAAATCATGAGCAGGCCTATGCCTGTAACATGTATGCTCCGTGTTGTGTTTCCCTGTGACCTAGTTTTCCCCAATCTGTTTGATTAGTCACTTCTTTCACCTGTGTCCTGTTAATTATCTCTATAAGTTCCTTTGTTTGCTCTGTGTATTTAGGCCCTGTGTTCTTCAGTCTTCATCCATTCTCATTAATGTTTGTGGTTTTCTCCTGGTTCCTGAGTTTTGTCATTAAATGCCTTTTAATTGTTCTCTTTCAAGTTGTTTCCACAACCACGTTACGTAACAATGGCATGAGTATATGTTTTAAGAAAAAAATCAGTAAAAAAATTGAAGGGGTACTAGCAAATTTCTGCTAATTTTCTGACATTTCTGTTAAGTTTGCTGAAGAAATCTAGAGGGATTTTCCATGTGAAGTCTGTATCTCCTGGGAATGAATGAGGATTTGTCTCTAAGTTGTTTTCTGTGATGTGTTAATATTCTTCTTTTGTGGAATTTTGATTTGTATGAGCAAAATAATTATATCACATTGATAAATATTACTATGTAATTTCTCACATTTTTGGTAATCAAGTGATTGTTTTATGTATTTCTTCTTTTTGTATGACACCTGTCTGTATAATCGACTAGATTTAATGAATCGTTCTCCTATGGATATGCAATGACTACAGTTTTCTGTAAAAAGAAAAAATAATAACTTGACTGATGTATGTGATATTCTTTTTTTTATTATCGCTTTGGATGTTTGTGTGTCGCATTTCGTCAGTGTTTTGATTCTTTTGAGTCCCTGTGTCATTGGTTGCTATGTGGTTAGTTGATCGATCAATCCCACCTTTGCTGTTCTTTGAACCAAAAAGCCTCAGTCTTTTGTTTGTATTATTAAAGGTGGGGTATGTGATTTTTCTTTTTTGACCATTTTTTCAAAATCACTTGAAATCCTATTCCTAACCCACTTACAGCCACTGAGTTAGAAGCACTGAAATGAAAATTAAGCAATTTAATCATCTGTGGAACGGGCAGGACTCGAAAAACTCCAGCCAATCATTTCCAAGACCACCTAGAATCATTGGACAGAAAAAGCTTCAATCAAATGGTCCCCCCATCCCCCTTGCGCGCATGTCCCCTTCGTGCGCATACTCAAAGCTCGTGACCCAGTCACAGAGAGAGAGCGAGAGCGAGAGCGAGATGCGCGAGAGTTTTGCAGATGCATGATTGCGCGTCCATGTTCTTTGAATGGGTGGAGTCAGGGCCAACGTTGGAGGAAAGAAGTTAGGACCTTTAGAGTTGTGTATTTTCAAAATCTGCCGGCCGTTTTGCAAATCCCATACCCTACCTTTAAAAATCGTTTGCACTTAGATCCTCGCCTTAGCTCTCCTTCCTTGACAACCAGCTTCGACACTATGAGTGTTAGCACATTGTTGGATATATAGGCATTTTTAAGTTAACAATTTCATTAGATGCATTATGGTAAATGCTTCTCACGAGTTCCATATAATCTTTAAGCTACTAAGGTTGAGCGTATTTGGCTTGCTGTCCACAGTGGAGGGGCTCAAGGAAGCAGCTCAACTCGAGCTTATACCCCCCAGTGGGACTACTAATGCTTTGAGATGCCTAAATTATGTTGGTGGAGTTGGGGAGGTGGAGGGATGCCAAAACAGCTGATGCAAGAGCAAGGAGCGGCTGCTTATATGCTCTGGCGGTTAATTGAAAGATTAGATGGGTTCACTCCTCCCGAAAGTACATTCTGAACTTCACTAAATAGCATCAGATGTGCTATTGTCTATTTTGTCACTGACAATGTGAATTGAAATCATTTTGTCTTTGCACTGAGCATGTTGCACTTTGTTGGCCTCTGAATAAGAACATTTTTGTAAGAAATCTTCTATGATTATGCGTATGACCTTCTCCTCTAGTTGGACTCAGTTAAGTTTACAGACATTTCCTTATTTGACCCTAAAACACAACACAATGCAATCTGTAATTCAAAGTACTGGTAAAACACCTGTGAAAAATCAATACAGAAAATTATTTTATATTAGTACAATACATTGGACCCTTTTCTGTGTTTATGATGTTCCTGGTTAGCATTTTATTGCCTGGCTGTCATCATCCCAGTGGTGTGTGATGTTCTTCTCTAATGTTTGTAAGAGCGAAAGAGATGGGAGACAGAGAGGAAGTATCGTGTGACAGCAGAACAAGCTATCAGCCATTTCATGTCAGAGTTTGTCCTCTTTAACTGAGGCAGAGTTCAAGGTATCTGAATCAGACAGGAAATCTCACTTCATCTCTCTCTTCTGCATTATCTGGTAATTGCCCTGCTTGCTAATGTGATGTTGTTGATTCCCAGTGAAAATGCAGGATCTTTAATTAGAAACGGACAGTGTCAATCTGAAGCACATGTGTATGTACTTAGCCCGTGAATACCAAAGAGCCACAGTGAAAGAAGAGGAAAATTGCTTAATGTCCTGAGAGGATATTAATTCAGGCTGCATCCTACTGTCAATAGGAGACAAATAAAACACTGCAGTCTGATAAAAGCCCTGGTTTGTACCACCTGTTTAATGTAGTCAGCCCGACCACACTCAATTAGCCAGCTCGTCGTTCTTTCATTCAGATGTTCACACACTCACTAATTTAGTCTCCATCGCTTTTTTTTCTTTAAGTGTCAGCTAGTAATGAATTTTATGGCATTATACCATCTTAACTCAATGAGCACCTATTATTTGGATTACCTAGACAACAGTGATATGTGATACTTAAACTTCTATCTGCTCAAATTCTCTTAATTTAATTTATTACAATGTTATGTGTAAAGTATACTACAGAGGTAATGTAATGTTCTCTAATAAAATCCCATTCACATGCATTAACACAGCTGCTTCTAGAACCAGACAGAAAGCTATACGAGACAAAGAGCTTTGCCTTTTAGAGTGTTTATTATTCAAAACAAGATGCATTTAGCATCTCTCGACCATATAAGAACAAATTTAGCACTGTGGCCTTAAGAATAAATGAAGATCACTCAGGGTATCTGTTATTATGCCTGTGTTTTGTCAGCTGAGGAGTCACAAGATGAACAATTCTAATATCTCTCCTGACCAGATGCTAACGTTACACATTCCTTAGAGAAGCAATAAATGCTACAAGGAGGCTGTTAGTCACCCAAGCACCATAACATTTTCTAAACGCATCTTCAAATGATTCATGTCTCTCTATGTGGCTTACAATTTTGAGAGAAGAGATTTGCTTAATAGTCCCTAAGAGACAATGAAGCTTTACAACATTAGAAATAAAGATATATGGTATGGAAAGCACCAATGCTATGTTGTGAGGCTGTCGCAACCTAAGAAGTGCATCCGAGAAGCTCTTTCTTCCATCTGAGTTGGGATTTGCTTTTACAACGTCATGTATTCAAGTCATTCTAACAAAAACATTTATTTATTTTCTATAATAAACATTTCGCCGTGAAAGGTAAGTGATTAACTTTACATCTGTTGTCTATAGGCTAATAAAGAGCAAATTATTTTTAGTGAAATACAGCATGGAAAATTAAAATAACTGCAAACTCATTCATTAACATTCACTACAGGCTTGTTTGTGGGCATGTTTTAGCGGCATATCAGCATGTTTTCTGAGATGTTGGTACCAAAAGGAAAACTAGCTTCCTTTGTATTGAATGCAGTGCATTCTTTATACTGCCTCCTACTTTATTAAAACTTAAGCAGTAGGTATTGGCTGAAATATGTCAGAAATAGTCGAGTATTACAGTAAAATGCTACTACACAACGGGCCTGTCCTAATACCTACACTTGCAGTCTATGCACTTGACGTAGGCCTGTTTCTTGTATTTTGCCCCAGTGATCAAGTGGTCTTGAAGACCGCGAGCAAACGTAGAATTTTTGATTACCTGATGGGACAAACTTACAATATAGTGTTACAAAATGCATTTTCCTTGAAATCTCACAATTTGGGGGCAGATGAGTTCCTGAACATGATGAATGATGGGATACGCTTAGCCTCAAACAGTGCTCTGATGCATGTATATCTAGTGTGCATTATAAGGGCACAGAGTTATATTAAGTGTGTGTTTCAAACAATATTATGCTACATTGCTATCATGATCGTAATAATATGTCTGTCACATGACCATCACATTTTATGTGAGCTGCATTATAAGGTGCATTCGACCGTGGCCGTCGTAATGGATCGTATATTCTGACACCTTTTGCTTCCCGTAGTGATGCTCGAATGGTGTTGGATTAGGTGCAATATTTTTTAATTACACAAACATTTCAGAAATTTTCATATAGCAACAGAAACACTTTTTCTTTCAATCTTTTATGTACTGCTTAATAGAAGATTATATGCAATGTCTGTTCAATGCAATTGCAACATAAGCCTACACTATTTAAATACCAATAAAGTTGGGTCTAATATTTTCAGATAATTTATTTTTCAGATGTTTTATTTTGATAACATTACACAATTTAACACTGACACCAAATGAAAAGAGTTTTTACTGTAATAAAAACAGATTTGGGAGCATTAGCAGAACTGAAGGTGTCCGAATATATACACGAAACTCACATGATCATTGTCGTTAGTGAAACCGACCAATCATGACACAGGCGTCGTTCAGAACGAATCAGAATTCGCGCAGTCATTTGCTCTTGAATCGCTCTCGCAGTACTTTGGTAGTATACGTCACAGTCACGTGGCGTCGACACTAGGCTTGTTTGAGATGCGCCTTGCCTCGCCTGAAATGTAGTCGAGAGTAGGCGGCTGCAGTGAGAGGAGGAGTGAAAAAAGCGCAGGCAAGA
Organism: Tiaroga cobitis; assembly: GCA_030578255.1. Taxonomy (NCBI): domain Eukaryota; kingdom Metazoa; phylum Chordata; class Actinopteri; order Cypriniformes; family Leuciscidae; genus Tiaroga; species Tiaroga cobitis. Next base: position 25,095,969 of record CM060592.1, read on the forward strand.
CGGACAGATCTCTCTTCTCGCAGTGGATCTGACACCTGTGAGATCAAATGCGGATATCGCGGGATTCACGGGATTCACACTCGTGCACGGTGTTGCTAATAAACTGGATGTAATTTAAGTTTTGTTGCTTGAATATGAAAATAAATATAATGAACAAGACACCCAAAGTACTTATTTAATTCCATTTTAAATAGGCCTACATGTTTGAATCATTTTTTCTTGAATACAGATGTGTTTTTATTTTAAATAAAAAAAAAAAAAAATTACATCACATAGATTGCACTGTCAGAGAGTTTGGGGATATCCACACATAATTTATACACATAAAACATGATATCAGAGTTTTAAAATTAAACATTTTAAAAGAGAACAATACATCACGGTTGTTTAAATCAATGAGCATTAAGCTGTGCCGTCAGCAAGTCGTTTCCCATCATGCTTTTGATCCGCGCAGTCGGTGGAGAGCAACTGCGCGCGACTGCAGAATCCGACACGTGCGCCTTGCGGTCGCGAGAGTTTTTTGACATAGGTACGTCGGCATGACATCAGAGCAAGGCGGACCGCACTCGGACACATTTCTAACCGGCATGCATCTCGCGCTGATCACCGGTGATCGGTTCTGCGCAGATTTTGCTCATCTCAAACAAGCCTAATGTCTCAAGTCATTCGAAATTTCTAACCAGCATGCACTGCTTCAAATCAGACACCGATCAGTCATTTTCGGATTTGACATTCAGTTCCTACAGAATGGCCATATGGGATACCGCAAGATACTATATTTACCTTGTCCAAATACCCACACTTGCGGTCTCGACCACTTGAGAGCGCATGCACGCGGCAGGAAGTAAGTGCACAAGTCTTAAAAATTCCAAAATGCAGTGCCCTTAATGCACACTAAACCCAACTATCTTGGTCTAAGCATATCCCATCATGCATTATGTTCGGGAACTCATGTGCCCTGATTTCGAGATATATCCAGCTGCAGACCCGCAGCACCACCAGTTTCAGAACCCCAGCGCCAGAACCGGAAGTGAGGGAGGGGCGGAATTATCGGTATTGACAATGACACAAGCTAGCATGGTTATTTTTGCAAGTATTTAAAAATATTTAAAATTGTTGCATCTTTTAAATAATATTTAGGGTATGTTTTATTACACAGTGAGTCTATAGGAATACCAGACTTACATTTCACTGCTCGTTGTATGAACTATAACTGGTATGTGACAAATAAAGAGCAAGACAGCGCTCGTGTTGTTTGAAGACGTGAGAGTGCGCGCGCGCGGCCGGGGCTCTCTCTCTCTCTCTCTCTCTCTCTCTCTGCTCGTTAAGCGCCCTGTCATGCGCACCAGTCATTCTCTTCTACATCACTCACCGATCAAAATAGGCTTTGGCGGCCGCCAAAAAGCAGACGATCTGACGGGTTTTAGAAGATTAAATACAACCTGAAACTAAAAAACAGACCCGACCTCTATTTGAGACCGGCCTTTATTTACCCAAACCTGCAGCCACACCAGGCGTGTAAAAGAGACAATCGTCTATTTGGGACTCGGCTATTATTTGAAGTTTTACGGTACATTTTATTGTTTCTTTTAAAACAATGCCGAATTTTCTCTCTTTTTTAGATTTTTGACATTATTTTACATAAAGAAAAATGCATGCTGCACATGTTCTTGTGAAATAAAGTATATTTGATATAAAATGCCCATAAGTTTCAAGCATTATTTTTTACCATCATGATCAGGAAGTAACTCTCATAATACAATGAAACGGATAACTATATACAATTATATTACACAAAATCAATGTTTTAAAATGCTTATTGCACTATACCTTAATGTATCATTATAATAAGTATAAAGTATGACGTTTCGTGTCTAAGCAAATTACGCTCCAAAACATTAGGTGGCGTTACTCGGTTTAGAACGTAAGCTCCGCCCCTCACTTCCGGTCCTGGCGCTGGTGTTAGAACGTAAGCTCCGCCTCTTACTTCTGGTTCTGGCGCTGGGGTTCTGAAACTGGTGGTGCTGCGGGTCTGCAGCTGGATACTATAGCTGATTTCGAGGAAAACATTCCACTGTAATTTAAATGAATTAGATGCATAATTTGGTCGAAAAAACATAAAGTGTTGCATATTTGATTGGTGCAAAGATTAGTATGGTATGCGTACGCCTATTTTGTACAACATTTGCAACTGTTAAACTTAATTTGAAGCACCACAATTTTACATTTGTGTCGTCTGTTAGTTACGTGGCGACTAGTGAACAGAGATGTAGAAGTTTATTTTAAAATGCAAAGTATTGAAAATATAATAAATAAAAGCTCTGTAAACACTTGCATTTTTTGCAAGACTATAAGTGTGTCCCATCAGGTGATCAATAGTTCTACACATACTTGTAGTCTATACACCTACTTTAACACATGGGCCAAATAGAGGAAATACGTCATGCAAGTAGACAAGTGGTCAAATGCAAAAACCGCTAGTGTGGGTATTTAGACAAGGCAAACGACTAGTTACACACTTCACAATCTCAGTGGATGCCATACTTTATGTGAATAATTGTCCGCTTACTCTGTCATGAATTTGGACATCCTACTCATGTGCATATAGCATTAGTGTTTTTCAAATGAATGCAGCCTTGGTGAGCATAAGAGACTTCTTTCAAAAACATACTTTATTGTACGTGTGTGCATCTTTGATGGGGTTTTATGAGTTGGAACAGATGGAAACAAATGAATTTCCTATTCATTAGGCTCAGCATATTTCACGCGGGATGGTTGTGTAGGTGGCTTCAAAGTTTAGTTTCCCTATCATAGGAAAGAAGTACAGGAACTGTGTGGCTGAATGCAGGTGAGCTGAAAGCAATCAAGAGCATGAACACCTGTGACATTTTTTCCTTGCCATTTTCAATTAAAACCTCTCCGTCCTGAGCTCCTGAAAAAAGCAAAGACTTGTGTTTCTCACCTTGGAAAGGGCGAGACTAAGTCACAGCGGCTCCATCACACATCTTTCACAGCACACGATTCAGAATCTGTGCTCTACTGGGAAACATTAAAGGGATAGTTCACTTTGAAATTAATTTTTGGTATGTTTTAGCTTACCTCAAGAGCATCCAAGATGTAGGTGTCTTTGTTTCCGCAGTAGTTTAAATTTTGATATTTTTAGGTCAAACCGTTCTTGTCTGTCAGTCATATAATGCAGGTCTATGGTCACCACCTCAAAGAGCATGCACAGAGAAGTCCAAATTAGACATGATTTAATGACTCGTAAATGTAAGTACACATTGATGGCAGACACGAAACGAGCGGTTTGTGTGAGAAAACGAACAGTATTTATATTGTTTTTACCTCTTGTAACCACAGCCAGGTCCAAGTGATCTGAGGGCGCGGGCGCTTCGGGCTGCGCAAGCGCCGGAAGTGAAAACTCACCACTCCCGGATGAGTTCGCGCGAGCATACGTAATTGTTTTCTTTTACGACGGTTTAAACATCCCGGATAAGCTCAAATTAGTACCATTTTAATTAGCCGTCTTACCTACAATCTCTGTTCTGTGTAAACCATAGACATATACACTAGACGTCACCTTGGGGTTCTAAGCATGCGTCAAAACCACCGCCATCTTGGAACAGGGGTCTTGTCATAGGAAGTAGCTAGGTAACGCTGCTATCTCTGCCTTTACTTCTAATTAATTGATGGTGGTGGACTTTTGTGATGTGTATGATGTTCACACGAATGAAATCTGAACTAGGAAGAATGTTTTAAAAAAAAAAATGTTTTTACATTTTTTCTGGAATCAATGATAAATACATGTCTGACCGTGGGAACGAACCAAAAAAACGTTCCGTTTGTCTACATTGACGCTGTGCATTAAAGTGGAGGGGCTCCCCTGTTCCAAGATGGTGGCTCTATTGACGCATTCGTTCTAATGAACTGCCGTAGCCAAGGCGACATCTAGTGTATATATCTATGTGTGTAAACAATGAGTGACGTACACGCGCGAGAGATCACTTCCGGCGCTTGCGCAGACCGAAGCGCCCGCGCCCTCAGATCACTTGGACCTGGCTGTGGTTACAAGAGGTAAAAACGATATAAATACTGTTAGTTTTCTCACACAAACCGCTCGTTTCGTGTCTTAGGCCATCAATGTGTACTTACATTTACGAGTCATTAAATCATGTTTAATTTGGACTTCTCTGTGCATGCTCTTTGAGGTGGTGACCATAGACCTGCATTATACGACTGACAGACAAGAACGGTTTGACCTAAAAATATCCAAATTTAAACTACTGCGGAAACAAAGACACCTACATCTTGGATGCCCTTCAGGTAAGCTAAAACATACCAACAATTTATTTCAAAGTGAACAATCCCTTTAAGCGTATATTCTAATGACATGATCTCAGAGACAAAGACGGTTCACTTTAACTGTGCTTGTTGCGTCTGAACAAAGACTGGAAGATTTGGAAATAATAACTAGAGAAACAGCGCATGAGACTGCGTGTGAGGGTGAAAGACAGAGAGATGCGTGGAGGGAGATGACGGAGGAGAAAATCGCATCACCCTTCAGTGAGAAATAAACGCTCTGACGGGTCATTAGATCATTACAGCATTTTTCGTCGAGGTATGATGTGATGAGCGAACGCTCCTGCACGTCACAAAGAGAACGTCACACTCTTGCTGACAACACATCATCATTTAGATGTGAATGAAGCCATAGCTCTCAGTCTATCACTCCTAACACCTCTCCAAATCTATTTGTTTAAAAACAGGGTTTTTTTTTAACTGTGGTTTGGGGAATTCAGTAATTATTTTGAATTAAAAAGTTTGGAATAATAAAGATTTTTAATGTTCTTTATGCTCACCAAGGCTGTGTTTATTTGATTTGATTTATTTGAAGACAAAATGTAAGTTATTCCTGTAATTTTAAGCTGAATTTTCAGCATCATTACTCCAGTCTTCAGTGTCACATGATCTTTTAGAAATCATTCAGATATGATGAACTCAAGAAATTCTGTAATTATAAATTGTAATAATACTTCTCAATATTTCAGTTTTTACTGTATTTTATCAAATAAATGCAGTCTTGATGCGCATAAAAATACTTCTTTCTAAAAAATCACATCTTTTGAAGTATATAGACTGGAATTCTTTTCAAACGAAACTGATTTTGTACACAATTTGGTGTTCTTAAAGGTATTGTAGGTAGGAATTTTATAAACACTTTTTTCCAAATTTGTTTAAACTTTCTGTATATATCAATGCATAATTAAAATGTAAGTACTCTGATAAAAAGAGTATAAAAATCGAGTGACTCTTGACCGTTTAATCTGCACTAAACACAGCTCATTATTTACATTCGGGACGAAACAAAGGATTGGCTTAGGCGACTGTCACTCTCTCGCAACCATGGCAACCACCCTTTTGCCACACAGGACCTGCCCACTTGCGCGCGCATCCGTTTGATTTGAGGAATTCAAGAGGCACGGAACCTAGGAATAGCAAAACAATGGCAGAGAAAGACCAACCAAAATTCACATAGGCAGTTCGCGAAGGCAAACCAGGCAAAAAAAGGAAGACAGTAACGTTACTAGAAAAGGTAATGAACAAAAAGTCTTTGGATAAACAACAAAATAAAACGCATGTCAATATCGGCGTGGCTTTCCAGCGATGGCGAGAACTGAGAGACCTCAAGGGGCTGAAAAGTGACGCCTGGATGGCTATATTTCTGCTGGACAGGTAAATCTTTCTTTTTGTATTTTGATCATACATATTTTTTTCTTTATGTTTTCATGAAGCATGTGTCATTAGCACACGTAGCTGCCTAATATAGCTAACATAACATTACTTAGCGAGCCGTACTAGAAATGATAAATAATATATATGCCTAGCTGAAGATGATAGCTATAGTGTTGAATTGTGCATAATTTTGCTTTAGATAACTAAATACATGTTTAACAGATAGTAGGCCGATCCGCATCCAGGAACTTTTCTTAGAATTATATTTACCCTCTGTCTAACTCTTTTACCATGTTCACCTGGAAGTTTACCTGCACGTTTTTTCGCCTTTGTTTTGTTTTTAAACAAAAAATCCCTCGACCCCGGATCTGTCCTCGACCTGACGATGCGGTACTTGTCTCTGGAGTGTAGTCCTCATCAGAGTCAACAATGCTTTCATCATGGAAACTCTTACATGCAGAACACCATATATGTTATGAATGTTACACGAAATTCATCTTCATCACAGTGTAAATGATGGCAATGGAAAAACGTGTGTCATGCAACCTGTTTTTAGCTTTGCCTTATAGATAACTAGCTCGTTAGCGAATCAATAAGCATATATTTTAAACTTTACCAATATCAATATGCTGATAGTGAGTACTAAAATACATCTTATTTGTTTATCTTCATAATGATAAAGTTAGATTTTTTTATTACATGATTCTGACATGATGTCACTACATGCACTGCGCTCCTTCCTCTCCGCTCGTCTCAGGTAAATAATGCGTCTTCAGCTCAGCGGTCGGAGTCGCGCGTTCATGTGTTTTGGAGGCGTGGCTTTGGAAGGAGCCCAGAAGGGAGGGGGTGGAGTGAATGGAAATAATGAGCTGTCTTTAAAACAGTCGTGAGAGGTCTACAGACACTCGATTTTTATACTTTCTTTTTCAGAGTACTTACATTTTAATTATGCATTGATATATACAGAAAGTTTAAACAAATTTGGAAAAAGGTTTTTTTTATACAATTCCTACCTACAATTCCTTTAAGTCATTTTAAAATTGTCATATGTGATCTAAAGAATGAATCAATGATGTGTAAATGTTGCAAAGGCTGTAGGTTTTATGTTTGTTTTATTACAGGTTATTACTTGTTAAATATGTGTATTAGTAAATGACAAATATTTATTTTATTTAAGTACAAATTAATCTATAGCTGCATTTATATTTCAAGAAGGGATTCCTCATATTAGGGGGTCATTGGCTTTAATTTTTTTTTTAAACCCTGCTAAACTACCACAGCAAGAACAAACAAACAGCAGAAGGTTTACACTGCAGTCAATATGCAGATGTGCATACATAATTAAAAATGGACTTAGTTAACAGTTAATCACTAAACCCTAACACTTTTCAGGTACACAAAATCGTGCCATAATTTCTTTAGACAAACTAAGCACTGACTGACCATTAGAAATTGATGCAGCAATTCATGAATGAGTGGCTCGATTGGGACATTGAAGCTCTATCATGAGGGAAATACATCAAGACCATTGACCACCGAGACATCAGTCAAATGTCCCCAGTGTTTGAAGTAAACAAGTGTGGTGCATTAGCACAACCAGTAACTGAGGTCTTCAATAAACCTTTCCAAATAAAAATGATCAAAGGGCATGAGAGACACTTAATGTTCAAAACAGGATCTCAAACCCACGTACACTATAGCATTCAATAGTTTGTGTCAGTACTTTTTTTAAAAATGTTTTTGAAAGAAGTCCAAGGTTGTATTTATTTGACTCAAATTATGAATATTACAATTTTTTTCCATTTGAATATATTTTAAAATGTAATTTATTCCTGTGATAGCAAAGCTGAATTTTCAGCATCATTACTCAAGTCTCTCCACTTCACAGAGCACGTATTGTGTATTCACAGGCACAATGCTCAGATGGCACAGCTGTCGTACGGCTGGGGGACTGCATTATCCAATCAGAAGCCATAAACCAGCATACTTCAAAACTAAAGTATGCCCCTAAATGTAATAAAACAAAAAAAAATTACTTTGTAGATGTACATCTTAAATACTTGCATGGGTTTCAGTCTGCATTGGAACATAATAGGTGTGCTATTTGCAGAAGGAAGAAAAAAAACTATACATAACATGTTATTTTCCTTTCCAATAGAGGAAGGTAAACAGAAATATGTTCATGACTCAATGTCATCATTAATTTCAACCATGCTCTGAGTGTTAAAACAGTAACAAAGGCATAATGCAACCAGGCTCAGCTGTGTGATATTTCTATAGCAACAGCTAATCTTGTAATTTGTTGAAATGTACTTCATTAATGTAATTGATTTTCTATTGACATTTCATTGATTAAGTGTGTAATCACCCTTTTTGTTTTTTTCTCTCAAGGGACGTTCATCACAACAAGGGAACAACTGAAATGATCTGGAGCAATAATAATTCACTTGACATGGATGGTTTAAAGATTTCATTTTATTTTACATAAGTTACACAAAACCTGTCCTTGTATATAGTGTATGTATATGTCCTCTGAATGTGTGTGTGTGTACACACACACACACATAGGCTATATATATATATATATATATATATATATATATATATATATATGTACACATGTATATGTACTTTATATGTTTTAAAATGTAATTTATTTCTGTGATGGTAAAGCTGAATTTCCAGCATCAATACTCCAGCCTTTAGTGTCACATGATCCTTCAGAAATCATTCTAATACAGGCTAATGATTTGCTGAAACATTTATTATTATTATCAATGCTGAAAACAGTTGTGCTGCTTAATATTTTTGTGAAAACCGGGATACAAAGAAAGTTGAAAAAAGAACAGCATTTATTTAAAATAGAAATCTTTTGTAACATTATAAATGTCTGTACTGTCACTTTTGATCAATACAATGTCATTGCTGAATAATTTCACAAAAAAATCCTACTGACCCCAAACTTTTGAACCAGTGTATATGGATATTAACAAGTGGTTTTTAAAATCTTGTTTAAAAAATATGTAATTTTAATCTTTTGATTGTGATGAGACTGTACTGAGATCCATTGTTGGGGGTAACAGATTACAAGTAACGTAAGTTACATAATCAGATACCTTTTTCAAGTAGGTCTAACTAACGCATTACTTTTAAATTTAGCTACAACAAAAATATTAAAAAGTTACTTTCTCAAATAAGTAACACAAGTTATTTTGTTTTCCCATTTGTAGACTGACACCTCTCCTGTCCTCGTTTCACAAGTTCACACTAACATACAATTAGAGGGGTAAAGTTTAATGCGTATTTGGCGTGCTGTCCGGGGGGAGGACTCCGAGCTCGGTGTTCGACCCGAACCTAGAGTACTCACGTCCATTGAAAACAATTTGAAAAATACACACACGGACTGTTTGTGAGCATGCATTTATTTAGCCTATCTCACATGCCCAAAAATGGATTTAGGCTATTCCTCAAAATTAATAAAAATAGCCTATAGTGAAATACTAAGAATATTGCACAAACCTGCTTTATGTATAGGTTTGTTTAAGCTCCACCCTATAATATACACATATGTGAATTTGCATTTCCTTCAGCCTGAGGCTTAGCCTATTCATTTTATTTTTGGCGTGAAAGAGCTTTTACATTTGCCAAAAATAGAACTTTTATTTTATTTTGTTATTAAAATCAAACGAGCAAGCCCAGCCCAGGTGAAAAAGAAATAACAAAAGTAACCTAACGTATTACTTTCCATAAAAAGTAACCAAGTAACACACTTAGTTATATACTTTTGTAAGGAGCAGCGCAATATTGTAACTCTTTACTTTTAAAAGTAACTTTCCCCAACACTGCTGAAATCTAGATATATTAAATAATGATTTTGTAGTATGATCAAGGTGGAAGATTTATGCACTACTATTTGTGCTATAAATGATTCTCCACAGACATTTATAGTATAAACAGATTTTCAGACATAAACAGATATCTGTATATACACTTACTAGCCAGCAGACCTCTACAAAAGCAGGGTATAAACGCCTCCTCTCTGTGTGTGATGTGGGCGTGTGAGTGTTGGCGTCTATGGCCAAAAGGTTATTGTAGAAAGATATGAAAGGATGAGTGAGACGTTTGCCCGGGGTGCCGGTCGCACACACACTGACTGCTGCTTACATCAGGGCAGAATCTACTTATAAAGACAGAGACACAGCAGAGCCGTCACACGGTGGCATCGCTCTTTAACTCCCTCGTGATGACGAATTCTTTCATTACCTCTAATTAGACCTCAAGCCCTGGGTTCACGACTGCTATCAGATACCTGTGGTAGACAGAGGAAGAGCTTTATCGAGATCCTGTGTTGAGAAAGGCTCTGCCACACTCCCATTAGTACAGCAACATTGCTTCATATAGATTCCTGCAGATTCATAACCCTCCACATGTGCCTAAATACTCCCAAATGGATTAGGAGATGGATGCAAAGATTTTCCCAGTCCAAACACAGAGATCAATACCTCTCCACTGCCTATATCAGCTCAGCATGTGCGTGTGTGAGGGACTGTTTGCAATGAATTCGTAAAATGGCATCACAATCATTGATTATGTGAGAAGACGTAACAAAACTTTTTGATACATAACAATGACATCTGCTTCTCTGGCATACATCTTTTTTAGTTTTTACAGGTGCAGTGATGAAGGATACATACTGGCCTTGTCAGTGTAAGTCATTAAATGTAAAAGTTAAACTAGTTACATTTTCTATAATTTTTTTAAAAAAAATTTTATATTGCACAGGTAAATCTTGAATTTGACAATGATAAGGAATGTGAAGCGTTAGTTCAACCAAATGATCAACCAGTGCTGCATGCATCTCATGACCCTTTGGTTGGCAAGCATATAAGAACAACAAGAAAACATACAGGGTCAACAACCGGGAAGAAGAAAAGGACTATAAATATATGTGTGCACAAAACACAAGAAGAGGGAAAAGGAGGTCAAGGACGTAGGCACGTTTCCAATGAAATAAAGGCTTCTTTTGTGGACCACGTTCTCAATCATGGCCTATGTGTAAATTTGTATTTTAAAAAAAAAAGATTTATCTCCACCCGTGTTAATTATCTGAACGTGCTCCTCCCGAACTTTGTTAATAAAACATCATTTATTTTTCCTAACTTTTCCACAACCACCACCGAAACTCACCTAGGCCAATTTGCACATTTTCATACAGTTCTACAGTAATATATTGAAATATATTCTCTGAAAAAATGAAATACTGTCAAAACAATTAGATGTAGCTGAACATCACCTACACAGATGTTAGTCTTTCAGTTTCATTACCATCTATACAAAAGGGAACAACTGAGGAATAATTTTATACTGCAATGTAAACATGGACCATGTAAAATATACTGCAGTTAATTCTGAACAATATTGTTATTCTTGTTTTGTAATGAAAATGTACAAACAAAACCATTGTATAATCAATGCTACCTGTTGTTAGTGTTTTTAGGTTTCTGATTTATGAGTGACAAATAATGTTTGTTGAGTGAAAACCTTTGCAGTGTTAAGAAAGATTGAGTTGATTTGAGACATGTATGAAGTGTATTGGTAGTTTTAGTGCATTTTCAAAGTGAAATTAACTGCTGTGCCAAGTTAAAAGTTGGTTAGGAGAACTGTGTGAAGAGTTTTAAAACAAACAAACAAAAATATTTGCCATACAGAAAAAGTGCAGCCATTGAAACATGTTTAGAGTCAGAGTGCTTTTTGCTATATTGACAACATGGTTTGTGAACAATGACACAAGAACTTGTCATTCTGATGGTAGGCTACTGATATGTTCTGACATGAGTACTTTTGAAAGATGAACTAAGGATTTTGGGCAAGTTACAGGCTTTTACAGGTAGGCTAATCTATTGTGTGGTGCTGTTTCTACTAATTGTTTCGAGAATGTATAGCCTAAGGATTATTCGAGAAATGTAAGGGACTGAGAAAAACTGTTAGAGGATAATTTGTCTTTTCAGTTGAACGCTCAGTTATTAGGCTATCATTCACATTTAACAAATATGTAATCAAGCCACAGCATTATTATTATTATTATTATTATTATTATTTTCCATTACATTTAGAAACCGCGAGCAACAGAAAAAGATATTGCTCTGCAAAATAATGCAGTTAAACATGCAAAACATCTGCCACTATTCCAATTCCTAACTGAATTGAGCTTGTTACAAGCTACACACCTGCGTTTACAATTAGCTATATCTGGCTGCATTGGACTGCATGTGACGTCACTCTCTATTGCTGACATCACATGGTGGGAAAGAGGAGCTGTGGGTTTCTATAAAAGCAGTGACACTCAAGGCACAGAGAGATGCGAGTAAACTTAAGAGGTAAAGAGGTCTGTTCGTTATTTAGCCTATTTGGTGAGCTCACTGCATGTGCAGTGGCTGCACACTGTACTTATGGAAAGTGGAGACTTTGATTTTGTGGAGCCACTCGCACCTGTCAACATATCAGGCATGAATGATTCACTTTTGAACCTGGGTTTGAATATGTCAGAAGTTCTCGCGCCTTTCGCCAACAGCTCGTCTCGTGATTTGCGCCTGGACTATCGCTCTCTCATCACTTCGGCCACTATGTTTGGCTTCGGAGTCCTCGGAAACCTCGTGGCGATCGTGGTGCTTTGCATCTCCAAAAAGGAACAGAAAGAGACCATCTTCTACACTCTGGTGTGCGGGATGGCCATCACGGACCTGCTGGGCACCTGTTTCACCAGTCCGGTGGTCATCGCCACATACATCGCGGGCAGGTGGCCGGGCGGAACGCTCCTGTGCCATTTCTTCTCCTTCTCCATGCTGTTCTTCGGCTCAGCTGGGATGTCTATTCTGTGCGCCATGTCAGTGGAGAGATATCTGGCCATAAACCACGCGTACTTCTACTCTAAGCATGTGGATCGGGCCATGGCTCGGTTCGCGCTGATGGCGACGTATCTGGCCAATATCGTGTTGTGCATCATGCCCAGTTTTGGTTTTGGAAAACACATGAGACACTTTCCCGGAACTTGGTGCTTCTTGGACTGGCGCGCCATGGACCCCGCCGGCGCCTCGTACACGTTTCTGTACGGAGGTTTCATGCTGCTGTTGATCGCCATCACCGTCCTGTGCAATTTCGCTGTGTGTCGTTCACTGGTCGGGATGAGTAAAATGAGTCGCTTGGTGAGGGCAGAGGTATCCGGCCAGCGCAGGTTCAAATTAACATCTGCGGCGGAGATCCAGATGTTCTGGCTGTTAATTTTAATGACCATCGTGTTCCTAGTATGCTCCATCCCTTTAGTGGTGAGTTATTCAGTACTACTATATTATTTGTTCTGTGTACTTCATATTATTTATGAATAAGCGCTATACCAGTGGAGTTTGTATAATCCTGCCAAGCAAAACGCAACATTTTATATGTAGCCTATCATAAGTAATGATTAAGTTGTGTACAATAATGTGTATTCAAGGTGCAACAGGGAAAATATATTCGCACTTTTCACTTGTAGGATAGACTGTACTTGTAGGCTATTTGTAATATGGACAGAATCGCTATTACTTTCGAAGAGTTGTGATCTTTTCTCAATTTAATGGGATTGAATTTTTGTTCAATTTAACAGGTGCGCATTTTCGTCAACCAGCTGTACGATCCTGCTAACATATCATCCGGCAGAAGTCCAGACTATCGCAGTGATCTCCTGGCCATTCGATTCGCCTCGTTCAACCCTATCCTGGATCCATGGGTGTATATTCTGTGCAGGAAAAACTTATTAACCAAAGGTTGCACGCGACTCAAGCGTATTATCAGACTGGGGAAAGGGGATCATAGTCATGTTTCGGGTTGGATGGATGGTCAGCACTCACCTCCGTCATTTACGCAAAGCAATTGCACAAGTTACGCATCGTTGCGCACAGCCATCTGTAGAAACGACGTGTGTAAACAGACCTGCACGAACACAAAATCTTATGTGGACTTAACCCTTCGCCAGGCATGGGACTTTGATACAGCCCTGGCTGAGTTTCATCCTTTCAGCGTCGAGCAGAACGGTGTCATGGGCTTTGATGAAGACGAAAGATCATCAAGCCCCAAACTCCTCACCAAAATTGTTGTGGCTCCACCAGCCGCTGAAATATTAGAAAATAAAGCTGAAATAGTGACCTGCACTTTCAGTACACCAAGTTCATGTGTATCAGAAAAGTGCATGAGACAATGACCTGCCAATCTAGATTCAATCTGTTAAGCACTGTGAGGAAAAAGACTTTTTCTCTTTTTTGTGTCATTTTACATTCACAAATAATTCTGTGAATTTGCTTATTTTGATTCTGAATGATCCTGGTTTTAGGATTAAACCATAACACTTGTATATCTATGTTTTGTTAGATGATATGGATGTGTTTAATATGTGGTTATGGATATGCTGCTTCCTTCTACTGTGCTGTGCCACGTTGCATGCTGGGTTGTACTTGACCGTGACTTGTCAAACTGTGAATAATTTATTAAAAGTGCAATTTATTTTCATCACATGTAAGAGTACAACTGACCAACAAACTCCAACAATTCAACAATCCTTAAAAGAAATGATTCTATTGTAAAAAGCTAAAATCAGTCTTTCAGATAAAATTATACAAAGAATTTAATTCACAGAAGGACCATGTATCTAATAGATTCAAAAACAGTCAATGATGATACCTCAATAATACTTGAATTTTGGTGCTTAATAAATATTTTGTAACATCCAAATGTTTTGTCTGATGCCGTTTCGTCCGATGCCTTTATGTCCGATGCCTTTTGGTCTGAGGCTGTTTCGTCTGATGCCTAATTGTATGAGACCTGACACCTGACATTGTTTTTCCTGAGACCTGAAGCTTTTCAGTCTGAGGCGCGATGCCGTTTTGTCCAATGACTGAAGCCTTTTAGTCTGAGGCATGATGCCTTGTTTTCATATGTCTGAGGTCTGAGGATGTCCTAAAATGTACACTGTACTACGGTGATAGTGTCATGCTCTCTCATTTATCAGTGTTTGATTTTGCAAAGGGACACATTTCTGTTTAGCCAAAGTGAGCAGAGAGCCCTCGTATGTGTGAACAAAGCAGATAACTGGAGCCCATCAATGCTTGCTGACAGTGACAACAGATGCTCCATTTAATGAATACAAGAGACAAGCCAATCAGTTGTTTTAATTGTCATATTTGAATTCAGCACATCAAAATACATATAAATAGCGCATTTAATCTCTGAAGTAAATGACTTCTCAAAAGTTGTAGACCAGTGTAACCAGCCAAACCTTGACTTGTTCTCTGCATAGCTAATCTGGGATAGGAGACAGCACAACCTCATTGCAAAGCAATCCAAATTTAAAAGGTGAAGTGTTTACATTTTTGATACTAACACATTTATAATAACATTTGACATATTTGTCAGTGCCACTGTGCATTAATTCCTATGTAATAGTGTGGCGTGTGAAATTACTGCAATGCCACAGAATTTACATTAGAGTCTCGTCTTACCGCAACGTTTTTGTTCAGTACTCACACTGATGCTAGTCCTTCATTAACACACAAATGGAGGCCTTGGACTCAACATGTCTATTGATTTCACTGCTGCTGTGTGAGCAAACACATCTCTTATGATCTGCCAGGATGTGAATGGCTTATTGAATGAGAAATTATGAATACTCACTGCTGAAAGTCACAGCAGTCAATGAGGTACATTTTCTTTTGTGTTGTTGTCTGACGATAGAGCATTGCAGTCACCTTGAAAAACTAACAGAAAATAAAAATGATTACAGTAATACTGATAGTTTATCAGGTAAATATGAATTGTCCACTGTGAATATTTTACTTACAATAATAGCCAGGCCTAGATGCAGACTGTATGCATAGTCTACTGAAGATTGCCACCATAATGACACAAAACAATCTGCATTTCAAAACAGACATGTTTGAGACTTCCCATCACTGAATTCTAAATGTGTGACTAAAATGCCTGGCAGATGAAAACATATTATGTACATAGTATATTTAGATCTGATCTCGTTTATATATACCATCAAAAGCCAATGCGCGTTTGAAACGATATAATTGTTGAACAATTGAGCTTTGTCGTAGTAGCTTTTATTGACCAGCAGATGTCAATACCGCACAGCTTTTAAACCAAAAACTTAAACGTTGACTAAACTAAGTGGATAAAATTTTACATTGTCTGCTGAACTGCCAGACAGACAGACAACGTAAGTTACTTAACTTAAGCTCTTTATTGGCGCCTGTCACGATTTTTGAACAACATCCTGCACTATTTTCCAAACAATGAAAGGAAATGAGGACTTTCAAATTACTAAAATAATATCACCACAAAGAAGTCCACGACGTGCGCCTTAATTCCAAGTCTGAGACCACAGATTTATGTGACAAACACAACACAATATGAGCCTAATCCTGATTATCTTCATTCCATTAAACAGCCACTGGATCCTTGAGTCATTGTCATTGAGTCGATCAGTTCGATTCGTCAATTAATCATTCAGACAGGAGCTTTTCAGTGCTGATTTAGGCCTACATTTCGCACACAGTTATAAAATGGCATTAGAATGAAGATTTGGAACATAACGGAATATGAACCACTTTAATGATGCATGGTGTCATTGATGTGGACCATCAGTCCATTCATTTTCAGACGGCGTATCAAGGATAGGCCAATTTATTTACAATTTTGCGTCCCACAGAAGAAAGTCGATAGGCCCACAGGGTTAGAACGACATGATCAGGTGAGTGAATTATAACAGAATTCATTTTTTTGGATGAACTATTCTTTTAAAAGAATGTAAGCTTGCCATTTGCTGATTTGTGCTTATGTGAATAATGACAATTATATTAGTTTGTTTCTCACACAAGAATTGGAATATAGATTTTATATACTAGGCCTCTTTTAGCTGTACATGCTTATGTCAACATAAGCAGCTGAGACGGTTTGCAAAATATCTTCAGTGCTCCAATTAAAAAAGAACTATGGTTTTATAATGATTTAAAGGTCAAAGTAAATGTTGTTGTTGTTGCAGGAACTGATCTTTCAACTGCAGACCGCAGAAGAGTACTAATATATTGTGATCACAATGTTGCAAGCATCTGGTCCTAGTAGTGCAGTTATACCTTAAAAATGCAGAAGAGGCTCCAATCTCCTGTTAATTAAGTTCACCCACGGTGTCGGTGTGAGAGGTGCAGACTCACTGCACAGAGGCCCCTGAGCCACAGCCAGGCCAGTCTGTGAGGGCTGCGCTCATTAGCAGCCCGACAACAGATGGAAACGTTCTTTGCACTTTAGCAGATGAGAGGTTCACCTAGGGCCTAATGGTGCTGTAATGTACATACATGTCTCCAAGCAGTCTACCTGACTACCTGATGATTGCCATTAGCTGAACTGAGACAAGAGGTCAATGGAGGGAAAGCTCTGTGGTGCGGATTAACTTTTTGACGATTTTAAGGTGTTTAATACATAGAGTTAACATGGAAGCATACAAATAAAATTGCACATGCTATATACCCAAACTTAATCTCTCTTGGAAGAGTTTGCGGAAAGATGTAAGACCCTTAAAGTGTTTGCTGCTGCACCTAAATGAAAGGACAAGAATCTTAATTCACATTATGTATAAACAGCTTTATTCCTATACAGAAAATATGAAGTACAAAAATAAAGAGTAACTTTGCCAACAACAACAATTATAATTGATAAATAAAACATGTAAAATACTGAAGCAAAGTCATTTATTGTTATCAGCTTTTTTAAAAAATATTTTTGGAGCAGCTTTTAATATTGAAACTGAATACAACATCAAGACTCTTAAGGTCAGCAGATTGGGCAGACAGATGGACTCGTCGGAACACAATCCTTTCCCCCCTTATCCTTAGTGTTTTGGAAGAAAAATATTTTAATTTCCTTTTCATAAATTGAATCTGAGACTTCCCAGTAAGTGCTCTGAGAGTTTTATAACCCTTGGAGGACACAAAAAAAGCACCCAATGAAATCACTCAACAGATCATGACAAAGTTATCTACAAGTTCTTCCTACTCCATGAAAACATTTGGGTTAAATAGCTCAGTTTTTCCGCAACCGTGATATTTTGCAGCTGACTTTTTTTTCAAAGCATTGTTGTTATCCATGCTGGTTCATCACAAGATGACAGGGATTGAAGAACACAGGCCAAGGTATAAACAATAAATATAAACATCCGCAAGACACATGTGTAGACATAGTAATAAATAAATAACTTAAATGGAAAAATAAATATGATATCTGTTAGGTGTACAGTAAATGTTAAGGGATGCATGGCATCCATTTGGTAACAAAAAGATAAACAATGACAAATGCATTGTGGTCATCATCTGTGTTGATAAAAGAGAGCGCTAATGAGCCTGCTAAAGCACAGTCTGGTAGACATCACACTCTATGGTGCAATCAGTGTCATTTTATTACTACATATAAACATATAAATGCTAAAAATGTCAGGTAAGATGTATCAAGAACTGACTTTTAGCTCAGTATAGCTGAATCCAACTATCTTTTCACATAGTTCGACAATTTAGACCTACGTAATGCTTCCCTAATGTATCTTAATAATAATATTTTTATATCCTATGTACTTTGTATATTAATATTTGATGTACCATCATAAATAAATCATAAAAAAAACATTTCACTCTACTACTGGACTAGACAGCCCCTATTGGTTAAGCGTCAAATATTCTTTTGTATTTTTAGATTTTATTCACTTTATATTTATCTTTCATCAACTTTCTATATTAAAACCTGGCCTTATGGAACACGAACCCTTTTAATACCTCTTACTTTATTTATGGTATTAAAAATGTAAGATAGAAAAATAGTTCATATCAGTCCTGTAAAAATCCTGAGAAATGGAAATCCTACTGCAAATACAATCAACCTTCAGCGCTTCCAGCTGAAAGGGTAATACTAACTGGCCTGTGTGTTTTCTATGGGCTCAACTTTTAATAATACTCTGCATATGTTTGTGCAATTACATTGTGATTACACCATTAATGTGCTGCTAATGAACGATCCAAACTTTGCTAATCTGGCTGAAATATTACATGCCAGATTGAAGGCCAGGAAAATGGGCACTGACATCCAGGATCAACAAATGAGTCTGACAAATGAAACAGGGTTTCGTTCTGTATCCAAGTCTGATGAAACTCCTAGTAAGCAAATGCTCGTTGAGTTATAACATAGTTTTTGTTTATAGAGCCATTCAGATGGATGATCCAAAGTTGCAGTTCTTCCATCCGCAAACTCTCTCCATGTTGAGTCCAAAGAGTCTCTTGTCGACATGGTCGAATCAAATTCTAACACCATTCAAGCTTCTCTGTTGAGGCTTGGGCTGTCGAGAACAGGCTGTTCTGAATCACTTACAGCCAAACCAAATTCCCTCACAGTGTTTAACCACGGCCAACCCGCCCGACCTCGTTCTGTAGCCACGGCCCAGGAGGCTTTCCGATTCCTCCTTTCCTCTCTTTGACCATTGCACAATTTCTTCAGGTCACGCTCCCCCTCCCCTCATTCAGCTCTCCTCATCCCACGCACTCACAGTCCGCAGCGGAGAGGGACTTGATGGTTCGCCAGGTTGTCGCAGCATCCATGAAGGAGACCGGTTCATAGCCCGTGGGGCGGCAGCAAGGGTGTGCGCTAACCTTCCTAGCGGTGCGCTTGGGCAGACTACCGTTGGCCAGCAGAGTGCGCAGAGCCAAGTCGTAATTCCCACGAGACCTCTGGCAGGAGCCGACGCAGAACTTGAAGAGGACAATCTCGTCCGAGTCGAAGCCCATGCCCAGGTCCCGTACGCGCATCTCACGTTTCTCCACGCGACAGTCCCGACTGCTATGCCGTCCCCTGCTGCTCTTCTCTTTCTTTTTCTTTTCCTCCTTCTCTTTTTTCTTCTTTTTCTTGCGCACTCCTTTGGTCTGTATATCAGAGGTATCCGGTGAGCGGGGGGAGCGTTCCCATCGTGCTGGCTGCTGGTCGTCCTCGACAAGAACAGATGGCTCTGTGGGAGAGATGGAAATGGACAAAAAGAAGACATTTATCACCCGTTTCAGGCCTGAATAATTCCTTATTGATTCATTGTAGAAATGATTCCCAGACATCCGACTCACCAAACAGGCCGTGCCACGGGGAGTCACTGCCCTCCTCAAGCTCTTCCTCAACGTTTGGAAAAGGCTCTAAAGGCGGCTCCTCCACCCCAGCACCAGCAAATCCCACCGCAGCTTCGGATTCTGCTCGAAAACGCGACCTGCCTCCTGCCACTAGCGGCAGTAGAGACATCACAACCCATGCAAGCACCTGAGCAAACAAAGCAAAGGCGGATGGCAAATGAAAGGACAATTTTTCACAGTAATTAGAGCATCTCCAGGTTACTTGAATCAATGGATGTCCTAGCAAAGAATTCGCCCGTTTATACACACCTGCCAGCGTTTCCTGTGACATGGTGTGTTTGTGACTGATGGCATGGCTTGCATTGCTCTGACCCAACTCATCGGCCACCACCAAACTCCCACCTGCATGCAAAGAACAAAGAATGGCTTTATTATACAGTGACCTACAGTTATACAAGTACATACCAAGAAAGGTAATGTAAACTCCAGAGCGCAACATGCGGGTGACACATACACATGCATACAAACGTATAATCAAAGGTGTCCCATTCATCACGGTCATAATGCCTTTAGAAACATGCTCATTGTTGTTATAGAGAGAGACCAGTGCGATCTCTGAGCACGACCGGTGCTGACTTGTTTGCGGACAAAGCTACAGTGTTAAAAAGAGCCGTTGTCCATCAAATAAACTGCCTTGAAGCAAACTGTCAAAAGCATTCTTGATGTGGTTAGATTGCAGCGAGTAGAAGGAGCCTCGTCCTCTCAGGGGGTCCTACAAGCCACAGAGATACAGAGAGGTTGATAAGAACTCTGAGCAATGCAGATGTTTATTGACTCATTGCAGTGTGTGACTGTGTAACCTGTGCTGGGGGCTTTGATTTATATCAGGGTCAGGAACGGGGCACAGTGTCTCAGTTAACACCATTCAAACAGCAGGACTCAGTCAAACACGGCAACCCGAAAATGATTGATGAGGACAGACCAATTATTTGCTAGGGGAAAAGGGATGGCAGGCAGCACAGCAGAGTATGCTGTGCTTATATTTTGGTTGTGTAGAGATGACTGAGGCTGGATTCCTTTCTCTTGCTAACCTCTGAGAGATCCGCTCCAGAGGAAATGAACTGATGGCACACTTAAGCCCAATTTACAAGAATTAACTCACAATAAAGCAGTTAGCCACAAGAGGATGTGCCTTCATTTTAGCATGGTTACAGGGTGTTGTTAGACACAACATGTTCATGTTAGTGATGTGAAGTGGCTAGTAGTGCTTACGAAGAGCCAATTTATAATAACAGCAAGCTATTGTGCATATTGCATATTTCTGAAACATAAAAGAAGTTTGTTGTTGAGTATAGGGATGTGCAGATAGATTAAGGGTGATATATTTATAAGCCAATATTATTTATCATATTTTTATTATTTCTACATACAGAAATATATATTAAAATACACAAATTGCAGATATAAAAATTCTACAATTTTGGCTTGATCAATAAAAAAAAGCAAAATCACCCATTAGAAACTCTACCGAATTTAGGCATCACAACTTTATAATGTACAGTATGAAAATTTGGATATTTGGTAAACATTACATTTAACTTATTAAATTAACTTTGAGTGTTAGATGGAAAGTTTCCCCTTATGACAGTAAGGGGAAAGTTAGGGGAAATGAGCATGCACAATTAAATATCCAATTTAAATCTCTAATATTGGCAAACAACCAATATGGTACTGATATAGTTCATTCCTAAAGCATAATTTCTAAGATGCTCTTTTCCATACATTTAATGTTTATGGTAAAGACGACTGTCCTTGCTTCCAATCCACTTTCATTTGATCCTATTTGGTGTTCAAACGAAGAAAACAAGCCATACAGGTGGGGAAAGACATGAGGATAAATAAATGTTGACAGATTTTTCATTTCTGGGTGAAACTATCCCTTCAAGTCTGCATTATGGAAGTATTTAGGAAATGTAAGGCATAATCTAATTTCAAATCACATTAATGGGGGCTGAACACTCACTCTACCTGTCCTGTTCTTTCTCCATCATTTGCGATGACTCTCATAATGTTAAAGAAATGTCATCGTAAAGTTTTAAGGGTCAGAGGATCTTAGGAAGCCATTCAAGTCAAGTCATCCAGACTCATGATCTACTCACAAGCTCACCTTTGGACAAAAGTACTTTAGAATGATATACAGAATAAATCTTTACTGCCAAAAAATAAAAAGTAGTATCTCATGTACTCCTCAGGAGCATTAAAGATGTCTAAGGCTGTATCTTAAGATCTTCAGTCATCTTGGTTTATTGGCTGCTTAAGGCAAATGTAGAATTTATGTCTTCTAAATCCAGCCAAATAAATATGAACCCGGTTTCAACAGCTTCAGGACATATTTATGGTGTCTCTGGAGGCCGGCTTCAGCTGAGAAAGACCACATATGACCAGAGATGAATGTGGACATGCTGTCAAGAGGGTTTATGGCATGGATCCCCACTGAAATGTGACTTCGACCATCCTTCTAACTCCTGCATGTGTTGCATTAAAATCGAAGTGTTGTTTATGCGCAAGGATTTATTGTATTCTGATGATTTTCTAATTATAATTGTACACATATCCGAAACCTCCTTAAATATGCGGCACTTCATCTAAACTGCCATAATTGCTTTGATCATAAGTGACATAAAAGCATACGCCCTGAGCTGCATATGTGATTGTTTGTTTATAAATGGTTTGCGTGCGTGTGTATGAGTGTTATGGCTGTGACTCTGTGAGCGTACACATCTGTTTTCCTGACCACAACAATCATTCTTACAGTCTGGCTGGCTTCCCTCCTTCACTCTTCAGCTTCTATCCAGCTGAATGTATAAACCCAATGCAGAATAACCAGGCTGACCGTAACAAGCAAATCAATATCAGACACCTACAGAGAAACAAGACCAGCTCCACCACAAGAATTCGGAAATTCATCCATTGTCGACTATGGAAGTGCAATCTGGCTAATTGGTTGGTCTGCACTCGGGGTCTGTGCGGCTCATTTCGTGCTGTCAGTTTCTAAATAATCCCCTTGGCCTCTCGTTCCCTGACGACCCCCCACCTCACTGCTTCCTGTAAGCTGAGCTGGCATGCTGGGGGCGCAGGCCAGAGGTTATGATAAGAGCACTACCTGCCTCTCAAACGCACAGCAGGCCTTTACAGCCAGAAAAGCATTGAAAACGGTTTATGACACAACAAATTCACACTTGCAAATTATTAGTTAACAGCTCCTGATAAGGCAGGCATCACTATTATTATTGCTCACACTACGTCAGGGGCTTGTTCTAAACTTCCAGTTCCAGCGCTAAGAATTCAGCTTCGGTGCATAACCCGCAACCTGCAATTCCAGCGACATGACAACGTCCTCATTGTAGAACATCACTACTGGTATTTATGAACAACAGCAGAACTGATATCTTTCTGACATTATTTTTTATTTTTTATTTCAACATTTCAGCCATAAATAAATTATAGGCCAACATGTTAGCTAGATTGTTCATTTCCTGTCCAGCAATGTATGTCTATGCTGAAATACAATTAAATAATGGTTTGTATTTAAAAAAAAAACATTATTGCGAGTCATTAAGTAGTGACTTATGTTTTGCACTTCAGAACTTCCGTTAAGGGAGCGTCGTGAGCATTGATGCTCCCTGGTTTTTACAGTGCATTGTGGAACTTTTTAGTGCAAAGTGCTGGCGTAGACCTTAAATAATACGATCAATAGCAAAAGTGCCTCGGGCACACGCAGTGTTGTGATGCGTATATTTACATATGTTTTACGACGTATGAATGTGCCTATGTTTATTTTCTTCTGTCATCTTTAAAAAATGGTCGGTGCAAATCAAAATGACAGTTAAATTCACAGTAGCTCCAGTGAAATTATTGCACTGGTTTTCTCTGGTTCTGAATGCAGAAACTGGCCACTACACATGCACGGAAGTTTTGTTCAGAATACATAAATGTACATTTAAATGATCATGTGAATCAGATTGTGAAGTTTAGAGTTTATATAAACAGAACTTTCAGAAAATGAAATCTGATCAGATCGGTTCTGATTGATGAAAATTAGTGCATGTAAACATACCTATTGTCGTCTTAATAATTCTAGTTTCTTAATGGTTCCATGAACGATTCTTTAAGTATTTCAAAAAAAAATGAAAAAAAACCCAAATACAATTCCATTGCCAAATGATGAGATCATTTCAATAACAAATACATTTAAATCACTATAGCAAAAGGTGTGTTTACACACTTAAAGTCCCCCTGTAGTCAATAATGTTATCCCTTAAAACTCATCTTTGATTACCGAAATTACATATTTAAAAGTTATTTTTACCTTAAATTAATCGTAAAATTCCTTAGTCTTAAAATAACTTGAATGTAACTCTACACCATTGCCTCATATAGTACACGCAGTTCTATGAATATGCAAATTAGCTCCGCCTCCACTCACTCACAACAGCTCAGAGATCCCCTCTTGATGTGATTGGTTACAAGGTAGTTTGTGGCGTCAGAAACACCAGCGATTTCAACCCGTCTTTGGTTCACTGCAGTTTTAAGGAGAAAATACTCACCAATCGTGTTGACTTATGAATTTTAAAGCATATTAAAAACACCACATAGACATATAAACAACATTAAAATCTTGATTTTCACCACAGGGGGACTTTAAGAGTCAATAATTCAGGATTCAGACTACACTTGTTCCGCTGTATGTTTGTTTCACTTAACAAAATTGACTTATAAGAGTCATTCTTTTGGTTGCACTCCATGTGTCAAACCCTGTTCCTGGAGAGCCACAGCCCTGCAGCGTTTAGCTTCAGCCCTATAATTAAATGCACCTGATCCAGCCCATCAAGTCTTCTAGACTTATTTGAAAACTACAGGAGTGTGTTTTGGAGCAGGATTGGAGCTCCAGGAGCTGAGTTTGACACCCCTGCACTGTTCATGCTGTAGATTCAGCCCAACACTAATGAACAAGCACATGTAAAGATCTCTTACTGGCTTTTCTTTATCCTGTGTGAACTGACCATTTCTAAGACGTGTCTTTGTGCAAACAATCTATTATAGCTACAAAGCTCTTCCATGAATATCAAATCAGTGAATATAATTAGCAGCTCTTAAGCAGGAAACCCGATTTACTTAAAGGCAACTTATTTACATCTTTACAAATGAGACATAAGAACCCTCTAGATTTGGTTTCAGATTTGGTTAGGGAAGCCCACACGGTCCTCACAGCACATAAACTCAAGAAAGTGTGGTTAAAGTGCAAACCCGCACTGACCCAAACCGTCCAACCGTCCTACAAATCTTCCTATGCAGTGAGAAGCATCTTCCACAGTCCCTCACACCCACCTCTAGAGGTGCACCTGGTTGTATTTAAGTGCCCTAAGCAGTGTCTTTGTTGGCCAGTCGCTCTGTGCCTCTTGTTAACATGTGAGCTGAGGGTGCCTGAGGGACGGGACCATGCGGCTGCACTCTTGAGGAACTGCAGAGCGGTTCTGACGGCCTCTGTGCTGGGACTCATTGATTAAAGGCATGCTTCAAACGCACAACAACCTGCCCTCGGGCACTTACATGCCACCGTTAAAGAATACGGGAGTATCACAGTGGCGTCATTGTGACTAACGTGGATGCCAGACATCTCACCCTGCAAAAACTCATTTCCGGGAGATGGCACTACACCCCACCCCCCGTGAAATGAAAAAATTACATTATAAACTATATTTATATTCATTAGTGTAAGCCGCATAACACAGGTTCTTTCATTCTATAGTATAAGTGAAAGTGACCGAGGGAATCCCAACGTAAGTGGTCACAGAAGACCACTTTTGATCAGCGGGATTCAGGGATATTGTATATAATATAAGAATATTGTATATCAAGATGCGGGAGCCTCCCGGACCTTACGGGAGAGGTGGGATGTCTGGGATGCAAACTCCTCAGTCGTGACGACAGATGCAAATGAGGGGCTGTCATTTTAGGGCTGTTACGAGGGTGTTGACTTTTGTGATGTGCGTTGGAAAATATATTATACATTTAAGCAGATGATTTGTTAATTATGATGTTTGACATGATCATTTTTTTCCTGGAATTTGAGCCGTAATCTGTCTAGACTGCACTCAAGTTGGCGCATATGCGAGTCTCAAGAGAGAACCCCTGCGTTATTTCACTGTCCCCCTTCCATCTCGGACAGAACCATTAGAGGTGTTTGATGTGCCAGGTCTACCTGTCATTAATGATGAGGAGCAGTGGTGTGGGATAGGCCACACTAAATCAGCCAGCCAATAAAAGACACCTGGTGAAAGCAGAGATGCAAAGTACATTTCACCAGCCTGGCCTGCTTGATCATTGCCAGACACGCTTTTATCCGGGGGTGTGAACTTCAGCCGTGAGGTGCGTGTAATATATCTATCCGTGTTCCCTCCGGCTCACTAAACTCCATCGGCCTCAATCTCCAATCCAGAATTGGCACATGCAAAGAACAGGCAGCATGCATCTCCTTTCAAGTTCATAGGTCTTTCCTTCTTACAGTACTTATTACATACACCCTGTATATAATGTATTGGACCTGTTGCAACGGACTGCAATTTGGCTATTTGCAGATATCCGAGACACTGGTTTTATGACATTTTAATGTGCTTATGCTCCAGAACTCGAGTTCAATCGCAGCATGTCTGAGTGCGTGACATCCAAGCGTATAATTCAATAATCCTTCTCTGGCAAAAGGTAAGTTCTCATTACTGTCAGAGTCCAGCCACTGGAGAGGTGAAGAGAGAGCGTACGCTGCCAAGAAAACCAGCATTACCTGTTTGAAACCCTTTACTCTTTTGTTCCAGGATCCAAGGGGGAAAAAACACACTGATTATTGGATTGTGAACACATGTGGTTTTCAGACCACCATTCATATCATTGAGTGAACATGATAGCAAAAACAACTTCCATTAATTGCTAAGATCCATCATTCAGGTCTATGCTGCTTTCAGTTTTTCTCTTAGACAGACTCTTATTCCACTACAGCATACTCATATCCATAGATTGTTGCGTGTAATGGAAGAACATGAACAGCAAACGCAAAAAATGCACACAGTACAGCAAACCTAACACAGGGGTCCTAGAAACAAGACAATTCTCAAAAATACAGGATCTTTATTGATATCAATGGTTCCATGAAGAACCTTTGATATTCAATGGAACCTTTCCATTGCACAAAAGCTTCATTATAGTGGAAAAAGTTTCTTTAGATTTTTTAAAAATATTCTTTGCACTAAGAAAAAACTGGTTCTTCTTAAGAACAGATCGCTGAAAAGTTCTTTAAGCAACCAAAAATGGTTCTTCTATGGCATCGCTGTGAAAACCCCCTTCTGGAACCTTTATTTTTAAGAGTTTATTCAATTAGAGGTCTCTTTTAATCAGATTCATCTGAAAAGACCTTTTAATGAGTTCAATTTGTTAACATAATAATGATGCAGTCAAATCGACATCAGTGATGTGCGCACGTCCTGGGTCGTTCCCTTTTGACTTCTTACGGCACAAAATTCCTGAATTCACGGTACATCAGCAATGAAATCAGCAGTGTTCGAGTTAGAGGCTGTGAGCCTTGACAAAAGAGGCAGGTTGGTTGGTAGGCTTTATTTTTGCTACGCAAATGCAGTGGCCACTGTTTGCATTCCACACCACGCGGCTGCATCACGAGCCTGTCGGACGGAGCCCTTCCTCAACTGAGGCACGGGCATGGACCACACAAACAGCTCGCTCAGGCACCTACAAGCGTGCATGAATGCACATATATATCACAATACAAATGGCTCAGATTAGAATAATTATTTTATCATTGATATTATCATTATTTATCATCTCATTTAAAGCTCTTTATTAGGGATCAACTACATTCCTGCCTCCCAACATGTTCCGATGTCTGTTAAAATGATTCAGTCTATTACTAAAAACACTCTCATGCATCTTACCCACTCATGCATTTCAAACCCCTCAAAATAGTTTCCTTCTAAAATTCTCTAAAATTATTTAATTAAGCATAGTTTCTTTAAAGTAGAGATGGATGATATAGCATTAACATATTGCCTATTCCCTGGTATCGATTACTCATTTGTGCTAATTTCCTCAGTTTTTACATTTAGATTAACTTTGCTGTCATCTATGTCATTTACTCACCCTCAAGTTGTTTCAAACCTGTATGCATTTCTTTCTTCTGCTAAACACAAAAGAATATATTTTGAAGAATGTCAGTAATCAGCAGTTGATGTATCCAATTGACTTATTGGTTTTCCTACTATGGATGTCAATGGGGTCCATCAACTATTTGTTTACCGACATTCTACAAATATTTTGTTCAGCAGAAGAAAAAAATTCATACAGATTTGAAACAACTTGAGGGTGAGTAAATGATGACAGAATTTTCATTTTGAAGTGAACTATGTATTTAAAGATAATCTTTAAAAACCACTAAGAAATTAATAACACTGTTAAATTTAGAAAATAAATTAAATGACAATTTTTCATACTGTACATTATTAAGTTGTGATGCCTAAAAACACTTGTAGAATTAAAAATGTTTTTATTTTAGTTCATTAACACGAAACCGAGCAGAATTTGGTCCCACTTGAGCTACTATGTACTTAGGTCAAAAAAACTGTTTGGTACAATGTACTTATTGTGTTCATGTGGTATTCCAAATCACTTTTGCTGCTAGCAAGGTGGGCTATGGGTAAGGTTAGGAACAGGTTTGGTAGTATTGTTAGGTTAAAGGGTGGGTTAAGGTGTAAGGGAAGGGTCAACAATGTAACTAACTATGTAACTGCAGAAATTACAGATGTAATTACAGGCAGGTATTTTTTTGAAAAATATAAGTACAACCTAAAATATGTACATGACAACTACATAGTAGTTAAAGACACTTAATATAAATAGATCCCAGAATTTTAATATTGGCCTGCCATATATCATCATCCATAACATCAAAACAACTATCAGCTTTTTGGTGTTGGCCAACATGTTTTATATCAGTGCATCCATACTGTAAAGCTGATAATCTAAAGAACAAAACAAATTTGATTTTCAAATGAGAAGAACGTGTTTGATACTCAACCTGATGATCAGTGATAATTACTGTTGTTTTTCTTCAATAATGATCAGTAACAGACAGTATCAGCATTAATGATCAGTAACAGACAGTATCAGCATTAATGATCAGTAACAGACAGTATCAGCATTAATGATCAGTAACAGACAGTATCAGCATTAATGATCAGTAACAGACAGTATCAGCATTAATGATCAGTAACAGACAGTATCAGAATTAATGATCAGTAAGTCTCCCTACTTGATGCTCAGCAGTAAAATCTGTCCTCCGTTTATGATCAGTAATAAATGCCTATCCCCATTCACTCATCTACTTCACACCCCTTATAAATTTGCTAAAAATGTATACATTAGTCATGTTTCTCTAGATCTAAAGAAAATCAGCTATCATTCACCTGGCAAAACATTGTTAACAGGCTGATTTTATACAAAGAACCCGTATAAAGTGGGTCAGCATTGCAACTCTGAGAAGATGATCTGAGCTGACAGCCAGCAGTGGCACCAAGTCATAAATTTGAGCTGCAAGATTATTAGAGAACAAATTTTATAGTCCAGATTCGTAAAGTCTGTGCCGAGCAGTTCAGATGCAGTAGCTAATGTCGTTTCCTGTCTGAAACCCATCCTGAACAACAGCTTTACCTTCTCTTCATTAAAGTGTCTTGCCTTTTGCTTTGATAACCAAATACAGCCAGATTAACTACATTTAAAAGGGACCGACAGAGCGAGAACACTTGGATGAACAAGTCCTTAAATGGGAATAAATTAGGGAAGAGAGGGTAATGGTGAAGATAGTATTTCCCTCCCGAGGCTTAGCCTGAGCAGTCACAGCGACCTCTAAAGAGAGAGAAAGAAAGAGAGGGATAGACTAAGCAACTGAATACTCTATAAAAGGAAGCCAGAACAGTTAGCCTTCAGATAAGAGTTGGTGGCTTAAAAGTGAGAAGCTTCATCACTGAATTCACATATCATATACAAACCTATCCAACGCACTCAGTCAACTTCCTAAGCCATCGACCTGTGTAAAAGACCACCTAAAACCTGCTCTAGCAGACTCTTGGTTTCTAAATTAATCCACAAGTAATTATTTCAACCAAGGCAGCGCTCGGGCACAGAGGCCAGCCCATCCTCATAGGCCTTTATACTGTAGCTCACGTCTCATTTGTTCAAATTAAGCTCAGAGAGGGGGAAAAACTAGCTATTAGTGTGTCTGGATGAACTAACGACATCCAAAGCGTTTCCATGTCGCCCAGTTGAGCCCCAGACAGGCTTCGAGTAATGACCTGGCCCGCTCTTTCAAAGGCACCGACGCCACCATGATTAATGCATCTGACCTGGCAATTTCGGAAGAATACAGCTTATTGTATTAAAGACTGCTTCCAGCCACAAACATGGGTGTACAATAAGTCCACTTAACATTCTTCGCTATCAAAAGTTTGGTAAGAGATGTTCAGATAAAGAGAAAAAGGTAATATCCCTCATCAGTGTCATGAATGAAGTCTTGAGCGTACATGCATTTCATCTGGCAAAAACACCAACAATTAAGCGAAAACCAAGGGTCAGACCTGGTGAAACTTTTGTGTGCATTTATAAATTTGTTTTTATTGTATGAGCAATAGTCTGAGTGACTGAGTCTGAGGGTCAAGATCTAAACAATCACAAAATCAGATTTTCTTCGTGCCACAATCAAGGCAAATGAACGAGCTCTGTCAAAAAACAATTTGTGTGTATAAAAAGACTGTTATAAATCTGCAGAGTATGAGGAATGCAACAAAGGAGCTATGCATCAAAATGAATAGCTTTTGCTAATCATTTTTGGTAACCACAAGAGGGAGGACGTTCAATCTATTTTACAAGGGGGAGACTGTGTGGAATATCCAGATTGTGTAAAATAAGCATAATCATACCAATGGCAAAAAATAGGTCAAAATAAAAGGTCGGGGAGTCTTAAAGGGATGATTAATCTCAAAATTAAAATGTCCTCATGTTTTTCCAAACCTGAATGAATTTCTTTCTTCTATGGAACACTTTTTTTTGTCCACAAAATGAAAGCTGTTTTGGACCCCAAAGTACTTAATATACAAAAAGTACAAAATATCTTCAAAATAAAACCTAAGGAGGTAACTAGAAACAATAAATCGCTCGATCACAGGACTGAAACATCATCAGTAAGTCATTATTTATCACTTTATTATAGATTTTAAATATACCACGAAATAAAAAGTGTTGTTTAAAAAGTCTTTAGGTAGTTGACATTTAGCTAACTATCCTTGGGGTTCCAAAATGACAATGTGGCTCGCTTGTGATGAACTACAACAGATTGCGCCTTCCTAAACACTTCCTGAAATTCCTTTTCAAAAGCCAATCCCCCTTAAAAGCCATTGAATCATTTGCACACTGGTTGGCACCATGATGAATTTTCTAGAAACTGACACAGAGGCCCATTCAGATGGAACACAGACAGTTGCACTGACCCTTAGAGAGAATTAGCTCAGGTCAGCTAAGGCCAAGGGGACGTGGACCCTGCGGTGGAGTTGCAGGACACTGTGAGATATCTCAACCTTCGCCTCAAAAGCACTCATATAATCTCTTCCTCACACACATGCCTGTACATTTCTGTCACATTCTGAACCCAGCTAGTCATTGTACATGCCAGTTATCTTCTTGATAGGTCTTGCTACGCTAGAAGCCAGTAGCGATGTCCAGTGTATGAATGTGTCATCATTTAAACCTTCCTACCACGCTGCTGAGGTTCGGGAATGTGCACATGAAAACACAAGGAGGGAGGTGCCACATCTATGCCCGGGGTTTGAGAGATCATTATATGACATGAAGAAGTAAAACCTTCAGAGGTGAGAGCCAGGTCAACTAACACATGAGTGACCGAAGAATTGGAGGGGGGAAAAAAACCCTCATCCGTGATAATAAATAAAAGTATGTTGCTTTTTTTGCCTTGCCATGTGATTGGTTCTCAAATCGTGGTTTCGGAGGACCTCAGCGCTGCACATTTTGGATGTGTCCTTTATTGAAAACACCTGATTATATCACCTGGTTATTAGCTGACCTGAATTGGGTGTGTCAGATTAGGGAGACATCCAATATGTTCAGTGTCGGGGTCCACAAAGAAAACGAATGAAAACCACTGCTCTAGTGAGGCAAAGTAAAATACAAAGCATGTAAGCTATGCAAAAACACACATGGACATGTCATTGAGGTGCGGTGCTAGTCCAGGGCTGATCTGAAAGCAAAGATTCCAGAATGACAGCCATGAAAATGGAAATCAGTACACAAAAAATGAAATCTAAGCCTTCAGTGGAATCTGATATTTGAAATAATTTGAATAAATTGAGTTCAGCTCACATGTGGAACTCATGCTTCTCTGAAATGTACACTATAAAAAAATGATGTGATCAATATGTTATGACAACATATATTTTTACATTGCTTTAACTCATCAAAATAAGTTAAGCAACTTTCTACTTTTTTATAAGTTATACAAGATCCCAAAAAATTTTTAAAGTCAGTTTAATGTAATTAAAGTTGAAATGACTTAAACATCCAAGGTGATTGTACTTGAAAATTTAAGGCACTTTAACTTTTTTTTAGAGTGTATGTTAATCATAAAATAACATATTTATTTACAATAGGTAATAGTAGTAGCCTATATGAAGTCAATCAAACAGCAACAAGAAAACAGATCTCTGTTTAATTTTTTTTTTTTGAGAAGTGTGTTTAATGTTAATTAATGTTAACGTTTAACCACAAGAAAAAGTCCCTTTTAATCAACAAAAACAGCTTTAAAATGGAGACGACTTTCACTTTAACCAGAGCGATATCTTTCACTATTTACGCTATTGAAAACATCCCTTCCGCCTCCAAAACAAAAAACCCAAAACAATTTTGACAGTTTCCCTCTATCCACGGCAGCTCAATATCAATAATCACTCTAAATAAATAAAAAAACACCAACCAAACCATGTTTGTTTTCAAGAATAAGTTCAGCAGGCTGTGAGAACAGAATGACAGGTAGCTACAATACCTCTCAGACCACACCTGATGACACCCGGCTAGTAGAAGTTTCAATTACACACCAGCCGTCTAATGTTTATTGCCTGAGGGGACATATTACAGAGGTCTGATCCAAAGCCGTTGACAATCTATAACTCTATCAATTCAAAGGCAGTCGATATGTCAAGAAGTTGAAGTTTTGCGCGTTACCGTGCGTATGGAGTGCTTGAGCGCGAGCGTGCCAAATCCTTACAGCCTCGCGCTTCTCGTAGGCAGCTTGTCTTCGCGAGTAAAATCCACACGCGCCTCTGTAAAGCAACTGACTTTCTCACGGGTATGTCCTCTTCTAAAAGCGAGAGAACAAACTCTTCAAAGGAGAGGAAGACGGTGAGGCGCCTCCCTCCGTGGCCAAGCCTCTCTCTCTCTCCTCATCTTGAGAGGATCCTGAGAGGAATGAAAATCGAAGCAAATTTTCCATGACTGGTTTAGCAGCTAATGATTTAAATAATATTAGTAACAATTACAGCTAATGTTTCGTCGTCATTTATATACATATTTTAGTATTTGAGCAGACATTGGTTTCGTTATGCCATAGGCTATTTCTATCGATTCACATAGGCTATAGTTTTCCTATTAATCTGTATTTAACATAATTTCCCATTTTCCCGCATAAAGAAAAGGGTGATCGTTTTAATATGAAATAGGCTAGGCCTACTCTCCAAAAATCAAACTCCAACTTAACAAAAGTTCGAAACATGATTAACAACATTGACCAATTTAAGAATTATAATAGGCTAATGGTAATAAAAGCCTCTCGAAACGCTGGTGTGATTTGAATCAATAGGCTTAAGCCTTAATGTGATTTTAATCCGTTGTTGTGATTCATGTTCCCGTAGCCTACTCAGTCTGTGAAAGTGAATCTGAGAGAACATCCATCCTGCTTTCATTAACCGCCTCAGTCCTGATGAGAAACTTTACAAACAATTCTTATTTATGAAATAAAATGTAAATGTTAATCACTCTATTAGACATTTAGAAATAAAATCATGCACGGCACACTTTGTCTACAGCATGCTGCATTTAGCTTTAAACTTTAGAGGGATGATGATGACACAAATCACGAATTCAAGAACGAACTGTTCATGTGTAATCTTAGCAATGCAGACTATTTAATGTATATCTAATTATTTGTTTATCTAATTAGTAGTTTACACATTGAAATTGTTAGTAGGCTGGTTTGTAAATATGAACTGTGTGTGCCTATAAAATGCTGTAAAATGCTAAACGTCCAATACCGCGCATCTAAATTCACTTATTTCCCTCACTTTTCATAACAGAAATGTTTTAACATGAAAATTATGACAAATTTGTCCGGTGAAACATGTTATTAAAAAATAACACGCATTTCACCCGGTCATGTGAGGATGAGGATCGATTCGACGCTTTCATGGTGCCACAATTTATCCGAATATCTTTCTTTTTTTTTTTCATACTATTTTTAGCCACTCATAGCTACTATGTTGAATGCGAGACAGAAGAGTATCATAAACGAATCGATTTATCAATAATAATAATAATAATAATCATAATCATAATAAAAATGAAATAAAATAAATCGCTAGAAACTCATTTAAAACGTTTCTTCATCTCGTGTGAGATTAGCTAAGCATAAGAATTCGCAACCCGTATTACGCGCAGGTAGCTTGGCTATTTTAATTAATACCGAGCACAAGTTGATTTTATGATGGACAAACGTAGGCTACATAAAATAAAATTAATCATGATTAAGGAAGACATAGTACCGATAAATTACTTACAGGGACATGCAGAAAGAGAAATTCTCTCATCATTTACTCACCCTCATTTCCTTGCTTTCTTTCTTCTGTGGACTGTGGATCACAAAAGGAGATTTTAGGCAGAATGGCCATTCACCTTCACCTTATGGAAAAAAAATGAAACAAAAGTGAATGGTGACTGAGACTGTCAGTCCCTCACATAAAGCCTAACATCAAGGGTGAGTAAATGATGACAGAATGCTAATTTTTGGTTCAGGGTCAGTACAGACTACACAGTTTCATTCCGTCAGTTTAGGTCATTGATTTCCTGTATACACTCTCATTTTAAATGTTAAATTTAAATGTCAGATATCAAGTATCATGATTTTCATCATATTTCATGCAGTCAACCTCAAGCTTATACTTATTTAACAAAACGATGCTTCAAAGACAATGCACTGCTGCTTTTGACAGTTGATATGTCTAGATGGCAGAGATGAAAAACTCTCTGGCCCTTGCTCTGCAAAACCTGCCCTCTGCTCCCCAAATGTCCATCAGTGGAGTTCCCTCCACCCACAGACAAGCGCTAACTTTGGCACTCCTTCCACTACAAACACCAAGCCCAAAGCACAAAGACTGGCCAAACAGGGCCTTGCTCGCTTTAAGCTTTCACAAAACATTAAAACAAATTCTGGGAGGCTCTCCTGAGCTCTATTTATAGACCAAACGAACAATACACACAACTGAGCAAGGAATGGACGAGTGTGAATCACCACTGGTCCGACATATGATCCATTAACAGTGTAAAGTTCAAGTTCAAAAAGATTGATTGGGAAATCTCTCATTGCAAC
The DNA here is from genome assembly GCA_030578255.1 of Tiaroga cobitis. NCBI lineage: Eukaryota > Metazoa > Chordata > Actinopteri > Cypriniformes > Leuciscidae > Tiaroga > Tiaroga cobitis. The sequence continues at coordinate 25,131,645 of CM060592.1, forward strand.
CAGGGTTTCCCCTCAGGTAACCCTGCTTGAATCACAATGGATGGCAATTTGATTTAAACAGATAACATTGCTGATTATGTAGCCGTCATGATTTTCCGAAGTACCTTTTCATGAGCACCACAGCATGTCCCACACAGGGTTTCACCAGGTGCACTCTAGGTATTTTCCAAGCTACATTCATACAAACATTCAGTTTTTCAAATGTCCTGAGGCGGTGCTCAGCTGCTGTTTCATTTTTGCTCTTTATAGTACAAATGTTTATTACTTACAATGTTTTTAAGAGCTGATTACTGGCTATCAAACAGCTGGAGGACACCAAATGTCAAAATCTTGATGAAAGAAAACAAAATATATGTACAGACGCCTTCAGCGCATCAAAATGAACAACTTGGCATGAAAACTATATTCACTAAAGTAATATAGATAAAAATTCATAAGAGCCCATGAGTGCACACCTTCCTTGACATAATATGTGACTGTCTGTTTGAGTGATGAATGTGAACGTGCACTATTGTGTAGGGCTGAAGAACACGTCCTGTGTGTACTCACGGCTAAGCCCATGAGCACATGAACAACAGATACAGGCACCCAGTAAACAAACCGCTCAAATACCATCAAGGGTTACTGAGCTATGACAAACACAACTAACACTTGTCATGCATCCCCTCCCAACAGCATCCATGCTCTCGGCATGTAAGCCATGCAGTCTGTTTACCCTCACAGCTCCAGTTTTTAGTTCCAGGTTCAGCACAATCATTACACCAGCATATTGGAAGGTAATACATACTGAAAATCCTCAAAATCACTTGCAAACTATTATATACACTATACTGTATATATACAAAAAAATAATACACCAGGTCTGTTTCATGTGAAAGCCTGTATTGGAGTATATATATATATATATATATATATATATATATATATATATATATATATATATATATATATATATATCTTTTTTTTTTTAAATCACTCTTTGTTATAACAAACAGTCACAACAGTCAGACAAATTGTGAGATACAGTCACATTATAGTTATAAAGTCGCAACTACAAGATTTAAAGTCACATTGATAATTAAAATCTCAAATGTTAGATGTAGTGACACATCATTAGCTGTAAAATCGCAATTTTGAGATTTAAAGTGATATAACCAAAGTCTCAAATGCCAGATGTAGTCACATTATTAGTATTAAAGTCACAACTCATGGGTGGGGGCGCTAGTGAGCACAGTATGGAGTAGACATGTTTTGCTGAGCTCCTCTCCATATAAAGTCGCAATTACAGGACTTAAAGTCACATTATTAGTAAAAAAAAGCTGCAATTGTGACATTTAAAGTCACATTGTTAATTAAAGTCTCAAATGTGAGATGTAGTGTCACATTATTAGTTATAAAGTAGAAATTACAATATTTAAAGTCACATTATTAGTTAAATTCTCAAATGCGAGATGTAGAGTCACATTATTAGTTATAAAGTAGAAATTACAATATTTAAAGTCACATTATTAAAGTCTCGAATGCGAGACGTAATGTCACAGTTGTGACATTTAAAGTCAACATAACGATAATTCAACACAAGAGAAAGGCAATGTAACAACGTGTCCACAAACAATACCAGAAAATAAGGAACTAAAACAGAGGGCATTATATACACGTGAACTAATGAACTAATGAGGGACAGGTGTGAGAAATCAATCAAACAATGAATTACCATGACAACCAAGAACAGGCAGGAACATCGGAACAAAGGAAAGAGGGAAAAAAAAGAGAAATTAACTAAAATAACTGGTGGACTGGTAACAGACCAGGGCGGAGCAGATGGAACAGGAGACCTACAGGTCAGAGTAGACGGATCAGCAGATCACCAGGGAGTAGACGGAACTAGACCCCAAAAGCCAGACAGGATGATGGTGACCCACAGCAGTACAGATGGAGGAAGAAGCCATTGTAGAGTCCTGAGCTCGGCTGGCGTGCCTGAGGTGATGGCGTGATCGGCAAAGATCTAGGTGGAGTCCACTGGATCGCAAGACCAGATGTACTAGGAGACCGAGGCGGAGCCGCAGTGATGAGCGGCCAAGGTGGAGCCAGGGTGCCGGAGGACTGAAGCGAAGCTGGTGTGAGTGAGGACTGAGACAGATCCAGAGGGAAGAAGGAGGAGCCTGATTGAGCCGGAGGGGTGGAGGAATGAGGCACAGGACTGGAGGTCTGTGGAGAAGGTAGAGAGACAACTAACAAAGGTGGAGCAGGAGGGAAGAGGGATCCCAGTGGAGCCAGAAGTATGATGGTCCCAGGTGGAGCCGAGGGAGCAAGGAGCCAAGCCGATTGGTCAACAGGCCAAGGTGGAGCTGTGGGTTCTGAGGTCTGAGGCAGAGCCAGGGGATCCATACACCACGGCAGAGCTGAAGACCTCTGTCCAGAAGAACTGTGCTGCTGACTTGGAGGAGGAGGGAATGGGAGGCTGATGCGGGACCATCAGCAATGATGGAGATTTGGCACTATGCAAAATCATCAGTAAAGATGAAGACTTGGAGCTGGGCAGGACTAACAGTGACGAAGAAGACTTGCAGCTAGGCAGGACCAGCGCTGATGAAGAAGACTTGGGGCTGGGCGGTGTCAGCGGCAATGAAGAAGACTTGGAACTGGGTAGTACCACTGGCAATGAAGGACAAATGGAGATTGGGCTGGACCACTAGAGGATGAAGAGGTCAGTGGGTGGGGACAAGGGTGGGAAGTGGCTCTGCCGAATCCCAATCTATCAGCCACTCTACATCATCCAGCTCGACTAAAACTCCCATGGGCACAGATTTATAAACCGGCTCATACACCTGGTCAGACTGGACATCAGGCCTTGTTTCCGGGAAGGACAAGGCTTCAAGCTCTGGCTCCATTGGGGGCATTGGCTCAGGCACAGGGTCCATGGTGGGCATTTGCTGGGTCTCTCGGTCTGCGGTGGGCTTAGGCTCTTTAACCTCGGTGGGCCTGGTTACTGGATCAGAGGTGGTCATGATGGACAAAATCAACAAGGGGTTTGTACATTCCAGACATCACACAATACCTTCTCTCCACATTCCTCTACTCATGTCGGGTAAGTCCAGCAGGCTATAACAGTTCGCTCCTACCCAGTATAGCGATTTTAATGTCTCATTGTCATAATTAGAGCATTGGGCAAGCTGGCAAAACCTAGCGGTATAATCCAAAAGAGGTAATACTTCACAGGCGAGGGCATAAATTCCGCTGCAATATACATATTTTTTAACGGTCTGGTGTTCTGTCACAGAAGGATGGTGATGATGAAGATGGGACGTAGAGGATCTTAAAATGCATTGTGAATTGTATTAAACAAAAACAAAAGAGTCCAACATAACGATAATCCAGCACAAGAGAAAGGCAATATAACAGTGTTTAGAACACAAACAAAACCAGACAATAAGGAACTAAAACAGAGGACATTATATACACATGAACTAATGAGGGAAAGGTGTGAGAAATCAATCACACAATGAATAACCATGACAACCAAGGACAAGCGGGAACATAGGAACAAAGGAAACAAACAAAGTCCTTGAAAATGAAACCAAAACACTGACAAAACATGACAATACTGTGAGATATAAAGTCACATTATTAGTTATAAATTCTCAATTGTGAGATATCACTCCTAAAGGTTCTTTATTGGCATAAATGGTTCCATGAATGGTTCCTTTTACATCCATTGAACCTCTCCATTGCACAAAAGGTTCTTAAGAGTGGAACATTTGTATTTATTATGTACTTCACAATAAAAAAATAAATTGTTCTTTAAAGAACTGTTCACTGAAAGGTTCTTTGGGGAAGAAAAATTGTTCTTCTATGGCTTCGCTACAAACCCCTTTGTGTTAAACCCTTTAAGTATTGTAAGAACATGCTGTACCCAATTGGAGGTTGTAAATGTCATGAAGAGAGTAAGGGGGAAAAAATATAGTTTGCAGCCACATCTAACAGAACAAGCTAACACAAAGCAAAACAAATGGAGCAGCACAGCAGTGTCATGGGCCTTTCTTCATTTAACATTTTCTTACCATAAAACCCATCAATTTTCTTAACCATACATGATTATTGTAATTATGTTGTAAAAACAAGATCATTTTTCCTTCAAAAATTCACATAAAAAGTGGGAGAAAACATAAGCTCAGCTAATCCACCAGTTAACAAAATGCTTATTATCACATGCGCACCTGGGTATCTTTAAGTTATTAAACCCTACTTCGACATGAACCATCAGGTTTATGCCAAGATATCCCAAAAGTTATTTAGCTAATTCTCAAGAGTAGGATAAGGGGAACGTGGTTCCATATGTGTAGATCAGTTAAAAGTATTTCACAAGCGGCACGCTCGCTCAGTAGTGGAGTCCCAAAATGAGAAGGTTATGAGATTATCTAAGATAGACAGACAGAGAATCGAAGACAGACTGAGAATTTAACAGACACCAAGATTGAACAATTTTCAATAAAACTAACCAATAATATGAGAAGATTGTTAGAAGAAAAGTTATAGTTAAAGGTTATTATTAAAGTTATATAACCTTATAGGGTCCTGTAAGGCGCTTCATATATAGAACCTTTAAGGGGTTCCCATCATGGGATCATTTTATGATTTCATTTTAATTCGTTTTTTTATTTTATGATTTAAACAGCTTATAAACATACTTTATCACTACAAAAAAGTTGGGTAACACTTTACTTGAAGGGGTGTGCATAAGACTGACGTGACACTTTCATAATCATGACATGACACGTCATGAAGGTTTTATGCATGTTTATGACAACTGTCATTAAGTGTCATTCACTCAATTATGACATTTTTTTAATGCAAATATGACATTGTTTGAGATGTCTTTGTTATGACAACTTGACATAAACCAATACATCATAACCTGTCAGTGTCTTGGTAATGACAACTTGACATTACCAGCTTCATGGGTTAACATTTCATTAAACTGTCATGTGGTTGGTTTTGACATTGGCTGTCATGAGGCTATCATAACTGTGTCATGAATATTTTTCTTGACCTCAACTACAGTGGTACAAATTGAATGTGTCATTAAAAGGTTATAACAACTGACAGGTTATGATGTATTGTTTTGTCAAGTTGTCATGAAAAAGACACTGAAAGGTTATGATATATTGGTTTATTTCAAGGTGTCATAACAAAGACATCTCAAACAATGTCATATTTGCATTAGAAATGTCATAATTGAGCTAATGACACTTAATGACAGTTTTACCAAAAGTTGAAATAACCGGTTGAACTTGAAAGTATGCAATCATTTAAGACCTTAAATTTGAGTCAAGAACCTTGTTCTTTTGCACAATTTATTTCTAAGAGGGGCAGCAGCATAAGGTAAATGTGTGGTGTCGAACAACTCTACGATGTAAAAAAAGACTTTGAAATAAATTAGAGTAGCCTAAATGTTTTACAAGAAAACTATATTTCAGGATTTGTATTTTAATATTCCACGGTCAATGTGTTACTAGCGGTTTCTTTGTAATTGTTTGCAATTTTACAAGCGAAAATTGTTTGTACACCAAATTTTGTTTTTCCAGTGTAGATGACTAGCTTTGTCTATCAGGCGTAAGGAACTTTCTTTTGGAAGGTCTGGGCCTCAACCACCAAATGAAAGTGAATAAATGTGGTGGTGTTTAGAAAGAGGTCACCATAACTCCATCTAGCATTCACTTGACTCTGAACACGTTCAGGTTGAGAGCTTCCAGACTGACATGCAATATGCACCAATCTCATGCGTCACGTCAAGCGAACAAACCACAGGTCAATGTAATCGCCCAACAGTGGGCTGTTCTGTGGTTGATGGACAATTTATGGGCAGTTTCTCTCACCTTTCTGAATTTATGAGGTATCAGCCAAAGAATTATGGGTTGGACTGCTTATCCAGGAGGAAACGCAGCTGAATTTACATCTATCAGTGTAAAAGCACCAAATGATGGGAGTGAGTTCTCGGCTCCATTAGTAATGTGTGAGAGCTTGCTTGTATTGTATTCAAGATTTTTTGGGTGCAAAGGGACTGTTAAGTCATCTTAAAGGGAACTGCCAAAACACAGAGTGGAGTTTTCGTGCCAAAACATTGAAGGTTATATTACTGGCCTGTATTTACAGTGAAACATACATTACCGCAGTCACTTTAAAGGACCTGAGTGTCACCCTATCAGAATACAGTTATAACATCCAGCAGCTGTACAAGCCCAGCTGAGACCACGTCCCACTGTCGGAGGTGTTCTTCTAGAGCCACACATATGAAATGAGATCCTAGTCAATGTTACACTTGAGCATTAAAAGAAATAGAGAAAAGGAGAGAATCAAATAAAGCAATGTTATCCCTCACTTTGCTTTCACACAGTCTCTCTCTGCTAGGGTGAGGGAAGGTCCTTGCTTTTCTCCCCGATTGACACTTATGTTCCTGATGGATCTAAGTTGTAAATGAAACCGTATTTGCTTAAAAAACCCACCAAATAACCTATTTGCATAAAATAACAAATGCAAATAATAATATTTAAAAGAAGAGCCAGAGGGGAAAAAAAACTTTAATGTAATAGACATTAGCAACATTTGATTTGTTAAAGAGGTAATTTAATGCTTTTTAATGTTTTCCTTTACCTTCAGTGTGTAAAGCATCCGTTTGTGCAAGATCTGCAAAGTTACAAAGCTCACAGTCTCCCACAAAAAGGATTTCTGAAAACACTGATCCAGACCTGCCTTAAGTCGGGTGCACACTGTCCGGTTTATAGTAGTCTTTTACGATTGTTGCTTGTAAGACTGTACGAACATGATCCTCGCTGTAAGCCATGTCACACTGTAAGATCTCAGTTGTCATAAATGTCAGACGGCACATCAGTCAAGACGCGTTACATGGACGGACGCAAGAAAACTCGTCCGGAGTTTTACATCATCAATCAGTGACATGTTCGGTGACAGTGGGCTGCATTACTCGAGGGATTGAAATTCTGAAGAAATCTCTAATGTTAATTTTGGTCAAAAATCTAGCTGTAATCCAAATCACCATACATATTTAAAAAAAGAGCGTTCTAAGCTTAAAAAAAAATCACAAGCTCTTTCGTGGTAGGATGGAAGGAGTGAATCTTTAATGACTTAGCTTGACACAAACATCTGTTATAAACCACTTTTTTTTTTTATTGTTCTCAGGTCTCTTACATGACACAGATGCTAACATTGAACAGGGGTTCTCTTCACCAGCTTCTTATTTTTGTTTTCAGTACTAAGCTTTGAAAACAAGCCTGTAGGTTAGGCAGCACTCTATATGTCCTGGTTGACCGGTGATTTGGCAGTGGTTTTGACAGCAGGTCATTCTAAGTGCAGTTACTGCAGGATGCTCTGTTGAGTCCTGGACATCTACTTCCCTCCCTGGAAAATCCCAATTCATCATCACAGGAAGGTCTATAATACAGTGATTAATCACTTCTGGATCACAGCAGTGATCAATCAGCATGACTCTGAACCTGATTGTGCTGATTCCATTACATATCAATACAATCACCATATTTTTTCCTCACAATATTATTTCTTTGCACATTTAGAAGTCTTAGAGTTCATTAATAAAAACTAAATAAACAGAAACTTTAAGTTCTGTGTTTTTCCAGAACAGCAGGGCTATTTCTATGAGGTACAATCAGTCTCTATTCACTCATCCTCAGATTATGAATCAGTGACGTATATCATGTCGTTGTCAACATCCCTCCATGTTAATTGTATTTGATAGTTTAGTGAGTAATGTAAAAATAAACATGCTTATATGGTGACAAATGTTTCCATTCATTATCATATTATTTTAAAGGTATCAATAAAACAAATAAATAAATAAAAAGTTGCTAATGCTCATTTGATCAAAAATACAGTAAAACAAAGTAATATTGTTAATTATTATTTCAAAGTAAAATAACTGTTGCTTTCTATTTTCTATTCTGTGATGGCAAAGCTGAATTTTCAGTATCATTACTCCAGTCTTTACTGTCACATGATCCTTCAGAAGTCATTCTAATATGATGATTTGGTGCTCAAGAAATTCTTGTTTTATTTTTCTTATTATTATCAAAGCTAAAAACAGTTGTGCAGCTTAATATTCTCGTGGAATCCATGATATATTTTATTTCCAGGATTCTTGGATGAATGAAAGTTCAAAACAACATTTATTTCAAATAGAAATATTTTGTAATAAAAGATCTTTACTGACACTTTTGTTTCATTTAATGTAAAAGTATTTCTTAGAAAAAAACAACAACCTCTAACTGAACGTTTGAACGATGGTGTAAATTACCTACCATGTAGTTTTGTTAGTGTCTTTTTTTTAACCTGTTATAGAATTAATAAAAAACAAATCAGTTTATCAGCCCGACAAAAAAAAAATATATATTTTTTTAATATTTAAAAAAATATTAACTGTGAAAAATATCATCCATCCATTTTGCAATCCGCTTGTATGGGCACGCGTCAAACTCCGCTCCTGGAGGGCCACTGCTGTCCTGCAGAGTGTAGCTAATCCTGAAGACCTTGATTAGCTGGTTCAGGTGTGTTTAATTAAAGGGGTCATGACATGGTTTTTTGCTTTGTTTTATTATGTTCCTTTATGTGCAATTATAGTATTACTATAGTTTTTTGTACAAAAAACTTTTAAAATGTAGTGATTTATGACCTTTTCCCACCCTGTTTCTCCCCCTCTGATTCAAACAGTCTGTTTTGGAGGTGTTTCCCCTTTAAGAGTTCAGTGTTAACGCCCATTGTTATGATTGGCTAACGTCAGTGCTGCTTATGCATAAATTATTAAAGGTAATCATTTTGTATCACATGAACGCTACACAATTCTCCGCCACGTGAAACTTCGGTCTTCCGATCTTTTACCATCGTGTCAACTCTCAATTGATTTTAATTCATATGCGCGAGGGAGGGGGAGAGAGAGAGAGAGGGAGAGCAGGACAGTTTGAAGGCGCGCGCGCGGCCGGGGCTCGCTCTCTCTCTCTTGTCGTTCTTTCAGTAACATGCGCCTGGTCACACTCATCTACATCACTCACCGAACAAATAAGGCTTTGGCGGGCTGCATATGCTGCAAATAAACTGCATCCAACTGCTTTCCCTGACGTCTGGATCGTTCGGCAGCATTCAAACATGTTGTTTGTCCACAGCAGGAACAGCACATCTGCGTGGCGTATACAGACCCAATAGTCTCTGACAGAACCCCCTCGCTGCAAGTCAACGCATGCGATGATGTCAAATGAGGCGTAGTTGTCTTGCGCTGGAGGCGGTCATATGCAAACGACTGGTACGTCACTTCGTACCGTGACGTCACTAAGTTCAGAGGATCTAGAACGAGCTGTATCGGTCTTTGTCAGACACGTGGGTTTGTTGTGTGTGACGTCACCGCGGCGCCATTTTTGAGGTATCGCTACTGACTGTGAACATTGAAGAGATTACGAGAGTAGAGATAACAAGTAAATAACTCGCAAAACTGGATAAGCACAAGAAAACTGAGAAAATGCCGTACCGCAATAAACTCGATAAATATGGCAGGTACCGTTATTTGGAGAAATTGTCATCCATTCAGAACGTAGATCCATATATGAGCTCAGCTGACTGCAGTAAGTTGAAGTGCTGATCCCGCATTGCTTTCTCATCCTCATACTTGGGCATTGTCAACTATCTTGTTTATGGTATAAGCGCATATAACGTTACCAGTGAACAATTTGAAATCTATAAATCTCTTAAAGCCCGCGGACATTTCACCAAGTTACTGTATCCTTCGGTAGGAATGTAAATACATCCTGTAAAGTTAGTAACAGCAAAGATAGGTTTGCTGTATTGATGATGATGATAGTGTCATGTTAAGGATGGTTTAGTTTGAAAAAAGAATGAAAAAAACAAACAATTCTCCAACAATAGAATACCCCAGCATCGATACCTTACAAATGGCGGCCGCGCCCATAATGCACTTTGTGTATAACGAGTGTGACGTCACCTGACAAAGACCGATTTAGAGCTTGATTAAATAAATGGTTCGTTTATAATGGGGAGGACGTCTTAAGCTATGAAACTTGCAGGAGGTTTTAATGGTACAAAGACCTCTTAAATACCAAAAGATCAAGCCAAATTTGGTTTCTCATGTCATGACCCCTTTAAGGTTGGAGCTAACGTCGTAATTACCGTAGTCTCGCGATGCCAACACGTGACGTTATATTTGGAGCTGTTCATGTCCTCAGACTGGCAATTGTGCATTTCTAAGGCACCACCATCAACGGCTAAATTAACCTGCAGCGATCACGTGCTGGAATTAAAACCCCTCTTACAACCTCTAATTACAAACTCTACGAGGACATGAACGCTTTTTAAAGAGGAAAATAACGTAATTGCGTTACTACGACATGGCGTGAACGAACCTAAACGCTGCAGGACAGTGAATTTGACACCACTGTAGGGTCATGTGGATGCTGGAGCCTATCCCAGCGTCTCGTATACCCTAGAGTAGACGGATGGCCAGTTCATCACAGGGATAACATATAGCCTACTCTCACACTCAGTCCCACCTACGGGCAATTTGTGTTGAATAATGTTGTGTTGTGATGATACTTGCTATATTTGAAAGAGAAATGCAATGGGTTGTTTTTGGTTTGATAATGTGATTTATTTGTAAAGCACACCAAATCTTGGTGATACTCTTATTTGACTTGCGTAAGTTTGAAATGATCAACCTTTTCCTGATAATGAGCCACTTACCTTCAATTTGTGATTCAAATATAAATCTTGGAGAAAGATAAAGATGAGACACAAAGGGCCAAAATTCAATTTAGGGCGAAAACTGCCCAACACATTAATTTTATTACAACTTGAAGATATATTTATATTATATATATATATAAAAGAAACAATACAACTTTAGTATTTCCTTCTAACTCCAAATGATCATCATTATAATGCTGATTGGTGGCACACTGCACAGTGTAAATGCACCATTCTACAAGGGTAAAGAACTCTTTAAAATGTCTTTCAGGCAGGAAGTTGACATGATGATTCCTTCCTGTTGTGGGATCTTGATGAATTGAGTAGCTACCAGGTATAGTGAACATCTCTGCTGTGTAGTGTAACATGATGAACTCTGATGGCTAGTGCAATGCTATGTTTCCAGTACTTGCTCTTAAAGCTCACAGCTCAAAATATAAAACCATAAAGCACTGAAACAGTAGGCCTACTCCTTAAAATGGCCCGTACCACCAAAAAAGTACAAAACAAACTCAATCTCTTTTGTAACATCTGTGACTTTTCTAATCTTGAAATTTATTTAAAAAAGACAATGGTTCTTCTTGGTGTATTGGTCTGAATTCAGGATGGCAGTGTACCATTACGTCAGGTGATTTAGAGGTCTGTCTGAACTAGGGATGCACCGACCTGGGGTGTGTTTCCCGTACAACGACGTAACTCGCTGCTTAACTACCATAGTACGATGCATCGTTGAAGAAATCAACTAGCTAGTCATGACTGTTTCCCGAAACCGTAGTCGCAAATTGGTAGTTCAACCACGTTGGTTAATGATTTCACGCAGGTGGAGGAGTAATAACAAATTTTAATGAATCTGTTTCACTAGCGCACGTTCGCACACGCGCACTCTTCAAAAACGGTGCTTAAAATCTCTTGACAAACTATAAGACGTAAATGACATTTGTATGTATTCTAAATAAAAGTCAAAGATATAGATTGTACTGAGTGTCAGATTGCTTATTGCTCAAAATAATGATGTATTTAGTCCACATGTCGTGCAAACAAGAAACTCTGCTTCTAACCACAGGTCGAGCTGTAGTTCCAACCACACAAATTTGCGAAGCTGTTTGCTTGCGAATGTTCGTTGGAACTATTGTTTCGGGAAACACAGACTTGTTGAACTACGCTGATAACGACAATGCTCTTGGGAAACGCACCCCTGGATTGTATCTGCAAAGATAGAGAAATTTTTTTGTCAGATCAGATATAGATCCAAATCCGATATTGTGCAGTACCCATGATTGTTACTGTTTGGACAAAAGCTATTTAATGCAAGTTTTCCGGCAATATATTCCTTTAAGTTCTTTAAAGCCATTTTTAAGTATGGCTTTATGTAAGCCTAAGTAACAGATGGATATTTAAGTCATTAAATTTAAGTTCATGAAAACCGTCATAACCCATTATCCAACTCTGTCCGAGATGTCCTAATGTTCCCGTTCTCATGCATAATCTGTATATAGGGGTCTGTGTTTTTGTTTAAAAGGACAGCATTTTGCTACTGGGTGTTTGTTAGATTAGAGCACTAGATGGTTGGGGTCGGTAAGATTTCATGTTTTTGAAAGAAGTCTCTTATGCTCAACAAATCTGCATTAATTTGATCAGAAATACAGTAAAACAGTAATATTGTGAAATACTATTTAAAAGAAACAGCATTTATTTGAAATTGAATTAAACCCTTAAGTGTCACCGTAGCCTTAGCCATTACATATTTAAAACAGTTATATCCTATACTAAACCTAAACTAACATTGACAAACTATATATCATTCGAAAGCTTACAACCTGTAGTTTTCATATTTGGTGTTTTGATTTTCAAAATCAATTAGAGAAGAGCCGTAATCTATCAATTCGCAACAAGAATATTTCCATACTCCTAAACCGTGTTAAGACCTTTATTTTGAAATAGTGATGAACATGAAAATCATGAAAGAATAGTAGAAACCTCAGTTTGTTTTCATGCCAATATTTCAAAAGATAACATCCATTAAATTATTTTAGAAAAAAAAGGTCTGAAAATGTTTTAAATATAAAAGAAAAAAATTATAGATTCACCATTTGTGATGTGGCAGCGAGCTATAATAATGCACATGCGTGTTCTTTTTATGTGATTATTAGAGGTTGAATTCATATCAAAATATGCCAAACTTCCCTTACTACTTCTGAATAGGATGCCTACTTCACAAATTGATCTGAACCATATATTTCCACAATTTTCATACACTCAAACCACATATGGAAATGGAGGCGTCCTAATATGGGCAGTAATGGAGTCTGGTTGTGACCTAGTGAAAAAGTTTGGTACTGCGCCCAAACAAAATCATACTGAAAGCTCATTTTTGAGATATCAATCTAAATTTTGAAACGCAACTTGTTCAGAGTTTTGGCTTTGGTTTTCTTGCAGTTTTAGAGTCCACCAGGTTTTGAAAAAATATATTTTATATTAAATATTAATCAAATTTTTACATTTTACATTTTCATAAACTCAAACTTCTATAACTTTTTTTCTGTTTCACTTTCTTAATTTATTTAAAGGTGCAGTGTGTGATTTTTAGCGGCATCTAGCGGTTCGGTTGCACTAAGGGCTCAGCCCACTGCTCACCCCTCCCTGTCGAAGAAGCTACGGTGGCTAAAAGGGGACAAACATATCGTCGTCTGAGACAGCAGAGAATAGCCAGAGTAAGCCAAGTTTCTGTACCACAGTCCATTATAAACCACATTATGGATAAAGTTTACAAAGCCATAGTCAGGTGAGGATCGAGGGTCTTAATATATAATATAATAATAGTAATCAGCTGATTGTCTCACAAACGTAACCAGTACATTTCTCCCCACATAGCAAACCCATAATACAGCGAGGGAGAAAAACCACATGAAACTATGCAACTATATATTTTTTTAAATATGAGCTGTTACTGTGGCTGAGCTGGTTAAAGCGTAAAGCCTTGTTTAAACTTGACGCGTCCGCATGAGTGCAAAGGTTACAATCATGTCATTTTTGCCACGCGCGCCTCCGCTAGATCCCCTAGGCACCATTTACTACACACAATAGGCTTTTTTTCCTCTGATTTTGAAAACTCTTCGTGATCGACTTAAAATGCTTCCAAGATCGACGGGTTGGTGATTCCTGTAACATACCGTTTTACGGTCAATGACAACAGTACTAATCAGCTGTCTCACGAACGTTACCAGCACATTTATCCCCACATAGCAAAGCCTTAACACAACGAGGGAGAAGAATTAAGCTACATGAAACAATCCAACTACATATTTTACACCACTGACAAGGGAAAAGTCACTACTCACAGTGTTTATGGCTAGCTTCTAGCTTTCTGCGGCTTCTCTTTCAAGGTAGTGACGAAACGCGCTCTGTAGCGCTGTTTGTTCGCTGTCTGCTACGGTAGAAACATGGTGACACAATATGTCGACTGTCACGATGTGGGTTCATGTCTTGTTCCTGTCTGTCTTGTGTTCCCCCATTATTGTGTATTTGGTTTAGTCCTTTCTAGTTTTCCCGCTCCTCGTTTGTGTTCATGTTTTCCACCTGTGTTCTTAGTTAATTGCCCAGCTGTGTCTTGTTTAGCTGTGCCTATACGACTATTCTTGAATAAAGCTGCATTTGGATCTTCACCTCCAAGTCTCGGAGCAGTTCATAACATCGACCTTCATAGAAGGGGGTGCCCGCGGTTATGTAGATATAAATGTCTCATTCTAAGGTAATAAAAACATTACGGTTTATTAAGTAAGTTCTTTATACACCACTGAAAACATAGTTATGATGTCATATTGCATTTCTGTTAATAGATACTCAAAATTATTACACATTGCACCTTTAACTTCTACAAAAATATGCCAAATGTCTTCTTTAAAACAAGACCAATCTTAGATCTATATTCCAAAGTAGGGGTGGCACGGTACATGAAAAAACATCCGAACCGTTCGTGGTTGACTGGAGTGTTGACCGGGGGGTGTAGCTTTCATGAGGCGCACACACACAAGGTCTCTCGCTCCCTCTCTGCCGTGCTCTCTCACCTTCACTTTCTCCTCACAATCATGACGTAGATCCACACCTAGATCAATGAGTATAGAAGCACAATAACCTCCGATTGAAGTGTCACAAAATTCTGAAATTATCGTACATTATGGAATTTTTTTCATTATTGATCGCACATCGTACAGAGGTCAAAATTATCGTACAAATACGATAATTATCGTACGTCTGGCAACACTGACTCGAACACGCCAGTAAGAGTGGAGTATGGAGCGCTGCAGGACACGTCACGCGGAGAAGTGGGAAGTGGGAGAGATAAGGAAGGCTAACAGAAATTGGAGGATGCGCCTGCGTCGTATAAGTCCGGTGTGTGGGAACATTTTGGATTTCATGTTATGATATTTAAATATATAGCAGCTACAGTGGCACTTTAAGTTTAGATAAGAACTCCAGTCATATGTTTCCAAAAACTGCACTTTAATTTCAAGTGAAAAAAGTGTATGCTCACTCTCAGGGAATAGAAGCATTGTTGATACTGTTTATGTGTTGAGGTTGAACTTATGTTTCACTTTATGATTATGGCCTTTGCTATTGCTATAGCCTAATTACAGGCAATTATGTTGCATGTATTTTGACTTATTTTTAGAGTCAGTTTTAGAGTTTTAGACGGACTTTTTCTTTTAAAAGATACAATTTTTGTAAGAGCTACACTTAAGTTGGCAGTTTGATAAATGCAAGTTAATTTCAATCTTTGTGTGCTAAACATGCACATAAGTTCCTGTAGAGATAGTGATAGACATTCTACTTTTTTTGCCAAATAAACGAAAAGCATGACATCAATGTCTTCTCTCTTGCTGTATCAAAATCTCACCTAGCTTTCCTGTGAGATGGTCCCAATAATGTGCCTAAAGTCAAGTCAAATTCAGTTTGTGCATGATTGCATGATATAACATTTTTGTTAATACTGTATCCTAAATTGTGGATAATTAAGCTATATATTATATCATATATCAAGTACATTTCTGGAGTGTTAAAGATTAAAAGAAAAAATAACAAGAACCGTACAGAACCGAAAACCGTGACCCTAAAACCGTGATACAAACCGAACCGTGGGTTTTGTGAACCGTGCCACCCCTATTCCAAAGCATTCTTGAATTACAACCATTTAAGTTCGGATTGTGCACTTTCATGTTTATTCAAAAAAGGGGCCGCAACACTTAAGAGGTTAACAATGTAACAATGTAGCTCAGTCTTTACTGTCTCCTTTGATCAATATCATGCATCCTTGCTAATTTTTTTTTTCGTACAGACCCCAAACTTTTGAACACTAGCATAGAATATGCATATGCTTTTTATTTAATTATATTGAAGTTGTGTTTTTATTAAGCTAGTGAGGTACAGGCCAATATGGAATTCCAATTCAGGTTTTGTAATTAAATTGGAAAAAATATGGTATCTGTGCATCCCTAATAGGTACTCAGTCTCCCACCTCAAGTAAACTGTAGTGTGTATTTATAACAGAAGCGATTTTGTAAATGTGGCTTACAAAAAAGAAAGGGAAAAAAATCCTTCATCTATTCACCAAAATAAATAACTTGGATATTGAGCTCCTTTCCTCAACAAAAGAAGCTGTAACTTAATACGCTCACATTCAGGAGATAATGAGCCTCCTGTGCTCAGAAGAAGGGTTGAATCAAAGACCTGCCTCTGCCCTTCCACACACTGTGGCAGGATACGCAGGAGTGCCCTGGACGGAGAATCACGTGTAAAGGCAGGGGCCGTAGCATTGCAATGCACTGTAAAAAATCTTTGATATTTACACCGTTAATACATTCAGGCAGGAGAGGAGGGGCGTCTCCTCCGTTAGAGGTACATTTGGCACAATCAGTTAATGTTTCGACTCGCTAGTCAAGCACATTGTGTTGGTCACCTCAAAGTCTCTGTTAGCTTCTATCTGTACTCCAACAAGGATTGACTTCTGAGATATTGAAGAACCCTCCAACGTTCCGCTCAGAGAAAGCCTGTCGGTAAGAAGGCACGTGTGCATCTTAACTGAGCAATCGCTCCCACCTCGGAAATTACGCTCTTCAGTGTTGTCTGGTCCAGGGTTTCCCAGGACTCTGCGCTTTCAAGTCCTCCAAGGAAGGCACCCACCTTGGGAGGTTCAAATCCCATTGGTTAAGTCTGTGATGATGTTGGCCTTCACCAACTTGCGAAGAAACTCCTTTTCCTTTGAGATGTTGTGAGTCCATGACTGTGGGGGAAACAAACAGCAGTGTCATTTCCTACTGAATGTGGCCGACTCTTGATAGGACAGTCTGTCCTTTTATTCTCATTATACCAAGCATGTTAGTCTTGGAAGCAAGATTTAAACTATTAGCATTAAATTTGGTGAATACAGCTACTCAAATTGGTCGCGAAGCATCCATTCAAATATGAAGGGGCATATCACATCATAAACAACCAATCACACTCAACTTCACTTGTACATGACATTTCAGGCATTATCACTTATGAATATATTGTCTGTAATTGATGGGATAAATAACCAATGAGACTGACATAAATATGCAACCTGTTAAATCATCATATTTTTTTCTTGTTTGTGAACTTTTCTTTTTGCTAAGCTCCGCCCCCTTCTTATTTCAGTAAAATGCGCCATTCCAATTTCATGAGAAAACATTTTGTAATTTGTACAAATTTGTACAAAATGTTAAGATTTTCATTAAAACATGCAAGCATGAAGGTTGACCCCTAAACCTTACTGTCAAAGGGGGGTAGGTGAAAAACGTATAAATTAGATTGTATAAGGTAACCACCAATTTGCCAAAATGTAAAAAATTACCTTGATAGTCTGTTGAATGTGCTCTTAAAGTGGTATAATTGATTGGATATTATTCTTATATGGCCTGGTAGAAATTGTGACATCATAGAACATTGTTGCCATTCGTTTTTTTTTTATTATTTATGCAGTAATGTAATTTAAAAAGCCTAATTTGAAGTAATTGCAGCTGCTTACATTAGTGAACTGAACATTCAACACTGTGAACTAAATCCACAAAACAATAACCTGAAATCATTCGGACTTTACCTTGCTGAGGGTGACGCATAGTTTAAATAAATCTTGAGAAGGTCATGCGGTGGAATAAAGATTTAAAAAAAAAAAAACCGGCTTCTATCTTCTTGGGGTGTCTTGTGTCACTATTATTACTGGCCCCAAAACATTTTATTTGGTCTTTTGGGCAATTGCTGTAAAATTGCATTTAAATCCAAACATGTAGATCCTCCATAGACTTGTATTAAAGACTTGTATTAAAGACTGTCACACTTTAAATTAGGATCCAATTCTCACTATTAACAAACTATTAACTACTGCCTCAAACTCCTAATTACTGCTAATTAAAGGTGGGGTAAGCAATATTTGAAAAACGCTGTTGGAAATTTGGTCGGATCGACACAACAACAAACGTGTACCCATTCAGCATTCTGGGGTGTATGATGGTGGAGGAGAGAGAGATTTGAAGAAAGACTGTAGAAAAAGAGATGGCTGAGAGACATTACAAACACTGGAAAATGAAGGGTTATGATCAAAAAGGAAAAGAGCTTTAGGACCCGCATTAATATTAGAAAAGCTTTCCAGCGCTGGAGAGAGCTGAGCGGGAAGGCCTGAAAACAGGAGAGCCTGTTGCAACTAATAGCGAAATCTTGTTTGCATTTACTCTTGTGTGTACATGTTAATTTTTTGTGCTTCCTTGTCGTTCATTCATCATCTTCACTTTTTTTTCATGAAGCATTATTTTGTTGCGCTTCTGCTACGATAGACTCTCTTGCATAACGGAGGCCAGCTAGTGAGAGTTGTGCAGGCTGATGACTGCTAGAGAATGCAGTGTTTACTGTTTAGCGTCCTTGTTAGTGCACCCGCCTCGCATGCCAGCGATCGGAGAGTCGGAGCAGGGCAGTTAGGATTGGAGGGTGAGCTTTGGAGGCGGAGCAATAAAGAGAGGGGTGTGTTTGTTTGTGTTGATTTCAACAATGTAATTCAAATATCAACAATGTTCAGCAACGACTTTGAGAAAAAACCTACTGCACCTTTAATAGGAATCAATATGTGCTTTATAAATACTAATAACATATCCTAGTAATATGCATGCTAATAAGCAATTAGTTAATAGTCAGAATTGGACCTTAAACTAAAGTGACACTGAAAAGACATTTGCTAAGTGTTGATCAGTATTGTTTTTTCACAGATTTGCAGGTTAGCGAAGGTCAGTATCAATAAATGATAGAAAGTTAGATTCATTCTTAGTTCCACAGCACTTCACATCCACCACTATCTTTTATTACAACAATAAAAGAGCTCTGAGTCACAGGAGAGGGACTGAGTGTGGTCTGGGATCAGAGAACTGGAGCTGTATTGACTCCTGTAAAAACCATCCTCCCTGGTTTTCCTTTAATATCCTATTGTTATTTAATGTGATTTTCAGATGCAGAACACCACAGCAGAGGATCCATTGGCCTGGCAATGCTGGACGAAACCAGAGCTTTGGGTTCCTGTGAGAGGCTCTTGGTCCGAACGGGTGCGACCCCACAGCTGCCCCTGACAGGAGGTTCTGGGCCTGCTGGGGCCATTATATCAGGCCAAAAGCCTCTCGTCAGAGTCTCTGACTGCTCAGCCCTTGTGACGGATCACATTCACTAAAAACCCAGCAGATCCAGGAGTAAAGTTTCACTCTCCAAAAGAGAGAAAAGGGCACAGGCCAAAATGAATGCTTGGTTAAGAGTCTCCTCAGGCCGAAATGCCTTAGGGAGAGAGAATCTGAAACAATCTCTTCCTTATGCCTCAATACTTAAACAAATACTACCGACCCCAGATGCCGAGAGCTATTTCTTTAAGTTATTGAAATAAGTCTCTTAGTATACATTCACACTGTCAGTCCAAATCCAAAGATTATGTGTGTATCCGATTAGAATCTGATCTAAAATGATTGACTGTCCACATTTGTGTTACGCAACTGTTCAGATCCGATTTATGTTTCCTATGCCACTCTTTAGTTTTCTGGAAAATTTGCATTGGTTTCTATGGCAATGGCAATGACGTTGCGTTGGTAGGTATACGCCAAAAAACAACCACCACCACAACATGGAGGAGTTCGCAATACAGATGTGGTGGTCAGTCTTATTTATGACACGACAATGAGTAGCCGTCGTGCTGGACTACTGCGTCTTATAAGGCAGCGGCAGAACCGTAGGAAGCTGGTATGCGCGGCTTTATTCTATGCTGTCAAAATGCATGTCTCTGTTATATTGTCAATTCTGCTCGTCCGGCACTTTGCAACAACACAACCTTGTTTCTGCAGCGACTTTCTGCATATTTTCTTTAACAACGTCTGACGTTTATGTTTTAAGTACCGTAAGAGAGTCAGAAATCAAATGCAATTTAATAGGATTTCAAACCACAGGAATGTACTGTAGCTCAAAACGGATTTGTAACAATCGCAATAGAGGGTATGTGCATGATGTTACCGTCGGCCGGAGTGAATGCGGTCACGCCCACTAAGTGGCAAAAAGACTGAGCGGCAGCATTTGTTTTCAGCGTGAATGCCGTGAAAAACACACAAAACACATCTAAAACGGGATAAAGCTTTGCGATTGACTGTACAACTAGATTTGACCAGAAATCTGAGGTACTGTATATTTTTACAGACTGCAAAAAGCTACAGAACAGACTATATTCTGCATAATTGGATGTTTTTAAATAAACACTGACAAAAAACTATACAAGTTTTAGGGCTGGACGATATGATGATATACAGTATAACATTAATGTAAGTGATCACTCGGATTTAGACCTATCTATATTGTATTTATTTAAAACGTTTACAGGCAAATTGTCTTAATTTATTTCCCCGGTGTCGAAATCAGGCACATATAAATGTCAGGAAACACGATTCCTGGCTGCATGTCAATATCCATGGATCACTGGATCTTTGATAAGTTGTAAGGAACACTATATCGAGTCCAACTTTTAGTTTAAACTGATAATAGTTTGTTTTACTCGCGTTTTCGCAGTTTCCCCTATTAACTCCAGCCACGCAGCAGCTCTTTTGCCACTCAGTCCGGCTGAGGGGGGCGTGTTCCGGCGGGAAAGTGACGTTAATGCACTCCCTCTATTCATGTGATTTTTTTAAATAACTGTTTTCTATTTTGAATTGTAATGTGTAATTTATTCCTGTGATCAAAGCTGAATTTTCAGCATCATTACTCCAGTCTTCAGTGTCACATGATCCTTCAGAAATCAAATTATATCCTGATTCGCTGCTCAAGAAACATCAATGTTGTAAGCAGTTTTGAGCTTAATATTTTTGTAGAAACCATGATTTCTTGCAGGATTCCTTGATGAATATAAAGTTCAAAAGAACAGGATTTATTTGAAAGAGAAATCTAATTATGACTTTACAGTTACTTTTGATCAATTTAATGCGTCCTTGCTGAATACATTCATTCAAAAATAAAAATAAAACTACCATTAAAAACAAGTTTAGGGTCAGTTAGAGTTAGTTTTTTTTGTTTGTTTATGTATAGTTTGTCATAATATATTATGTACAAATTAAACTACTCAGAGACTCAGATTATATAGGTTATAAGTAATTTCCTCACAGGTTTTTTAAGTGCATTAATGTACATTTCACATTTTCCCCAACAAACTGGTGAAACAACCTTTTACTGTAATCCTGGCATTTACCACTGAAAGCCATAGTCATAGAGTACTGTAGTAATGAATCCCTTACATCACAGCTGGGATGAAGACTCCTGTCAAACCTACATAGACAAATACCCTACGCTGTTACACTATGTGTGAGGTGTGAGCTACTAGATATACAAAGCCAACAGCTTAAATCCCATTTGTTTCAGCTGACATTACATAGCACACAAGTCTTAAACCGACAGAATACAGGCAGCAGGAGTTCTGCATGAATGGTACCTGACTGTGATTTGACAAGGATGGGTGCCAGAGCAGTCAGGAGCTAACTGTGCGTTAACAGCTCTGTTTTATGAGTGTGCTTTTACAGCCATGGCAAATGTGGGCAAAAAGGAATTTACAAAACATAACAACAAAGTTATCTACATATGGACTGATCTAAGAAAAAAAACAAAACAAAAAAACAGGACAGCAAGTAGCCCAGGACATTCTGCTAATGACATCATTGTAATTTTCCATAAAGTGAACAGATAAACAGACATTGTGAGCTCAGTTCAGACCATTGTTTGATCAGTTTACTTTACAAAATGTTGTGTCTATGCATTAAAACACCTCCGTCTAAAAAAAAAAGAACAAATCCACAGTACTGTTAGAAATGTTTCAATTTAGAAGTTAATTTGACATTTTGTCAATTTAACAAACAAACAAATAAAACTGATACCTCTTTTATGGCAGACATTTTGACTGTTTCGTAGTAGTGCAAGGGTGCATGAGGGGTGTTCATGTCATAGCCAAATCCAGCCACAGCGACCTCATCGCAGTTATGAAGAGCCATCGTTATGGCGACGGTGCCCAACGTTGGAATGTTCTATGGAAAAGAATGCAAGTTTAAATTGATAACGTACAATAAAGAGACATTTTTAAATATCACCATCAAGTACTAAGCATGATACTAAGAAGATAATACGAATGTCCTTAACCACAATACAATAACTTGTATCAATATCTTTTCCTCGTAGAAGTTTTTCTTTTGGTGAGCTAATAAAATATTAAAACTCAAATATTTTGTGTACAGTTATTTAATTATGTCATCCGGTATTGCAGACTTGCTCTCTCGTTTCATTCAAACGCAGGTACTGCCATTTTGAGAAAACAAAAATACACTGTAATGGATTATAAGATAACAAACAGATACGATTTTAAAACAGTTCTCTTATCTCCATAATTATTTATGTGGTGAAATAATGTGTAATAAGTGGTATGACTATACCGTATCCCTTAAATGTCCGTCTAGTTTGAACTTGCCGCTTGCTAGCAACTGCTCTCTCCGAGGAAGCTTTGTGTTTAAAGAGCTAATAAAATACTTCCCCTCATAACAATATTTAATGTCTAACAACTATTTACTTATGTGGCAAGTAGCCGTATAATGAGCGGGATAATGTACATCCAGCCGGTTGTCATCGCAGAATAAACCCTTTCAGGGTAATGCAAGACCCCTTTCCGCTTCGTGTCAGGGTCCTGATCACTCTGATGTATGTAACTACGGAGTTACATAAAAACCATGAAAGCGGGTTCTGTTAATGAATCAGTTAAAATGACTCATGAACTCAGAAGGTATCAGAATGAATCAGTCTAACAAATCATTTGAATCCATCAGAATGGTTAATGAAATAAAATTTGAAAACTGACTGGACATTTATATGGTATGTGTGTGTTGATAAGCAGAATTACTATGCTTGCTGTGCTGTATTTGAATCTATTTAACATCGCTGTCTATGGTCTGCTCTGGTCCAGTTCTTCCTCAAGGTCTAGATAGCATTGTGCCAGAAGAAGTTCTGGCTTAGTTCTGGTCTGCAGTTGTTAACTCATCTTGAGCTGCGTGTGATTAACAATTTGCTTAAACAGACCCCCACCCCTGCCCTGACACACCAATTTCAGGAGGCAGACCTTCACTTCCTCATATCCCTGGGGGAGTCAAACATTCTAAATCATTAGCTTACAGTGGCCTGGGGTCTGGTTCACAAACACACACACACACACACGATTGGTATTAAGATCGTGTCAGTGTATGCAGCCTTAAGCAGGTGGGTGTTTGGAGTGCTCAAGGGGGGAGGTTGTGTCAAAATGTATCCCACCTTGATCAGTACCGTATGGGACAGCTTCCCTTCTGCGCTGCCCCCTACCTACACAAACCTTAGGGGCCTGGGCTCTGCTCCATGTGCACTGCACATGTTCCACCATTGAGAGCAGGTTTGAGTTTTCAGGAGGTGGCCAAGCTCACACACAGACCCTTTCTGTACTCATGCCATGATGGGATGGCTGAGAGCTTCATCAAGCTATGATGGTAGTGGCATTTATCTACTTTCTCAAGTCCAATTTCCTGGGACTGAAAGTAAAGTGTGTTGTTAATGAGCTCTTAGACAAGTACTCGTTGTTACAGTCCATGTTTGAGATTGAGGACTGTCACACACTTCTTTTTTTTGACAGTGCTGATTCCGAGTCCTCCCCATGGGCTACTGCACACCCAACACCCATGTCTCAATAAAATATGTTTGCTAATGGGGTGGAGTGTTCACAGCATTGAACACCCCACCCCCCAAGTGTGGTCACAGCATTCATGACAAATTTTTATAGTAGAATTTAGCATGTCAAATTATATACAGTTGTGGTCAGAATTATTGTCACCCCTGGTAAATATGATCAAAGATCCTTAAGATCTTTCATTAAAAAAATTCACAAAAATCCAACCTTTCATTGAAGTAAACAAATTGAAATTGGGGGTAAATCACATTATGAAACAATTGCTTTTTTCCAAAACACGTTGCACATAATTATTGGCACCCTTTCATTAAATACTTTTTGCAACCTCCTTTTGGCAAGATAACAGCTCTGAGTTTTCTCCTATAATGCCTGATGAGTTTGGAGAACACCTGACAAAAGATCAGAGACCATTCCTCTCCAGATCCATGTTGGTGCTTCTCTTCAGTTCAGCCCACTCATTGTCTATAGGGTTCAGGTCAGGGGAATGGGACGGCCATGGCAGAAGCTTCATTTTGTGCTCAGTCACACATTTTTGTGTTGATTTTGATGTTTGTTCTGGATCGTTGTCCTGATGGAAAATCCAACCACGGCCCATTTTAAGATTTCTAGCAGAGATTTTTTATCTGTTGGTATATTTGCTAGAATCCATGATACCATGTTTCTGAACAAGATGTCCAGGACCTCCAGCAAAAAATACGCCCACAACATTAAAGATCCAGCATTTAACCGTGGGCATGGGGTACTTTTTATACCCATTTGCACCAAACCGATTTAGTGTGTTTGCTGCCAAAAAGCTCTTTTTTTTCCATCTGATCTTAGAACCAGGTCCCTTTTGAAGTTCCAGTCGTGTCTGAGAACTGAATATGCTGGAATTTGTTTTTGGATGTGCGAGGAGGATTTTTCTTGAAACCCTCCCAAACAAAATGTGATGTACTTTAGGTGCTGTTTTTTTTAAGGCTTTCTGACCCCAAGACTCAACTAATCACTGCAATTCTCCAGCTGTGATCCTTGTAAAGTCTTTGGACACTCAAACTCTCCTCCTCACCGTGCATTAGGACGATATAGACATGTCATATTCTAGGCAGATTTGTAACATCTTTGGTTGATTGGAACTTTCGGTAACACTTTATTTTACGGTGTCCGTGATACAGTGTAATTACTTAATTACTTAGTTACATGTTAATTACATTGTTACATGTTATTACAATGTCTACTACTAAGTTATGGAACAGCCTGTACTTACAGATTGTAATTACACTCATGTAATAGGCAGCTACTGTTACACATATGTAACAGGCCGAGTCGGTTACATACATGTTACAGACTTGGTACAATGTAACATACTTACGTATGTTACTAAGGTAAAAAGCCTGCAGTTACACATGGCCATTTTGTACCTTCTAAAATAAAGTGTATCTAGGTTGTACTTAAGTGTACTTCATGTGTATCTACATACTTTATCCATCTGAATTAACCCTCTAGTTTACAGCTTAAATACATGCAGTAGCTTCTTAATTGCATTCAATATACAAAATATTACACAGGTATAAGCTACGTAAAATAAAGTGAATCAAGATTGTACTTAAGTGTAATTCATGTGTATCTACAAACCTTATCCATATGTACTTTGGTATGAATTAGGCCTAACTCCCACGTTCACAGCATAAATGCATGCGGTAGATTCCTAATTACATTGCAATTACATAACATTAAATAAAGTGTATCAAGATTGTACTTAAGTGTACTTCATGTGTATAAGGTATGTAAATATACATGAAGTACACTTAAGTACAATCTAGATACACTATTTTAGAAGGTACAAAATGACCATGTGTAACTGCAGGCTTTTTTCATAGTAACATATTTAAGTACTTGTTACATTGAGTAGTACAAAGTACTTTCTTATATAATTACATTGTACCAAGTCGGTAACACGTATGTAACCGACTCGGCCTTTTACGTATGTGTAACAGCAGCTGCCTATTAGTAGTTACACTGTATCACGGACACCGTAAAATAGAGCTTAGATTCTCTGCCCGAGCCCGAGCCCGACCCGACCCGACCCGCGGGCCGGGCCGATATTTCACGCCACTATGCTCGGGTCGGGTCGGGTCGGGCCCTTGATCAAGCACGTCACGTGTCACGCGCAGCGTCTCCTCCACTCGCGCGCTGTGCTGTATTGTGTACTGTAGGCCTAGCTTAAGTGCAATATGGATTTTGTTTAAAAAAGATTCTATGTTCTAAAACATTGTTAAATTATATTAAAGTAGCCTACTCCTAGCTAGGCCCTCCAAAGTTAATTATTTTTCATTTTCTGTGTTCATTTTTTTACGTTACTTCATTCGGATCCATTTGCGATCCATTCCATTCTGAATAAATAAACAACGCAGTTTACATGCTTTGTCCTTGTTACTTTATTCATAAAGATAATAATTAATAAATGCACGCAATAAAGTCAACAGGCCTACATGCCTTTCAATTTATGTGTGCAAAATTCAGAATTAAATGAATGTGCAGCAATTTGTACAAATAGAGAGTCTGTAGTATGTGTTGTAGCCATTAAATAAACGCATTTATTTTCATATTTATTCAAATATTATAATGTTATTTTTTCCCATCTATGTTGATTATGAAAGTGAACATAGATAGGAGGGTGCGCAATATCGGGAGACATTGAGTGGTTCAGGCATGACCACTTCATTATGTTCGGTTTTGTAGAAAGCCTTTCTTTAAAGTGAATTTCGTTTTGTATAAATTGTATCTTAATTTTAATACATTTTTCATTAACCAATTACCTGGAATAATAAGAAGCAAATATAGCAAACTATAATCATGACATGGAAGCGCCGGCGAGCCGCGGTTACCATAGCACGTGAACTGAAGCCATCTCATCATAAATTAAATCAATTTTTGGCACGCTTGTCACCGAATTTACAAATGCACATCTTGCTTGTTGCACGCGCACACATATGTCGAAATAACATTATAAATAATAATGAATCTTTAAGAATATTTGATTGAATCCTGAATGTTGTGCTTGTTCAATTTAATAAAATTAAAACTTTCATTGTGATAATTGAAATAATTTAATATTAAATATTGAGTGGGCAATTTTTGCACATTTATTAATAGTATTTATAATATATGTATATAACATTGCGCAGCTCCCCCCTGTCAATGGTCTAGCACCCAATCAGCACCTGCATGATCTGGCGTCGCCCCTGGTTATAACGGCCCAAAATGTTCGGGTTTAAATCGGGCTCGGGCTGATAATTACAGTTAATGTCTCGGGCCGGGCCGGGCTCGGACACAACGTGCACGGGCTTGGGTCGGGTCGGGCTTGATTTTTTGGGCCCGATCTAAGCTCTACCGTAAAATAAAGTGTTCCCGAAACTTCTAATTATTGCCCTAATAGAGGCAATTGGAATTTTTAATGCTTTGGGTATTTTCTTACTTCTCTTACCACTTTCTATTTTGTGAAGCTCAACAATCTTTTGCTGCACATACAAACTATATTCTTTGGTTTTACTCATTGTGATGGATGATTAAGGAAATATGGGCTTTGTGTTTCCTAGTATTTATACTCCTGAGAAACTTGTCACATCTAGACAATTTCATGTTCCTAGTCACCCTGGAGTGCTAAAAATGTAAATATTAATGGGAATATACTTCAGAGATATTTTACTCATACAAATTCTAATTGTGGCCACTGTCTTTTAGAGAGAAAAATTATTTCATAAAGTGATTTTCCCCACACTTTTGCTTCAGTGAAAGGCTGGATTTTTGTGATTTTTTTTGTATGAAAGATCAAAAGGATAAACAATGCAGATTTATATTACAGCCATCTTTGATCATATTTACTAGGGGTGGCAATCATCCTGACCACAACTGTACAAGGTTCAGTTGAACCTCTTTGAATCATTGAATTTCAATTAAATTTAATTCCAGTTGTTTGTGATTATTGGATAAGGATAATCTGCAAGTATGCATTCAGTTTGCTACCTCAATTGTGATAATTTTTTTTTTTATTGAACTCCTGCTGTATTATTTTGAGATTTAAAATTTATAAATGTTAAGCACTGGATAATAAGGTTTAAACATAGCTTTGTCCAGGTTTGGGCAAAAATAAATGGCATTAGCTCTCCCCACCCATTGGATTAGTTAAGCTGCCTTTGACCTATGGTGATCTTTATAATAATTACAGGCTAATTGAGGAAACACGTGTCTAAGGCTTCCTGTGACCCCTATTAACGTAAGATTGACTAAAGGCATTGCCTGCCATTTTGGTTCAATAAACTGGAGCAGTCCAACAGTTCCTTTCGAAGAGCTACTGGTTTCAGCAGAGTCAAATTCTCTTGCATTCAACGTGTTTAATGTAAACAATGTTATGAAAAGTACCAAAACTTAATGAGCATGTTGCTTACCCCTTTACCCATGAGGCCATTGTTCTGTGGAAGGCCAATAAACTGGAAGGAAGCTTCTTGTATGAAGAAGGGGTTGAGGATCCGTATCTCAGATGGATCCCGGGGCACATAGTGCGCTACAGACTTCCAGAAGCCCTCTGTTCCCTGCTAAAGAAAAGAAAAAAACACAGAGAGAGAGAGAGAGAGAGAGAGAGAGAGAGAGAGAGAGAGAGAGAGATAGAGAGAGAGAGAGAAGAGTAGAGAGAGAGAGAGAGAGAGAGAGAGAGAGAGAGAGAGAGAGAAGAGAGAGAAGAGAGAGAGAGAGAGAGAGAGGAGAGAGAGAGATGAGGAGAGAGAGAGGATGAGAGAGAGAGGAGCAGAGAGGAGGAGAGAGAGAGATGCAGGAGAGAGGGAGAGGAGAGAGAGAGAGAGGAGAGAATTATGATATGGTCAAATGAGACAGCACCTTCCAAGTTCTTGATCACCAAATGCATCCTGAAAAATGTATGGAACATTTTTGTTTCATCTTACAGCAGAAGTGAAGAAATCTTCTCTTCCATAATCATGAGTTCAGGCACAAAGCCTATAAGGTGCCATCACTGCATACTGATGGCTTACGAGTAGACGGTTTTCATTAAAAGTGAAGCAAGCCGCCCAGGTTGGGCGAGCCCACAGGAAGTGGACAAATGAAATCCTGACCTCCACGAGCGTTCGGTGAGCAACGGCCCCCAGCTTCTCCCATAATTACTCAGGAGACCTGCAGAGTGCCATAGCTCAGCAATTATTAAATCTGCGACCTGGCACTGTGATCATCAGGTATTAAGAGTTCTGACAAGACGAGCTCTGCGAAGCCACGGCAGCACTGCTGGCAAACAGCCAGCCAGGTCATCGGACTTAATGGGAGTCACCTGTTCAAATAAGCAGACTGCCTTTGATATAGCACAACAATAGGAGCAGCTATTGAGCCGAACGAACGGCTTTGAAGCCGTTTTGGAGGCCCCCGCGCCCACAACAAGCCATGGCAAGAAAACACCATCTCTTCTGTCAACAGTACGGTTTTGCTGAACAGAAGCAGAAATTCTGGGGAATGATGAAACCACAAGCAGGTGTAAACAGGGTAAAAACTCGACAACAATAAAATCATGAATTCAGAACCGGGGCATATCTACGAAACCACCGACATCCAGAGTAAAGTACAAACTGGACATATCTTGCCAGGCTGAACTATGCCTCCATCCAGAATGTAACCGTATCCGAAACAGAATATGAGCAAATACGTGGGAAATGTGCTATCATCCGACGCCAGTAGTGTTTGGTGTAAGAGTGATAGGTTGTTTGAAGAAGAAATAAAACAGGAAGTCCCTGATTGATTCTTTTAAAATCACTTAGCACAAGTGAGGATGTCTCTGTAAGCTTTGACATTCCTTCCACTGGATCGGGCATCTAACTAATATGGTAAGATAGTTTCCTTCTCGAAAGAGTGACTCTTGTGACTTACATAAACAACATGCTATGGAAAAAAATGAGAATACTCGTACAACGGTACATAATAACATTAAAAACTAGGATCAATCTTTCATCAAAATTATTGAGTGTCTACAGAAGCTTAGGTACAGCTTACTATAAATCCTTTCAGACACTGACACTGTATTGTTCTGCTTGTCTATTCATTCACTATTCATATATTCATTAAATATCAAGAACTAAAGGCTACCAGCACTAATATTCTCAGCCTGGCGTGTTGAAGAATGTGTCTTTTATAAGCAGTTTTTAAACGTGCCAGGCAAACACTCGTGTTCAGTGGGACAATAAAACACGAAATGTTTACTAGACATACAGTGGCTTGAAGAACAACGGTTAGCCAAATAAACGACTCCCTTTGTCACAGCTAAATTTCAAAACAAATCAAAACAAAAAACCCTCTAAATGCATTTCACAACATTTTATAATAGTTATAGCAATAATGAGTAAAAGTAGTGCTGAACAGAAAAAAAAATATAAGTGATTCTATTTAAATTTCTGTACTCATACAGTATCTGTACAGTTGGAAACAGTACTGGAAAATATCAACTAAAAATACAAAGTGCACAGTAAGATTTAATCAAAGCATCTGAAAAAGCCCAACCCAAGAGTTAGTCTAGAACAAGACTAGCTAAACAGGTTAAATAAAAGATAGTAGTAATAGATGAAGTGAATGGTGTTAGCCTTTATATCAACCAGGAATAGGTTTCCTGTATCTCAAACAGGGCTAGGCTGTGTGTATGCATGGGGATAACAATGCAGAGATCATGGGAAATATATAGATATCTGCACACTACCATTCAAAAGTTAGGGGTCAGTAAGATTTTATTTTGTTTGAAAGAAATTAATACTTATACATTTTAAAGCACATTAAAATGAAAACAGTAATTTTAAAATTGTAATAATATTTCACAATATTACTGTTTTTACTATGCATTTGATTAAATAA
The DNA here is from genome assembly GCA_030578255.1 of Tiaroga cobitis. NCBI lineage: Eukaryota > Metazoa > Chordata > Actinopteri > Cypriniformes > Leuciscidae > Tiaroga > Tiaroga cobitis. The sequence continues at coordinate 25,162,558 of CM060592.1, forward strand.
ATGCAGCTTTGGAGTGCAGACGAGACTTTCTTTTTTTTTTTCTCAAAAACATACCAAAAACTCTTACAGACCCCAAACATTTGACCTGTAGAGTACCTTGAGTGCAAAGACATTTTGGATAAAAGTGTATAAATGTAAATGTACCTCATTGATAATGAAAATATGGATATTTTTCTTACACAAACTCATCGCTTCGCTTCAGAAGGCCTTTATTAACCCCCCGGAGCCATTGTGGAGTACTTTTATGATGGATAGATGCACTTTAATGGACCTTCAAACAGAAACGGCCATTCACTGCCATTATAAAAGCTTGGAAGAGCCAGGACATTGTTTTTAATATAACTCCGATTGTATTCGTCTGAAAGAAGAAAGTCATATACACATAGGATGACTTGAGGGTGAGTAAATCATAGGGTAATTTAAAAATGTTTGGGTGAACTATCCCTTTAAAGACTGTGTTTATACCTTATCTTCCTCATCGTGCGTCTTCTTGCAACATGGCGTGACACCATTATTGTGGAATGTATGAAATGTAAAATTTGAAAAATTTGCCGGTCACCGACTTTCTTATTGCCAACTGTTTTCAAAAGGACTGCACCAGCCTGATTCTGGTTTACATTACAATCCCACCAAAGCTAGACAAGGTCATTCTAAACATAGCTCCATTGTTGACATCATCTACATTGGTTCCGCCTGGCTTTACTCCAGACCTCTCATTGGCATTCCAGGGAATCGCAGCCAGGATGTGCAGAGAAAGAAAAAGTGAGTGAGATACCCTGATTGATCACCTCTCCAAACCCCTCAAAACCACAAGTGGTCTGCACTGCAGGAACTTTAACAACCGCCACACTCTCGTCAAAACAGGACGGCCCCTGTAACTGATCTATCCAATAAAGCAGCAGGTGAAAGAGGCCTCTCAATTCCCGAACGCAGCTCCAGCACGCCCTTAACAAGCTTCCAGCATGGCCGCCGAGTGTTAAATCACTCCATAAAAATCACAGGCCACATCGCCGACCTCTCTATCCGTCAGCCGCTGGAACCGAGAGGTCAGGGTGAACATTCAGCGGTGGCTGGGAAAACCTGTTCCTGACTGCAGATGTGCGGTGAGAAAAAATCTTCCAGGAACACTAGTGGAGGATTTTCTGTTAACAAAAAAAAAAAAAAAATGTAGCATTGACGAACCAGGAGTGGAGAGCCTGAAATTCTATTGCAGCATTTAACATGGAAAACCTGATCTAGATATTAGGCTTATTTTACTATTGGTATTTTTATGACAAGCCGTGATGAAACAGACATAGCTGGATATCTTTTTGCCCGTATGGTGACCAGTGCTGGGCATGTTACTTAAAAAAAGTAATTAGTTATAGTTACTTCTCACAAATAGTAACTGAGTTAGTAACTGAGTTACATCATTATAAAAGTAACTAATTACCAGGGAAAGTAACTATTGCGTTACTTAAAAAAAAAAAAAAAAAAGTCAAATAACTTGGATGCCCCCAATATTAAATATGTTAAATGAACGAAATGGACACTAAATAGAATAAATTATTATTATAAAACATTGTACACTAATCTACACTATTTTAATGTTGCTGCGGGACAATGTGAGAGACATAGACTTCATAGACAGACAGATTGAGAGAGACTCTTGAAGGACCAGCACAACATCCTCTTAGCACTGTTTGAAGAATTCATCTTCCAGAATCTGCCAGTAAGTTTTGGGAGTTCATTTTTAGTTAATCTCTGCAAAACGGACTTCAGGGTAGGAGATGGTCTAAATTGAACTCCCAAAACTTACTGGCAGGTTCTGGAAGATGAATTCTTCAAACAGTGATACAAGAGGATGTGGTGCTGGTCCTTCAAGAGTCTCTCTCAATCTGTCTGTCTATGAAGCCTATAAAAAACAGTCTTCATATATTTTAGTACACTTCAGCTTATGATTCTTTTTAAGTGGGGGCATTTTTTTGTGTGCATTCTTTACCTAACCTAAGTCTCTGAGATCCTGACACCTAGCACTTCTGGAGACTCCAGGTAGGTTGCAGCTCTGGAAAATGGTGGCGCTGGAGACTAAAGGGTTCCTGATGGTTTCACACTTAATTCTTCACCTTCATTCTTAATTCTTTTGCAGTTAACACATCTTTTCTTCTCCACCTGTTTTTGTCTGACCCTGCTGACCTAATGAGCATTTCAATGTCCAATGGTCATGCCTTAACTGCAATTTCTACTATTTTCTATTTTCTATTTTCTACTATTGCATTAGTATTGCAATCTTCTCATAATTTTGACTTTTCAGTCTGAGTTAAATCTCTTTTTTCGCTTATTTTATCTTTAAAAGAAAGCGTGCCTAATAATTATGCAAACCTGAATTTAAGGCATTTCTCATTTCCAACCTTCATGAACAATTATATACAAGTCTAAAAATAAATTATACTTCTTAAGAAATGTACCAAAAATTAATAAAAAAAAAATATATATATACATACACTCTTTGCAGGGTGAATTAAAATGATAAAACTGTCACACAACTTCACAACTAGTAGACATACTGTAGCCTACTTGAAGTATTTTCTTCCTAACAAAAGTAAACAGCACTCTCAATATAATACTGAACAATGTCACAAAAATAAATAAATAAATAATAAAATATAATATTTTGGGGTTTTATTTTTATAACCTACAGAGTACATCATCATCAGAGGTTATTTAAGCCAAAGTCTAGGCGTGTTTGCCGCATGTGTTCACAACCAGTCAAACAAAGATTTTTCTGTTCCCTGCAGGTTATTTTAGGGGTTTATTTGATAACCTAAAGAGAACGTTCCCAGAAAGTTACCTGCAGGTTATTTTTAGATTTGATTTTTATAACCATGTAAAGTAACTAAAACATTGCAGATGATACCAATAGGCTACAACAGAGATTAATCTAATGCTGAAATGTGTAATTTATTTATAAACAAACTATAATGCTCGGACACCCTCGGCCTCTCTCGTGCACTTTCGAGCGTGCTCGCGGACACACTCGGTTTCTCTCGCGCACTGTTGAGCACTCTCGCTCCATTCGCTTCGCTTTTGTCCAGTCCGGCGCCTCACACACACACACACACACACACACACACAAGAAAAAAAAACTTGGGATGTCCTATGACTGAGAGAGAACCTACTCAGATGAAAATTGCTTCAGTGAGCTCAATTATAGTAACGCTGCATTTTATTGTCAGTAACGGTAACGGTGTTGTAACGGGGGAAACAGTAATTCGTTTGATTACCCGTTACTGAAAAAGATAACGCCGTTATTCCCATCACTGATTGTGACTTACATCCAAATTAAACTGAAAAAAGCAACGAAAAAAAACAAATGGAGGACAGTGACTGGGTTCTAGCCATTAGAGAAGTTCTGCATATGTCACCAGATAAAGGTCTGTCATTTCACCATTTCATTAATAATTACAAGGTCAGAAGAAATAATAATAATAAAAAGAAACCTATGCATGGAAGATATGTTCACAATAACGATCAATAACATCCTGATCCATGTAGAAAACTAAATTTTCATTTCATACTGACTTGCCTAAAAATCTTGTCAAAAGAATAAAAATGTAGATCTCATGATTGGTTTCTAAAGAGCCATGGAAGTTATACAGTACATGCACTCTTTTAAAGTTTGAGAAACTTAAACATTTTTCCTGATTACAGAATCATGGAAATTACATTTAATGTTTGTCAAAACAAAAATTACATTTAGTGCTTGGCCAATTTGCATTTAAGATCTTAAGTTTCAGGAAGGAGTACAGGTATGTGGTAGTTGATGTTATTTGCATTGAAGTGTGAAATGCAGTGAGAAAGGTATTTGATATGTTCTCCTTTGACATCAGTGTAAACACTTCTGATTTCTTCAGTGTTATGCAAACGTGGATAGTGGGGAAAGGCAACAAATATAAAAGCCAAACTTCATTATAAAGAAGCTGCAAGCCAAAAAGTTAATGCACAATGAGAAGAGAAATCTGGTGTTTTCAGGGCTCAGCTGGGGAGAATCAAATTTGGGGAGGCAGTGCTGGGGTGTAATGAAAACCCCTATTTCAGCAGCACAGGTCAATTTACAGTACAAGAAAATAGTCCAAAAAAAAAATGCTTTCCCCTGACATTAAACATATTGTGACATTTCATGATCCTTTAAATACAGTAGATGTAGACTGAACATCAACCACTATGGAAAGAGTCAGTTTATTATTATTTATATACTTTTACAGTGTTTACAAATATTTAAAATTTGCTTTTTATTTTTATATTTACTTTAAGTTTTAGTAATTTTTGTTATGTGCTTTTGCATTTTTATGAGGTTTTTTTATTTTTAATTTAACCTTATTTTTAAAGCTAATATTTATTTTGGTAACACTTTATTTTAAGGAGACATAATAACACATTACTATAGTAAGAACATGTAGTAACAACAGTAAATTATGCATCATTACAAGTACCTAAACCAAAACCCTAACTGTAACTCTTAAAATAAAGAGTACATTTTATTTTTATTCTGGTTTTATTCAAATTAGTTTAGTACAACTTATCTAGTATTTATATTTTATTTCAGATTTATTTCAATTAAAGGGTTAGTTCACCCAAAAATGAAAATTAAGTCATTAATTACTCACCCCCATGCTGTACCAACCCCGTAAGGCCTTCGTTCGTCTTCGGAACACAAATGAAGATATTTATGATTAAATCTGAGAGGTGGATCACTCCTCCATAGGCTAAACAAAAATAACGACTTTATTCCACTATTCCTTTTCTTCCTTGTAGGCCTGAAACGAGACTTCAAGAGATTTCCACGAAGCACCCGCGAGAATTGCGATCTCCTTCAACTACTTCAGTTAAGTTCTCGCGCGTGCGCGTCGTGGAAATCTCTTGAAGTCTCGTTTCAGGCCTACAAGGAAGAAAAGGAATAGTCAAATAAAGTCGATATTTTTGTTTTATTTCCGCACAAAAAGTATTCTTGTCGCTTGATAAACTTATAGTTGAGCCACTGTTGTGACATGGAATATTTAAACATTTTCTTCATTGACCTTCTGGGCCGTCAGGATTCAATCCCTTAGGCAGCCTATGGAGGAGTGATCCAGCTGTCACATTTAATCAAAAATATCTTCATTTGTGTTCCGAAGACGAACGAAGGTCTTACGGGGTTGGTACAGCATGGGGGTGAATGACTTTAAAAGGGGGGGAAAACCTCAAGAATAGCTTTGATCAGGTTTACACTTGACATGGTCTGATTCGATGAGAAACGCCTGCACCAGGACTTCCTTTCAAAAATGATGCGCAAGGAAATCGAATCTGGTCACAGAGGGGCAAACAGGTTTGTCAATGGCCCATTCCCACAGGTGCTCACGAGAATAAAAATAGCCAAGGGTTCCTTCGTAATATGAAAAATGTAGCTGTTCTCTTACAAATAATCACAATCCTTTCTCTCCGTATCTCAAGATCCTGCACGCACACGGTTCAAGCAGAGGAAAACGCACGCTATTTTGAAAAAGTTTCCTGTTTATCTTTAGGGTTATATTTAAAAGGTCAATAAACTTGGGAGGTACACCGTTAAAGTGAAATGATCTTTTTTATGGTGTGTGCTCTAGCCGACTGAGCTGCAATCAAAGCCTGTCTTCTAGAGGCTCAGGCACGCTGTCAGACAGATGTTGTTCCTGCTGCTCTAGTTGCCATGCTCTGAATGCCTATAAACATATCAGGCGGATGACAAATTTGCAACTGCAGCTAGGCCGTGACATATCAACATGCAAATTTATACCACCAGACAGAGCTGAAGCCTGATAAGAAGTGTAAACCTGCACTGGCAAACCATTTCACCCCAGGCTCTGCGTGATTCATATGAACTTCAGTTTGTATATAAAGCTCTGAAGGTTTACTCTGAGGGCCCCAGCAGAAATGTGCACATTTCGTGGAGCACTCATCCAGAGCAGGTCAGGTTCGTGAAATCTAGATCCCGTTGCTCTTGACCGGGTCAGGAATCCAAACTCTATAGGATACTCAGATGACACTCCTTTTGTGAGCAAGAATCTCAGCTATTTGCTCTTTTTTTGTCACCTTTGTCCTTGTTCTGACCTTTCTTTGCCTTGAGAGCTGTGACTTTCTGCTTTACAGACTTCCCTTGGGTCATCCAGTGTATGCATCTTCACTCTTCAAGGAAGCAAACAGGACAAATGGCTCAACTGACATCACTCAGGCTTTGGAAAAAGCGTGTTAGTAGAAGGAAAATCAAAGAAGTATAAGCAAAGCATAAGGTTGTATCCACATTACTGTCAGACCATCTGACTGATATGTAAACTGAACAATCAAAGTTTATTTCATCATTATGTGCCATTTAAGAATGGGTCTTGTCTTAAGACCCAAAATAGCCCCAGTTTGTGCTTGTCAAAAAGCATTAAGCACTGGTTGCAATTCAGAAAGAAAAGCAAAATATATAGTTGTGTTTGTAGAGTTAACATGGTAACAAAGTTCCTCAAACAAAACTCTGCATATCTTTAATGCTACTAACCTAGGCAAATCCAATAATATTTCATCCTCAAAATGGCTTGTTGTAAAGTAAACTTAAGTTCCAGGTAGGCTGCGAAAAGTCAGCCAATCAGATTAGAGACAGTGATTATTAAATGGTTAGCAAATGGCCAGTGGTTGGTCCATTGGTATGTCATCAGAGACTGACACTATACCCTAAGCATGCCAAAGGACTGGTTAAAAGGTCTGGTACCTTTTTACTGCCTCAAATGTAATACACAGACATAGTGACTGTTTGGCTGATGAAAGCCTGGTTGTTGGCATGTTCAGAAGCAAACAACCACATGTCCCCTTGTTAACCCCTGGCTTGCTGCCCCATTAGGTCAAATGGAGAGACAACACCTGCACCAAACTCTAAAAAAAAGACACGTTTTTATAAAAACACCCCTACAAAAGGGCTTGAAAATGCTGACTTGCAATCAAGCTACAAAGAGATCAAAAGTGCTGACTCAATAATAAAAAGTGACAAATAATGAAAGGTTTCATGAAGCCTGTTTCAAGCTTCAAAAAGAATGCACTATTATTCCCTGATTATTATTCACTATGCATCATTATTCCCTGATAATCTTCCCTTCTAGTGGGCTGTTAAATCAATGAATGACTCATTTAGAGCAGTTTTGTGAATTGGATCAACGGATTAATTGCAAAGAATGCAAAGAATGACTCGTTCATGAATAAGACATTGCTATTTCGCTCATGAACGCCAGGTAGGGCAGATTCCAACAATTTCAGGCAACAGCAACAAATGTCAGTCCATTTCTCACACAATGCTATTGACTTTAATATAGTGAACAAGCCATATCAGTACTTTTTATTAGTAGTACTTATGTTGCTTTTTGCTTTTTTTTGGTCCTCTTTCACTTTGGTCCTCTTTATATTAAAAAGACTGTCAAGGATTGTTTTTAAATTCCCCAGGACGAGTAAATTATGACAAATTTTTTTGGGTGACCTATCCCTTTAAAATTTCGCAAAAGTGCCATGAGTCACCTTTCCTTAAGGGTTTGTGAGTAAACAAAGGCACGGTCTCCACAGGCATCAACAAAGATAGTCATGCACACAACAGTGTGCACTCCAAGAGTTACATACAAATAAAGCTACTACAAACTAAACCACAAGATACAACTGGCAACTATTATACAACTGGCAATGCTATGGAACACGCCGACACACGGAAAGTATCTTCAATAAATGCGAAAAGCTGGAGCCTGAAGGAGTGTCTGATAAGTGACACACTTTTGCCTTGCTCTTACCATGTAAGGCTGAAATAATAAGGGATTAAGACATATGGAAGAAAGAAGTGATGGGTAAATATATTCAGAGAGAAGCCAGAGGATTACCTAGTAAATGGTATTCTGTATGAAAATAATTATCGTGGGAGCCACATGCTCCTCCGTGAACTCTAGGACTCGTTAATTAAGTACGCTCTTATCACACATGACGGCTAGCCCATTGCCCATTTTCAAATCAGGCTCCTTCGTATGTTTTTACATCAGTGACCTCTGAGGCGTTAATCCATTTTGAATGACTAAAATAGGTGAAATCAAGAGAACAATGTGACGCATTTATGGAGTTTTAACAAATCCCAGTTGTGTCGAGTGTTTAGTGTGAAAGTAATGTTCCGAGATCAAAACTAACTCAACTCCGTGACCACAGAAAATTATTTTGACTTTTCACAAAAATCAAGATGTGACATTTTAATTCAGGATTATAAGGTAAAAAAAAAAAAAAACATTAAAAAAAACCCACCACAGACCAAAAACTGACTAACAACAGACTAAAAAAAAAAACCATTGACTTCAGGATGATGGAACTTAAAAAGTGCTAAAATCCCAATTTGTTCCTGGGTTTTGGGCTACAAATATACGTTATACCTGCAGCACTCTATAAGACGAATAACATGCATTAAGAAAATAAATATGGCTGTGGCGAGCAGGACGAGGCAGAGGGCTGTGAGTGAACAGTCTCGTATCTCTCACGGAAGAGCGGAAGCATAAAAGGAGGAGCGACGACAGTGAAGGACGAGAGAGGACCAGGCCTGGACTATTTATGTTATGTTTTTATGTGGTGGCAGTCGCCTGCGAGGAGCTGCCGCCTTTACTTTTGTATTGTTGTTTGTTTGTTTTATGATTATAAGTTTGTTGGAATGTTCGCCGGTTCCCGCCCCCTTCTTCCCATAACACCTAACCTTGTTACAATGGCTAATTTTGATTTTTTGTCGGCTTTAATGCACATTCATGACATTACTATTAAATATTCATCACATGCATGTTATTCCAAAAACATAATTGTTTGTCTTCATAATTTTTCATCAAAACGCAATAATTCAACTAACAGGTGGTTTCATTTGTGAAGAGCGCTAATGCCTCATAGCATAATATCCAGGTGAACTCCAGCAAGATTCTTGGAAGATCCTGGGAAGACATCCGTCTACTGTTCTGTCAATATGAAGTTACAAACTGAAAAGGTTGGCATTCCTTCCACCCGTACAAAAGAGTAGCAGAGAGAAAAAAAACCTTCAAAGCTGCAAGCAGCCACTGTTCAAAGTTACATCAGTGTGACTGTTTGAGATGAAGAGAGTGAGGAGTCAGTGCTAGTCAAGGATTACACTGAAGTCTAAAGCTACGTGCCTTTCTAAAGCCAACTGCCCACACAGTCGCACATGCCTTTATGCGTTCATCTCCAAATGAAAGACGTCGCCACACAATGGATCTCAATCGCTGTTGTCACCGCTTGCACAAACAAATCGTTTTCCATTTCACCACCAGGTTTCTGCCAATAAAGGGAAGCGTTTATATTTTGGCAAAGTAGCAGCAACATCACCACATGTCAATCAACGGGATTTTTCATTGCAGCAATGAAATTTTCAAAGATATGCCGTAAGATCTAAATAAGACTTGGAAGCGGCCTGCAGGGAATGTATTTGTTTTCAAACATGAGATGAACTGTATACTGTTGTTAGGGACACAGTGTTTGATAAGATTATGTGTGATTAAGCATGGTGATGAATGGCTGTTATTGTTTAGAGATTACTCAAATTACTCAAAGAAACATCTGCGGTACGTATAGAGTGCACAAACTAGATAAACGCTTAGTCAGATTTTCATCTGGCCCTAAAATACCACCCTTCGCCAGTTAAAAATAAACACAGCCAAAGTTAAACTGTTTGAGAAGGGAGCGAGGGAATGCGAGGGGCTCTCGGAGTCTGACGTTGATCAAGAGAGAAGAATAGAAGTCAGTCGTTTTTCATCTGTAAGAATTCACAATAGTGATAGGCTTCATTTGTCAAGTGACAATCGGTTAAAAACTCCACTTTAAACATGATACTCTTACAACTTAATACATGCACGGGAGGTCACGTAGACTAGCTGGATATAAACATCTTTTACAGCTGTGGCTGTCTGCCGGAGGAAGAAAAACAATCAGGAACTGCATTTTTACATTTTCAGAAGAAAATCTGAGTGCTGCTTGCCTGAACAAAAATCACTGCCAGGGGTTTTTATGCAGTTGCTAAGGTGTTCTTAGTGGTTTATGTCAATTGCAATGTGGTTGCTAGGGTATTCTGGGTGGTCTCTGTGATATTCTGTTTCTAGATATGGCTTGGGTCCCTCCTTCATCATAAGGCTAAGAAGTTTATTTTGCCCATTTTACTATCCATCGGATAAAAATCCAACTATATTATTGTGATTGCTTAGAAAAGTAAAAGCACATGTAAACGTTTGCATGTAACGTTGCAAAACGCAGATTTTTGGTGTGCATGTAAACCTAATTCACTAAGGACGAGTTGCATACCAAAGCTTAATATGACCAGCAGTACGAGTCATGCTTATCTTTTTTATTAGCAAATGTCAGGTATCTAGAATATTCTTGCATTATCTTGGATGTATAAATACTGCCCATTTACAACCATTTTAAAAACCAAGAACTTCCCTGTTAGATTCCAGTATGGCATGAACATTCAATGTTCCTTTTTCAGGGTAAAAAAAAGCTATTCTGTTACCTAATACTATGGTTTTCATCAGTCACCATCCTCTGAATGCTGTTTCTAACATTATGGCAGACACATTGGAGTTTTCTTGACCCCTCATTTGGTGAAGGAAATTCTTCCTTCCATGGGATCAAAGCCAATGTATCAGAAGTCAGAGGGCAGATCAATTATCTGAGCACTTTCCACTGTCCAGCTTGTTACGATCAGATGTTCAGACAAATCGGGCTCTTTTCAGGGGCCAGAGGGGAGGGAGGGTGATCAAATAGCTCTCTATTTTTCTTCCTCTGCCAAGTCTATTGCACATTGACAAATGTCATCCTGTAAAAAAAAAAAAAAAAAAAATCCAGCGCTGGTCCCCTGAAAGCCCAGCAGCTGTGTTGGCCCAGAAACTCCTGAGGCACGTTGCCGCCAGATTCCCACTTGACAACAGGGGAAAACAAGCAGGTGTGCAGCTGAGGAAGACAAGTATATTCGGAAAGGGAGATTATGGGGGAAACCACACACGCCTCGACCAAACGCCTTGACCATGATTACATGGCAGAAGACTGGAAAAGAAAAAAACACGTCCTTGAGTAGCCAAGTCAGCCGACTCCAGAGGAGAAAGGAGTGCTTATGCTTGCTCTTTGTGTGATAAGAAATGGGATGGAGGCAGAGCCATTAAAACTGTGTGAGATAAGAGAGAGCTCATTCAGACGTGCCGACCCACCTGATTAAGAGGCTAATTCACAAGATGTCAGTCAAACCTGGAAGGAGAATGTTTTACCATATGCTAAAAATAAGACGAAAGTCCTTGAACAATAGAAGCCTTTTCTTCTATAGCTATTCCTTATAAAAATCCTTTTACAAAAAAACACTGCATTGACAATTTTGTGGTTAGAGGGCAATATTAACATTACTCTGAATTCATAAATGATTTCAAGTTTAATAAAAGTTAAATAAAATATAGTGGGCCTGTAAAAACAACTGGAATCATTCTACCTCACACTCAAATAAATAAGGAGACCTTAACAAGTAAACAAAAAAACAATACAGATTTTACTGGGGGAAATAAGGTCTTACCAGTTTCTCTCTGTTGACCATCTGTCTCAACCATTTAAAGTCAAGAGGTTTGAAAGCAGAGAAGACAAAGAGGGAATCTTTTTCATAGCGTTCAGGCTTCTGGATGGCCCCCTCGGGATAGGTTATCCTCATGGTGGTCTTAGTACCTACATCTCTGGTGTAACCATTCACTGGGGCCTCGTTGAGTCTAAAAAGTGCAAATCAGCTGCATTTGTGTCTAAAATCCTTTTGTTTTTTCTGTTTATTGATTTGGACATTAAAAAAGCAGAACATGGTGACTGTGGGCACTCACCTTACTACAACATCGTATTCGTCGATGCGGGATCCTAAAGACTTGTTGCTAAGGATACCGCCATTACCTACTATTACACACCTTTTACAACTCAAACTGCAAAGAGAACATGTGAGAAAACAGGTGGCATTATTCCAAAACCTGCATACATCTTTACAACCATATTCAGCTATTAAAACTGACACAAGCCTAACATATTGCCTATAACTGTGAATGAATGAATACTTTTAAATTGAAAAAAAAAGAAATCCATTTCAATTAAATGCCTCCTGAAAGAAAAAAAAGTATCACTGTTTCCACAAATATATTAAGTAGCAAAACTGTTTTCCACACCACATCATCATATTAGAATGATTTCTGAAGGATTATGTGACACTTAATACTGGATTAATGATGCTGAAAATTCAGCTTTACCATCACAGGAAAAAATGACATTTCTTAATATATTAAAATTGAAAACAGTTAGTTTAAATTGAAATAATATTTTGTATTATTAATGTTTTATTGAAATAAATGCAGCCTTGGTGAGCATAAGCCTTTTTTTAAAAACCTAAAAAAAACAAGAAAACATTCAGACCTCAAACTTTGGAACGGTAGTATTATAAATAAAAATCTACAACGTATCAATGAACATAACTCAGAAGAGATGGCTTTGATGGCAAGACACCGGTTCAGGACATTGTCCTCGAGGAAAACTAATTTATAGTGAGTGATGCATTTAAAAAAAGTCTTACCTATCCAAATTTGGACCCAGTCCATAATTCTTTGTGGAAGATAATATAACATCTATGATTCTTTCTGTAGAGAGAGAGAGAGAGAGAGAGAGAGGGAGAGAGAGAGAGAGAGAACAAGATAGAACAAAAAGATGAAACAAAAACATCTCTAAATGGTTACGGCTCTAATCTGACTCGAATGATTTTCTCAGTCATCTACACTCCTGGTGGTCTGATGGAGAAGCATGATTGTATTATTTGCTCGGAGGCTCCTGGAAGTTGTAATAGCAACTGAAAATAGGGTACTGACACCTTGGAAAAACCAGTCTGTAAAAGTGGAATGCCATTTGCAAACAAGTTAAATTCCTGTGCCAAAGACTTCAATTTAATGCTCTCCAATGCCTTTAGTATGTCACCTCGTGATGTAAATTTACAGAGCTGTTTGGTCATAGCGATCATTCCTCCGATACCCTCGAAGGCATTTGTGGAAGCCACAGATTATGCCGCCTGATATCAGCGAAGATACCGGATTTCCTAGTAAGGTTGTATTAGTGTGATCCATTGAGGTAACTAAAGCATCAGTATGCATACTATAAAAGGCCAAAGATGAGAAAACGGATTGAAAAAGTGCTAATTCAAGGAGTACGGACTTGCCCATTCTCCCAATATACCTTTTTGACCTTAACTATATTCCAATGAACAAGAATCAAGGCGGCATAACATAGAGGGAAACACTTTGGGAGGTCTGCTAGGCACTTTGCAGTACGTGTGAGGCGCCAAATCTACATCTGTACATAATTCTTCCTTTTTTTCCTCGTCCGGTGGTTTGAAAGCATCTACTCTAATGACTACCATTACTGTTTCTGACAACAAAGAGCTCACATGTGAGATTATCTTTTTTATTGCCATAGACGCTATGTTATTGAGAGGCAAACATAATAGGATGCACCAATGTAGTCCTGTGGTTTGGTTTGATGTGATTACAACAATTCAGCATGTAAAAACCTTCTGTAAATTGATTCATCCTCCAGAACTGCAACAGTCGGTGTAGTGTGAAAGCTAACGTAAGAGCTGGAAATCTGCATTGACCCTAAACTGTGACCTGAATGATTAAAAAGCAGCAGGGAGTAGCTGTCATTGTTTGGACAAAGTGCTGACGGCTCTCATCAAGCATCACCACGCACTGCAAAAACAGCGTCGGGACCACACTGGAATACGAAGCGAATATATATATATATATATAGCTGAAATGTTTATGACGTTTATCTGAAAACAATTCACATTTCAAACCTATTGCTCTTACCATTTCTTTGTGAAACCCTGATATCTGTACATATGTACACACACACATATATATACACATTATATATATCTATATATAATATACATATATTATATATCAGGGTTTCACAAAGAAATGGGAAGAGCAATAGGTTTGAATTGTTTTCAGATAAACGTCATGAACATTTCAGGCAAGTATCACTCTTGGCAGTTTAAACAAACGAGCCCTATCATCCTCAACTTGCACTGTTTTGGCAAGAGGAAATCGTGCTTTGAAATAAAGTAGAAACGATGCAAATAGTTTGAGAACATGAGGGGCTAATATCGCAAAAAAAAACGAAAAAAAAAACATCTGGCGCATGACTTCTGAGAGCACGAGTCACATGACGACACATTTCTTTCATGTGATGTTTGTCAAGAAGCCTTTTTTTTTTTGTTTAAAAAACGATCAAACACGCTCATAAACTATTTAAACAATTCATCGTGAATTTTAGAGGAACTTCACCAAAGTAGCTAAGAGTGACACTTCATCCTGAGTCACTGGAGACATTTAAGAGGCTACTTAATACTGTAAGGCACTTAAAAGGCCAAACTTACAGTCAAAACAGCCCTAATGGTTTATTCTCCTTTGAGGTATTTGGTTCTCCCGTCTTTAAAGGATGTTGGGATTACCTTACGGTCGACAAAACCATCTGCAATGCTTTGACTGAATGTTTTCCACTGAGGGCGACGTAATCAAGAGCAGAAATCACAAAGTCGTAGGTGGCCGCAGGGATCGCTTATATCAGAATTGGTAGTGCAGAAATAAGACATCTATTTTTATGCCTTTCTGGCCCATGACTCGAGAACCTTTGTCAAGCTCTATTCAAGAACCACACGTATCACCTATCCAAATGAATAAAGTTAAAAGCGAAGTCACGCTAGGCTCACGATCCGTGCAGCAAACAGAAACCAGGTGTAATGTAAACATGGGACCTGCTCTTTTGAAAGTCTTCATGTGTGTGGACACGGCAGCCCTTAACCGAACACAAAGGTTACATTCAAGGTACCCTTATGTGCCCGTTGCCCTCAAGTGCTGGAACATTTGACAATGTGCTGAAATCTAAGATGTAATCGTCTTTTCAGATGGAGGGGGAAAAAAACTGAGCAGACAACGGAGGATTACATTAACAACCAATTGGTTTCAAGAAACCGTTTTCTTATCTGCAGGTCTTTCTCAGAATGTCTCATTCTCTTTGATACATTCACAAAGCTCAGTAGAATGAAGTTCTTGTTCACTGTTGAATGGAATAAAACCTCCACATCACTGAAGTACATAAATGTCCGCCATACTGTGCATTACTTCAGACCACGTACACACAACAGAGGGTTTCTCTCAGACACTCCTGCAATATCAGGGTCATTCCTGTCCTGAACCGGCGATGCTTGATCATAGTAAGAGTTTGCTGCTATAAAGAAACATGATCGCTAACAGTTTAAAACATTTGGAGTTTATGACAGGAGTAATTTTTGTGACCAGACACGTATTATTGTCCAGTAATATGCCAGATAGGATTCTGATTTAATTTCATTATTTTATTTGGGTCTGTTTTGTCCATTTTGCTTAAATATTCTCGAAAGTCTGCTGCGGGACAAGTTTTGAATTGCTGAGTGCATGTGCAGGAGGAAAGATACTAATGTGCACAGTATGAAAGAGAAGGAATGATAGCCATAATAGACTGACTTAACCCAAAATATAAACTTTATAAATGTTTTTTTTTTTTTTTTTTTGATACAGAATGTTATTTGTTTATCAAGCGTTGTGTGTAGGAGGGGGGATGGGCAGTAGGGCTGCACATTATTTCATTTTAGCATTGATATTGCAATGTGCGCATGCCGGGTTCAGACTACACAATATTTTTGTCTGTTACGATAGTGACCGTGTCAGATTATGCGATCTTGACTCCTAAATTATTGTCTTGTCATGGACAAGAAACAGACTTACATGTTGCTTCACGACCAATCATCGATTGGCATCTTTAACAACGTGCGTGATGTCATTGAGAAGGCAGAACTAGCGAATGACTTATGGAAACAAGAGCGTAAACAAGCGTGGTTGTACTATCCTAATGCTAATTCCAGTACTCACCGGTTTGGTGAAGCATCCGCTATCATTCGCCAGCATTTATCTTTCACTCTGCCATGGTAGTCGCTCGAGGAAACATCACAAAGGTAGGACTATTGTTGCCATAGCTGCATGAACCTTTTCTCCATTGCATAATTCCACCAATACAATTGCCTCTCTTTTGTCTCGCTATGTTTGGAAGCTGTGTACAGAAGGGCTCCTATTGGTCAATGTCACAGATGTGACAGAACCAATCGTGGAGGACCGAAAAAAAATGAATCATGCTTGTCTTTCTTTTGGGATGTCGTGAAGATGCGGCGTCGGTTGTCATCCACTATGGCATACTATACGAGATGCGTTCTTGCGTTCCGACACCCATTGTCATTTACGAATAACAATGACATCCTACCCCTAACGGACCATGCAAAAATCGAGCTGATATAGTGTAGTCTGAACCTGGCAATAGTCACATTGCAGGATATGCAATGACTGTAGTAGAGTGTACCAGCACCATGGTCGAAACCATGGTTCGGATTAATTTAAAGGTGCTGTATGTAACTTTTTTACTCTACTAAAGCATAAAAATACCATAATATGTTTGCAGATATTTAGGAAACATGCCGAGTTCCCATACTTGTTCCTCTGAAAAACACTTCTACAGCCAGTTATTTTACTCATTATTTTACCCATTTCGTGTTGTCAGTCGGGTTTTGTTTTGCTCTGTGAGATCTCGGCCACTGCCTGTTCACCCAATAGTTTTTCGAGACCCTGGGATGCCAGTTGGCAGGAAACACAGCGTATCGCAGCCTTGGAAACGAGCAAACAAACTGGTCAGAGATGGCAGATTCCACACAACCTAAAAAGCCTCGGTATCCATCTAAATATCTCTATGAAGGAGAGCATATTTAAAACAAGGATAAATCAACTCATTAACTTGCGAAAGTCTCCTCGGTTCTCGTCGTCAATTGCGCTCGCTCCTGTTGCGTGTCCTCAAACTGGCAAACCGTGAGCTTTGAGTATGAGGAGGAGGGGGCGGGGGAAACAACGGTCTCTGATATTTTGAATTTGGACTGCAATACCTATTTCTTACATCATCGTCATTACGTCACTCTTACATACAGCACCTTTAAAGGGGTCATATAATGCCATTTTTGTACAAGCTAATATGATTCTTTAGGGTCTAAATTAAAAGTTTGTAATATACTTTAATTACAAATTCATATTAGTATTGTAAGAAAACACTTATTTTACCTGGTCAAAAACAGCTCTGTTTTCAGCACGCCGTTTCAGTGCATATGCCTTTAAATGATAATGAGCTTTGCTCACCCCGCCCCTCTGTTCTGTGCGTACACCGTTTGTAACACAATAACACAATAACCATAACGCGTTGTTCATTATAAACGTGGGATTATGAATTACCGTATATATACCCGAATATAAGACGACCCTGAATATAAGACGACCCCCCATTTTCCAGACTTATTTTTGTGGAAAAAATCTGGTTTTCAACAGAAAATAATTTTAAAGGAGTCATAACCTGTAATTTTCAGTTTTCCACGAGAATCAATGTATGTTATGATTGCCTAACGATTATACATTGGCCGGGAAGCTGATATTCAAAAGTGAAACGTTTGTTTACCCCAGGGTTCGTAAACCAGCCCGCGCACTCAAATACGAGATTTTAATTTCTCCCCCGACTTGACGTCAAGACGGGGCAGGATATACCATCTATGGACACCGCAGACATATGCTGCAGGAAGGCCGCCCTGACCCTCTCCCCCTCATATTCAGTCAAGAAAGATGCAGAAATGCAGTGCACACGTGAGTTGCTCTGTGGTTGACTGCCAGAATCAACATTCAAATGTGTTTTCTCTACCAAAAACGGACCAAACTACCAGGGACCAGTGGATGAAATTCATTTTTAATGACGCTGTTCCAACAACCCTATCAACTGGCTCAACGTTATGTGTCTGCGCTAAACATTTTACACAGGAATCCTTTTCAAATTTGGGGCAATATCAGGCGAAGTTGGCCTCGAAGCTACGTTTGGAAAAAGGTGCCATTCCAACAATCAGGGACTTGCCTGGAATTGAAACGGTAAGACTGTGTTTTTATAACTCTACGGTGTGTAACAAACAGCAGCTAACTACTAATGCGGCTATTGTATGTAACGTTAGCTTCGAGGTAAACACGGGGAATGGACTCTACGAATGCTAGCCACATCTTTCCACTTTGTTTTACACTACAGTAGTGACAGTACAGGAGTCCATGCTCGGTGCCTAAAACGGTTTGCTAAATGTAATTATGAAAACAATATACCACAAAACATTATTAGCAAAACAAGCAGTCTGAAAAAAAGCTTTCAGTTAGTGGGGCTTCTGTAAGAATGTATCTGGTAAATAATAAATAAATGATAAATAAAACAAACAGCCAAGTAATAATAAACAAAGAAAAACATCACGTTACATGTCTGTAGATGAAAAATATTGAATGTCTAAAAAACAACAACGTGAAACAAGGCAAAAACAACACATGATAGCAAACGTTGATCTCTATAACCACTGTAAGCTGATAAAAAAGTAGACTACATCTCCGTTAATGTAATCTACATTAAATAAAAGGTAAACTTATGTGGGAGAAAATAGCAACAAACGTTTTAGCTCGTTAATGTATGTCTCAGTCAAAAATGATTGTCTTTACCATTCAGAGACATGTTGATGTACAGATGTAGACGTCCTTCCATTGACTCTATATCTTCCGTTTCCAGCTCTGGTTCAGAGTCTGGCTCAAACAAGTTATATATGGTTGAATTGCGTAGGTCGCAGCCAGGTCGGGTTCATTCACAACTTGCGCCATGATGTCATTTTGGAATGATATGCTGAAGCCCCCTCCTTCCTGCCAGCAATCAATGCGCCCCTCATTTGCATTATTAAAATGACCGTCCACGACAGCCAAAATATCGCATCAGATCTCGCGAGACAATAATGCATTCAGAAATAAGGGTCAGAGGAGCTCTGTGTTTATTTTTTTTCCACTTTTCTTTTTTAGAAGGGCCTGAAAGACTATAATAGAGCGTGGGTATCCAGGGTAATACTAGGTTATGACTCCTTTAAGAGCAAATTTCCGAGTCGTTGTTCCAAATGCCTCGCATCACCTGTGCCTCGTGTAGAGGCCCGCTCGTCGGCGGAGACCGGCACATATGCGCTTCCTGATTGGCCATGACTGCGGCTGCCCTGAGTGCGACGGGATGGATTTAACCACCCTACGGGGTCGTCTGGCCGTTTTCGATGACGATCCGGCTCCCGCTCCCGCTCTCTCTCTCCCTCTGCTCGAGCCGCGCAAGAAAAAGCGCCGTTCACAGAGGATGCCAGAGCGGACGGAGACAAGCGAGCAGAGACATTTCTCTGGTGAGAAATGATTCGCGCAAACATGAAAGCATTGACGTTGCTCGTGGCGAATACTCCTTTTGAAAACAAACTCAGCCACTGCGTCTTCAGCGGTTCTGATTTTAGAACATAAAATGACTGTGTTCGTTATTACACCCAAGAACAGAACACCACAATCGCTTAGACGCCATTCTGCTCATAGACAGAGCTCCAGCATATCAACAATGACCGCGCCGGTCCGCGTGGACTATGATTGACAGCTCGCTCAAGAGCGAGGGCGGGTCTGTGTTGAAACCCTACTGTCAATCAACAGTCGTGGGAGGGGGTCCGACCGTGTGACGTCACACGGTCGAACGGCTTGATTTGAGACAGGGGAAAACAAATAAGGAGAATAAAACCACAACATTGGATGGATTTTTATCATTGTATGATGGTTGTGTACAGGCACTGCCAACACACATTTCAGTACAATCAACTTGTAAAAGTGCATGTATCATTATATGACCCCTTTAAGCATCATAGAGCGAAAGTTTATCATTTGCATGTGTTTAAGGACCTGTCTATATAAATATTCAAGCGATTTTAAACCATGAGTGCTAGAAAACGCAAACGCAAAAATAAGAAACTCGCGCACTATGAACACCGAATTCTGTTCTCTTTCGCATCTAGTATTTGTGCTTGAACGGACACATACATGCAAAATGATGTCAAAATGCCCATCTCTGTGAGTATCCTCGTAAACAGTAACTTATAGCTTACGTGAACAAACAATTGAGGAAGAAAAAGGATGCGTATCGTTATATTGGACGGGTGCATTTGGTCTTAAAGGGGGGGTGAAACACTCAGTTTCAGTCAATCTCATGTTAATCTTGAGTACCTATAGAGTAGTACTGCATCCTTCATGTCTCCAAAAAGTCTTTAGTTTTATTATATTTATAAAAGAAAGATAGGCTGTACCGACTCTTTACGGAAAAAAAACGAGTGGGTGGAGCTAAAAAATCACGAGCGCGCGAAGCTTTTGCGTTGAGAGCATCTGGAACCTTTGACATCCCAAAACAAACCATGGCTAACAATCAGATTCAGCCATACATTTTTGATCCTGAATCAGATCCCGAGGCTGAAATTGAAGACGAGCAGCAGCAGCAACGACTACAGCAGGACGTCTCTATGTGGTGTGTACTGGAACTGGATAACTTAATATTTGCTTAACGGTTTTTGTAAATGACTAATTTTCACTTTATGTCGTCGTATTTTTATTTTTTTTTCTTTAAAAAGTTGTACATGTGTGAAGTGTAGTTTGATGCCGACTGAGGCGGGAGTTCTTTAAAAGTAGAAATGATTTGAACTTGAGCGCAGTGTTTTTAGAACACCATGTCATGCGCGAGTTATAACTTACAACATTTGTGTGTGTTTACTCGTGGTTTATGAAGACATGATTTGGTTTTACAATAAACAAACAGACACCTACAGTGGCCAGCTAAACAAATGTATTTAAAGACATTCTTGAACAAATCCTATGCAGCGCTGCCGATGATGTCCTGTTAATGCACGTTGATGTGCGCGGTCTCGCTTGGCGATGATTTCCTGTTAATGCACGTTGATGTGCGCGGTCTCGCTTGGCGATGATTTCCTGTTAATGCACGTTGATGTGCGCGGTCTCGCTTGCCGATGATTTCCTGTTAATGCACGTTGATGTGCGCGGTCTCGCTTGGCGATGATTTCCTGTTAATGCACGTTGATGTGCGCGGTCTCGCTTGGCGATGATTTCCTGTTAATGCACGTTGATGTGCGCGGTCTCGCTTGGCGATGATTTCCTGTTAATGCACGTTGATGTGCGCGGTCTCGCTTGGCGATGATTTCCTGTTAATGCACGTTGATGTGCGCGGTCTCGCTTGGCGATGATTTCCTGTTAATGCACGTTGATGTGCGCGGTCTCGCTTGCCGATGATTTCCTGTTAATGCACGTTGATGTGCGCGGTCTCGCTTGGCGATGATTTCCTGTTAATGCACGTTGATGTGCGCGGTCTCGCTTGGCGATGATTTCCTGTTAATGCACGTTGATGTGCGCGGTCTCGCTTGGCGATGATTTCCTGTTAATGCACGTTGATGTGCGCGGTCTCGCTTGGCGATGATTTCCTGTTAATGCACGTTGATGTGCGCGGTCTCGCTTGGCGATGATTTCCTGTTAATGCACGTTGATGTGCGCGGTCTCGCTTGGCGATGATTTCCTGTTAATGCACGTTGATGTGCGCGGTCTCGCTTGGCGATGATTTCCTGTTAATGCACGTTGATGTGCGCGGTCTCGCTTGGCGATGATTTCCTGTTAATGCACGTTGATGTGCGCGGTCTCGCTTGGCGATGATTTCCTGTTAATGCACGTTGATGTGCGCGGTCTCGCTTGGCGATGATTTCCTGTTAATGCACGTTGATGTGCGCGGTCTCGCTTGCCGATGATTTCCTGTTAATGCACGTTGATGTGCGCGGTCTCGCTCTCCTCTGGTCGACGTGTGCGCGGGCACGGTTTTCCGAGAGAAATGCTCATATAAGGAGTTCCACTCTCGTCTACATCATTAGATCCACGATCGAAAAGAAAAAAAAACAGCCAAAACTTGTACCAACCCGGAAGTAAGATTTTCAGCACACAAATTCTCCGTTATTCCTCCAAAATATATTTTTTATCATGTTTAGAATGAGAATCCATCTCTTTAACACTGTAAACAACTCTGAATACATGAAACACCATTGTACCCCCCCCCTTTAAAGTGACAACAGCCTAATATTCCTGCTGCTGTCTGTCTCAATGTTAATCAAACAAAGAAATACAAAAAAAATATCACTTTTGTAGCTTTAACAAAGATGAATTATATTGAATTTATAAAGTGAAGACTGTGCAGTGTTATTTTACCTTTGTGAATTATAAAATTAACCAAATGTAAAAATTTTTCATATCGCAATATACATCACTGAAAAACAACATCTCGCAATGTCAGTTTTTCCAATATCGTGCAGCCCTAGTCTGTGGCAACGAAACAAGACTGAATCTTACGAGAGAGGAAGACAAAAAACTGTGGAAGTTGCATGCGGAAACAGGACAAAATATAAAAAAAAAAAATGTGGAAAAAGAATTTAGCGGGAGCGAGACTAAGAATCCATTCGGTGCAGACCTCTAAAGAAGTGCTTCATACCGATTCAAATCATTAACTTGTCGTTTTAAACGGTTCATTAAAAGAACCTTTTTTGGAAACAAGACAGTATTTGGAGAACATTGTGGTTTAAGGGCAAAGTCAACCTTAACAAATCTATTTTAAAAAAGATACATACCTTGTGTTTTAAATCCAAATGGAGGTAAATAGTTGGTAACTTTTGCAAGCCGGTTAAAGTTTCGGTCCAGAAACATGGAAGCTGGCTTACTAAACCTGCAAAAGCATAAACAAAATATAATGAATGCACATTCTATGGACAACTAACATTCAGATGTAGACAAAATGTAAATTCAGCAAATCTAATAGAAGACTGCAAATTTTGCACAGTACCAAAAACATCTCCATCAATTCCATATCAAAAGGGCTAATAAAATATAGCCAAACAACACATTCCCTTCCTGGACATCAGGAGCTTGGGGAGTCAAAAGGGCTATTTGTGTGTGAGAGGTCTCACTTCATCTCTGCTTTGACCTGTGATTAAAGTTTAAAACAGTGTGGCTGAACCAGCACCAATCAATCACGAACCCAGGCCTCCGTTCACCCCTTCTCAAGAGGAGTCAGGGGATACCCTACCCGGAGGCCATTTCCCAGCACACTCCCCTCTTAAAGCTTGATGTGCAAATGCAACGATGAATGCCTGTGCTTCTGACCCACAGATCCTCGCTGTCATTTCTTATCTACTACGCCTGCTACCAAAAGGGCATTTCGACAACATTTAAAGCAATACAAATGGGAAATCTCCAGGAAGTGGAACACTGAGCTGCTCAAAGGTGCCGGTAAGCAGTGTGGACTTTCAGAAGCTATCGAACTACATTTTTCAATACCAGATCCCTTTCAGAGGCCATTTTATAAGAACCAAGCGAGTTTAAGACAGCAGAAGCATCTTCCACAAACAAGTCGTGAACGCTGCCTCTGTTCTGCTTCCGTAAGTGTGGCCACGCGATGGATGTCTGTTTTTACGACCCTCCCAGCTCAACAGGCTCATTATTCATTTACAAACATGAGGATATTGGATCATTTTTCAGGTTTTTTCCCCCCCTTCTTTCTGAGGTCTTTTATAATTAAGTTCGAAAATTGCAGATTGGTCAGGGGGAAGACTAACAAGGAAAGCTTGGCGAGAGGTACAGATGGTTTGAAAAAACTGGGTTCCCTTAAGAAAACTTAGACTAATCATGGGTCAGTAAAGAGAACACACGGGACATTTAAAAATACAGCTCCTGCTTTTAGGAAGAAAAAGCAGCAGAACTCCTGTCCCAAACTCCTTTCCAGCCCATCAAAATTCACATTAAAGAGAGCCATTTAACAAGCCTTTTTGGTAACAGAGGACTCTGGTCGCTTTTAAATCATCTAAATCTACAACAATGTCTGATATGTCGGGAAAAAGAGGACAGAGATGATGTCAATTGAAGAAAAAGTCAGAGCAATGGCAGGAAATGAGATGAGGAAATGAATGGGCTCACTATTAGCAACTGTTTAACAGACTCTGATAAAAGTGTGTCTATTTCATGTACTAATCGCTTAAGGCTAGAGGATGTCCGACAACGTCAAGAAAAAACGGTCGCATCGGATATTCTTCTGATATCACCTGATAAAAGCAGACAAAGCGAAGTCTTGCCAAAACAAACTGTGATTAATTAACTTGTGGCTTGTGGGGTGCGGACTAACTTGCATTATAAATAACTGGGTGAGAGAGCTTTAGGTCTAAAGACAGACAGGGGTCTGCTTGTCATAAAGGGGTCCTGAACAGGAGGCCTGTGCACATTGTGCTCATTTCCTCATGGCTATCTCTCACTGGGGGCTGTATTTTTATAACCGCCTGCTCAAGTTCAACCAAGACATTTGATTTAAGAGTCCAATACAAACAATTTTGGGAAAGGAGTAGAGGTGTTGAAAATAAAGTTGATTCCGTGGGTGACCCAACGACTGAACTAACAGAGGCTTCAGGTGGTTTCCTACACATGCAGGGATCCACTATTAAAATCAAACCGCTAAAGGGAGATAAGCAATTGCCCAAATGACCACATACATGCAATTGGGCTTTAACCCTAATAGGACCATACCACTGATTAGTGAGGCTGATAAGTTTTTCTAGATTTTAAAAATACATTTTTTGAATTTCACCATGAGTATAGCATTTTAAAAAAATTATTTCATTATTTCATTTTAAAAGCAGGTAAAAATAATAAAAAAAAACATTATTAAAAATATGTAGTTTTCAGCATTTTCAAATCCAGACTTCTCTATTTAATAAGAGCTTTAATATAAATCTGCACAAAGATAAAAGTAAAATTTAAAGGGACAGTATGTTGTTCCATTAGAGGACTCTTATTCAAAACAATAACAAAGGCGTAGTTTGATGACGCCGTGAATGAGCGTGGAATAATGGGAGTTGTCGTCTTCACCTCCACAGCTGATGAAAACCAATCCGACGAGACTCCGGTAGAAATCATGTTCATGGATGAGCCAGAGCCATAGAGAGTAAGAGTTGCGACACTCCCATAGACTGCCATAGGAACTTTGGAATGCGGAAGTAACGCGTGTCGTGGAGCAGCCAATAGTTCCAAACACTGATAGTTCCAGCATTGAACCCCATTCATTTTCAGTGCTTCCGAAGTACGCTCGCTGGTAAATTAATGAAATTACTGTATTTTTTTTACTTTTACACACATTAGCCGACCTCTCGTGAATCTGGTCTGTAGTTATATTTTATGTAGCCAGTTTTAGTAAATGTTTATTGGAAGATAATAGGTTAATTGCAGCGATAGCTTACGTGACCAACACTTCACTAACGTTAGCTAACTTACAGTAACCTAATGTATATAATATTTTTAATCATATTTTATATGTATGTATATATATATATATATATATATATATATATATATATATATATATATATATATAGCCTATATATTATATATACATACACACACACACACTCAATTCATTTATTTAAATGGGTTAGGGTTATGCATATATGTGCTTATATGTATTTAGGAACATAGTTAATTCACTCATTAACTATCTATCCGGTTTCATTTTATGAAGTGAATATTTACCGAACATTGCTGAAAATATAGTCGTTGCTTTCTTTGTTATGGGAGCAGTCTATTTTCCTCCTAAATCATTCATTTGAACATGCACAGCGTAATTATTTATATTTTATGTTGGTTGGAGTTCTGAACGGACTGCAGACCTCTTTGCGTGATCACGAAGGTAGGCTAATGGCTGAATCGGAATTTATAAGCAAGATCACGGGAATCAATAGCCTAATACAGCCCAGTTGTGCTAAAATAAATATCATGAGACGTCCATCATCAGATGAATGACATGGAAAAGTTAAGTTAGAGCCGCTAAAGCCAGTGCTACCCATGCGAACATGAACACTAAGCTTTTCCCTCCAAAAATATAGCCTAAAACTTATCTAAGTTGTCACCTTGCCTCTCCAAATGGAAAACTGACATTAACAAAATGCAATAACAGCTTAAAAAGTACTTGGGTGTGTGTTTTATTTTATATCTACCGTTTAATAATGCAATCGCTGCTGTCGGTCAGCAGCGATTGCATTGCATAGACCTTTGTCTATGCAGCGATTGCATAGAAGAACCGAACAGAAACATACAGCCCGCGTATGTTTTGGAACTATTGGGGCTTACATGAACCACGTGACAGCCGTCGCGGCGACATCAAAGGGTGTCGCAACTCTTTCTTTCTATGGCTCTGGGATGAGCTAATGTATTAAAGTTTTATTAACGTTTCTGTGGTATGGGCGGAACGAGGCCGGTGGAGCGAATGCTAATGAGAGAGGCAACACACCGAGTCCCATGGAGGAGCTCCGGAGCATTTATTATGCTTATATGCTGCAGTCAGCCGCTCCTTTCATTGATGTTTATGTTTATTTTACGATTAAAATTAAATGCAACGTCTGCCTCCTTCCCTGAACTTGAACTTTTTATTGTTAGGTCTGATCACTTAAATTCACATTATTTTATTTTATTGAATGGTGCTGAAAACTATTCATACAGGTCACTTTATTTGACCAATTAAAATTGTGGGGTAACGCAGCGCTGTTTAACTTAAACAAAACAATCATACAAAAATACATTTGAGTGTGTTGAAAGTTATGATAACATTACTCTGTGCGTTTGCTCGGTGGCTGGTATGAGACACTTGTTGCACACTGCAATAAGCTAGATCGATATTAGAATATAATATTAATAAAAGCTGGATGAATTGTGTTTGTTAATGGCATGCAATGCATTTTAAAACATTGTATGGTGGAAAAACTGCTGTATTACTGTTAATAAAAATAAAGCTATTTCTGATTATGCTATTTTAGCCACTTGTCAAAATAGTGTTGTCTGATTTACTTTTTGGGTACAAACATGTTACTCGTAGTAAATCAAGAAAACCGTGTTGAGCTATAAGGAGGATTAGTTTTCTGTCGATGAAGGTATCCAAACATTTTCTCACCTGTCTAATAAAATGCATAATATATTAAAGCGTCTTTGGTGTTTCCTGGTTTCTACGGAAGTAAAACCAGAAATCGAGGGTAACGCGGACATGACGTCACTGACAAGTCAACAAAATATATAACATTGTTTTAGTGGTTTTTGGATATTTTTACCCAGTGCCTTTAATTATACTAGGTGACCTTCTAGAATTTGAGTTTGAGCCCTTTATTCAAACATGGACAAAATTAGTCCTCTTAGATGCTTAATAAAACATGTCCATCTACAAAACTACTATGATTTTTTATTCATTCAATGGAAACGCTTTACAATAAGGTTACATTTGTTTACATTAGTTAATGCATTAGGTATCATGGACATGCACGAAATTTTCACAGAATTTATTAATCTAATAATGCCACTACATATTCGGTCTACATATAACTTTGTATTTTTTAAAACTTTTATATTATTAACGAGCATGAATTAATAAGGAACAACAGTTTATTTATCATTCATAAGTATTGTTGTACATTGTCAGTTCGTGAAACCAATAATCTATTTTATACATTCAAATAGTACATCAAATGTTTCGACTTTAGTTCACCGTGATTCTCGCAACATCTAAACTGAATCAATGTATCCTAAACATCATTATAAATAATTTATCATGCAATAAAAAAGCTCAAATATTTGTGTTGTAATGATGTGGCAGGAGTGCCTTTTGACCCCGAAAGATAAACAGAGACCCTGAGAACCTTGATCCATCACATGTTAATTAGAGGCACATTGTAGACACCGTTAACACATATGCCGTTAATTGGGGGACCTGTTAAAAAGTTTTAGGCACCAATTCAGTCATTGCTCTGCTTTATGGGTCTCTTGATGCTTGTACTGCCTCTAGACAAATAACAACAAAACAAAACTGCATCTTCTGCAATGTGAACTTGTCATTCTTGTCAAGTTTTCTTTACACTCTCTCTCTCCTTTGAAAGGTTATTTCCTTAACTTAATATTTTTGTTTAGTCAGTTTTTGTTTAAATCAATCCAGGGCAACCATCTGACTAAATATTGCTGTTGCTATTGTGTGATAGTTACTGTTTTTTGATAGCTGCTAAAATCCCTTCCAAAATAATCTTGCTTGATTGGTGGAAAAGCTATTTCTAAACAATCGTATGGCGATGAGAGAAATATCCACGAACAAACCAAACCGTGATGCTTAATGTTTATCATCGTTGGGCATGCTGTAGTGGAAAAATGACTTCTGCTAACAATAGCCAGCAGGAGAATTATCCTAAAGATGAGGGAACAATGAAATAAGGATGCCAGCAAATATGGAAAGCTCCATCAAAGGGCCATGGCGTCACTGAGGGTCGCTGAGTGTTGTGTGACATCATTGAGAGTCGCGGAGCGCTCTGAGGATTTAGTCAAATGGAAGAAGTTGACTCATTCGGTTCTCCACAGTGGCTGCTTTACAGAGCATTTTCCTCTCAGCCACAAAGACAGAACCCATGTCCACTTCCAAAAGAGTTACAACGGGCACATTGTGGAGCTGGCGAGCATGCGGAAGTGGTATTTTGTTGTGGTAGGTCACAAATTAACAAGGACTTAAAGGATCAGAGGAACAGCTTTCTGTTCAATCTGAGATATTATGAGACTGGCCTAAGGGGCTTCGTAGTTGAGAAGTGAGATAGTGTCTCTCGAAACCAGGGAGAGTTGAATACACAAGGAACTTGGCAAATCGGGACTAAAGAAGTAAATCTTTAACAAAGCGGTCTTCCATTCACTGATTTTGTACTTAATTCTGAAGACGACAGATGGCTCAATATGGCAAAGCCTTCCAGATCAAAAGCAGGTTTAAAAAAAAAAAACAGAACATTAAAACATTTTTTTTAAAAGATGAATAAAATCACAGTATTCAGCCAAAGCTTATTTGTGTTCTTCCAACCAAACATCCATCCCATCTGCCATCTTCACTTATCCTCCTTTAGAAATATGAAATACCTTTTCTCAAAACACAACCACATCTAGCAGTGCGCAAATTCAATTGAAACTGCAATAGACCTCAATTCATATATCAGCAATCAACAATAAGAATGTTTTTCTGTCAGTCACCACTTTGATGAACAATTCATTTTATATTTAGAATATAATTTCAACAATATCACCCATTTCAGACAGCTAACTTTAACTATGCTGCACCAAATCATTTTTACTGAAACACCAACACCGAAATTGTTACATATTTAATGTAATAACCAACAGTCAAATAAAAACTGAGTTGTACAAACATTTAAACTGCATGCAAGGCAGTTTTTTAATAATCAAATTGAGTTTCTACTCAAATTTGTAGAAACATTTAAACGGTGGCTGTAATATTTGAAAGATTAATACAAACATACATTAAAGTGCCCCTATTATGCTATTTTAAAGGTTCCCAATTTTCTTCTGTTTACATGCACCCTAGGTAAAAAACAAAACAAAAAAAAAAACTTTAATTTTCTCATAATAATATCCATTGCACATCGCTTTTCTCAAAAAGTCGGAAAATGGTTTGTTCAAAGATTCATATTGTGTTGACAACACAAACCAAACTTTTCCAGGCCTCAGCTACAAGTGTGTCTAGTCAAACTACTAGAGTGTTTTGTACAGGGTCAAAGTAGATGTTTGCGGGCAGTCAATGAAGACCAAAGGCTGGCATTATGCAAATGCGTTACATTTTTACAAAGGTATGTAACAGGAAATGAGACGAATTGCTGACAACTCAACACTTCTTTATTTTAGGAGACGACAACTTTAATTGTCATGTACTTTGATATTTAAAACTCTTTAGACCTATTACATTCACAAACAGCTTTATTACACACGGCATAAAATATAATATTTGAAAAAGCATAATAGGGGCACTTATAAATATTTATGATTAAGACATCACTAACAGGATAAGTAAAAATATAATGAATTTGTTATACAGATCATATTTACCTGTTATAGCTCTATAGCTTATAGCTATAGCTTAGTTATAGCTTTTTTTCCGAAAAAGACATCAGAAAAGCACTAATTTCAGCCGAAACGTAAATTGTTAAAAAACCCTCAGTATTATGTTAATAAAAAAATCGGTTCATACTTTGGATAGATAGCAGTCATTTTGGCAGCTGCATAGCCAGGTTTGCAGGATCCTTCACTGAGGTTTCCATACTTGTACACCAACTCCGGAGGCCTGTAGACAGTTAGAGAGGAGAAGAAAGAGGCGGCATTCATTTTGGGTTGTGAATGTTAAACCTGACAGGAATATCAGACAGCATAACTATGCTACAGGGTAATGGTGAATCTGAGGTATATTGTTTTTATCTCGCCTGACACATGATGGATGACATCTAGATCAGGATGTGATGGATTACTTTATGAAACTTCGTTTATCACTGATGTGTTAAATAAATGAAAGAGTCAAACAATAGGAATGCAACACAATTTGCTGGCCGCACAAACAGTGAGCGTGTTTATTTCATACTTTTGTTCGGAAAGAATGTTCCAAGCTCAAAACAGCTACAGTCTAAAGACAGCATTTGTGGTATGATGTTACCACAGAAAACAATTTTGACTTGCCCCTCAGTTTTATTTAAAAGGCAAAAACTGGTTACACGCTCAGTAAACTAAACAGGGCCAGCGTTCCGGGTTGTTTAAAAGCTGAAATGTAAAGTACTTACACTAATTATTCCATAAAGCTAGTTTATTTTTCAAACTATAAAGTTGTCTACTTTTCTAGATGACTAAACATCTGGTTATGCGTGACAGAATTGTGCACAATGCAAACAATGATTTACAGACAGCAATGCCATATAACACATGTCTTGTTCAAATCTGTAATGTTTGGAAACTTGTGGTTATACTTTCAGAAACTGTGTATTTTAATGTTTATTGCCTCCATTGTAGGTGGCTTACAGCATTTTATTGAATTTAATTTTTATTTAAATGTTTTCATTTTAATCAGGGTAGTTATACGGGAGTCAAACATATTTGGTATGACACAAAAAAGTTAAAAACTTGAACAGAACATGGAACAATCAGGCCTCTTTTTAAAACACTTACAGTATTCTATTATTTTTCGATATATGTACACCAACATTGAAATTATGGGGTCGGTATGATTAAAAAAAAGAAAGAAAAAAAGAAATGAATACTTCTAAATCTGACTTTTTACATTGTTACAAAAAATACTGTCAAATAAATGCTGTTCTTTTGAACTCCTCAAAAAAGTAATGTCACAAATAAATGAATGATGCTGACAATTCAGTTACCACCATCACAGGAATAAATGACATTTTAAACTATATTAACATAGAAAACAGTTATTTTGGTATTTTGAAATAAAAATATCTTACAGACCCCAAACTTTTGGACATACATTATATATACATATAATATATCAAGTGGTTGTAACAATAATAAAATATCGAGAAATCCTCTAAATGGATGGGGGCAGCAGACACGCTCCTACCACCTAAATTGAGTGGCATCATTAATAACCTGCAGCTCACAATGAAAGCAGTTCAAATAAACAGGTGAAGAGGACACAGGTCAGGTCTGAGAGGCCAATGGGTTTGTGTGTGTGTGTGTGTGTGTGTGTGTGTGTGTGTGTGAAATCAGGACTATCAGAGACTGGAGGTGGTTGAGAATGGACACATGCTGGCTGGACCACCTTGTTAAATGGCATCTAAAGCATCAACTGTGTTAATCTCAATACTGGATTAAAAATCACTATTAAATAACCATGTCCATTTTTCTGAAGTGTCAGTAACGCAATAAAAAAACAAAACCATGTTCTCCGAATTTACATTGTTGATAAAATGCCGAAACCCCAGGTTTCAACATCAAATCACATTGTCCGACACTAAGTGCCTTTTCAACAGTTAAAATAAAAAGCCACAAGACACTTATTTGCCGAAGCCTTCATTTTGATGAAGTGGTTGGCCCATTGGGACAGTGTCATATTTTGTTGTCGTGACAGCTCTGAGTCTTTGAGCAGCAGAGCGGATGGTGGATTGATGCCAGCTGAATGATGAAGTGCACCACACAGACAGTTTTTGCTCACAGCGTCAATGAAATCTAAACCTGTCGAAGGCTTTGCTTATTGTACGTGCGGATGGTGTGGACAGACATGCCTTCTCTGATGCTCAACACTGAGAAATTAGGGCGAGGTGAGAGTCTGAGAGTATGGGTGCTTCAAAGATGAAATGTAAACATATACCTACCACACACAGACCTATCATACATCACAACACGTCACACGAGGCCGCTGGAATAGATTGCTCAAAGACACTGATGGCACTGAATGGGGGCAAAAGCCTTTATTGCTTTTAAGACTTTTAGTACCCTAGATTTTTTATTTATTTATATTTCTCTATATACCGTATATACCCGAATATAAGACAAGGTTTTTGTCCTAAAAATAGGCTGAAAAATGGGGGGTCATCTTATATTCAGGATCATCTTAAATTCGAGTGGAGGAATCGATTGATAGCCTTTTTCTCCCTTCACGCGCTTGGAAAAACGAGCCCGTCGCTTCCATTATGAGCGCGCAACCCGCGCGCCTAAATTTGAAATAACGAACTTGAGCGCGCAAAAGACACGATATGTGAACTGGAGGGGGGGTCGGGTCTCTGCTCCCTTGTCTCCGTCCGCTCTGGCATCCTCTGTGAACGGCGCTTTTTCTTGCGCGGCTCGAGCAGAGGGAGAGAGAGAGCGGGAGTCGGATCGTCGTTGAAAACGGCCAGACACCCCGCAGGGTGGTTAAATCCATCCCGTCGCACTCAGGGC
This sequence comes from Tiaroga cobitis, assembly GCA_030578255.1. Classification (NCBI taxonomy): domain Eukaryota; kingdom Metazoa; phylum Chordata; class Actinopteri; order Cypriniformes; family Leuciscidae; genus Tiaroga; species Tiaroga cobitis. The sequence continues at coordinate 25,195,401 of CM060592.1, forward strand.
AGCCGCAGTCATGGCCAATCAGGAACCGCATATGTGCCGGTCTCCGCCGATCAGCGGGCCTCTACACGAGGCACAGGTGATGCGAGGCATTTGGAACAACGCCTCGGAAATTTGCTCTTAAAATTATTTTCTGTTGAAAACCAGATTTCCCCCCAAAATAAGTCTGGAAAATGGGGGGGTTGTCTTATATTCAGGGTCATCTTATATTCGGGTGTATACGCTAATAATATGTATTGCTACAACCACTTGATATATTAAACTGCTTATGAAATTAACCCCACACTTTTGAATAGTAATGTATTTTGGAGCAATAACATTTGTATTTTTAAAAATGAATTTCTTACAATTCAGGACGACTGAACTGAACAAGTGAAAGTAGAAAGGTAATGTGGTGAAAAAGAAACAGCATCTAATACCTATAATACAAATTCTTTATGTAATCTAAAAATCACGATAGTAAAAAATAAAATATAAATTATTTAGATAAACTAAAAGGCCATTTGCTCTTGATCGATGTATTAACACATTTAGATTAGTTTATGTAAATTTTCTCTATTGGTGAAATCTATACGGAAGGGATTGTGTCATACAGAATACTTACAGCTTTGAGTCCAGATTCAGCAAGAACCCTTGCTTATCAAACACTGTGAAGAGAAAGATGAAAATGAACATTAACTCAGAACATCATAAGCCAAACACAAAAAGAAATGTAAATCCTCACTTGTTACGCCATCATCATGTCAAAATGCATCACTGGTGCATTTTTGTACCACTAAACATGTAAATAACAATCAACATTCAAATAGTTAGGTCATCATCTAAAGGATTTTAGTGTGCACGGAAGCAGCAGCAATATAAGATTAGACCAGCCAAAACATTCCACATTTCAACTGGGAAATTGTTAAAAAGCAGCTCTCCACCTATGAGGGGTTCATTAGACCATAGGTGTCAATGATGCTATGCCTTCAAAAAAGAAGAGAGAAAAAAACAGAAGTGTGAGCAGGGGGAAATGAAAAAGCAGTAAACCAAAACTGCTGTGCATACCCAAGTATGCCTACTTCATTCCTTCTGGTCATACAAACAGTAACATGTTCAACTTTAAGCATGCTTAATGCGATAGCTAGAGCAGAGCCGCTAGAAACAAAACAAAAAACATTTAACAAAAGACCAAATATTTACCAAGCAGACTGAAATAATGGGCTCAGTAAAAGGACTGATGAACAGGTAAATGTGGAACAAAACATTAATTCAGCTGCTACATTCTCATTAGCAAACACTTGTAGCATTCACAGCGTGAATAAGGCATCAGCGAAGGCAGCATATGGCACTAAGGCATATGGCACTAAGGCATGGAGAGGAGAGTTTGAGAACGCCACTGATGCTCTCCAGACAGATGCTGCAGAATGGAGAGGAGGAACTGGTTAGAAAGTGACCACTGCTGAAAAAGAATTATTCACAGTTGGCAATTCAGAGACAGACCCTCCAAGGGTGTTTTAACGGTGGAACCACAGCAAGCAAACTCTTAGATACCCGCCGCCGGGGTCAGACATGAACCCTTTCAGATGGAGGCCCACATTTTGGATTACAATTAGGGATGTAAAGTGGGTTGCAGAAAAAAAAAATCACACCAAAAACTGACAATCTGAGTGTCTCTGGTATAGGTTTAGGCTGGTTTAGCAGTGTAACACTGGCAGCCTGCAAATCACTGTGATTTATAATGCAAGTCTTTGCAAAATTAAGAGTGAAAACCCATTCATATTATAACTAACACATTCTGCTATACTCATAAAGACATTATTCTAAGGTATGAAGGCTAAGATGTGGTTTTCATTCATAGTGTATTGTATGTTGGTGGCATGTGCTGTTCTGTATGTATCCCAATGACAATATAATTACTGATATAATTAACAAGATACTGAAGTTGGTTATATTCTTTTATAGATTTAACTTGGTATCATGTGTAATGCAAAAGAACTTTTAAAATAAAAAAGGAAATATCCCTATTAATCATTTACCTAAAATATGATGTAGTTTTTCTACAATGCTTTCTAAAATGTCATGCAATCACAATTCCCACTTAAAAATAATACAATGAAAATAATCAGTGATGTCATATTTAAAAAATATATAATCGTAATTATTTTATATATATTTTATAAGTTTCTCTAGGAGACTTAATCAGCTCTTCGATGTTTACACTTAACACCCATCTCATTAAAGTTCAAGTTCAACTCTGTTATGGAAAAAAAGACTTGGCACAAAGCACAATACTGACTGTAAATAAATGAGATTCACTTTTTGGTGGTTATGGCCCTGGTGCTCGGAGAAACCTGATTTCTTAAAAGTTTAGTTTTCAAATGAGATGGTGGGCAATTTCCTGATAATGACCCATGTACACTATCTTAAGACGCTTTCACACCAAGTATGACATACAACATTTTGGATAGAAAGATTATTATGCAGCTGGGATAAACTTTCTCTGACAATGTTTTTAATGTCTGTTAAATATTTTTTTGTTTCGCTTGGAGATAAAAACACACCAACCAAAAAGATCTGAGAACAACTGATTGCATATTAAGTACACTACCAATTAAAAGTTTGGGGTCAATAAGACATTTGACATGTTTTTTGAAGTCGTCAGTCACCAAGGCTGCATTTATTTGATCAAAAATACAGTATCAACACTAATATTGTAAAATGTTATAAAAAAAAAAACCTTTTCTATTGGAATTTATTATAAAATGTCATTTATTCCTGTGATGTCAAGGCTGAATTTGAGATTCAATTTTCAGCATTATTAATCCAAGTTCAGAAACTATTTTATACTAAATTTCTCAAACTGCTGTGCTGCTTAATACAACTTTTCAGGTTTCTATGATGAAACATTTATTTGACAAATATTTTTTTTGTAACAATGTAAAAAAAAACTTTCCAGTCACTTTTGATTAATTTAATGCATCATTGCATAAAAAAGTAAAAAAGTATATTATTACTGCTCTCAAACTTTTGAACAGTGTATATCAAATTGTAAAACACGCAAATACTCTAGTTTTTTGAGCCTAACACTATTAGGGCCCTATTTTAACGATCTAAGCGCATGGTCTAAGCACACGGGGCAAGCGTACTTAGGGCGTGTCCGAATCCACTTTTGCTAGTTTAACGACGAGAAAAGGGGTCGTCCTTATTCTCTTAATGAGGAATGGGTGTGTTTTGGGCGTAACGTGCAATAAACCAATCAGAGTCTCATCTCCCATTCCCTTTGAAAGCCAGTTGCTCTCGAGCCATGGCGGATTCGCTATTTACATGGTGGAATTTACAAGCGGAAAGACTGAACGCTTCTCTAGCGAGGAAACGGTTCTGCTCGTGCGCGAGGTTAAAGCGCGCGAGCAGACCAACTACAGGACAAGCCGGATTCCACTATATCTTTATCGACACAATACTAATCTTTTGTAATCCTTTTATTTCTAATATTTGGCCTCTTTGTGTGCTGCTGCCAATATTTGTGTGCTGCTGCACGTCCCTGTGTGTGTAATAAATAGGTGCATATTACTAATGCGCCCTTTAAATAATAAAAAAATACTGACAGTATATCACACTCCGTCGCAGTTATTTTCAAGCCCTGTACCACGTTTAAATGGCAAATGCATTTGCGCCCATTTGTGCGCCCATGGGCGTGCTGGTCTCAAAATGAGGTGTGTTCGGGCACATTGTTGGCGCGTTGCTATTGAGGCAACTGAAAGACTGCGCCATTGACCAACTAAAACCTGGTGTAAACCCCTTCAATCTTCGACACACAAGAGACATTGACAGTTACACAACTAGCACTTCAAAAAGTTCATAAAGGGATCATAAAACTAAATGAATTTAGCGGTTTAGTCTAAATTTTCTGAAGAGACACGATTGCTTTATATAATGATGAACAGATTGAATTTAGGCCTTTCTTCTGTTATGTCAAACTAGTATATAACAATTAAGCTTGCTTATAGGCTTGTTATACTACCAGTTATGAGGTATGAAAGTACGGTATGAAATTTTATATTGGATTAAAGGAGAAACATTATAAACGAAACTTATACTTGACACTCAGTTGCTAAATAAAAATCCTAACGAAGAGAATACGCTTAAATAATGTATAGTTGTCGGTACACGTCAAGCTTTTCTTGCGATTTTGCCACCCGTGATGTGTACAGATCCTTCACATACACAATAATTGCATTCAGACCCGGACACGCAAGTGGTAACGAACAACAATATCGTAGTTATGTGTACTAACTTTTATTTGAGAAAAAAATATTTATAATAGGTGTTATGCAGCACATTTGAGCTTCTGCAAAAACCAATGAGGTTCATTCTAATTTTGGGGTGAACTACCCCTTTAAGGTAGGGACTGGTCAGGCACAAAGCAGGGCAGCTTTCAGGTCTCTGTCCTGGCTGGTGTGAGCTTTGCTGTCATTCAGCTCCACCTGTTGTACTGTAGCAAATTCATTTCATTATTTGTTCGTTTGTTTTTTGTTTTCCCATATAGCATTTGGTGTGAAAGTGTCTTTCTTGAGTAATGTAGTGGAGGACATTATGTCTGGACTACCAGGCCTCCCATAATAACTGCTAGGGTTCTCATGTTGACCAGAGTGCGCTCTTTGCAGGCTGTACCTGAGCCTACTGTTCGTCCCACGGAGACAGGACCCTCCACCACCGGCTCTGAAACACAAGACCATCAATTAGGCCTCGTGGTTCTGTCTTTGACACAATCTTCTGGAAACTTTGAGGTCACGCTGAATGACCCTCAGACCAAACCCACAATCGCCAACCTATTTCAAACAGTACGAACTAGAAAGTTGCATTAGTTCCAAGAATTACATGAAGTTGAAAATTTCAGGATGCCCATCACCATAATTTCCAGCTGAAACCATTAGCTGCCTGTGCAGTAACATTGGTTATTTAAATAAAAATAAAAAAGCCCAGACGGATAAGGATGTTAGTGCCCAACGGAGAGCCCTTTGATTATTTCACCAGTCCCCAATAATCGCCACAACAGAAGGAGCGGTGGAGAGTTTCTACCTTTGGTCACTGCGGATTTGACAGTATTCTTAGTGACTTTACTGACTTTTACTGTGGCCGTCACATCTTTATCTGTGAAACAAAAGAGTTAAAAATTAGCAGACCTGCTATATATGTGCAAAGTCAAACAGATAATAAGGGTAAACATTATGAACATGCAGAAACCAAAAACACTTGCCAAACCAAAAAAACCTCGTAAACAGTGCCTTCAGAAAGTTCGGGTTTTATGCCACAGATATTCTTTCAAAATGGACAAAACCAGCCTTGAAAACAATTACACTTGAGTCTTGAACATTTAATACTATATCTCCACTGCGTCAAAGCAGCATGTCATCTCACAATTAGGGGTGGGCGATAAGACCACCCCTAATTAAGATCTCGATAGGAGTAATTTTATTTCACAATAACGATATATCACGATGTAGTTATTTTTGCTTTAAATAAGGTTTTTATATCACAATTTTTGATACCATTGTAATTTCATAATTCTTATCAGCAATTTCAATATCAAAAAAAAAAAAAAAAAATCAAGCTTACCGAAGACAAGTAAAGAGTCGATGATAAAAGAAGAAAGAAACAAATTACAAGCAATAGGATAAAAACTACAATAGAACAGACACAAATTAAATAGACCTGAAAAAATGTAAGCACTAAATAAGAAATACTACATAAATTATATATAATTATATAAGTAATTAAATGTACAAAAACACTGCATAGTTTTCACTGTGCAAATTAAATATAAAATGTATTTTTTATTAACGTTAGAAAAGTGATTTAGCCAGGAGCAGTGAGTGATTATGTCTTTGATATGAGTTCTTACATATCTCTTTCACTGCTTTTTGCGCCTAAATAATTTAAAATCACTTGTTTTTAAATTTCAATGTTTCAAATTGCATGCAAGCTTTTGTGGCAGCGCAGCACATCAATGTCACGTGAGTGCGTAACCGCAATGGAGACGACAGTCTAAAATCTCTCCCGGTTGACAAATTTCTACCGGTTAATCGTGTCTACCAGTATATCGCCCACCCCAACTAACAATATTAACTAACATGGACCAATCAGCTGTAAGCAACATTCAAGTTAAAACAATCCTACATTTGTATGTTTTTGTGAGCCTTTAAAAACAAGTTATTTTAGAATAGTAAATATTACACCACTGCTACTGCATAATTAGCTCAAAACAAAGATTTGAAGGCCAGAAATCACATGCTAAGTTTGACATAATGGTAAGAAGATATTTAATAGCTTTTATTTTATTTAAAAGGATAAACGTCATCATAGCAAAAACGTAATTGTTTAATTACAACTATTATATTTCCGAAAAAACAATAAAAAATAAAGTGTAGCTCTACAGCTCGTCACTTTAGCTTACTTTACCCAGCAATGCAGACAGCTCCATTGATTATTATGGGATCTTTTTAGTTTGGATGCATCATGAGGCTCGTGTCCGGTGTAGAGTAGATACAGTGTAATAGCTCTGCTATGAACCTGGATCTGGGCTCAATAACATTTGATTTATAAGGAGCATTTGTAAAAAAATTTAGTTGTTTAAAATTGTTTTTGCCCTCTCTTTGTCATTTATCATCAAAATAGGGTTGCGTTTCCTTCCCTTGTACAATTTTCAGAGCCATTTATTGTGATTTGTCTTTACAATGTGTCCTGAAGTGCCTTTCATAACAGGGGTGAGGTTAAAAAAAAAACATCCCAGGTTCACAAAATTTTCCAAAATAAACTGGGCGCAGCTGTCGCAATGTGCCGTTTATAATTAATCTAACTTTTTCCACAGAGGTTCAAGATACCAAAGTCAGTGAAGGCAAACATGAATTGAACAAACGGAGAACAACGCGCTTGCTGAACACTAAATAATCTCGAAGACTGTACATGAGGAGAGAAATAAATGAAGAAACCTGCCAAATCCATTTCCTCAGCTGCGTTTCTGAGAGCCAATAAGAAACCATTAATCAATAAAACTTCAAAATAATTGCAGCAACCAAATAGTTATTTGCCTCATCATCGGCCTATAGCACACACTCTTTTCCATATGAAATGAAAACACTTTATTCTGTCTTATCAAGTAGAACATCAATCATATTTACACTATTTACACATTTCGGGCCCTTTTGCAGATCAGGAACACAGGGACCGTTCTGACTTGTCTGCACCAGGACCGAGCATCCGAGCCGTTTTCCAACAGCAAGCTAAAGTACTTTAGTGTTAGTGCTGTACATGATAAACATCATGCTGTGTGTGTGTGTGTGTGTGTGTGTGTGGACTGAAGCCGCCTTTCCACTATCTCCAAAATTCAACATTTGATTGTCGCATTACGCCCCCTAGTGGCAGTTGCATGGAACTTACAAATCATTTGTGAACCAGCCTTTACCCTCCGCTTATTCAAAATGAATGAATAATAAATATATTATTAACATATCCACATGACCAAAAAAAGAAAAAAAGGTTTTCTAGAGCTATATAATGCAAATAATTAAATCAAATATAAAATGTTCATTGTAGCCCTTTTTGCAGAAATGAAAAAAAAGAAAAATACTCACTTTGGTTTTTTACTAATCTTAGGCCTGGTTTCACATAAAGGGCTTAGATTAAGCCAGGATTAGTCCTTAGTTCAATTAGGATATTTAAGTAGCTTTTATAAATGTTCTTTGTTTGTTTATTACATTCTTAACACCATGTTAGCATCGAGGCTATTTACATGGCAAACACAAGGTCAGTCTCCCAATCCGTAAAATTTTAATTATTATATAAAACATTTCAACTTGACATAAGATAGAAAATCTAAAATACATTTGAGGGATACATTAAGAATATTCCATGCAATCACGCATATCAATAGATAAAAAACCCATGTGTAAGTGTTGAGTGACCCAGTCAGCACTTGATTTAAAGTTATGGAAATTTCACAATTATGGGGTGACAAGACCTTGAGTCAGAGGCAATTAAAAAGTTCCCATCTTGACCCTTCTCAATATTTTCCAGAACCAGGAGTAATGTTCGAAGCCTCAGCTGTGAAGACAAAGCCTTGGTCCGAAATTAAAATGCCATATTGTTGATCTCCTATCATTGCTGCTGCTGATACGCAGGGTTCGGTCTATAAATGTTCTTTAGGAAAAAAGAAAAAAGAAAACATCTTGAGACAAAACAATGGCACAGACATAATTTTAAGATATCTCAGTGCAAGTTGTTTTCAGTTAAACCAACCCAAACATTCTTTTTAGTCTGGGACTAGGCTTAAGCCTTGTCTGTGAAACCAGGGGTTATTATTTTAACATGCGGTCTTTGGTTGCATGCGTTCTAGCAGCAAATACACATACGGTTGGTATAATAAACCATCATCACACAGCAGCGGCCTCTGTGAATCTGACCCGTAAATGTGGTGCTCTCCCTCCCTCTAGTGGCTGAGGAAAGATTTTGCAAATAGAAGTACCTTATTTGGGATTCATCCGATGAAAAATAGAGTATTCCAATGGAAGACCATCGAGAACCTTGCATTAGGGATGTGCACAACAAATAATTTCATTAATGTTTAAACGGAAATGTTGCAACCAACTAGTCGACTAGGTATTGTAAAGCGCCCGAGACAAGAGCTGTTGCTCGGGACCCAGTTTCGAGTCCTACATGTCCTAACCTGGGGCTAGTTGTATAAACTGCTAAGACTAGACTTACAAGTTAGGCATCACATTTCTTCCTTTAAGACTGTTCAGAACTGTTTTAAGTCAGTTACATAAAAACGTAGATTGGTCTAGTTTGATACTAAAAGGTAAGCCTGATTCACCCTTGACTAACCAGTAGTTGGTCATGCTAGTACTTAAAGGGTTAGTTCACCCAAAAATTAAAATTCTGTCAGTAATTACTCACTCTCATGTTGTTCCAACCCCGTAAGACTTTCGTTCATCTTTGGAACAAAAAATAAGATATTTTTGATTAAAGGTATTGTAGGTAGGAATTTTATAAAAACTTTTCCAAATTTGTTTAAACTTTCTGTATATATCAATGCATAATTAAAATGTAAGTACTCTGATAAAAAGAGTATAAAAATTGAGTGACTCTAGACAGTTTAATCTGCACTAAACACAGCTCATTATTTACATTCGGGACGAAACAAAGGATTGGCTTAGGCGACTGTCACTCTCTCGCAACCATGGCAACCACCCTTTTGCCACACAGGACCTGCCCACTTGCGCGCGCATCCGTTTGATTTGAGGAATTCAAAAAGGCACGGAACCTAGGAATAACAAAACAATGGCAGAGAAAGACCAACCAAAATTCACATAGGCAGTTCGCGAAGGCAAACCAGGCAAAAAAAGGAAGACAGTAACGTTACTAGAAAAGGTAATGAACAAAAAGTCTTTGGATAAACAACAAAATAAAACGCATGTCAATATCGGCGTGGCTTTCCAGCGATGGCGAGAACTGAGAGACCTCAAGGGGCTGAAAAGTGACGCCTGGATGGCTATATTTCTGCTGGACATGTAAATCTTTCTTTTTGTACTTTGATCATACATATTTTTTTCTTTGTTTTCATGAAGCACGTGTCATTAGCACACGTAGCTGCCTAATATAGCTAACATAACATTACTTAGCGAGCCGTAGTAGATGATAAATAATATATATGCCTAGCTGAAGATGATAGCTATAGTGTTGAATTGTGCATAATTTTGCTTTAGATAACTAAATACATGTTTAACAGATAGTAGGCCGATCCGCATCCAGGAACTTTTCTTAGAATTATATTTACCCTCTGTCTAACTCTTTTACCATGTTCACCTGGAAGTTTACCAGGACGTTTTTTCGCCTTTGTTTTGTTTTTAAACAAAAAATCCCTCGACCCCGGATCTGTCCTCGAGCTGACGATGCGGTACTTGTCTCTGGAGTGTAGTCCTCATCAGAGTCAACAATGCTTTCATCATGGAAACTCTTACATGCAGAACACCATATATGTTATGAATGTTACACGAAATTCATCTTCATCACAGTGTAAATGATGGCAATGGAAAAACGTGCATCATGCAACCTGTTTTTAGCTTTGCCTTATAGATAACTAGCTCGTTAGCAAATTAATATATATTTTAAACTTTACCAATATCAATATGCTACTTGATTGTTTATCTTCATAATGATAAAGTTAGATTTTTTTATTACATGTGATTCTGACATGATGTCACTACATGCACTGCGCTCCTTCCTCTCCGCTCGTCTCAGGTAAATAATGCTCTTCAGCTCAGCGGTCGGAGTCGCGCGTTCATGTGTTTTGGGGGCGTGGCTTTGGAAGGAGCCCAGAAGGGAGGGGGTGGAGTGAATGGAAATAATGAGCTGTCTTTAAAACAGTCGTGAGAGGTCTACAGACACTCGATTTTTATACTTTCTTTTTCAGAGTACTTACATTTTAATTATGCATTGATATATACAGAAAGTTTAAACCAATTAGGAAAAAAAAATTTTTTATGCAATTCCTACCTACAATACCTTTAAATCTGAGAGCTGTCTCACTCCTCCATAGGCTTCTATTGTAATTGAAACTTGCCGGCCCAGAAAGTTATTAAACACATCGTTAAAATTAGTGATCGACCGATATTGATTTTTTTTAAACTGATACCGATTATTTGCATGTTTATGTGCCCGATAACCGATATTTTTATTACACAATTATTACAACACAACTGAACAAATTTTATTTATAACAATCAATCCTTCCTTACATACATCCCCCCCCTTGACTGAGTGAAGTAAGTCCATACATCACTTAGATTTTTCCTCTTTTCATTCATCTTAAAAAACAAAACAAAAGTGTTGAAAGTTAGCAGTCTTTCACGTTAAATTAAATCTTCAAATTACAACAAAAATATTATTTACATTATTTATATCATTTATATATAATCATCAAGCAATATCATTCAGCATCAGCAGCAGCAACATTAATGTTAACATTAAGCAAAATAAATGTGAAGTCTAATGTTTTAAAATGGAGAAAATAAATAATTGACAGGGGAGTCATATCAACTTTGCAGAAATGTAATTTCATTTTAAACCGTTTTAGAAGGTTTATGTGCGTTTAATAGGATTGGAGTGAGGAATAATTCGCCGGGTAAAATTAATTCGCTGAATAATATTCGCTTGAATACATTTTCAGGAAAGTAACAAACAAAACAGCATATACATCATGGCATTTCTCAGAATTATTAATAATGTTTTTGTCGGTCTTGTTGGATTTTGAGACACTCAAATGTGAACACTTGTTATGTAATAATGATATTCATAGGTACTTATAATATTATTAATTTTATGTCTTATTTGGAAGGGAATATAATGACAAGGAAAACAATATTCTTACAATGTTCATTTCAATTTATAAAACGGGTAACATGACTAAAATAATTACAAAATTGTATAAAGGTCTACAAGACAGAAAATTTGAAAATACCCAATATATTAAAAATAAATGGGAAATGGAAGGAAATCTGGAAATCATAGAGGAAGATTGGGAAAGTATTCTTAAATCACTGTGGAAGACAACACACAGAGAGAATTTGGTTGGAAAATGTTTGTTTTGTCGGTCTACTCTAGATCATGAAATGCCTCCTGACAAAGCGCTGTTTATCTATGCATTTAAACAGAAGTATACTCAACTGCGTTCGCTCGTGGAGATAATAAATAATTTCATAGACCTGTATTTATTTAGATGTGTATTAGAGAAATAATGGTTATGCAGTAAATGCTAATATAATTTAGTTGATAAAAGTTTCATGCAGTGGCCGTGCTTGAGCATTCCTGATCATCAACTCAGTGAGTGCTCAGCAATATGAACAAACTTTTTTTACGAGACTAATGGTGAGCAAATACAACAGAGAGAGAATTAAATTCAGCGCTTTTATTTCCAACATGCACTCATTCATGTCCGTTTTATTTAATTCATGTAAAGTTACGTCTTTATTGGGACAGGACAATTTTCTTTATTCTGTGTTGTACATCAGAATGTAGGCTCACTATTGGCCAACGCTGGTCAAGTGTATGATGCGTGTGATGCAGGTCAACAGTGAGCCTACGTTCTGACGTACAACCCAGAAAGGCTGGGCTGTTACACTACGTGAACTCACTTAGAGGCCCACATAGAAGCAAATGAATAGTTGAATAAAGTCGTTCTTTTTTTGCACACAAAAAGTATTCTCGTCGCTTGATAAACTTGTGGTTGAGCCACTTGGACTATTTTAACAATGCGTTTAATAACTTTCTGGGCCGGCAAGTTTCAATTACAATGGAAGCCTATGGATGAGTGAGACAGCTCTCAGATTTAATCAAAAATACCTTGATTTTGTTCCGAAGATGAACCAAAGTCTTACCGGGTTGGAACAACATGAGGGTGAGTAATTTTTCATTTTTGGGTGAACTAATTCTTTAAGACAGTCTTACCATAATGACTATGTTTATGGATCTGGTCCCAGATCTCATTCACCTTACTGTCTCTCAACTTTCCTGATTCTGGACCTATAAATAAAGGCTGAAACAATCCCATTAAAAAATTAATTAATTAATTAATATACCCTTTTGAAACATTTGCTTGGTGGGCTCTTTAATATTGTATTAATAGTCCTGGATTTAAAGAAATATCTACATTTACAGCATTTCCTCTCTCGATGTATAAAAAGTAAATGGAACTGATCACCACTTTGAACATATGTTTGCACAGTTTTTGCGCAAAACATGCCTACAAAAAGTATAAAGGCACAGAGGTAATGGGGGATTACAATTTCATAACTTCAAATCAATAACAGTTTGCACTACAAACTCTATAACGTTTCATTATTTTTTTCTGACACAACATGTCCTCTTCTGCGGATCTGATAAGCCTAAACAAACAAGGAGGCTCTAGATAACAGGAATGAAATCACTCTTGAAACTCATTTCATAAGGAATGTTGGTTTCGTGCAAAATCAGGGCAATCTTTTCCATCGTCTTGTCCAACGGGGCCGTTTAAATGACGCCCTTTTCAGCTAAAAACAGCAGACTGTTTTTTTGTGTTTTGGCCATTCATTTACACAACAACAAAATTGTTTCAAAATTTGTTTCAAAGTGCATGTTTTGGAAAATGATAATGTTATTGTCTCCGTGTAAACTACAAAACTTGAATTTGTGAAAACGGTGACGTCATGCACATGCATATTAGGTGTTCAGTCTATAGGCGTGTAGTGTTTCTTTACAACTACTTTTGAAAACATTGTCGTCTTTACGCGGAAAACTTTTCCATTTTAGAAAATCGTTGTCGTTTAAACGTAACCTAAATCTCTTTGCTGACACTATGGATCTAATTAAAAAAACCCTGCTAGAAAAACGCTCATGACTTCTTTTTCATATGGCTGATCAACTTTTTGAATAATTAAAATATACACACAGTCACACACATTTAAAATATATACTTATTATAATATTTAATGTCTTTTTAGATAGAATCACAATGCACCTGGGTCATTTTTTAAATATGATGACAAAATTTACTGTTCGGTCACGAAAATAAATTCAAAGAAATGTCACTCACAATTCTAAAAATGTGATATGGTTTGAATATATTGTTTAACCCTCCTGTTACCCTCAAATCTGATAACATTTTTTACCTACTGGGGTCAATTTGACCCCAGTAATTTAAACCTCCACAATATAATTTTTTTTTTTTACAAAGGTTTGTCTCAGGTAATTTATGTCTTTGTTGACTACTTAAGTAACCTTTTAAGTTGACATCCACCCGCCACCCCCCTCCCCACCCCACCTAACCCCTTATACATCCAGAATACCCATTCCACGACTATGGACAAATTTAGAAATCAACATAAAATCTGACTGATTGACCTCAGTCTTTGGAAATTGGAAAAGTATGAATATATTTGGTGTTTTATTTGTTTTATAATATTTCTAAGTATAGATTTTTGTAATCTATAACATTTGGAAAGAAAAACTATTTATTTTATCAAGGATAGTAACACGAGTTATGTTTGGGGTCAATCTCGAAAAAAATTATGTTTTCCCCTCCCCATGGCACGGGAAACATCAAAGTTCTCGCAAAAATGATGTTTTCCACTCCCCATGGCACAGGAAAGAACTATTAGTTCTGATGAGAATTATATCACATGTCATGTGAACTACTAGTGGTTCTCGCAATACTACAGATATGGTTATGTTTGGTTAGAGCCCTAAAACAGAGGGAAGTTTTTTGAATATGATATTGAATATGTAAAATTACAATGAACATTATAAATTCAAATTATAACATGTTATAGTGACCTCAATAAAACAACCAAAACAAATGTGTGTGAAATTTTAATATTTCTTCTGTTTTATTATACAACTAAAAGAGCCTGGGGTCAAATTGACCCCAAGGAACACCGATGCTACAAAATGTGTACAGCACTTAGAAAAAATATTAGCAGGTTAATTTTATGTTTACAGAGTTGTCCCCATTAAATTAGGAAAAGTCATTAAATCTGAAGCAAAAAAAATAAATAAAATTATGTATTTACAGACGTTAAACATTGAATGGGGTCAAATTGACCCCAAGGATAATAGGAGGGTTAAATATTGAGGGGCTTAAAAAAATACATCGTCCCCTTCATCTGGCAGACATCTATAACATTTAGGCTACAATTACATTAAAACATGCAAAAATAAAAAGCAAAAAAAAAAAATTGCATAAAAGTATTTAATAATACAAATATTTTGAAAAGAACATTTTAGTGACCAATATTAGTGTTAGTGAGACAGACTTTTTTTGTCGGATTTTGGATTATTGCAAAAAACAAGCTCTGTGATCAACAAAAATGTATGATACTTACAAGTTTTGTCCATCAATAATTTTAACAGATGAACAGAAGTAAAAAGCTAAAGGTAGGCTATAAACTAACTACACCACGGTCCCACGAATTCAACGTCACCATCACTTAGCTTCCGACAACTCTTCCAGTTTTTATCTAAAAACATTTTCCCAGAAAGTTTGAGTTAGAATAGTTTATGAGAGCGCAATTATAAAGCATAAAGCGGCTGTAAAAGCGGACTGAGTTTACCTGTGCGGAGTGATGACGTTTAATCTCCCCGACACCTTCTGTAGTCCCATTTAACCAAATGTTAGCAACCACCTTTTTCAAGACACGTAACAGCTTCAAAAAATCATGAGTGGGGCAATACTGATGTAATTTGTCATAGAATAAAACATGAAAGTGTTCACCACAGACCTTATTTCAGCCATTTAACCAAAAACCCATTGACTTTGGGACGATGGAACCAGAAGTGCTAAAATGCTTACTCGTTTCTGCGTTTTGGCCGACAAAGTGATGTCATATGCGCACCACTCTATAGGTAGTTGTGTGGGGAAATCTTTTTCGCTTCTTCTCAGTCCATCGAGGTCAGACGACCGCGGGTGAAAACATGAACACACTGGAGAGCTGCTTTAAAAGTTGTACTTCTGATGAAACGAGACACTGACACTGTTTTTCATGTTTAATTAATACAGTAAAGCAACTTGATTTTAAGAAATCTATTGCATAAAGTGCTATATAAATAACAGAATTTTTTTTATTGTTAGCGATCTAAACTGTATAAATTGTTCCATCACTACAAATCAATGGTGTGCGTTTTGAGATGCTTGACAAAATGCATCTTTGTCCAATTCATGAAATTAAATTGATAGTGATTAGCAACTAGGGTTGTGCCATGCCACGCCCCCCACCCAGACACACACTTATCTTAGTCTCTAAACTTTGCAGGGATTGCTCTGTAAATTAAATTGAGAATATAACTAATGCATGCTATTTTAAAAACTGTAGTCTATGCCAGAGACGTGACACGGCCGTTTCACACACACTCCGTGTGCAGTGCGTATGCGGTACAGGAGCAGCACGCGCTATGCTTTCACATATGCTGCGTTTACAGTGCGCAACTGATCCGCGGCTGTACCATAAAACACATTTACTCACTATTGGTATTTCAAATCCAGAAGTTATCAGCAACTTTTATTTTAAAAAAAAGTTGTCATTATTGCGTTTCGCTTTGTACAGATATACACTCTTTAATAGACGTATTGACGTTTAAACACAATTTAAACAACGTATTATTCAATGCATTACTTATATAGATTATAAATTAAGTTGCTCAAGCAAGTGGTCAAATATTTAACCATGTACTTGTATTAAAATCACAAACATTTTAAATTAAAACTTAAAATTGACAAAAACAGCAGACTCATAGCTTTTCTTTTGCATAATTTAAATCTTTATACAATAAATCTTGCATGTCACAAATAACTTGTTTTTCCATCTCCACGAATGAGACGAGTGTCGTTCATTATGTCCTTGTTGAAGTAAATTGTAGTTTTCCTTGCTTTACCCCGGTCTTAAAGTAAAAAGATGATGACTGTGAAAAATAGTAGTATTTAATCAAATGCATTTATGGTGAGATTACTACATTTTATGTACGAACTATGCGCTGTCACTTTAATTCAGCGTGTGCAGCACAGCAGAAATAGACTCTGCACTGCTATATACGCACCGGTCCTGGAACGGATCGCCGGACCGCATCCGTGTGCAGTGTGAAATACCGTGTCAGGCTACACAAATAATGATCTTGACATTGTAAGCCTCTTGTCTTTTTTTTGTACAGTGGCACCCCGGGAAAGCTTGAGGTTTAGAGATTGACACCTGTAGTTATTATAAAGGGAGGACTCAAATATTTATCCAAGCAAATTCCTATCACACCTGTTAACCATATAACTGAAAAGGTGGATATTTGAGAATCTTTCATTCTTCCCCTACGGTCAAATGAAGCCTGGGTTATCACCGAATAACACTAAAAATATATAAAAATATTTGTTTTAACTAAAAACAAATGCTGAAATAAAATATAAATCGTTCTTAAAAAAATACATAAACTAAACAAAAGTTAGAAATATTGCCTTGAAGCTGAAGCACTAAAATCATTAACTGAAAATAAATAATAATAAAAATAAATTAAAGAATATATTTTTAAAAACAAATAAAATGACAAAAGCACATAATGAAACGACTATAAATGAAACTAAAATTAACATGAAAAGTAACATTATAAAAATAAAATAACACCGCTTTGAGCAAACTATTACAAAACACACAGTACTGCAAACTCTGTGAACCCACACAAGTATAATCACTTTGAGACGTGATCTGACTTAAACAACCAAGCCAGCACGCAAGCGGACTGTTAAGCTTAATAATTCAACTGCCAGAGGGTCTAACAAACAAACTGTGGCAAACATACATATTGACTGAGCAAAAGGCGCCCACGTACAGAGAGGTCACAACATGACTCACATTAACAGATAGATGGCAATACGAGGCCTGAGAACTACTCACGTGGCTTCTGGCCCCACACGTGCAAACGGAGCTTCCCAGAAGAGTAATAGATGAACCCCAAGACCAGCATGGGACACAGGACGAACAGTAGTTTGTGTGCAGGCTTCATGTTCCTCAACCATTCACATGGTACCGTGTTTTTACATCACCTAGAAACAGGATAGAAAAGTCAGGGAAGCTGAATCACATGTTCACAGCATGCAGTCAAGCAGACAGACTCTCATTATTAAAAGTACATAAGTCAGTTTGTCAGCTGAGGAACATTTTTTTTTACACACACGTTTTTTTCTCAAGAAATTGCTACGTTTTTTCAACAATTATGCATTAAATTGATTAAAGGTGACAGTAAAGACATTTACATTGTTCCAAATCAATCTTTTTTAAAGCATAGTAAAATGTCCCAAAGAATAGTATGTTGAAAAGGGTATGTCAAAAGTCCCCGGATTGACCACTATTTCTGGTGGATTTTCGAAGTGTGGATCCGT
Organism: Tiaroga cobitis; assembly: GCA_030578255.1. Taxonomy (NCBI): domain Eukaryota; kingdom Metazoa; phylum Chordata; class Actinopteri; order Cypriniformes; family Leuciscidae; genus Tiaroga; species Tiaroga cobitis. The sequence continues at coordinate 25,213,324 of CM060592.1, forward strand.
GCACACTCTAAAGGCTAATATTGCCCACAACCCATTGCGGAACTACAAAACTTGGCAGATATGCGCGACCGACAGTGAGATATTCAGATAAAGGTTTGAGTGACTAATCAAAGTTTAACCTGATGAAAAAACTAAATATTTATTTAATGTTATCCGTGTTATATTCCATCTGCAAAAACAATGTGGACTTTTATAAAGATCCGTTTGGCCATTAACTTTTAAATGCATCATTATGCATTAACATGAGGAGAGTTCTCCGCATGAAAGACACTTGACTGCAGATCAACGCGCTCCTGCATTTCTCTCTCTACGGTAGGAAATTAAATTACATTAAATGTGGAGGATTTTAACTGTGACAAGATGATTGACAGGCCAGTTTACTTTGACAGGATGCGACAGAGAGCAACCGTTAAAGACGCTATTGTATGACGTGATAGTATGTCCCAAAGCTTGTATACTTTTTGCTCCACACTCAAAAAATCTTTTTTTTCTTTACAAAAGAGTACATACTTTTAGGGCGTAGTATAAGTAGGCGAATTGAGACGCAGGGACTGTCTTTGTCACTGAATCATTAATTCAATTGATTCGTTCAAACGGCTAATTCATTCAGAAACAAAGCAAGTGACTGTCTTTATGAATGGGTCACTGAATCATTGACTCACTAGATTCGTTTGAAAACGCAGATTCATTCATAAACGAAACACCCGTGTTTGCTCTGAGATGCACGCAGGTCAGCTGTGATTTTGTTTGGAACTATTTTCACTGACGAAATAGATAAAAATCTGACAATACTGTTCTTAAAATGCAAGTCACTTAATATTAACTTCATGTTTCTCGAATTGTTGTATAAAATCAGTATTACATTTGCCAAAGCCATTAAAACATTACATTAAAAAGCTGTCACTCGTCTTAGTTCATCACAATCTCTCAAACTTCCCTTATAATCAATGAAGTTGTCTACAATGCACAATGAATCTCTTATTTACATTGTGTATATACTTTGTTATAATGAGAGGTTTCACGAGCCTGCACTGAACACTGAACAAACAGCACTGAACAAACTCCAGCGTTTTGAGCGGTGAGTGGATTTTAACTTAAACGCCTCTGATTGGCCATTGTGTCTCAAGAAATCAACAGATATGTCTGTGATTGGCTATATTGCTCAACGCTGCAAAAACACGTTCTCTCATCACGCTCTTTCTCCAGAGTGCAAACACAAATACACACAAATGGCGCTTTTCAAAATATGTTTGGCCAATATGCTGTAATTAGTTTCAACTGAGGGTGCACCCTCTAGCACCCCATAGAACCGGGCCTGATTGGGTCAGTCGCACTGGTGCTCCTAAACACTATTTCACAGTCGCACACAGTAATTTTCAATGTATACAACAATGCAAATAATTTAGCTATATATTAGCCCAAATTGATATGCTAGCTAGTTTTTTTTCTCTAAAATGGCAGCTTTAGGGCAAAATGAACCAAATGCTGCGAGTTAAACTGAGCCAGCCAAACTTACCCCACCATAAGGCACTGAAGTTAAGTTACACTTCTGAAGTATAAACTGGTATAATTTCAATGCAATATTACGCAACTGGTTTAGTTTATCTCATATTTTTCCAAGTTTATTTGATAGGAACAGTGTATAGTAATTTCCTACTACGTAATTCTGAAGAAACAGACAGAAAAACAGACAAAAAACCTCTGCACATAGTAACCTAGAATACGGTCTAAAAATTGATGGCTGCTCTCTCAAGTCAGTTAGGAACCTGGGTGTGCTCTTTGATACAAATCTTTCATTTGAAAGACACTTTTCTAGCATCTGTAAAACCGCATTCTTTCATCCTAAAGATATATCTAAAATTCTAAATTACGACATATGCTTTCAACGAAAATGTGGAACAGTTAGTTAATGTGTCCGTGATCTCAAGGGTAAATTATTGTAATTTTCTACTGGTTGGTTGCCCTGCACGCTTAATAAACTCGAACTAGGAAGCATGACCACATTACCCTATTAAACATTGTATACATTTTAAAATATAATCACTGATGACTTACAAAGCACTAAATTGTTTAGCTCCCCAGTACTTGAGCGAGCTCAACTAGAGCGCGCTATTGCAATCTCAAAATTCTGGCCAGTTAATACATATAGAATATCAGACCTGCAAACTCCTCAGAGTAAAAAAGGTGACTGGGGGGGGATGTATGTAAGGAGGGATTGATTGTTATAAATAAAATTTGTTCAGTTCAGTTGTGTTGTAATAACTGTGTAATAAAAATATCGGTTATCGGGCACATAAACATGCAAATAATCGGTATCAGTTTAAAAAAATCAATATCGGTCGATCACTAATTTTAACGATGTGTTTAATAACTAGGGTTCGATCGAATCGATCACTAAGGGATCAAAATTTTTTTTGTGATTTTAATATGCAAGTTACACATTTCTGAGCGTGACTTTTTTTCTGCCAACCAGGAAGTTTGTATCTTACACATGCACTGTATCATAAGAAGTCAGGGCAGAGCACTCGGCTAACGATAAGCCTAACGTTACAGGGATATTCCACCATTTGGGGAATTAAGCTCATTTTCCACCTCCCCTCGAGTAAAACAATTGTTCTTTTACCGTTTAGGAAACCATTCAGCCGATCTCCAGGTCTGGGAATACCACTTTTACCATAGCTTAACGTAATTCATAATGACAACAATACTAGGGGTGGAACGGTACACAGAAGTCACGGTTCAGTTCAGACATCCCGGTTCGGTACGATTTCGGTAACATGGAGTGAAAAGCAAAACAGAAATATAGAAGGCATTATTATAAATGTCTTAAGCCTTGTATGTTTTAAATAAGTTTTATTAATAAAGGCATAGAACCAGTTTATTTATAGTGCACTGATAATAGTTTTATATAATTAGTTTATTAATTAAACTAATAAAAAGATAAAAAAGACTTTGAGATATGTTTGTTAATTGTAGCTGAATGAATTTAAAATTAATTTGCTATATTTCAGATCAATATATTTGTTTTCCTTAATTTTAATTAACCCTAACTTTATTCTCATCAGAATGATCAATAATTGATTTAGTATAAAATAATAATACTACTAACACATTTGATTCTTTTTTAATCAATGTGTAACTTAAAAATAAACAGATTAGTGCTCTGTTTTGAGGACAAGAAATGAAAACCAATGTGATATGATGAATGTCCAAAAGATGGAAATCTGTAACGGCCACCTAGTGTTAAGTAGTGTTCATGACATGTTGAAATGCCTTTAAGATGACTTCTATGGCGGACGTTATTGTATGCGTGCTGTTCTTTTTGTGAGCGCACACACTCAGTGAGAATGCTCGCGCAAAGAGGAAGATGACCGCTCTATCGCTGGCTGTTGTTTTATTATAATGCGTTTACTTCCACTTCGATTTGTAGCGTTTTACAGAGTGTTTTCTTTAACCTGTTAACATCCGCTCTTTCGACATGTATGTGAGCTTACACACATACAGTTCGATCGCGCCCTTGTCTCTGCTCGCATTTTTATTTAAAACAAACCAGAAGACGCTTAATCATATATATCTTTCCACCTTTAGTCCCTAATGACCTAACATGTTCAACATTGCAGAAAAACTACCATGCCAAGAACCTTTTTTGACTAAAATGTTTATTAGTTTCACTGACATTTATTCATTCCTTCTAATTTAGTTTTTATTTAATTTTACTCAACAAATCTCTGTTTAGTCTGTTTTGGGGAAGGTTACAACTTTGGTTTTCAAAATATTGTTTCAGAAATGCAAACAATTAAAGATATTGATATTTCAACTTCATTTGGTTGGTTTTATGTTGGTGGTTTAAGTTAACTTTAAGAAAAGTAATATGATTATTTGTAAAAGGAAATTTGATTATTAAACTAGTTTTTAAAAGGTGTAAATTACCTTTACAATTTAACATGGGGTTCAAATTCAGTTAAATGGTCAGTTTACACCCAGATGGTAAAACTTACCCACTGACTCGGATCAACTTACCCCTAACCTGGGGTAAATTGAGCCACAGGAACACTTTCTTTTATAGACCTTTTTAGAAACCTTTGTCATATATTGTGATCATTTAAATTGATAGGAAACATCCTGAAATTACTTTAGATACTTTCATTGTACTACTACCTAAAGTAAAAAAAAATTCTCATCTTACCCCACACTCCCCTCAGTCGGTTGCAAAATTTCTGTTTAAACGTTAATGAAATTAGTTGTTGTACACATCTCAATGATAGCTTTGTGTGAGAAACAGCTATCATTGTGTGGCTGCAGTTAGCTCTTTCAATTGGCCTCACGAGCTCAGCTTCTTGTAAGTTTTCTCACTGGAAACAGCCATCATAAAATGAGAACAATTTTGTGTGGGGCAAAAATACAGAAGCTCAAGGTGGATCAAAGTCTGTCATGATAATTGGTCAAACCCACTAAAATTGTCATGATATGAGCAGCACAACAATAATTTTAAACTTCATTAAGTGCTATAGAGATTATTCCCCCCTGTATGATACCTCAAACAATGCCACAGAAAAACATACAAATACAGAAAATATAATCAAGAAGATCACAGTTAATACAGGTGTTCCCGCACAGTAACCGCAGGGAAAGTTCATCACATTAACCATAATGTATCACTAACATTTGATGACCAGGAAGATTCAACACATTTTATCTTTATTTAAAGGAGTAAATAGTTTAATCTCTTAAAAACCTATTTTAATGCTGCTCTAAAAAATAAATAAATGCCACTTGTGTTGATAACAGTTACATCTAAACATGTTGAAATGGTACTTGTTTGTCACACTGTATCAATAATACACCCTATTAGTCTAATGTAACGTGGCATTTAAAACAAGTGAAAGACGTGAAAGTCAAGATCCAAATTATGGTAGTCACTCATCGATTTTATCTGGCTATTTTCAGTTCGTCAAAATCACAACTGACTCGCAGCTACAGCACCCGATGAGCACAGCGTGATAATGTTTAATCTATCTTAAAGTATGCAGATTTCGGAGTGATAGTGGCACTGTGATGTCCCGATACTGCATGTTTGCATTTCTCAGACTGAGAGCGCAGGCAGGCTAACGGTTTACCCTCCCCTTTACTTCACACACAAACCAATGGTAAGCTCTCAAGGTAAACACAACATAACCGATACATTTCGACACGTCAGACAACATAAACGCGAGACTAGAAGGAGAAAGGGGTTAGAATACGTTAAATATGGTGGAAAATATGAAGGAAACGCGATGGATTATACGCGTATAGGGGCCTAAAGCAAAGCACCCTATTTGTGCTCATTCAGCTAGCCAGCCACACACAAACACAGTCCAGACAGGCTAAAACTCATTCTCAAGCATACAACATTTAGTACTCTTTTAAAAGCATCATAGATTTAGCGGTTGGCTTACCGGCGCCGAGTTAGTTAGTCGCGTAGATTGAACAGTAGCTCTGTGGTAAAACAACCGTACGTTGTAAAGCACATGAAATTGATCCCTTCCACCGGGTTACATTCGAATTACCTGTCCCCACCAGTCGTCAAAACCCTCGGGTTAAAACGTTATCGACCACATTTTTCATTTCCCCCGCCGTTACTGTCCATCTCTCTTCAGTAAAATTCTGCGAGGATACTTTATCACCTCCTCAAAGCAACCAAAGTGAAGCTGCGTGTTGGTTTATTTGGATCTCTCTCTCTCTCTCTCTCTCTCTCTCTCTCGCGACACCGTTTAAGTGGGAGGTCTACAGACATGGTCCTAGCGGTCGTGTCTCAAATGTTAGTGAGTCGACTACGTACGACATAAAGACAATTAAAGGGTTAGTTCACCCAAAAATTTAAATTAAGTCATTAATTACTCACCCCCATGCTGTACCAACCCCGTAAGACCTTCGTTCGTCTTCGGAACACAAATGAAGATATTTTTGATTAAATGTGACAGCTGGATCACTCCTCCATAGGCTGCCTAAGGGAATGAATCCTGACGTCCCAGAAAGTCAATGAAGAAAATGTTTAAATATTCCATGTCACAACAGTGGCTCAACTATAAGTTTATCAAGCGACAAGAATACTTTTTGTGCGAAAAAACAAACAAAAATAACGACTTTATTCGACTATTCCTTTTCTTCCTTGTAGGCCTGAAACGAGACTTCAAGAGATTTCCACGACGCGCACGCGCGAGAACTTAACTGAAGTAGTTGAAGGAGATCGCAATTCTCGCGCATGCCTCGTGGAAATCTCTTGAAGTCTCGCTTCAGGCCTACAAGGAAGAAAAGGAATAGTCGAATAAAGTCGTTATTTTTGTTTGTTTTTTCGCACAAAAAGTATTCTTGTGACATGGAATATTTAAACATTTTCTTCATTGACTTTCTGGGCCGTCAGGATTCATTCCCTTAGGGAGCCTATGGAGGAGTGATCCAGCTGTCACATTTAATCAAAAATATCTTCATTTGTGTTCCGAAGACGAACGAAGGTCTTACGGGGTTGGTACAGCATGGGGGTGAGTAATTAATGACTTAATTTTCATTTTTGGGTGAACTAACCCTTTAACGCATTACAAATGTTCATTTTGCGACATCGCCCACGTGTTCAAATTCGAATGTTCGACTGTTTACAGTTCCCAAAATGCAATCAATAAATCGATTGAACTAGTTTACAAAAACTATCCAAACGATTCAAATTTAAATTGGATTTAAATCAAATGTCAGCCCCCGTCTGCACAGTTTCCGACTCAACTCTTTCCGGAATGCCGAGAGCCGATTGCAGGGGCAGCTGATTTGGAGTGACAATTTTGCTTCGGCTAAAGGACGCAAGGCAGTTACTTTTTACATTTATTGCCGTATAACAATAATGTTTCAAATTATTTTATACAAATATTTTCAGATGTAAATAAATTATTGTCCATGGTTTAATGCGGGCCTAATTTGTTTCTAAATGAATTTGTTCAAATGAGCCCAATCTGCAATAGCTAGCCCTTAGGCCTACATAAAATTCAATAAACACATGAATTAATAAAACCGTAATGTGTCTACTTGTTGGAACATTTAGACTAGAGCATGTAATAGGCCCTATTACAGGCATGTGAGTGCTGACGTATTGTATGTGTGATGGCTTACAGGCATAGCCTAATAATCGCTGAAATTATTATTTTAAGCGTACTGTTGTAAAGAACCGATCACCTAACTGAAATAGGCTACGTAATCTTGTTGTGCCTTCCTTCAAAAGTCAAATGTGCTTTGAAAATGTATGTGTTATGTGGCAGTTTCATGGCAATGAATGCATCTTTTCATAGGCGTTGTCTTTCTGTTCACGTGGCAGTCTCTCCTCATCAGCTATTGCATTATATCTTTGCAGTTGTGCGCACATGATGGACCCAGTTTGTCCTTTATATGCCAGTGGGCAACATTTTAGTTCCACCCTTGTTTGGAGTAGCTCTACACATGTTTTAGGCCTTTTTGCTGGAAAGGGCTATTATTAGGGGTCTACTGAAGGTGCTGGAATCCTGCTGGAATTACAATTGTTTTTCTTCTTCCTTATTTTTCTGCCATAAAAGTGTATGGACATCAGAGACGGTAAATCACAGAGACACCAAACTCAGCAGGATGGTCCCAATCATGCACCGCACATGCAGACACAATTTGCGTTTGTAGATCGGACACTAGGTACCCCTGAGAAATTGTCTGGAGGAGTTGTTCTTTTCGTTTCCAAAGCCGAAAACACAACGTGAGCGGTGCCTACAATGGATAAAACAGTGTGGACGGCCCCACTCCCTGTTAAATGTGTCGAACGTGGTTAACTCGTGTGCAGCGTGCGTGAGACTGCGACACTGAGATTAGTCAAAGAAACATGGAGAAAGCAGATCAAGAGGATCCATAGGATTTACGTTTTCTAAAGGGTTGTTGTGATAAACATGATATTCTTGGGGGGAAATGAGCAGCAGTCAACAGTGCAGCACCCGTAGACTACAGTTTAGAGGAGTGCACGTTCGCAACGGGGAAAGCCTGAAGCTTACTTGACAACATCAGTTCATTGATATATCAATATCGCAACGAATAGAAATAACCTTAAATAATGTATGGTTATCTGCATCTTTCCGTCTCTCATGTATATGTAACCCAGTAGGTTATAAGTATGCTGTTAATAAGTTACCTCAATTTATTAGCTTGCATTTAGGTTTAATCAAGAGATAACATGTGAATTAACCATTCATCTTTGTTTAGTGAGTATAAGGTATTTGTTCCTTTAAAGTCCCTGTAAAGGCAATTCTACAAAAAAAATCTAAACACATTATAAATGTTACAAATGTATTGCTAAAACATATTACAAAGACTGTGAACTGTGAAGTACTGAAATGCGGAGTTAGACCGTTAAACAGTTTTTCACCATTGCTATTTTACGGATTTTTTGGGCGGGGCTAAAACAGGGCTCGATGACGCACTGGAGCCCCTGAGCTCGTGGACACGCCCCTACTTGATGACACACCGAGGCCACTGTGGCTGATCTCTCCCGACCCCATTTGCATTCGCCGCTCAAACGCGAGTTACTGTCAGTACTATTAGTTACAGCCTACAGTTTGCTAGCTAGCTATGCCTTCAACACGGAAATTCATATTGAGAGTGAGGAGTCACGTGCCGATTAGGGCGTGGTCTTAGCCGGTCGGCCATGATGGTAGGAGACGCTATCGGTTGCCAGGGGCAACGCCTTCAGAACTTCACAGAGGCGCGACTAAACATTCCAGAAATAACATTTTTCATTTTAGCGATACGCTGCAGTTTCTTTGGAGAAGAAGGAAAAGAAATGAAATGGGTTCTATCGGGAGAGACTAAATAACAATGCTAGCCCTTGTGCATTGTTCAAATTCACTACCCTTTCGTTATGTTCGTGGCTGAAAACAGCCACTACTTTAAACTGCTGTAAAAATGTATCAGATAAATATTTTTTTTCTAATTTTTTTGCATAAATCTATTAATCAACCTCAGTCCTGTTCAAAACTACTAAATGTTTTTTAAAAAATCAGGATTTTAACTCTTTAATTGCCAAATTCATAAATCATGTCACAGATTTGGGGGGAAAAAAACCCAAAATGACTGATTTTCAATATAAAATGTGATTGTGGACTGGATTTTTTTTACCTTTTATCACAGTCTTGGACATGTCAAAGATTAGAAACAACATTGGTTTTGATGCATTGTTAGTTTTTGTGCAGCATCAGATTTTAACTTTTTCTCCCTCATTTACTGTTCGTGGCTGTTTTTGCCCTATTGACTTCCATTATAACCACATTTTTTGATTGCAAAGCCATGACACCATATAATCATGCTTTTTTGATTGTTGGTGGTTTTCCCTGTTGGGAAGAGGTAAAATTTGTAATTTTTGTGAGAGAGAGAGTGTGAGAACTCACCTTGATGCGTCTGAGAATATCAAAATATGCACCTCAGCTCTCAGAACTACATGGAGTAAACAAAAACAAAGTAAGTGTATTTATGCATCTGCTGCCTTTTGATGGTGAGAAATGCAGACTAAACAAAAACATCCATCCATCCATCTTCTTCCGCTTATCCGGGGCCGGGTCGCGGGGGCAGCAGTCTAAGCAGAGATGCCCAGACTTCCCTCTCCCTAGACACTTCCTCCAGCTCTTCCGGGGGGACACCGAGGCGTTCCCAGGCCAGCCGGGAGACATAGTCCCTCCAGCGTGTCCTAGGTCTTCCCCGGGGTCTCCTCCCAGTGTAAACAAAAACAAATCAAGTGGATTTAAAAACTTGCATGCAAGCCTGCTGGTCATTTGATGGTGAGAAGAGCAGCAAGCAACATGAGAAAGGGCTTGACTTGTAGTGAAGTGTTAGAGATGATGCAGCCTGACCCCTCCAGCGAGCTGCAGGATGTATTGTCTTCTCCCGACACCACAGACTCAGGAGAGTCAGATCCTGATTTGGATGTGGCATCCTCATCATCCTCTCTAGCTTCCAGTGAAGGCGAGGAGGATTCGGAGGATTTGGAGGATCCTGGATCTGGGTGGATTGGGAGAATAGGGACATGGTGGCTCTAAAAATCGCACGACCACTGCAATCATCCCACAGGCAATGTGTGGACTCCCCTCTGGACCTGTAGACGCCGGCCAAAATCAGTAGCCCCATGTAGGCACGGAGATCTGTGGAGTCCACCCCGGTCCAGTGTCTCATTATGCGGCGCCCATGGAGGTTGGTCATGCTAACAATGAGGTCAATCATCTTTGTAAAAAAACAGATTAAACACAGAATCCATGTTCTGGACCCTTGCGATGGCATAGCTCGTCGGCCCTGGAGTCACGCCTCTGGCAGACTGAAGAAAGGGAGTTGTCGCCGCGTTGGTGGAAAACTACACTTCGCCGGTTCTCCCAATCCACCCAGATCCAGGATCCTCCAAATCCTCCTCGCCTTCACTGGAAGCTAGAGAGGATGATGAGGGTGCCACATCCAAATTAGGATCTGACTCTCCTGAGTCTGTGGTGTCAGAGGGAGAAGACAATACATCCTGCAGCTCGCTGGAGGGGTCAGGCTGCATCATCTCTAACACTTCACTACAAGTAAAGCCCTTTCTCATGTTGCTTTGCTGCTCACCATCAAATGACCAGCAGGCTTGCATGCAAGTTTTTAAATCCACTTGATTTGTTTTTGTTTAGTCTGCATTTCTCACCATCAAAAGGCAGCAGATGCATAAATACACTTACTTTGTTTTTGTTTACTCCATGTAGTTCTGAGAGCTGAGGTGCATATTTTGATATTCTCAGACGCATCAAGGTGAGTTCTCACACTCTCTCTCTCACACTCTCACAAACACACACACACACACACACACACACTCACACACACACACTTTAATATGTCATTATACTCCATACAACTCCATGTAAAAGCCAGAAACTAAGCTTTTTTTTAACAGGCCTATCTAAAGGGTTAATGGTGCCACCTGGTTATCAACAGTAAAAATTACAAATTTTACCTCTTCCCAACAGGGAAAACCACCAACAATCAAAAAAGCATGATTATATGGTGTCATGGCTTTGCAATCAAAAAATGTGGTTATAATGGAAGTCAATGGGGCAAAAACAGCCACGAACAGTAAATGAGGGAGAAAAAGTTAAAATCTGATGCTGCACAAAAACTAACAATGCATCAAAACCAATGTTGTTTTTAATCTTTACATGTCCAAGACTGTGATAAAAGGTAAAAAAAAATCCAGTCCACAATCACATTTTATATTGAAAATAAGTCATTTTGTTTGTTTTTTTTCCCCAAATCTGTGACATGATTTATAAATTTGGCAATTAAAGAGTTAAAATCCTGATTTTTTAAAAAAAAAAACATTTAGTAGTTTTGAACAGGACTGAGGTTGATTAATAGATTTATGCAAAAAAATTTGAAAAAAATATTTATCTGATACATTTTTACAGCAGTTTAAAGTAGTGGCTGTTTTTAGCCACGAACATAACGAAAGGGTAGTGAATTTGCCCAGAGTGTACTGTTGAGTTTTTGAAAATTTTCAAAGCATTTTCCCAAAATATGTGTCAAAATAAGATTTGTCACCAAAAATCATTCCATTTGCTGAAACACGGAGAAAGTTATGGCCAAATTAAGACTCAAAAATACCCCGTAGTGGCTGAAAACGTCCCCAACAGCACACAAGGGCTAGCCAGCTTTATTTAGAGAAACTGCTTGTCAATAAACTGACAGCAGCAACAGCGAGCAAAGCATGATTTCAAAAGGAACACATTTCAGCACAGTTCACCTTTTATTTAACACAAACGAACGAAATTAATACTCTGTTATTCAACTAGAGTTGTTTGTTATAGATATATCTGTACCGCGAAATATTTTAAAAATACACTTTTTTTTTGAATGACGTACGTCTCGAAGTGACGAGAATGTCCGATCTGTCCGCTTAATGTTGCACGGCAGGTGCAAATGCACGTATCTGATTCATATCAGATTTATTTCCACATATGAATGAGGCCTGAAACATCAAGTATGACTGAACTCTTGCAGTATAACGTTACAGGTTTGGGGGTTTCTAAGTCTTGCACCCAGCCGCGGCAGAATTGTTCATAAGCTTCTAATGTCACGACAGACTGACGGAAGCAAGTGCAGTTTAACTCTTTATTTAAAGGTAGTAACAGCGTGAGAGTCCAACACAGGCAAACAGGTAAGTGGCGCAGGAACTCCGATGGTCAGATGGAAGGTGAAGCAGAGGTGCGGTGAAAGGTGTCCAATATGTGATAATGTCCAGAAAATCCACAGAACGAGAACCGGAACAAGGAAGGCAAGAGACTGGAACGCGACAGGAACACAGACACACCGGGAAACCACATACAACGATCTGACAGGGAAGATGAAAAAGTGGTGAGTATAAATACACATGATCTGAAAAGCTGCAGCTGGTGAGGGGATAATGAGCTGATAGATGAAGAGCGCTGACGAGCGGAACGCCCATCTAATCAGCGCGCTGACATATAACAACAGAAACACGAGACAAGAAGAGTAGGATTTACCAACCGTGACATCTAATGACTTAAAGGGTTAGTTCACCCAAAAATGAAAATTAAGTCATTAATTACTCACCCCCATGCTGTACCAACCCGTAAGGCCTTCGTTCGTCTTCGGAACACAAATGAAGATATTTATGATTAAATCTGAGAGGTTGATCACTCCTCCATAGGCTCCCTAAGGGAATGAATCCTGACGGCCCAGAAAGTCAATGATGAAAATGTTTAAATATTCCATGTGACAACAGTGGCTCAACTATAAGTTTATCAGGCGACGAGAATACTTTTTGTGCGGAAAAACAAACAAAAATAACGACTTCAAACATTTTCTTCATTGACTTTCTGGGACGTCAGGATTCATTCCCTTAGGCAGCCTATGGAGGAGTGATCCAGCTGTCACATTTAATCAAAAATATCTTCATTTGTGTTCCGAAGACGAACGAAGGTCTTACGGGGTTGGTACAGCATGGGGGTGAGTAATTAATGACTTAATTTTCATTTTTGGGTGAACTAACCCTTTAAAGCCAATGTATAATCCTGTATCTGAGGCAAAATTACTAAATATGCAGCACGAGTTATATATTTCTAACTCCAAACAATTAGCCACTTGATGGTCCCTTTTGAACATTCTGTTGACTAATAGTTGACATGTAGTTGTAAGGTTACTTATTTAGAGTATAAGTTGACTGTCTGCTTAATATATGTTACTCTTTATTGTGATGGTCCTCCAACAGACACTGTAAGGGTGTATTCACACCTTTCTTGTTTGGTTCGATTTAATCGAACAAGTTCGTTTACCCCTTGGTGAGGATCTTTTGGGGAAGTGTGAATACAGCAATTGCACCAAACAACCGTACCGAGACCCCGCTGAAGAGGTGGTCTCGGTCCGGTTCCAACCGAACTCTGGTACAGTTAGAATTTCTGTACAATAAATGGATGACCATAGCACACGTGTGGTTTTGTTTACAAATTTTGGTTCACTTGCAAAAAAACATTGAAAGAAAAAAAATCAACATTGTATTTGGTCCGGACCAAAGCAAGAATACACCCTAAGTAACTTTGCAACTACATGTCAACTTATTCTAACCCTAACCCTACCAGTCTACAAATACTCTTCTAACACTCTGTTGAGAGTTAATAGACATGTAGATGCAATGTTACTTATAGTCAACAGAATGTGTTGTAGGGAGCATAAAAATAAGTGAAACAAGAATCGAATATCCTCATGATTGGAGTATTTGATCAATTTAATATTTTGGTTGCTGTGGCACACAAAATTAACTTCATGTTAATTTCTTAAGTATTCTGAGAATACACTTTCAGTTTTGATTATAGGGTCCCATTTATTAAAAATGTTTGCCTGGTGAAAAAAAACTCTTATCACTTATTAACAGACACAGCTAACATAAAACAAATTTATATATTGTTAGTCTTACTTTTTGGTATCAAATTAGGCCAATATGCGTTGTTATGTTACTGACTTTAAAAAGTAATGAACAGTCTTAAAGCAAAAATTTGATGACTAACTTGTATGACTAAGCGGTTTATGCAACCGGGAAGTCATACAATCGTTTTTCGTGAGAGACAACTCTGAAATATCATTCATTCAATTACATTCAAATGTGACAGCAGGGGGGATATTTTCAGTAAACAACTTTTATTTCTGTCTGTTATTCAAACAAATCTATCTTAGGACTTGGAAAATAGTTCAAGAGTAGTATGCACTATCATGACTTTTATGTTTTTTGGAGCTTGACTGCTCCTGGTCACCATCCACTTACAATGCACATGGGAAAGGGTAGCATGAACACCCTGCCAATCATCTGCTTGATTGAGATTATTGGAAATCATACAGGTTTGCATGAATGATGATTATCCCCTTAACCGCTATAAATTTAACTCATGGCAGCCTATCAAGGGAATGGGAAAATTAGCGATTTATGAGAACCATGTTTACACCACATTAAGTTATTGGTTTGATATCCAGGATGCATTTGGACTCACCATTGTGCCCTTGACAAAGACACAGAACACCGGATTGGCTCCAGGAGAATTGTCCCTGTAATAGATTGAGTGTTCGTTCCTCTGGATGAAAGCAACACACAACTACCCCAGCTAGTTGAAACATGAGGTGTGTCAACTGTTTACTGCCAAGAGCATCAAGAAAACGCATTAAGCTTGATGTCAAAGGAAGAAAACTTTGGAAGGCAGAAAAATATGATCCACAATACAGGTTCAGCTAGTTGAAACATGAGATGTGTCAACTGTTCACTGCCTAGAGCATGAAACTACAAACCTGTCCATTTTGTTTTCTTTTGAATGCTAAAGCTATAGCTTATAAGCAGTTTTAACCCTCTGATGGTCTTCGTTTAGGAGTCACGTCCTGGGCCTTCCCGGTCAGAAGTGACCGGACACCTAAACATTAAACTTCCTCCATCCCAGTAAAAACCAATGCAATTTATTTTTGTTCTATAATATTTATTCTTTTTAATTTAGTATTTTGAGACAATTTGATTGAATTTATTAATATTTATGCAATATTTATGGTCTATTTTTGCCATGAAAAAAAAAATATTTTTCTATATATATATAATTATTATTTTTTTAATTATTAATGCAGTATTTTAGTTTAATATAGAGTCTAGGCCTTCAGAAAAGAATTTTTTTTTGAAGAAAATTAGCACCATCTGGTTACAGTATAGAGAAAAAGCGTAGAATGGTGTAACCGCTAGATGGCATGTACAGCTCTCTGGAGAAGCATGTGAATTCCCCAGCTGTTTATGAACACACTTACTTTTCTTTTTTTTTTTTGGTGGATTTGAATATATTTAAAACAATCTCAAAAACGATTTCTAATTAAGTTTTAGATATTTTTTTCTTCTTCTGTTCTTGAAACAGAGCTCCAGCAAAAATGACAGACACAGGTGTTCATATATTTGTGTGTGTGTGCGTCTGTGTGTGAGTGGATGTGTCAATATCACACTCTTGATGGTTTAGAGTGTCACCTCTTTACTGCTGTGCACTTAAAAAAATGTGTGAAAAAAATGTGTTTTTGTCAATTTCCCATTCATTTCCTATGGGGGTCTAGCCTGGGAAAACCCAGACAACTTCCGGCAAATTTAGATTTGCTCTGAAAGTTAGTCTGGCAAAGAGCTCATTGAAATCCATTTCCAATCCGTCGAAATCGCGGCACCAATCAGAAACGTTGGGGCGGGGCTTTACACGATGACGACAGCACAGCGACGGTGAAGCAGATTTTTTTACATTTACAAAGATGGATGCCGCCGTGGAACTATGTGTGACGGTTATAGTTGAACACCGTCATTAGATCTCTATAACCGCCAAAACCATGTTATTAAAAAAATTTTTTTTCACAAACATTTATCATAGAGAATGTTTAAATACTAATATCAGCTTACGAGGGAAACGGAGGCGGAGTTAGTGGTGCGATCGGAGGCTGCTACTGCTGGAGATGATTCGGGAGAGGTCTGTGTGCCCCCTTACCGATCAGAGCGCGCGCTGACACGGAGTAAAGCCTTGTTTATACTCGACGCGTCCGCAGGAGCGCGAAGGTGCGCGGGGCAAAAATGACGCATTCGGTGCGCAAGACCGGCAAGACCCCATTTCGCCTGTGTGCACGGGTTTTTTGTAACAGCGAGCGCGGCGCCGCATCCGATTATGAACGACTTCAAGCCGAATCTGCCCGAGCCGTCTCAAAGCACCGGCACCCAGTTTGCGCGTCTAAATTGCAAAGTTCTTTTTTGTTAAGGTTTTGTTTAATGTGTGATTTATTTAATGGAAAGCACATTCACTTCCAGTTGTCTTGCTGTTCATTTTAAATAAACGTAGAGCAAGTAGCTAATCAGTGTCTGCAAGTTATTCTATAACAGACGAACGTCGCTCTGCATACGTCATCTTCTTCATCGCTCTGATTGGTTTTATGTCTATCCAATTACGCCCAGAGGCGTTTGAGCTACGTCGGTGACGCCCCTCTGGAAATGATTTGTCTATGAAGCTTTGCCAGACCCTAACTCAGTTACAACTGAGAATGGTCTGGTTTTAACCAGGCTAATGGGGGTCATTTTTGACTGAAGACCAAAATTGTCACTAATTTTTTTACGACCACTTAGCATGCTCGGATCACGAACTAATTTTATTTGTGTGTTCACATACCTAATGCCAGAAATGTCACCAAGTTTCGTAACATTCTGATGAAGCTGTGATTTTTAAAAATTCAAAGCAAATTTTTTTGTAATCTGAATTTATTGGTGTGTGTGTGTGTGGGTGTGTGGGTGGGAATTTTTTGCACTCTTGATGTTGTAGAGTGTCACCCCTTTACTGCGGTGTCCTTTTTTTTAGAATCGTGGGCGATTTGTAGATTGTACGATTTGTAGATTGTGTTTTTGTAAATTTCCCTTTCATTTCCTATGGGTCGGTCATTTTTGACCGAAGACCACGAGTGTGACTATTTTTTTTACGACCACTTAGCATGCTTGAATCATGACCTCCATTTTTTTTTTTTGTATTCACATAACAAATGACAGAAAAGTCACCAAGTATCATAACCTTCCGATGAAGCTGTGATTTTTTTTAAATTCAAAACAAAATTATTCGGTCAGAAGTGACCGAGGACCATCAGAGGGTTAATGTTGGATTGTAAAGTACTGTAAGTTGTTTGAAGTCTCTGAACTGTTTGTCTTTGGTTTAACTGATTTAGCAAGATTCCTTTGATGGAACATAGTTAGATTCCTCTTTATGAACACCAATTAGATTTTTTAATCATGAACCAGGGTCTTCATTGTATCTATTGCTCCATTTGCAAAATAACTTATAGAAGAAATCCATTAATATATATTACATTAAGTTAGCTAACATTTATTGATAAACTGTCTGGCTAGTTGATTCACTTAAGTGGATCTTAAAAGTAAAGGGTGTAATTTCTGTGCCACTAATGTTGCACTTTTCCTGAACAAACATCCTGAAGAGCATAGGTAACTTTCAATACTGTGCTATTCAAAGTGTATGTTGCTCTCGATATGGTTGATTCATGGAGATGTTAGAGCTAGTTTTGTATAAACAGTGTACCTGGAGGATTATAAATGTTTATTATTTATAATAATATAGGGTTTCCACCACTTAAATAAGTATTGTGTGGTTTTTACTACGTGCTTGACAGCACATGAAGGTGGATTTCTCAAGAGACACAGGGGGTATGGGATTCCCAAAATACCTTGTGACTTGTATTGAGGTGAGATTCAATCTGTTACCATTTTGTTTAAACAAAAGTATGAATAACAATGAAATTTGATATATGTTATCGATATATGTTTTTGTTATTTGTGAAAATTACAAGTACATTCACGTTGGTGGTAAACCTTAATATGTCAACCTGTAAATTTAGTACTGTAACCTCCCAAACAGCAATGATCAGTTCTCTACATTACAAAATTGCCCTGATTATTTAATTGATGTTGTTGTTTGCTGAATAATTCAGGTCATGCAGTCCATGCAACATTTAAATCTCTTGCTTTTTGGTTGTACATTTTGGGAGTGTATGTGTTTGTACCGTTAATTTACAGCTCTCCTTTTTTACAGTATGTAAAGTTAATTTAAGAAACCAATTGCTTCAAACCATTCAAGTTTAAAAACTCATATTTATACAGTGTTAGTAATGTGAACTAATTTCATTGATTTCCTTCCACTAAAGGAATATTTCTTAATACAATATTCAACTGCAAACATAATGTGTGGTAGTGAAGTAATTAAAAACACACTAACAATAGCACACATGCATGTGCTAAAGTTAGCAAAGAGATTATGCATCAGCAATTAGCAGTTACTGCCTTTACTGTTATTAAACACTAACAGATCTATTCTATATCATCTTGTGCAAAATCACATAACACAACACTTGAGTTCAACATTTACTCTCCTGATCATTTGTATGAAAGATTTGACTTTTTTTCTATTAACTTTTCACAGTTTCTATTAAATTACTTATTATTCAGTAAATTTGACTATTAGCAAGAACATTTTCCTGTCGTGGATCAGCGACAAACCTCCTTCTAAAACATCTTGGCATAAACTTATCATGGAGCTTTTTCCTTTGGAATACTTAACTTGCCTTCTTCATTCTACAAAAGGACGTTTCTTAAATATTTGGACTCCCTATCTTCGCTTCACTAACTCTACCGTCGCATCTATATTGAATGGCATCGCTATAGATTAGCCATTTTTATTTGTATTGTGTCATATGTCCTGAATATGGTCCAGATCTATGTTGTGCTGAGCTTTGTTCTTGTCTGTTAAATTTAAATTTGTTCAAAAGAAAATAAAAAATATTTGAGAAAAAAAAAAAAAAAAAAATTGACTATTAGGTTTCGCAGTATATTGCATTTTTAATTGATATTACAATAACTTTTTATGATCTACTGGCAGCAGGGTTGGCAATGAATTATTTTTTGTTAATTTTTTTACGGTTTGTTTCTGTAAATTAATTCTCTAAAAAATACTGGGTCGTTTCAATCCCTGTTCGGGTCAAATATGGACAAACCCAACTGTTGTGTTTAAAAGTTTAATTAAAAAATGTAAGCCAGTTGGGTTTGTCCATATTTGACCCAAACGTGTTGAAACAACCCAGCATTTTTTAGAGTGCAGGGGCCTCTGTATAAACGTTGCGTACGCACAAAATGGGCATAGATATATGCGTACGTATTTTTCCACTCACATATCGGGATTTATAAAAAAAAAACTTGGTGTAAATAAGTGCACACCGTAAGGATGCTCTTGACCGTGCGTACGCACTCTTTTAGAAGAGTATGTGTTTTGGCGACACCGATGGTGAGCTCGTGTTAAATGTCTTTTTTGTCACTTTTAGACAGAAAATCTAAAGAAAATCATACATATACAGAAAGATAATACAAATATAATTTCACTCACCAAACCTATCACTTGATGCAAATATCCATCCCTTCTTAAATATCCGCGCCAGCGACTGCGTTGGGCCGTTTAGTGAAACTTGCGCAAATGAAGTAAAACCGTAAATCTTCATTATGAGTCCATCATAAATACAGTACATGTTCACAACAACAGTTTAAATAAATAAATGTTGTTTTACTTCTGATATAAACATTTAGATTAAATATGCCATTCTCATTAATGGTGTTAAACACTTAAACTACATGAAATCATTACTGAGAAGTTACAACATTTTTATATTCAATAAATATAAATATTTGTTGTGGATGTGATGCTTTTGAACACTTTTCCGCTGGCATGCTGTCTATGTTTTAATGTGTTAACTATGTAGATAATTGCTTATCATGATGGCAGATTGTCTGAGAAAATGGTTTCGTGCAAATAGTGCACAACAAGGTCTATCTGTTTCCATTAAAAATATAAATCAATTAAAATACTATTTGGCCAGTGGAAAAGATTGAGAAAAACTTTCTCTGAAATGCAATTTGCACTATTTTATTTTATTTATTTAAAAAACAAGGGAAGGATGGGCTACTAAAAGATTTTTATTAATGTAATGTGACGGCACATCCGTATTTCATATTTTCCTAATGTCTTGTACCGTTAAACATGTTATCATGTGGATGAATAATCATATGCAAATGATATGCAGATGAGGATATGCATAGTAAAACTAGGCGTTATAATCTCCATATATGGTTATTTCTTGGTGGAGACGCATGTGCGCACAATCTTCCGCTGACTCGGATTTATAAAGTGAATTATGCGCAGGTTCTGGCGTACGCACGGTTTTATAAGTCTGAATATTTTTTTGCGTACAACATTTTTGGCTTTCAGGCCCACCTACACTTTTAGTAAGAATTCTATGCACAGTTTTATAGATGAGGCCCCAGTTTATTACTGTGAAAATATGTTTTTTTAAAGTGTTTTCTTTCCATCTTGCACCTTTAGTCCTTTTAACCCCACAGCTAAATCCTTCGTTTTAAATAAACACTTATGTGTCCACACTCCAGAGTGTTAAATTAAAACTGAAGCAGTGTTGAAGTTAATTAGATAATCAAGGGATTTATAAAATGATTGAGCATTAATGATGAACACCTGCTGTTAACAAGCAGAATCACCGAGGAAAAGTGAAACAACAAAAGGGAGGGTGAGGAGAGGTACGCAAAAACACAAGTACTTCCACCCACAGCCATGAAATCAACTGAAGATAAAAGACATTAAATCTCTCAAGATCTCAGCAGAGGAGGATTAAACAACATTACCAGCTTTATTTATTACTAACCAGTTTGACTTTATTTCTGTCACGTCTACAGAAGTTCTTATTGAGAATTAGCAGAGGTTTAGATGTTGAAGTTTCCTTTTTGGTTTCGTTTGAAGTCACCATTGTGTTGATCAGTGTTTGCTTTAGTTGGGCTCTTGACTTTTTGTATCAGTTTTTCTTTGGCTTAGAGGAAAGTGTTACACCATTAATTCAGTTTAACTTTACATTAAACAATGCATAATTTATTCATGCTGCAATGGGAGTCAGGGATGAGCTATGCTGGTACCCAGCATACACTGCAGCATAAAACTTTATATTAATTGTCACCATTGTTGAGATAAAGGGTGCTGTCACACCTGCCTCGTTTAGTTCGGTTGAATCGCACTTTAGTTTTCCCCCTTGGTGCGGTTTGTTTAGGCAGGTGTAAATGCAGCAATCGCACTCGGGTGCGCACCTAAAGCGGAACAAACAAGCGCGGTATGCTTTCAAACGAACTCTGGAGCGGTTGGTTTGTGGTGAGAACGTGATCCGACCTCGAACAGAGCCAACTGGCAAAGAACTGCGCATTTTTGGACTAAACCAGCTACCGTAGTCAAACAAAACTATTATTTAGATTGTCAATAGTGCTCCCTTTAAGCCATGACTGACTTACCGCGTTCTGCACTCTCACTAAAACTCTCATCATAAACAAGTTGTCCACACTGCACAGTTATTTATATCGCGTCTAGAGTTTGTTGTTTATGAGGGGATTTGCGAAAGGATCAAGCTTGTGCTGATTCTGAACACACATTGTGAGCGAATTCTCCGCATGTCTGCCGGATTTTGCTCCTCTTTGTTTACTTCTGGGAGTTCTGTTGGAATTTTTCCGCACGTTAATTCTGACCAATCGAACTGCAGTTGTGGAAATATGTTCAAGACACATCTGCCCAACGAGTGATGTGGATGTTGTCACGTGACTGCATTTTGGTACGTTTCATCAACTCATCAACTGATTCGGACCAGAGCAATCAGTGTGGTGTGAAAAGGAACCAAAACGCCTGAAAATGATACAAAGTATAATTTTTCACCCTTAGTCCGGACCAAATGAACCGAACTGCAGATGTGAAAGCACCCTAATATGCTGATTCTTGATGTCTGTTTGTGTCTGACTTTTGCAGTTGTTCAAAATGTTTTGTGCACGTTTTTAAAAATCCTTCCAACAAGTTTAAACTTCATGAATAACTATTGATATCAACCCTTGTGAAAAAGTACACTTTAGCATACTTTTAGCAAAAGTATTCATGAAAAAAATTCCTATCCTACCTTTAAGTTGCCGCAGAAGAAATATATAAACTAACTTTACTCATTTTAGTGAAAATTAAGTAAATATTTACCCAATTTACTTTCTTAATGCACTATCCTGGACCGGTCTTATTGTGAACTATTCATCAGTGCATTTTATCTTAATATTTAAATCAAAACCAAATTGCTCTTCCCCTAAAACGACTTTTTCACTGACATAATTTAAGCTGCATTTACTTTTAGGCCACAATTTTCCATGTTATCCAATGGAAAAATAGCTATTTAGGCAATGTTTTTGCAAACTCACATTCACTCTGGCTCAATTTGTGTATGTAGTGCTCACTTTTTCCAATTGAATCAATATCCACCCTATTGTACAATATAGCTTAATACAAGTCGATGTCCCAACCATCCTCTGACTGACCCCTCTACACACACTACATGTGTTTTTGATAGAAAGCCATACCAGAGGGTATTCCAGAAAGCATGGTTAACTTACCGTCTCCTATACCCTGAACTCTAGTTTGTTTAACCCAAACCTTGCTTACTCTGGGGATGTTGGTTCCAAAACTCCTGTGAAGAGTTAGTACAACCAACCTCCTTCAATTAAATTCAATTCAATTAAATTCAATTCAACTTTATTCGCCATGTATACAAATACTAGGAATTTGATTTGGTCTTCTCCATGCAGGCAACACACAGTAAAACAGAAAGACAAGAAAACAAGGACAGAACCACAATGCAAGGACAAACAGAGACATTATGAGCAATAAATTAATGAATGAATATAAATAGTGTTGTATTAAATAAAAACAAAGTACAATGTATACCAGGTTTAAGAGTCATTTAGGAGGGCTATTGTTTGGGGGAAAAAACTGTGGCGGTGGCGTGATGTTTTGGGCAAAATGGCCCTATACCGCTTTCCAAAGGGGAGAAGATTAAACAGACTATTGGCAGGATGAGAGAGGGGTCGGCCGCAATCTTCACAGCTCTGTTAATGGACCTGGAACTGTGCAGGTCCATGATGGAGGGCAGGGGGCAGCCGATGATCCGCTCTGTTGCCCGGACGACTCTTTGTAGCCTGGCATTTGCACAGGCTGACGCAGAGGCAAACCAGACCGTGAGGGAGGATCATAGACTGTAAAAAAAGATGGATGACGCCCCTTCGCTCTTTTCCATCGGAGAGAACTGAAGCCGCCAGTGTCCCGATATGGCGCTGACATCTTGGGACTTGAGTCTGCCCACTTGCGTTTTCGGGACCAGACATGCGCAGTCGTGAGCAGGAAGTAAAGACGCGAAATCAAGGCCCCACCCTCACTCTCGGTGAATCAATTGCAAGCACACGCCCCTGCACTTTTCTTAAGTGGCCTCTGTCTGCTCCATACCTCTCCAATGATGTCTGCTGATTGCAGTACCTCGTTAAAATAAGGTAAATACAGCTACTAACCACTTAGTCAACATTATGAAAAAAAGTCTGTTGGTGCTTCAGTGACGACTTCGCACAGAGAACCTGTCAATCACAGCTGTCAATCATGATGTCACAGCACCGTTTTTATAGCATCAAATAACTAACTAAAAACAAACTTATTTTAAAAACAATGGCATAGGCTACGTGCACAAGCGTAGTGACGAACTTCCGCTATTGTCAGAGGTCGGCATATCAGTTTCTGGTTTACGACTGTTCATCCGCATCCGCTAATAAACAAACACGATGAGTGCTGCTGTTGTACGAAAAAAAGAGTCCTCAAACACATCTAAGTCTCTAAGAACTGTAGGTGGATCTAACGCCCGTTTCACACATACCCCGTTTGCAGTGCGTGTTGCGGTGCAGGAGCAATTTTAAAACAATAGATCTTGCATGTCACAAAGAACTTGTTTTTCCACCTCCACGATTGAGACGAGTGTTGTTCATTATGTCGCCTTGTTGAAGTAAACTGTAGTTTTCCTTGATTAAATGCGCATTTATGGTGAGATTACTACATTTTATTTAATGAAACGCATTTATAGTGAACTTACTACATTTTCAGGTCAATCTCTATCATTTTGACCACGAAACATGCGGTGTCACTTTAATTCAGCATTTGCAGCACAGCAAAAATAGACTCGTGGAACTGTGGAAACGATCGCTGTGCTGCTGCTATACGTACCGCACCTCGAACGTTGTGAAAAGTGAAAGCCCTAACCTGTTAACATGGTGCGTTAGGAGCACTGCTGTGTGGCACTTTGCTCTGCTTCAAGTCGCTAACAGCCATTTGAGCTTCCACTGCTTCCTGAAAAACACCAACCTTCGTGCGCAGTGGCTGCACAAAATAGACATTTTGGGCGACACGCAAAAAAATAGTAAGTATGTGTTTGTGGTACAGCTGCGTATCAGTTATTCACTGCAAACGCATCATAATATGTGAAAGCACTATAGCACGCGTTGCTCCTGCACCGCAACACGCACTGCAAGCGGGGTATGTGTGAAACGGGCATTAGATCCACCTACAGTTCTTAGAAACTTAGATGTGTTTAAGAACTCTTTTTTTTTCGTACAACAGCAGCACTCATCTTGTTTGTTTATTAGCGGATGCAGATGAACAGTCGTAAACCGGAAACTGATATGCCGACTTCTGACAATAGCGGAAGTTCGTCACTACGCTTGTGCACGTAGCCTATTACATCAACGTGATAGAAACTACAGTAAATGACAGAAACTATCTTTGGAAAAAGGATATGTGAAGTGTAATTTAATTGTTTAGTTGATCTAATGTCCCGTTGAATAACATGGGGAGGCGGGGTTTATGACCTTTACTAGGACCGGTCACTGGGGGGCGATCGAGACGTTTTGGCTTCACTTTTCAGGGCTTGTGCGGCACGCTTGGGGAGGATGTTAGCACACTCTCAATGACCGCTCTGTAGAATTGTTCCATGATGGGGGACTGAGCAGTAAACCTTTCAGGCGGCAGAGGAAGAACAGGCGCTGCTGGCCTTTCTTCACTAGTTGGGAAATGTTATTGTCCCATTTAAGTGTGTTGGTGATGGTTGTGCCCATGAACTTAAAGTGCTCTACCACAGTCACAGATGAGTTGTTAATGACAGAGGAGGATGAGTCGGGGGCTTTTTGCGGAAGTCCACTATCATCTCCACTGTTTTATTGATGTTAAGCTCCTGTTTACTGACTGCACACCAGGACTCCAGGAGTCTGACCTTTCTGCGGTAGGCTGACTCGTCGTTGTTGGAGATGAGGCCTATTATGGTGGTGTCGTCCGCATATTTGATGGTTTTGACAGAAGGGGCTGCAGAGGTGCAGTCATTGGTGTACAGTGAAAATAGCAAGGGGGGCAGCACACAACCCTGGGGGGCACCGGTGTTGACTGTGCGGGGCTGTGAAAGATGTGGGCCCAGCCTGACATACTGAGTCCTGTTGGTGAGGAAATCTGTAATCCATGAGCAGAGGAGGGGGTGAATGTTCAGATGGGTCAGTTTGCTGTGGAGGAGGTCGGGGATGATTGTATTAAAGGCAGAGCTGTAATCCACAAACAGGAGTCTTACGTAGGTGTTCCGATTGTCCAGGTGTTGTAGAATGAAGTGAAGTGCAATGTTGATTGCATCGTCAACTGAGCGGTTGGGTCTATATGCAAATTGAAGGGAGTCCATGAGGTGGTCGGTAGATGCTTTGAGATAAGAGAGGACCAAGCGTTCAAAAGCCTTCATGACTACAGAGGTGAGGGCGGCCGGTCTGTAATCATTCAAGCAGGTGATCTTGGGCTTTTTCGGCACCGGAATGATGACGGCAGATTTAAAGCATGCCGGTACTCGGCATAGTTCTAATGACTGATTAAAAATGTCTGTAAACACTGGGGACAGCTCGCTGGCACAGTGCCTGAGGGAAGCAGGTGACACCATGTCTGGTCCACACGCTTTCCTAATGTTCTGACCTTTGAGGAGCCTCCGAACCTCATGCTCTGTGATGACCAGTGGAGCAGGTGGGGTGGTGGCAAGGGAATGAGGGGCAGGGGGGGTGGAGTGGGGGGACCCACGCGGGGCTTCGAACCTAGTGCAAAACACATTGAACTTGTCTGCTCTGATGTTCTTATCCCCGACCTGTTGTTCAATCCTTGCCTTATACAGCCTCTTAGCATGCTGAATGGCTTTGCGGAGTCCGTATTTGGCCTTGATGTAGGCAGCCTTGTCTCTACTCCTGTGGGCCGCCTCCTTCTCTTTCCTCCGTAGCCTTACTTCCTTTTTGAACCATGGCTTACTATTTCCATAAATGACAATAGATTGTCTGGGAATGCAAAGTTCTTCACAAAAGTAGATGTAGGACGAGCATGTGTCTACAAAGTTATTGCATCCCAATTTAATAGTATCCCAGTCTGTAATATCAAAGCAGGCTTGTAGTGTTTCAATTGCAGCTGGTGACCATTTCTGTACAACCCTCTTGATCGGTTTTTGTTTTTTGAATAGAGGGGATGAGTTTAATCACAGCATGATCGCCATTGCCTAGTGGCGCACACGCACAAGCACGATAGGCCTCTTTGATGGAAGAATAGCAGTGATCTAGAGTCCGTTCTCCCCTGGTGGCACAGCGCACCAACTGATGGTATTTCGGAAGTTCAGATCTCAGATCAGTGTGGTTGAAATCACCCAAGACAAATACAGTGAAGTTAGGGAACATAATCTCTATTTCCGTAATATGATCAGCTAAAAGCTGCTGCGCTGTATCGGCGTGCGCCTGTGGCTGAACGTAGACACGCGCAAGGATAATGGATGATATTTCCCTAGGCGAGTAGAAAGGTTTGCAATGTATAGCCAGCAGTTCCAGATCCGGGAAACATAATTCGGCAACGACTGTTAAATCGCTGCACCACTCCTATTGGTAACCCATAGTTAACTCACATGCACAGTGAGTACACAAAGACATTAGTTGTGTCCCAATCCCAAACGGCGCACTATAAACTATCTACTTATGCACTGTGTAGCCGAGAAGTGTATGAATTTTATAAGGTTATTTTGTCAATCAGTATCAGAGTCTAACAGCCCCTCCCCCTCTGCTACGAAATTAAAGCTGCGACAGTTTCCAACACTCCACACTTTGTTTTATGGTTAGTGCATCATCAGGGTATTTAAAGTTCACATTTTCCTTTTGGAATTTTCAGTGTGAACACACTACTCTGACTATTTATACTACAAAATGGCATGGAATAGTGTACCCAAATTGGGACGCACCTATTGTCAAAACAATCGCCATACATTTTTCTTCTTCTTCTTTTGTTTATTGGTGAGTTAAAGTCTTATATCACACCACATGGGTTTCAATCATTTTGAATCTTTTCCTTGTTTCTCTTTCCCCTTTCTTTGTGCCATACTTCGGTGATGCAGAACTATGTTCTTGAAGACTGTAAACAAGGATTAAATTGTTTGTTTGATGCTAAATAAATAAATATTAATAAAAAAAAAAGTGTATTTGTAAAAGATAACATGCCTGTATAAAGTAATTTTGTATGTTTAGCCATTTTGCTTCCACATTTGTTATAAGGTGAGATGTATCCAAAATGTATATTTTATATATTATAAAATATGTTATTTTTTCATATTTTATCATTTATATTATACAGCAAACGTCCAGTAGCAAAAATAGACTTTTTAATTGCAGATCAACGATGTGTGAGATTAGAAAATTTAGTTTTTAACATTTGTGAGGTAAAATAATATAAACATTGGTTTTATGTTAAAATAATGTTTTATAATTATAAAATATATAACTTTATAATATAATAATATAACTGTCATGGCAAATCTCTGGAGATTGGTATGGTAATAGAGATTGGCATGTAATGGATATGGCCATGTTCATTTTTTGGTCTTGGCGGAATAGATCTGCTACGCTGCTGCTGCAGAGCAAGAAACTGAGACTTGCTACTGCGAATACATTCACAGACATTGCTTTGAGCATGTAAGACATACATGTAAATAACCCCCATACAGGGGCGTAGCCACCATTTCAAAAGTGAGGGGTATAGAATGTCAAGCGTAATACCAGTTTTTTTCTTCAGACTTTTGTTGAGGTTTTTGCTTAATTAGCTTAATATGCTATTTATATTTAAAGCAATAAACCAGAAAGAAAGTTGTCCAGTTCTTTATATTGCACATGCAGGGTTTTTCCTGGCTTAAAATGAGGCGGAGGTGGTAAAATCGTGATCATGTATTTTAATAAGATGATAAAATGTGTATTTTTCGTAGACCATCATATAGTCCTCTGTGGCACAGTACTTTTGTACGTGGATCTCGGTACCTCTAGGGGGTCCGGGGGCATGCAACCCTCCCCCCCCCCCCCCCCCCCCCCCCCCAGTGAGAATTTTATTTACATTTTAAAGATAAATGAATTAATCTGGTGCACTTGGAGTCCCCCGAAGCCACTGTTAAAAAATAAATAATCCAACTGCCCAAACATGATATTCTCTGATTTAGATATCTGATCATCGCATTACAATTATTCAAATTATCAGTGTTAAGCATGATAATATGGTTAAATATCACACTGAAGTTGATTTAAAAATGACATTTACTTAAAATTAAAGTTCATTTTTTTGGCAAAATTACATTTTTAGCCTAAACAAAGTCTGTCTTACTAAACTAAAACTTTCCAATTGAAAACCTTCAAACTTTCTAGTTAGGCTTTTTCAAGAGAACTTAAAGTTTGTCTACAAACTTTTTTATCTAATTGTAAAGTGTTACCAAATTATGATAAACATCATGTACACGTTACCACGCTGCCTGATTCAAGCAGATCGTGGCTGTTAATGCATGAAAATACAAATTCAGCATTAACATTTAGCATGTGTATTCTAATTTGAAGGGCTTTGATAACATATATGTGAAAATAAAATGCATTACGAGTAAAATAGATTGAAAATATTGCATGTTTGTTCGGGTAGTGAATTTACAACAAAACCTGTTAATTATTTAACAAGAGTGAATACAATACAAACAAGATTGTGCAAAACAATTCAGATACTACATGACAACTTACTTACAGTGCTTGACTTTTTCGTGAAAAAGGAGTGAAGAGTTTTTTTGCCATTTTGAACTATGAAACTGATGGATTCGGCGCGGGTGCGCGCATGGGCGTGTCGTAGGCTAATGCAAGAGTGACTGATAACCATGGAAACGTGAAAGTCACGTATGTAGATAGACTATCCTTGACTCTTTAGATTTTAAATCTCGAGGGTATACACACCCGCGAAAACCTCAGCTTGTCGTAGACACACTTGCCCTATGAAAAAGTGCGGGGGACGAATTTACATTGTATAAAAAGTGGGGGGGACACGTCCCCCCCGTCCCCCACGTAATCTACGCCTATGCCCCATAGCAGATCTATACAGGTGGAGCTGGGGAAGGTGAGGGGTTTCTGAAAGCACACTGCAGACTGCTAACAGCAACACTACCGGTATTTGTTTGAATGTTGGGCAGCAGCTCATTGGACGCTGATGCAACAACAACCAATCAGCTGTGCCATGTAGATATAATGACGTGATCTCTACCAAATAAGTTACACCTATCAGCCTGTGCCATGCATGTAGAGTTTCATGCCAGAACTAAGAATAATCTGTGCTGTCATGCCCAGGTTCTCATCAAAAGGGTACGTGTGCGCTGAATACCTCTGAAGTTGATAGGTGTGTACAGCTACAGAGCAGATTTTGTTCATTATGGCTACTCTTCATACCCTGAAAGTTACCTCAGTTTTTTAACTGAAAGTTGACATTATCTGTTGTATTTATATATGTATGTCACATAACCTGCTTTCTGTAATACCCCCACCTTTCCAGAGTACCTTTACAAATATGCATCAGCAGTGACTCCTTTTGGACCTTAGGCACCAAAATTGTTAAAAATGTAGACAAATGTTTTACAATTTATAATTTGCAAAGTTAGTGACAATGTCAAAAGAAAGCAAAAGCATCTATAAAAAAAAAAAAACACTGGTAGACAAGTGGAGATAATTATGTTTTTACCAACTGGTACCATGCAGGTCACAGAGATGAGCAAACTTGTATTTATATATAATATTATAACATAATATTTTGATTATGTTGTCTTGACAAAGCCAACATACTGATCTACCATTTAACTTTCTTCTTTTTCTTCCGATACAACATTTTAAACAGTATCTCCTAAAGAGCTTTCAAGCTACAACCACCAAACTCGGTCAGACCTTCAGAGTATTCTGACACTGAATGCTATTGTAAAGATTTAGATCCACGGATGAAGAAGGAGGTGCAAATAACAACCGTCTTAAACAGTATTACATATAAGCCAACAACTCAAAACAGTGCGCCATGCACAAACTCATTCCGGACAAAGAATAAGTGAAGGAACTTACAACATGCTATGAAATGCTAGCAATCTGTTAAAACATGCTAGCAATGTGCTAAAACATGCTAATTCATGCTAGCAACATCCTAATTCATGCTTGAAATGAATTAAAATCTTCTACAAAACATGCTAACAAAATGTGAAAGAATGCTAGACACATGCTAAGACATGCTAACAACATGATAAAACATGCTAGCTTATAAAACTTTCAGACAAGGCTTTGTGTCAAGCCAATTTTCCTACGAACTTAGTTGTGTATCATAATTATTAAATAATGTGGGAATTTGCGGTTTGAAATCCTTATTGGCATGAATTGCAAAGAGACAGTTCATCAAATTAGATGATTTATTGAATGGATATTCCTGCAGACCTCATTATTTTAGAATTTCAGGCACATCATTATGAAATAATAATATGAAAAATTAAGGAACATGTTCAGTCTAGAATGAACTTTTGAACAACACATGGTTTACACACTGCCAGGAAATTACTCCTTCACTCTACTTGGACTGACTTTAAGAATGTTCTGCTCCTTTGCCAGTACCAGCCTAAGTACAGTCTAGTTTATTGGTTTTTAAAAATATTACAAATACAAAATGCAGAGGCACTCTTGATAGAATCTAGACAATACAATAAATCAATTATAAACCAAGAGATGACTGATTTAACAACTTAACGGTTGGGGATTGGTGAAAGTGATATGTGAATTTTTTTTTTAGGTAAAGCTTCATATTTCAGAGGATGTTTTCAGCTGTAAATGGAATGTGAGCCACCCTTCCCCACAGCAATCCCTTATTTTCATCTCCGTGCCTACATAAATGTGTGTGTACATGCAAACGATTACAGTAAAACTCAGTGTTGAATTAACGCAAGTGTTTGCCAGTTTTTATATAATCCAGTGTGGATTATATAAACACTACTGCCAGTGTTCATTTGAGACTTGGGTTTTTTCTATCTTCACAGTAACAAAGCACTGTGCCAATCCAAAGATGTGGATCTCTTGGAAAAAAATGTATCATGGAACGTGAATGTGTAAGAAAGATTCACTGGCATTCCGCATGTAATCTGACAAGCCCTGAGAAAACACTAACCAGTCCTAGAATCAAGTAAATTGGCATCTGCAAACAAATGCTGCAATAACTTTTCTTACAACTAATGTCACTTTTCTAGCCTTTTATTTAAAGAAACTGATACATCCACCAAAATCACCTTGGGACCAAACTAACCAGAGGTGTAGTGTATCACATTAACTATGAACATGATCCACAGACGTGTAACACCAGAATGTGAACAAATGTTTTCGTCTTTATTTTAAACCGCTTTTTTCCTTTTAATTTTGCATAATTAAATAACTCAAATAGAATTTCAAAATGAAAGATGGCTTTCAATTATCGAGCATGCAAGTTTTTTTTAATCCCATTTAAAAATATTTTTGTACGTTTAGAAGTTTAGAAGAAGTTTATACTATAAAATGTACATTTTATGACAATGGATTGTTTAGATGCGACTAATATCAGTTTAATATTTACTAACTTAAGACACAACTTACTTGACAGTATACTTTTTGTACTACTTTGATTTATTTACGATTTATTCTTTTTTATTCATTTTGATGCATTATTTTATATTTACTTTTTTATATATATATTTAATATTGTATATAGCAGGTTATTATATTTTAAATATATATTATATTCATTTATTTTGAGAGTATAGTGTAGTTATAAATTCTTCTGTTTGTCTTCTGTTTGTTGTGGTTGTTGTTGTTGTTATCCAAGAAAGTGTGCTGTCATTTTGTGTCATTATGGTTATACTGTGTGAATTATTGTATGACTATATTTTTGAGCCTTTTATCTTTATTCAGAAAGGACAGTGAAGAGTGACTGGAGAGTGATAGGTTGGGATCGGGAAACGACCGTGGGTCACATTCTAACCTGGGTCCCCTCCGAGCACTTGACCTGAATACGATACGGATGTGGCAGAAGTGATTTTGCAACTGTTGACTATGTCTTGTCCAAAGGGTAGGACTTTTTTTTGCAAAAAAAGCACACGTGGACACAAAGACGATCAAATTTGTTAATTTGCTGTTTGAACCTAAACATAAAAGCCTAATATGTATAAAAAATGCTAATTTAAAAGAAAAATGGGAAAAAAATTATCATATTATTACATAAATATAAAATAGTAGCCTACCATAAAATCCCACTTTAAAATACTAAATATTAAAGAAAAAATATTAATTAATAATATATTGAACAAAAATACATGGGGGTCTTAAACATTTAAACATTTTAAGTGCACGGCTACATTTGACAGCGAAGACCATGAGGGTGACTCCCAAATGAGGAACACCAGGCGGGTCTTCTCAGTCGATCATCTGACCCCCATGTGATCCCCACAAGGCTCTTGAGCTGCTTATGTCCCTGCAGATTAAAGACTGCACACTAAGATAAAGAACAGGGTGGTTGTATGGCAAAGACAGTGGGCCTGTCAGAAATGCATAGTTTAAAGTTGCAGCCAAATGTCATTGAATATTTCGCTTTCATACTTTTAAAACAAAAGAATGTGGCATAATCTTACCTCTCAAACTGTGTTTTCACCCTCACCATGTCCTTAGAAATACAAAGAGCTGCTTCTCACTGAGAAATTGATTAATCAGTAGGCTATTTTGATAAATGCAATAGTTTCTTTCATGCATTTTAGTTGACACAGTAAAATTAGTATTTAGATTAGTAGCCTAGGGGCATGATAAACAAATGATGGAAGGCACTGTATTTAATTTGATAGATGAAAACAAGGTGAGGGAAAGACATACACCGTCATTGTGTGCCTTCATCGATTATTCAGACAATTAAAACACTCAGTTCTCCTCATTTCTTTGACGGGTTTTTACGGCGTCGGCATTCCATGTTTTCACTGCAATACGCTAGAGGCCGCTGTGACATCTTCTCAACGAGTACAGTATCTTTCCAGATCAAAACAGGCAAAAAAATAAGCAGAAACAAACGATCTCGTATACATGCAGATGCAAATGAAAAATAATGCGATCATCAACAATAAACAGCATAAATCAAAACGGCCTGCCGCCTAATGTGACCGCGTTAAATGTCGGCCTAGGAAGTGGTTTAGCACTTTGCAAGCTTTGGGAGCTGATCTTTTTGAAAATGACCAAAAACGCTGGTGGTGGCAGGCAAATATAAAAAAAAAAACAACAACAACAAAAACCTGGCAGAGAAAGTTAAAATTGAAAATAAATGAATGTTAAACGATTGAAAATGCTTGTTTCATGATCAAAAGAACATGAATGACAAAATATGTTAGTATTTGGTTTGTTTGCTCTTTTTGGTGGCATGCGAACTGCATGGAATCGACGACAAGTTTGTCTAAAACCCGTTGATCATGTTCTCCAGCGTCCTTGTGCTTCAGAAGCAAGAGCACCAGCCCGAACAAGTTCACAATCAATGTCTCAAATGTATTTTAGATATCTGAGCTAGAATTTTAAATATTAGCCTTAAACCTTTCTTTGTTTTCAAGTTTCAATTAGAGGTTTAGATGACTGTAAGTGTAGCTAACACCAGCAAAAATTCCACTCCAACTTCAGAAAACATGGGTTGTTAAACCTAAACTAAAACATTGGGTAGCCTATAACACTTTATTTTGAATGGTCCCTTCTGAACTTTATGTTGAGTAACCTTGCAACTACATGTCAACTATCTGTAACGATCACCAGCTGGAGTGCCCTCGAGAGCCACCAGAGGGCACTCCACAATAGACTATGATCACTTCCTCACAAACTACATTTCCCATACTCACTGCCTGGACTCATCATCACTGATCACATTCACCTGTACCTCATTATCACTGATTGTATTCACCTGTGTCTTGTCATCCTGCTAGTCTCAGTCTATTTATACCATGTTCATTCATTCACTCACCGCGAAGTCTTGTTGTACTGTGTGTCTGCATTTCCGAGCGTTTTCCCGTATTTGTTTTTATGTTTTTGACTTTGGATTGTTCTTGGACTCTGATTCTTGCTGCCTGCCCTGACCTCTGCCTGTTTCTTGGATTCTCTCTGTGTATTCTCCATTGTCCTGTTTGCTGATTCTTGACCCTGCCTGTACGACTATTCAATATAAAGCTGCATTTGGATCTTCACCCCCAAGTCTCGGAGCAGTTCGTGACACTATCATTAGAGTATAAGTAGACTGTCTGCTTAATAGCCTATCTGCTATAGGCCTACTTGTGTTGGTCCTCTAAATTTTAGAGTCTAAAATACATTCTACTGACTATAAGAAACTAAGCAATTACGTCAACTTATTCTGACCCTAACCCTACCAATCTAATACTCTACTAACACTAAAATAGAGAGTGTATATAGTCAACAGAACGAGTTAAAGGGACCATCAAAATAAAGTGAAACCAGACATTGAAACTCCCTCATAGTCTAATTTTCATTCGTATCAAATCTAATATGGCCTCCATCCTAACTAAAATTATTTAATTTCGTTTATAAAAAAAAAAAAAAAAAAAAAAGCGTATAATTCTCTATCAATGGCTTTTCCCTTTAATTTTAACGTGCTCTAATGAAAGGTGAACAATCACAGTGTGCGAGTAGTACACGATCACTTCAGGCATTAGTGCAGTCAGCATTCACCCAGTGCACACTCAGCAGGTTAACATTCTTATAACAGTTCATAACATGCTTTATTTATAGCACACAACCACTCTGTTCATGGACTAGCGTGGCCATTTTTCAACCCAGCTGGCTCAAAGCCTGTGCTCGTGCTAGGTACTAAAGTGAGTTAGCGCTTCACACAGGTTATCCAATGGCGCCACCAGGGGGTGGCCAGGGGTGGCCGTGGCCACCCCTGGCCGACACCTGGCCACCCCACTGGCCACCCCAATGGCCAGTACAAATTTTAGTAGCATCAGTTATGCATTTTATAAATAAGTCAAAAATATTCTTTAGTAAAAGAAGACGGGGAATTATGTGTCGTGACGTGCTTTTTAAGTGCCAAACGGTTACGGTATACTGTTTCAGCAGCTTTTTGATGTGTCTTTGCCACGTTTTGACGAGCAGGGATGCAAACAGCGCGCTTTTCGGCGCCTCCCGATTTTTTCACTTCAGTTTGGGTGACAAAGTCATCTGAAGTCATTCCATAGCTTAATGTGAGGGACAGAAGTCTATTTACATCATTAAAGTATACGGAAACTCGTTTTTCCTCCTCTGCGGCTGTCAATCATTCTCCATTCATATTCAAACAGCGCGCGCGCCTCTTGGATGGACGGTAAAACTCTCTCCAATATGATACATTCACATTATAATGCATTATCTGTAGATAAAAGGCTGTAGATTTGCATAAAATTACTTTATTTTGTTGGAGTTTGTTGCTGTTTTTAAACGACTCACTACCGTGTGCTTGCTAGATCACACACACACATCACAAGGACTATGAATCGGCATCAAACGCAATAACTGGCATTCAAAACTGTGAAACAAAGGAACAAATCGCACTACACTGTAAAAAAAAAACGTTAAATTTACAGGAAAACCCTGGCAGCTGTGGTTACCAGAGTTTTCCTGTTAAAAATACGGTTGCAACGTTTTAGGTTTTACAACTTTTACCGTATATTATTTTACAGCGATAAACCGTATTTCATTATCTGATATAATGTTAATATACTGACTTTTTGAAGTATAAATATCTGTTTTTTTTCCATTGTAATACACTGACAGCCAACAATCACAGCAGTGATGAGAGTCAAATGGTCAACCAAAGCTCATCTTAAGCAGCACATCCACAAGAGAATTAATACTAATTTACAGAAGCTGCACAGTGTCATTCACACAAACATTAAACACCATCATGGTAACATGTTGAAATTTAAAAAATGCAATAAGCATTAATTTAACAACATTAAATGTAACATAAAACCCTAATGTACATAACTGATTAGAAAAAAACTAAGAAAATTATGAAGAAACAGTGATTTAAAAACAAAATACATCAAATGTGAAGTGTCACGCAGGGAATTGTGGGAATGTCAATTTACATTTTTTCACTGTAAATTATACAATGACTTGTTCTTTTTCACTTCCAAAAACTGTAAATTTAATGGTATTTTACAGTAAAATTTAATTAAATGTACCATTATATATATCACAGTTATTTACCGTATATAATAAGGAAACTTTCTGTTAACCAATTAACAGTTTTTCACTGTAGCATTTTTACAGTGTTTTACCGTTAAAATCACGATCATTTTTTACAGTGTAGGATTTGTGCGCTCGACATTTCTTCGCTTTGTGACGTGAACTTTTAAATGCGCACTTATGCAGCGCTGCACACTGTGACTCCATGTTGCTTTGAGCACATCATTCTGCACCCGCGAATCCCGCGATGCGCACGCTGTGTGCGCTCTGTTTTTCATGTTATCATGGGTTTGCGCACTGAAATATTATTAAAAGCCAATATATTTTGTTATACCTAGCCTGCTCAATACATTTAAAATAAGCATAATTTAATTGCATATTATTTCTTTGTAGTGTAGGCTATATATGCACTTCTGAATTCTTGACATTCATATATAAATATAAAATTGTGAAATGTATGATTGCCTGATTGAATTTTATAAGAGAACTAATAGTAATTTGTTTTATTAACATATTTAGATTTTATAAAATTACTGTGCAGATTTTTTTCAAGAATTGCTTTTTGCTGCTGATTTATACACTCATTAAGTTTATTCAAAATTCATAATACATTTATGAAATATTTAAAGGTCTTAACTGTAATCTTACACTGCAAAATAATAACTTAAAAAGGATTAAATTCATCACAATTATGTAAGTATCTGGAAATTTGCCGCGGGGCGAGGGTCCTTATATATCATATCTATATAATATATATCATTATATATAATATAATATATATTAGTAGGGCCCTACTAATATCATTAGTAACATTAAATATAACTCAATAAAATATAAAGAAAGTATATCAGTAGGAGTTTCCTTAAGTCTTTCTGATAGTTTTCTACAGGCCGGTTTACTACAACAGTAGAATACAATTCTGAAATTATGGTTTATAGTTTTGGTGTGCCACCCCAAGATTTTAAGTGGCCCCATCTGGCCACCCCTATGAAAAATTTCTGGAGGCGCCACTGAGGTTATCAGATACATCAATAGTGCAGTTTATTGCTTTTTTTATTTATTTAACCTTTATTTAACCAGGTTTGTCTCATTGAGATATAAAATCTCTTTTTCAAGAGAGACCTGGCCAAGATAGCAGAACAAATTAGGTCACAAAATCACAGAACAAACACAAAAGAGGCAAAGACAACTCAAGTACATTTCAATTTAAATAAAAGTGCCATTAATTAAAACATTTGCACGTGTGGATCGACTCATGTTCTATAGTTTTAACATAACCTTTAAAATCATTTAAGGAAATAAGACACGGTAGTTTAAGTGTTTTCTGTAAATCATTCCAAGTAGAAGGTGCAACAAACATGAAAGCCTTTTTGAACAACTCTGTCCGGGCTTGAGGTACATTCAATGAAATAGTTTTCTGGGACCGTAAACCATAGGTACTCTGTGTAAAAGAAAGAAATTCAGATATGTAACATGGAAGCCTGCCTATAATGCCCTTATATATAAAGATATAAATATGAGTAAGCCGGCGATTTGACAGAGAAGGCAAATTCACTGTGGAGTAAAGTGTACAGTGATGAGTGAGGGGTCTGCAATTTGAAATAAATCTTAAAGCTCCATGAAACACAGCATCTAACATCTGAAGATACTTTGTTGGGGCATTCATTTACAACAGATCACCATAATCAATAATAGAGAGAAATGTGGCATCGACTAGCCTTTTTCTAGTAGAAAAAGTAAAACAAGATTTGTTCCTAAAGAAAAAACCTAGCTTCAATTTCAACTTTTTTACTAGATTCTGTATATGAAGCTTAAAAGAAAGACAATCATCAATTAAAAATCCTAAATATGTATAAGATGAAACTACCTCAATTATTTTACCCTGATCAGTAACAATATTCAGGTCTATGGAGGTAGTTTTGTTTCTTTATTATTCAATCAAAAAAAAGGTTGCTACAATCCAAAAAAATATTTTCAATTAAAAAAACCTTAACTTCAATGAAAAAAAAAATTTCAATCAAAGAAAAAAATTATTTGAATCCAAATAGAGACTCAAAAAAAAATACATTTGAACACTGCTTTTCTTTGATTGAAAACGTTTTCTTTGATAGAAGTCCGTTTTTTTTTGTTTAAAGCAACCTTTTTAATTGAAGTAACATTGTTTTTTGATTGGACCATATAATGGGTAGGACATTTGTGTCTTTATCATTCAATCAAAAAAGAAGTTGCTTCAAACAAACAAACAACAGAATCAATAAAAAAGTCACTTCAATGAAAAGATAAACATTTTCAAATATAGAAAATCGTTTTTGAATGCAAATAAAATATTTGAGACTCCAAAAATTGCATTTGAACACTTTTTTTTTATTATTGAAAATGTTCTCTTTGATTGAAGTAATCTTTTTTGTGTTTGGGCCATACAAGGGTAGGACATTTGTGTCTTAATCATTCAATTCCAAAAAAGTTGTTTTAATCAAAAAAAATATTTTCAATCAAAGAAAAAACTGTTCAAATGCAAAAAAACCAACCAAATACCCCGTGAATAAAAAAAGTATTGAAGTTTTTTCGTTGTTTTTTTTTTTTTTTTTTGAAGTGCAAAAAGTTTTGAAGTTCAAATTTTTTTGATTGAATTATTTTGACACAAACGTTCCGCAGTGGGCGGGTGCTTCTCTATTGGTCAGACATGTTTGATTGACAAGTGTCTACACCAACGACATCTTTCTGACAAAGAAGTCATGTTCGCCACTCGGGATTCATGAATTTTGGGGCATCTCGCCCGGGGGGCAACCTTTTTTTTTGATTGAATAATAAAGAAACAAAACTACCTCCATACAGGTCTAGCTCATTTTTCCTTGAGTTTGAAAAAAGCATTACTTTGGTCTTCTCTGCATTAAGCACAAGCTTTAATTGATAAAGCTGTGCTTGCACTATATCGAAAGCAGTTTGCAAGCATTCATACGCCTTCCTAATGGTAGTTGCACAACAATAAATAACCGTATCATCTGCATAAAAATGGAAAAATGCATGTTGGACATTTTCCCCCAGACAGTTTATATAAATAGTGAATAAAAGTGGTCCCAGAATGGAGCCCTGTGGGACCCCTTTACAGATTGATAAATATTTTGACGTTAGGCCATCAACTTGCGTAGCTTGAGTCCTATTAGTAGGGCCCTATGAAATCCGTTTTATTTTTTCCCAAATTCCGTTTTTTCCGTTTTAATTTTTGGGAATTTTTTTTTTTTTACCCTTGACTGTTATTTTAGTCGTAAAAAAGAGTGTGCTTTTAAAGTTAATGATTAAAATGTATTAAAAAATACAAATAAATTAGGAATGACCTTAAATTTATTGAGGTAATACAGATATTTACTCAGTAGCCTTTTCAGGACAAATACTGCATGATGCAACAACACTGCACTCTTCAAGTAACAACAAAATATGGTTATGAGCTTTAAACTGTCCAGTAATATAAATTAGATTAGTTTCTATAAGTTTAAATAAAGTCACACTCTGTCTCTCTCTCGCCCAGTGTCGCTCACGGAGTTCGCTTCGCCTTTGTCCAGTCCGGCGCCTCATAGACAGACGTGGTGTGCACGTTGTGTGTGTGTGTGTGTGTATGCGAGAGAGACGCGTGAGTGTGAGAGAGAGACGGAGGGAGAGCGGGGAAATACAACTGAAAGAATACGCTGCGTGTTTTTAATAGTGTTAAAAAACGAAACGCCCCAGCAAACACAGAACGTTCCCGTATGGTTCCCATTTGGTTATTTTTTGGGAACCAAACAAGAACGTTCCAGGAACGTTCCCTGCAGGTTTTTTTAGGTTTCATTTTCCGAATCGGTTCCCGGAACGTTCTCCTAACCTTAAGGGGACTTTCTATTTACGTTAAGAAAACTTTCCTGGAGAACCAATAGGGAACATTCTGGGAACGTTCCCAGAACGTTCTGGGAACCAAAAACTAACGTTCCCAGAACGTTCCCAGAACATAAAATTGTTAGCTGGGGCAGTATGTGGCGGCGAATTAGTCTATGTGTGGGAAACACTGCAGTCGGCTCGCCACTGACAGCTTATAGTGTTGAGTTTCTTAACTTTTTGCCGACGAAAGGAGAGCCGTGGAGAGCCGCTTCGCCATGGTTTCATTGTTTTGATTTCGTCATTGTAGCTGAAATGACGGGGTGGGGGGGTTGTGTCACCCAGATTTGCTTCCCCCGGTCTGCATTTTAACCAGACATACGTTTTTCTCCCACACAAAAACAGAATTTCAAACCAAATATGTAAAATTCCACGAAATTCCGCGTTAACACTAGATTCCGCGTTAATTGGCCAATTCCGCAATTCCGTCCGCGATTCCGTGATCGCGGAAATCATAGGGCCCTATATTAGCGAGGTAGTTTATAAACCAGCCCACAGAATGCTGAGACATTCCAATACTGATCAGTCTCTGAACTAGTATGCTATGGTCAACAGTGTCAAATGCTTTGGACAGATCAATGAACAGAGACACACAGTGTTTCTTGTCATCAAGTGCTTTGACTATATCATTAATTACTTTTATAGCAGCAGTGGTAGTGCTGTGTTTTTTCCTGAAACCAGATTGATGCTTAGATAAAATTGACTGAGCATTTAAATACTCTTTTACTTGTTCACTAACCAAAGATTCCATCACTTTGGCCAATGCTGAAAGTTTGGAAATGGGTCTGTAATTATTAGGCAAGGTAGAGTCACCTCCTTTCAAAAGTGGTAAAACATAAGCAGACTTCCATACCTTGGGAATTTTGTTTGTGACCAGTGAAAGATTAAAAAGATGTGTCAGAGGTTCAGCTAGGATATCTGCAGCTAATTTCAAAAAGAAAGGTTCTAAGTGATCGGGGCCCGCAGGTTTTCGAGGATTCAATTGCTTCAGGGCTTTATGAACATCAGCAACAGAGAAGGAGCTAAAACTGAGAGTTTTGTCGGCAGTAATAACGGTGTCATTTACAGGCTCTGACACTATAGGGTCAACAGAATCAACCCAGATGATATGAAATGCTCATTAAAACAATTTAACATTTCTACTTTGTCAGATATAGACACACCATTATTCACTAGAGACAGTGGAAAACCTGTTGGTTTAGTCGATGCAGATAATGACTTAATAGTTTTCCAGAATTTTTTTGGCATCTGTGTGTCATGCGAAACTGATGAGATTTACCTGCATTATACATATTCCTCAGTTAAAAGTCAATACCTCTTTCATTACAACTCTGCCCTGTTTGTGTCTTCTTAATGCCAAGCGTGTCTGATTACTGTTTGAGTAGATGACAGTTGGCTTTAGATTTCCCTTCCTGATAAATACAAAAGAAAAGCTAATGGATGTTTATATAACTAGTGTAAATTAACTTCCCATGCTTTTAGGAACAAAGAGACCAGGGTTCCTCAAAGCTCAAACCAGGGGAGTAGCCAGAACTTTTGGTTCCACTATATTTTAAGGTGACATAATTACTGAGTGCTGAGTATTATTAATTAATTACATTTACTACAGAGTACTATAAAGTTACGGTTAGGGTTTGGTTTAGGGTTACTTACTATTAGGGATGGAATGATTACCGGTTTCACGATAAACCACGATAAAATGTACTGACGGTTGTTAGTATTATCGTTTAAATTTTAATTATCATTAAAACCGTGTTTGATTATCGCGATTTTAATAACTCACTAAATACCGTCCAGCCAGCAACAGTCTGACGCAGGCACAGCGCGCAATGTTTGTTTTTTTTATTCGAGAAGGAATGGCGGAAGGCAGTGACCGTGCTCGGGAGATTTTCCAGCCTTTTAAGAGGACCAAATCTTAGGTGTGGTCATATTTTGGCTTTTACAAAAGTCCTGACTCCTGAGGGAAACTTAATCGAGGATGGTCACCCTGTCTGCATAACAAAAAGTCGCTGCAATAGAAACACTTCAAATCTGCCGATCGTCTTGTGTGACCATCACTCAAGTCAAGTTAACTTTGACCTCAATACCAAAACTACGTCTGGGAAGCAATTGGGCACAAAATGTTGTTTTGAGTTGAAATATTTTCTCTTACTCACTTGAAATAGACGTGAAGCTTCCGCGAAGAAAAGTTCGCAGCAAGTGCCTTTGAGCCAAAGACGAACATACAACTTCAAACCAGACTATTATTAAGAGTGACATTTTAAAGGATAGTAATGTATAGATTCATTGTGCACTTATTACACCGATTTGTTTTTTTACCACATAATTACGGGAACATATTGAATTGAGATTAATGTGTTAAATCTTACCTGTTTATAAATCCATTTTGTACAGCGTACAAAACAATCGTCTAGACAAGATGATCACAGCAATATTATCAAACTCTGTAAACAATAAATCAACTCTGATTTCATTTTCAATACACTCAAAAACGGTAGACGCAAGACGGCAAGTTGTTTTTGAACGAAACAAGAGCGCGCGTCCGTTGTGATATGGATGTGCGCTGTGCAATAATGCGTTGCTATTGACGACGGTCATTATAAAGAAGGAAATGCCAATAGAATCTTGCTTACAAAACTGCATAGAGCTGCTTATTTATTTGTTGTTTGTTGATTTTCAAATATAGTGCAGCAGATTAGTAAAAAAAATCGTTCACTTTGGTATAGAAGCATGAAATTTGGCACAGATACTCTTTAAGGGCCACTATTTTGGAAAAAGGCGTTGGCCACTCAAAAATTCAATATGGCGGCCGATTTTCAAGATGGCCGCCATTGCCAACTATTACTATTCCTTTTTTTAGTCCGCCAAAAGTTTGACGTGCAACTCCTCCCGCAGCTTTTGTCACAGAGCCACGAATGAGGCATCAAATCGTGCGGATTATTTGGGAATGGTGTGCTATGACTTTTATAAGCGATCGGGGGTACGATGTTTGCCCCAGGGGCCCCAGGGACTTAACATTGCAACAAACTTTGACGATTCATAGCTCCGAGCGAGGATTTCACAGAAACGTTTGGTTTACCACATTTGTAGAGGCTGGCAGGCTCTGTAAGAACATACCTCACAATGGGGTAAAAGTTGCACCCCTGGGGGGCAGGAGCTGCCCAAAATTGCCCCATTGACTTACTATGGTGTTTGGGCCGTCATACACATTGCATAGGGATTTTGTATTGAACATAGCTCTGGATCACAGTGTCATAGAGACAAGGGGGCGGGCTAATTTTACTCAGACGATCAATTAGTCTCTCAGGATCATTGTGAAGCTATTAAGCCACGCCCTAGCAACCATTTACAGCACCTTAGCAACAAGTTCCATTGACTTCCATTGAAAGAGATAAAAGGGATATCTCTGGATAGAAGTGTCATAGAAACATGAGGGTGGTCTCGTTTTACCCGGGGCAGCAAACATTCAATCATGAATTACCTGAACACTTCCTTGCCCCTCCCTAGCAACCATTGTTGAGCACCTTAGCAACCAAAATCCAAAGAGGTATATCTTCCATTCTGAATGTCACAGAGACATGGGAGTTGGTTTATATCATTTGTGAAAAGCAGCCTTTGGAGTTTCATGATTGGCAGCTGCCAAGCCACTCCCTAGCAACCAAAGAGAGTACCCTAGCTACCATTTTGCAAGACCTACAGGTGCTGGTCATATAATTAGAATATCATCAAAAAGTTGATTTCAGTAATTCCATTCAAAAAGTGAAATTTGGATATTATATTAATACATTACACACAGACTGATATATTTCAAGTGTTCACTCCTTTTAATGTTGATGACTATAACTGACAACTAATGAAAACCCCAAAATCAGTATCTCAGAAAATTAAAATATTGTGAAAAGGTTCAATATTGAAGACACCTGGTGTCACACTCTAATCAGCTAATTAACTCAAAACACCTGCAAAGGCCTGTAAATGGTCTCTGTCTAGTTTTGTTGGCTACACAATCATGGGGAAGACTGCTGACTTGACAGCTGTCCAAAAGACGACCATTGACATCTTGCACAAGGAGGGCAAGACACAAAAGGTCATTGCTAAAGAAGGCTGGCTGTTCACAGAGCTCTGTGTCCAAGCACATTAATAGAGAGGCGAAGGGAAGGAAAAGATGTGGTAGAAAAAAGTGTACAAGCAAT
Organism: Tiaroga cobitis; assembly: GCA_030578255.1. Classification (NCBI taxonomy): domain Eukaryota; kingdom Metazoa; phylum Chordata; class Actinopteri; order Cypriniformes; family Leuciscidae; genus Tiaroga; species Tiaroga cobitis. The sequence goes on from CM060592.1 coordinate 25,257,994, forward strand.
AGGGATAACCGCACCCTGGAGAGGATTGTGAAACAAAACCCATTCAAAAATGTGGGGGAGATTCACCAAGAGTGGACGTGCGCTGGAGTCAATGCTTCAAGAACCTCCACGCACAGACGTGTGCAAGACATGGGTTTCAGCTGCCGCATTCCTTGTGTCAAGACACTCTTGAACAAGACACAGCGTCAGAAGCGTCTCACCTGGGCTAAAGACAAAAAGGACTGGACTACTGCTGAGTGGTCCAAAGTTACGTTCTCTGATGAAAGTAAATTTTGCATTTCCTTTTGAAATCAAGGTCCCAGAGTCTGGAGGAAGAGAGAAGCACAGAATCCACGTTGCTTGAAGCCCAGTGTAAAGTTTCCACAGTCAGTGATGGTTTGGGGTGCCATGTCATCTGCTGGTGTTGGTCCACTGTGTTTTCTGAGGTCCAAGGTCAACGCAGCCGTCTACCAGGAAGTGTTAGAGTACTTCATGCTTCCTGCTGCTGACCAACTTTATGGAGATGCAGATTTCATTTTCTGGCAGGACTTGGCACCTGCACACAGTGTAGCAAACTCGCAAAAAGCAAACTCGCCTGACCTAAACCCTATAGAAAATCTATGGGGTATTGTGAAGAGGAAGATGCGATACGCCAGACCCAACAATGCAGAAAAGCTGAAGGCCACTATCAGAGCAACCTGGGCTCTCATAACACCTGAGCAGTGCCACAGACTGATCGACTCCATGCCACGCCGCATTGCTGCAGTAATTCAGGCAAAAGGAGCCCCAACTAAAGGCCACTGCACACTGAGTACGAAATTTTCATATGCGTTTTTTTCGTGTTCGTCAGCCTAAAAATTCGTCACGCACAGAAACCTTGCACACTGAGTCCGATGCGTATTTATTAAACCTTTGCGCAAAAAAATGCAAAAAATACAAAACAGATTCGTCAAGCAGTGAGGATGATTTTACAGCTCTCTTCTTAAACAGAGAAAAAGAAAGAGGAATTATTGGGTCCATCCAATATTGAGATTGTGCCGAATGGAAGGAGAGCTCCTTATCAAGGAGTTGCGAAATTATCACGAGCGATTCAAAATTTACCTCAGAATGTCAGTGGAACAGTTTGATGCTTTGCTAGCGATACTGGAGCCACATATTAAAAAGAAGACCACCAATTTCCGTGAACCAATAGATTCTGAACAGAGACTGACAGTGTGTCTAAGGTATGGACACACACACACACACACATTTTGTTTTTCATTCAGTACTTTGTGCTGTGAGACAAAGTGTATCAACTTGTCAGACGCCATTCTGGATTTTGTCGTTCGCTTATACGGTGGATCTGAATTGTCAAAAAACCTCTCAAAATGCTGGCTGTGGATACGAAAAACGCAGAAAATCGAACCCAATCCGATTTTTTTAAATTACGGACGAAAGTTTCGTTGCCAGTGTGATTGACATAACGAGAGGTCGAATTTTTTTTTTAACGTGCAAAAATTTCGGATGCGAATTTCGGACTCAGTGTACAATGGCCTTAAGTATTGAGTGCTGTACATGCTCATACTTTTCATGTTCATACTTTTCAGTTGGCCAACATTTCTAAAATCCTTTTTTTGTATTAGTCTTAAGTAACATTCTAATTTTCGGAGATACTGAATTTGGGATTTTCATTAGTTGTCAGTTTTAATCATCACAATAAACATTTGAAATATATCAGTAGTGTAGTGTAGTGAATGAAATCCAAGTTTCACTTTTTGAATTGGAATTACTGAAATAAATAAACTTTTTGATGATATTCTAATTATATGACCAGCACCTGTATATCTCTGCATCAGAACATCGTATAGAGATGGGGGTTGGCTCTTTTGACTCATGCTAGCAAACCGGAGTTCCAACATGCTACACATGCTAGCTGTGAATAGCAACATCATGCTAATAGCGATTAGGTAAGTGCTAAATCATGCCAAGAAAATGCTGAGAACTCCAATAGTGACCATCTGTGACAACTACTAACCACCTAGTAACACCATAGCAACCACCCAGAACACCCTAGCAACCGCCTAGCAACCCCCCAGAACACACTAGGAGCCACCTATCATCACCTTATCAACCACTGAGAATACCCAAGCAACGACGTAGCAACCACAGAATACCCTAGCAACCGCATAGCAACGCCCTAGCAACCGCCTACCAACACCATAGCAATGACCCAGAACACCCTAGCAACCGCCTGAACACATGAATAAGCCATATCTCAGCACCAGAACATCATACAGACATGTTTGTTGGCTCGTATGCAATCATGTACCACACCCTAGCAACCGAGTGGCGCGTTTTGCCACTACAAGCACCCACTCACATTTTCTTCTGGAAATGTACATTCTATGGCCATCTTGAAAATGGTCGCCATCTTGAATTTTTGAGTGGCATACACCTTTTTCCATGATAATGTTCCTTGAAGAATATTTGTACCAAATTTCATGATAGCATCACCATTTGAAAAAAGGATGTAAGGATTGACGAAAATGGCGGCCATCTTGAATTTGAGGACAAGCACTGTTTTCCAAAAAAAACCATTCTGAAGAGAGTATTTTCACAAAATGTTATGCCTACATCACTGTTTGAACGATTAACATAATGAGCATTTGACAGAAATAGCAGCCATCTTGAAAAAATGGCCGCCATGTTGAATTTTTTGGTGGCCAACGCCTTTTTCCCAAAAAATTACCCTTGGAGAGTATCTGTGCCAAATTTCATGCTTCTACACCAATTTGAACGATTCTCTTGAAACATGCCATTAATCTGCTGCACTAATATAAAACTTGTTGAAATGTTTTCAGTGTCAGCATCAGTTCTTTTTGAACAGTTTCATCTCATTTAAACAAAACCGTGATAATATTGATAATCACGATAATTGTGGACACTATAATCGTGATATGAAAATTTCATACCGTCCCATCCCTACTTACTATAGTAATAACTATAGTAAGTAGTCAATTATGCATAATTACAAGTATACTTACATGTAGTAACATGTAACTGTCACCTTAAAATAAAGAGTTACTGTACTTATCTTATTTTCAGGGGTGAGACTCATGATTTCATTGGCGTGGCAAAAACGGTAAATAATAATAATAAAATCCTGCTTCAAATCTAAAATTTGCATTTAACTGATTGTTACGCACCCTTAGTCTTTAAAGGGGCAACATTGAGCTCGTGATCAGAAGGTTGTGTAATTAAAATGGCAAGAGACGACACAAAGTATTGTGAAAAAAATAATAAAGTACGGTTTATTGTACTTGTGAAATGTTAATGCAAAAGATAAATAGCCTAATAATAATACTACTACTAATAATGATAATAATACTTATTGTGGACACAAAGAAAAATAAACCAAAATATACAGATGGAGAGTTCAAAGTAAATAACCCAAGAGAATATGGACATAAATAGTGAAGGCAAACCAGGGTTGCGTTCAGCGCCGACAAAACGTTGCAGAACGTTTTTTAAACAGAAACGGTGACGCGTTGAACGCACTGTTGCGATGACGCAAGAGTTGCATCTACGGCAGCTGAGAAGGCTTTTTGTGTTCTTTGTGAAGAATTTTCGGAGCCTGACGAAGTCGGTATAAATATGTTTAATACTACAAAATATGCCTGATGTTACAGTTACTGCACTTGCCGCCCAGAACACAAGAGAACATCCCAATCGAGTAAAGGGATTTGTGGAAACTGAAATGGAAGCACATCTTACCTAATAAAGACTAAAACACATCTATTTAGCCTCACATACTGACTTTATTTGTTGCTCATACTGTTTTATTAATACCCTGTATTTTCTTTCTCATTTTTAGGAAAAGCACTACATGCATTGTTTATTTCTATGCCAAATGTCATACACTTGCAATGAAACTAAAAATATAAACAACTACATCATTATGTTGACATCCTATATGTTTACAATAATACTTACGACAAACATGTCTAATAATATCCTCAGTTGTTGCGTATCTTACGACAAACATGTCTTTTAATATCCTCAGTTGTTGCGTATCGAACATTTGTAAATTACTTCCATTGTGCGCGTTCTCTTTAATACCGTGTGCTTTATATACATGTTGCTGCTGATTGGACTGCAAATCTGACACGCCCACCAAACAAGAGAAAACGCATCTCAAACCCCGTTGCACAGAAACATGACGTTCAACCCGGAAACCGTAGCAAAACGTTGCGCACCGTTGTGATCTTGAACGTGCATGCGCAGGGTAAGATTTGTGAAAGTGTGCATAAGATTGCAAGCGTAAATTAAATTTGCATGCGTAAGAGAAGATTTGTAAAGGTGTAAATTGTGTTTCAAGCGTAAGAAAAAAAAAACTGCAACATTTTGCTGATTTTCGTAAGTGTAATTAATGTATTGTGAAACTGCAGCTTCACGTTTACGCAAAATAAACATGATCTGTACTCTTCTGACTTCCATTTTTCCGCGCTTACACTTTTGGCACGGTTTTTGCGCACAAATGCGGCCAAAAGCATTGCAAGCCTGTGAACAGCTATTTGCAACCGAAAACAACAGAGTCAGGGACTGCAAAACAGATTGATCGCGTAAAATTAAACTTTGTGTAAATAAATCAACTGTTGCAAATGTCTAAATGACTTATTGTGTACATGCGGCAAAAAAATTCCCGAAATAACCCGATTTGTACAGTTGCGTCTTTCTTTTACCCGCGCTTCCAATTTTGGCACGATTCTCTCACTGAATGAGTTTTGCAAGCGCGAAGAGGAGGGCGGGTCCACCTTCATCATGCAGCCAATCAGATGAGCTTCTCGCTGACACTCGATTTACTCTTATCTGATTGGTTCAATAAACACGTCAGTCTTCAGAACGCATATTTAAAAAAATATTCTAAACAATTCAAGTTTGTACTGTTGGGTTACTTTTAAAACATTTGATGAAACTGAAATAAAAAATAAAAAAATGTAAATTAACAATTTTTTCAAAGATAAAGGCCAAAATATGTTTGCAGTTACATGTTAACAAGGTCATACTCAGGTATATTTAGGCTAAAAAAAAAACAAAAAAAAAAACAAGAGTAACACAAAAAATCTAGCTTGTATATTGTTGTGTTACTTTTGACCCACCTGTGTGTTACTTTCGTCCCAACTGATGGGGTCGAAAGTAACATGAGCAGTCTTAAGTTCAAAGTGAAATTATACTGAAGTTGTTCTACATTTTTACAAAATTCCACCTGGTATTGATAGACCACACTTGTGAGTGACTGACCACCGCAAAATTATGTCTCTGTCTAAACCATCATCTTTTAAAATTATGTTTTTCTGAAAAATGGTACTTTCGCCCCCGCTCTCCCCCTACACAATAAATCATTTAGACATTTGCAACAGTTGATTTATTTACACAAAGTTTGATTTTACGCGATCAATCTGTTTTGCAGTCCCTGATTTGTGCGCAAAAACCATGCCAAAAGTGTAAGCGGCGGAAAAATGGAAGTCAGAAGAGTACAGATCATGTTTATTTTGCGTTAACGTGAAGCTGCAGTTTCACAATACATTAATTACACTTACGAAAATCAGCAAAATGTTGCAGTTTTTTTTTCTTCTTACGGTTGAAACACAATTTACACCTTTACAAATCTTCTCTTGCGCATGCAAATTTAATTTACGCTTGCAATCTTATGCACACTTTCACAAATCTTACCCTGCGCATGCAATTCATTATGACATCATTTTACCTTCATAGTGCCCCTGGTGTTTGTATACATCGAGTTTGCTAAGTGTTGCTTTGTGTACGTCACATGACATATCACCTGTCCGAATTTCTCTGGGTAACCTCAAAACACGCCATCATGGCAGAACACATTACACTTGGTAACCTCAAAACACGCCATCATGGTAGTACACATTACACTTGGTAATCTAAAAAAAACACGCCATCATGGCAGAACATACATTACACTTGGTAATCTCAAAACACGCCGTCATGGCCGAAAGAAAAAACAACAGGACAATGTCTGTAACAGAAAATAACAAACACAAAAAGCGACAAGCAGAGCGGCAGAAAGAAACAGGCTGACATGCGTTCTTCTCAGCTTCCTTTTAAACTCGCGTGGTAAACCTGATAGGTTGCGGGAGGAAAGATGACTTCACGACGTAGATGATGATTGATATCTCTCTCAGCCAACAGCGGACGAGTGGTGACGCAAGCCTAGGAATGTGATCAACAGTAGAGAAAGAGAAACAAAAGAAAACATATGCGCGAGACCACAGGGACGTAACACTGATCATGTGTGGAATACCTTCACACATAGGCTAAACAAAAAAAAATTGATTCATTGATTGTTTTAGTTGTTTTCGTGATTTTAGTTAACAGTAAAATCAGACGTAAAAACAGTAACCGTTGCGCTCGTTTCTCGCTCAGTCTGCTGTGTTTTAAATGCTCGTAGCTGCTTCATCTTGCTATGGCAAACCGTTTTGACTTTTATTCATTCGCAGGATATGAATTCTTGATATCAATAATTCAATTATCACTAGTAAAAATGCTAATTATTGATATCAGGAATTAGGATTTCTACTAGTGACAATGGCAATTTTTGATATCATTAGGCTAACATTTCCACTAGGAAAATATTCAATTCTTGATATCTGTAATTGTACTATTTTCATTAGTTAAATGCCACCATAGGCTACCATTCAAATTCACTTGTTGATATCAGGAAATTATTTCTTAGTAGTTGAAATTCCAATTTCACATATCAGAAATACAATTCTTACCTGTAAAATTTTTTATATCAATAATTACATGGTTACTAGTAAAAATATAAATTCCTGATATCAAAAACTCAATTTTCACTAGTTGAAATGTTACTTCTGGATATCTGTAAATGTATTTCAACATGTTACATTTATTTATTATATTTTAAAATGTATTTTTTTTTATCAATCATAATGAGAGTAATTTCAGAAATCTAAAATGGCTCTCTTACTAGTAAAATCACATTCGTGATATCAGAAATTAACATTGTCACTAGTGACAATCTGGCAAGCCGTTTTGACTTTTAATCATTCGCGGGATATGAATTCTTGATATCAACAATTCAATTTTCACTAGATAAAATGCTAATTCTTGATATCAGGAATTGGATTAGTAACTATGGGAATGTTTGATTTTAGTGAAAATACAATTACAGATATTAAGAATTATTTTGTACTAGTTGGAATTTAATTATCAAGAATTCGTATTTCTGCGAGTGATGACGTCAATGTTGATATCAAGAATAAAACTTGACTAGTGGAAATTAAATTAGATTTCTTTAGTAATGACAATTGTTTTACTTTAATTTTTTCAACTTTTACTCCTAGTGGAACACAAAATGTGTTATGTTTTTCATTTTTTCCATATTTAGGTCAACAAATGATAATTTGTGCTCAAGACTGTTGGTATAGTGATATCATGTTGTGATTAGTCTCGCGTAGCCAGACCTTCAGACTGACGGCTGAAGGTCTGAAATTCATAGCAGCTTTCTTTGGCCAAGGCCCGCCCATAAGGCCGTTTGACCGACATGTAAAACAACCAATTACAGTTCGTTTCGTTCAGCGTCACGTTTCGGTGCGTGGAAATGTCCCCACAACAACAGACCTGCGTGCAACAAGTCAGTCAGCATAGAAAATCAAAGAAGGAGAAGAAAACTTCAAGAGTCTTTCCCGTGAACCTCGCATACTTTTGAGAATTCTACGTCTAGCTGAGCTTGATAAATGCTCATTGTCACTCATGTAAACACAACAGTTTTTCTTCCGCAATCACACGTCTGCGCTTTGTTTCCCGGCGGACCGAAAATAAACGCGACACTCGCGCCCCCCGGAAATCCGATAAAATTCAACCAATCAGATGACGACTTCGACATTCCTGAAGTGTTTCCAGTTAAGTGTACCATATGCATCAGACGTTTAGCCAACGTTCCGTGGGCGTGACGTCTGAGGCTGAGATTATGTTGTGATAGACGTCATGGCTGGTTCCTGTTATCATATCTCCTATGAGCAAGAGAATGCACTGATATGGACATTGTAATAAGAGCTACAGGACTGCACTTCATAGTCCATTTAATGAGACACTTCCCAGCACTGGCACCGAGATGACACAGTGTGAGAGGAGCTTAAGTAGGAGGACACTGTAAGAGGGTATTAATATGACTGATACTGTAAACCTCAAGGACTTCCACAAGTCAAACAAACTGATATTAGGTGGCTCTGACCTGGACCTAGAACAGATATCTCAACAAAACATTATCTTAAATACTCAGCATGCACATAAACAGGATGTGGCTTTAACATCATTCCGACGTGAAAATCCAGCTGGCATTGTTGTTAGCATATCCACACAAACGGAAATAACACAGAGAGACAAACACAAAACACCGGTTCTTGACAGTACTATGAACATACAGAATCGATCTGGTGACAAATTATATTAATACTTTGCATAATCAAAGTAACCAAAGTAACCTAACTGGCGTAACCGGGTAACTGATACCCATCTCAAGAATATTCCAAGCCTAGTCAACTAGAAGAACTGCCTCGGAATAACACATTCATCTCATTAGCTCCTTCACACCCTCGCAAGCTTCTTGGGAATGGCTTGTGTCATTCTCAGAGGAGCTTGGTAACACAAAAACACTTAGTGAAGGATGATTTCCATATGGATGTCACGCTATATATATAAAAAATTGGCAGCAGGTGGAAGCTTCTAAGAGTTAATATTTTAACATTATGACTGTGAATGCATAAACTGGGGCAGGGAAGTATTATCAGACAAACCTTAAGGTCAACATCAAGTTACTTTATCTCAAGTTTTAGACATACTGTGAACTATTAAGTGATGCATGTTTCTGCAAAGAAAGCAAATGTTTGTCTTTGTGATTCTTGCTCTCCCTCTAAAACGCTATAAGGAATAAGTGGTCGTTACCCCTCGGGTGTGCATTATTTTTCTAATAATTCAACGGCCTGAAGTAAATTATTCCGCTTATACTACAGTTACCACACCTCAAAACATTGTTCAGATGATGCATTTCAAGACGTTTGTCAAGTTTGTGTCATTAAAACGCTCTTGCATGTAGGACTAATTTCTTACGCATCTAATCCACTGATCTATATAATGACTGGATAGCTCATGACGTTCTAAACTGCCACCAGGCAGTGAAGCCACCGGAAGTGTTCGAGCGGCCATCTTACGATTCCCTACCAGCAGAGGGCTCCAACGGCCGTTATGCAGAGATCGCTAGCTCCGACGGCACTTTTAAGATGACTCGCTGTGCATCAACAAGTGTAAAACGAAGATCACAAAAGGATCTTGAAAAACTGCTCACAGGTTGTACTTTAAGCCCATATATAGTAATTTATATGCACAATTGTCGCTATTTCCGTGTTGTTTAAAAAAAAATGTATAGCCTGCTATGTGTTCTTTCCTACATTCTTTCACAGACGTATTCAAGCTTAAACCCAATAAATGTATTATTCAATGCATTACTTCTTACAAATTTTATTAAATGCATTTATTTAATATTTTCATGTCAATCCGTGTTCAGTTTGACCACGAATCATGCGCTGTCACTTTAATTCAGCGCCTGCAGCACAAACGATCTCTGCACGCACCGCACTTGGACCTGTTGACATGGGTATGGTAAAAAAAAAATGCACTGCAAACAGAGTAGGCCTATGTGTAAACCCCTTATTTACACTGCACACATCTGCGGCGCATTACGGCTCCGACAATGTTTTATTCCTACCTTCACGCGGTGTCAACTCACACCAGGAGCATTTCCACGTGATTTGCCGATTTGTGGGCGCGATCAGCTCCGGTAGCCGTGTGGCGCCGCAGACGTGTGCAGTGTAAATAAGGGGTAAATAAGAGGTGAAACAGGAATACAATAACCCATACAATTTGTATTATGCATTTCCTGGACATTTTCTTGCTAACTAATCAAATACTTGAACAGACTACTGATCTATCTGTAAAACACAATCAGAAAGAGCTAAATTTTAAGTTCACAATTCACATATACTTAATTTTTAGTAAGCAGGAATAATTTCCGACTTTAAACAAATACTCATTTAAATGCTTAGGATGTTTGCGTTGTAAGACTGTTCAGGGAGACTTTAGATTTAAATACGGTGTCTCGTTATGCAATGTTTTCTTAGTCAAATCATACAATTTCCTATTGATTCAATAGAACGCGTGAGCTCACTAGGGAATCATTAGTGATCTAATCCCATGCCTCCGTTGCTAATTCCAAAACGTCATTTTAGAGTTAGTAACGGAGGTTTGAGCCGATAGCAGACTAATGATGGGGACACACTTACGACTTGCTGAAACATCCGAAGACTGACTGTTTCCATCGACTATAGCAGGTCTTAAACACCAACTGTGAACACAGACTGAACGCCCTGAACACGCGTTTGGTCATGATCAGTCATAAGTATCAAATTACATTCATAACTGGCCTTTAAGTGTGTCCCGGCTTTATACAGTTATTAATGCAGCTATCAGAGAGAGAGAGAGAGAGAGAGAGAGAGAGAGAGAGAGAGAGAGAGAGAGAGAGAGAGAATGTTGCCTATTCAGTCAGCCTATTCAGTTTAATTTTCTATTTAGCCAATTATAGATAGAATACATACTTTATTTATTAAAATTAAACTGTATGTGTCCATTGATTGTGAAGTTAGACATAGAAAACTGCAGATCAAGCGCATGCATGGGGCGCATGTTTTTTCTTGTTATGAATAGAGTGCCGAAGTGATGACGTCACTTTGTAGGACAACTCGGAAGCTAGCGGCGCATGGGTTCCCTCGATCGAAAAGCTATGCATTTTCCCCATAGACTTTTGGAAAATCGCAAAAAATAAGATATGTGTTTAACGAAGAGTTGTGACCCTTACACGTTTTGTCTATCAAGATAATCTTTACAAGTTAATCCAAAATTTATACATTTTAAAGTTTTTAAAAAACACAAGCAGACACATTAAAGTTTAAAAAAACACAAGCAGGTTATAACTGTGTGTTCTATGTCATAGATCAAAACGTGAAAATATTTAGAGGCTTTGTTCACCACAGACCTTATTTCAGGCGATTTAGCAAAAACCCATTCAAAAATCCCATAGACTTTAGAGCGAGGGAACCGGGAGTGCTAAAATGCTAACTCACTTCCGCATTTTGGCCTACAGAGTGACGTCGTAACTTCGGCACTCTACTCTATTGTATCCTATTTTCCGTTATTACAGTTAACTACGCGAAGTGATATGGAACTGTAATGTGGTCAAACCTGCCTGGAACTACTTTAGCCGTGCGTTTCCCTGAAAATAATTGCATACCTTAGAACCTTCTCAACCAATCAGAATCAAGCATTCAACAGTCATTTAAGCCATGTGACTTCGCGTCATCAGCTGAGGGGGCGCCAGTGTCAGGACAGAGAACAGAGGAACACAATAACGCCATAACTCCCCACCCTTTAAAAAAAAACCACTGACTTCAGAACGATAGACCTGAAAGTGCCATGATTATTAGATGACACTGTAACTGTTCATGTTCTCAGATTCAGACTTATGCGTTTTTTGGCAACGCTATTAACCCCAAAATTAATCCGTGTAATTTGAGTAATCAATAAACAAAACCACAATACTAAAAGTAACAGTCGTTAGTGCCTTAAAGGTGGGGTATGTGATTTTCTTTTTTGACCATTTTTTCAAAATCACTTGAAATCCTATTCCTAACCCACTTACAGCCACTGAGTTAGAAGCACTGAAATGAAAATTAAGCAATTTAATCATCTGTGGAACGGGCAGGACTCGAAAAACTCCAGCCAATCATTTCCAAGACCACCTAGAATCATTGGACTGTAAGTGCGTCAATCAAACGGTCGTACCACTCCCCCCCCTCTTCGAATGGGTGGAGTGGGTGGAGTCAGGGCCAGTGTTGGAGGAAAGAAGGTAGGACCTTTTGAGTTGTGTATTTTCAAAATCTGCCGGCCGTTTTGCAAATCCCATACCCTACCTTTAATAAACTTGATAATAGTTTATTTAGCTGGATATTCAACTCTGTGCTAGCTGCATTAAACTACTGTAAGTCTTTTATTTATTTTCAGATTATTCTAGTGTTAAGACATTAACAATAGTCAGTTGTACAAATTATTAAATAGAAATTTTATAAAACTGTAACCACATTTTACTGTTAAAGCCATGGATTTTTGAGTGTTTCCGAATGACATTGCAGCGTTCAGGTGGTTCAAATCGAAGCTCTAATGAAATGCAAGTTGTAATTACGAGTTCTACGAAGATGTGAATGCTTCTTGTAAGTCAGATTATCGTAAAGCAGTAATTTCTACGTGCCGTAATGAAACTTTTTACCATTCAATAAATTGTCAATGTATAATTTTTTTTCCAAACCAGTTGACGTTAGTAAATCCTGGTTTAATTCACTTCATGTTGACTTTAAACATTGTAAATCATTTGCAAAGAATGTGTATGCAGGCTGTGACATGAAAACACACTCAAAAGAGGCTAAAATGAGACAAACAACAAATGTTCAGGGGGAGGAGACATTGCTTTTAATTAAAAAATAAAGATTTTAGCCTTAAATTAACAATGGATCTATATTCCAAGACAAAGGAGTGTAATGCCTACTGCTCAAAACAACTAAAGACAAGGATCTGTAATGCTATACAGCTAAAGGGATCTCCACAAAACGTTTTTTTAAAATAATGTAGGTGATTCAAAAGAGGCGTCTCTTTTAGGACTCTCTAAATGGAGTGCCTCGAGACGTTGCCTTCCCTGCCTTAGGAACTATAAAACTCACAAATGAAAAAAAGAAAACCAAACATGTGGATAAGTGCACCACTTTGACCATGACTGGTCACAAGTCACTCTTACCTGTGTTGGCATAGTAATGCAACTAAGAGTAGAAAAAGTAGAGAAAATCTGCCTTCAACATATATAAATACTTCTTTTTACAAACAAAGTTAATCCAGAACTAATGTGCGATTAGGAAACTGGCATTCCTTGCACTTAAACGGAAATATAAATTAAATAAAAACAAAATCCAAAGCTGCTGTATCCACCTACTTATGAGAGTATAAAGCTAGTTTCCTATAACGTCCCATGTTAACAGTAGATCACACATGAGAGCTGCCCGTACTAAGACAAGATTCATCCATGAGATTCAGATATTGCAAAGCACTTTAAGACCTACAAAAGGTCAGTGGGACGGCGCATCCCCGCTGACTAAAGATTTGTCTGATGGTGTAAAGGTCTGTTCATGTGCGGTCAGACGGTGGGTCTGCAGAAGGAGATTTAAAAAAAAAACAGTTGAAACATTACCGCCCCATGACTTAAGACAGTAGGAGTCCGAGAGCCGCTGAGCCTGAGGCGGTTGTGTGCCGTCCGAACAAACAAACACTCTTACACAAGACATTCCTAGCATTTCATCTCTCGTACTCTCAATTGTGCTGCCCGAAGACCGCTCACAGCAGGATCATTTCAATGAGAATTAATACTCAACCTGAAGGTCTAAAACATGATCTTGTTTTTTTTTTTTAGAAACAAAGGCCGGTGGTGGACATGTATTTGCAGTTGTCCGATCATGTGATGATGTGTTTGTCCACTCAAACTATTGAGGCGTCTGGTCCAGCCTGTTTTTCTGTTTGTTATGTTGTTAGTGGTGCTAGCCAATTGATCAGTTTGTTGAAGATATTGTTTGTGAGAACGTTACTCCATGATGGTTCTGTAGATGACCGGTTCGATGTAGTCCTCCCTATAACGGGAGTTGATCACCCGCTGTCTTTTCGAGTCTTGCTTCACATCCTTCTCCACAAACACCCCTTTGAAGCGCATGTCCGACGCCACAGACTAGAGACAGAAATAAAATGTATAATGTGTGTTAAACCACACGGTGTTCAGTAGCTCTGTGTCATGACAGGCTAAGGTTACTGTAGTGGTTAGAGAGTTCAAGGTAAAGGCGTTTTGTAATAAGTTTCTCAATGATATACCGCACACTTAATGAAGCAGAGCTGGCAGGAAATCACTCACCAGGCGGCCTTTAACACGTTTGGGCAGCTCCTCGTCCAAACTGTAAACGTCTTCCCTCTTTACAGTAAGCTGAGAGTCATCTTCAAATTCCACCTGGAAAACAATTAAAAGAGACATTTTATTTCAGCGTTACAAAAGTCCACTTTAATTTCTCCTCAGATGAGCTGCGAATGAAGCCATTATAAAATTATATATATTGCTTTACAACAGTAAACAGTCTACAGTTACATTTACATTTATTCATTTAGCTGACGCTTTTATCCAAAGCGACTTACAATTGCTATATATGTCAGAGGTCGCACGCCTCTGGAGCAACTAGGGGTTAAGTGTCTTGCTCAGGGACACATTGGTGTCTCACAGTGGATTCGAACCTAGGTCTCTCACACCAAAGTCATGTGTCTTATCCACTGCGCCATCACCACCCCACACAGTTACGCTGTCTTCAGGTAATGTTGGAATAATTGTTTTTCGAGTGTGACTGTACAACCAGTTTGTATGTATATTGTGTACTTTTGATGAAGGACAGTTATAATGATCGCCAGAAAACACTACTCATTTAGCTGGGTAATGACGCGGCATGGTTGGGTGACAAAACTACTTTTTCTGTCATTCTCTGTAATGGTAATTTTGGCGGTACATTTGTGTTCCGAAGATGAACAAAAGTCTTACGGATTTGGAACAACTTGAGGGCGAGTAAATGACAGAATTTTCATTTTTGGGTGAACTATCCCTTAAAGGCCTGTTCACATCAAGGACGATAAGTATACTAATAAAGATATAGTTAAAAAATACTATTTCGTTGTAAATAAAAAAAGAATAGCAGAGTCCACACCAGAAGTATAACGATAATGGCAGAGAGGAACGATATCCCTGGAATCACTTTCAGAATCTTTTTTTCCCAGCTGATGCATGATAAAAACATTGACAGCCAATCAGAATCCATTCTGCTTTAAAGAGCTTGCACATATAAAGCAACAGATGACAAACCTGCAGTGCTTAGAATAAACAGGACGATATCGTCCGCTGGTGTAGACTAATATAGTTACCGCTAGTTATTGACTAAAGGCCGGTTCACACCAAGAATAATAAGCGGAAAAAAAGCAAAACTACCCAATGTGTCCATCTTCCAAAACTAAATATCTTAAAACATGCCATATCATCATGTTGACTTGAGCAACATTTTCCTGGCAGCCTCAGGCTTATGAACCATAGTACATTTTTTTTTTATTCTGATTACACTACCATTCAAAAGTTTGGGGTTGGTGTGTTTTTTTTTTTTAATGTTTAGAATGAAGGCTGCATTTATTTGATTAAAATACAGAAAAAAGTAATATTGTGAAATGTTACATTTTAAAATAATTGTTTTCTATTTTGATATCTTGTAAAATGCCATTTATTCCTGTGATGGCAACGCAGAACTTTCAGCATCATTCCTCCAGTCTTCAGTGTCACATGATCCTTCAGAAATCAATTTAATAGCTGATTTGGTGCTCAAGGAACATTTATCATCAATGTGAAGTCAGTTGTATGGCTTCAACATGTGGAAACCATGATACTTTTGTTTCAGGATTCTTTGATTAATAGAAAGTAAAAAAAAAACGGCATTTATTTAAAAAAAAATCGTTTATAAAATTATAAATGTCTTTAATATTAATATTAAATTGATCATATTGACAGTATTGACAATAACAGTACACATCAACAGTAGATTTTAATAACAGTAGTTTTATCATGTTGCCGTTTTATATAAAAGCAATAAGCCACCGGAGTCAGTGGGTTACAGTGATTTTACCATGGGTAAGGAGAGTACCCATGGTAAAGGGGCCTACTGCTGAAATTTAAGCCTACTGCATGACCCGTCATAGCTTATTTCCTCAATAATTGCAACGACAACGAAGGTCAGTGTCATGAAAAAAAAGTCCAAAACGGGCTCCATCAAAAATATGACATTATATGTATGTGAATAGATATGGTAGTGCATGTTATGATATTAAACTTTAACAGTGTACAGTACAGATTTTTAGTCGGGTCTTTTTACAGTAACACTATCCTATACACTGCAAACAGTGATCCTACTGTTACACACGCTATCTACTTTGCAGTGTCTGAAGTTGAACTCTAACCCAAATTGTGTGCGCAATTGTGTTTGTTGTCCTCTGACCTGGTACATTGGGATGATATGGTCAGACACAAATTTGGCTCCATAGATCAGGCCATCTGTCCAGCGTACTTGAACTACGTCGCCCTCTGACGGTGGACCGAGCTTCAGACAGTCTCTATTCTGAGAAATAAAGACCGGCACTGCTTCAGTACACTGTGCATTTGATCACTAAACATTGTTTTGAGCTGCATAGCCCCTCACATACCACTATATCCTCTGGGAAGAGGTTGTCACTGAATGAGCCATCATCGAAGATAACCTCGTAGAAGGTGGCTTTGGTCAGCTCAAGCACCTCACAATGGTAGTATCGCATATTTCTGTGCTTGCAGATCACTTTCTGCCCCTTCACCAACTCCCGCATTGATGCCTTGTTGCGCTGCAGAAGATGACATCAGACATCTAAGATAACATCTAACACACATCTTTTGAAGTGTTAACAATAGTCCACGAACATACTTGGCTTACAGCAAACACATTGCTTATACTTAAAATGCGTATACATACTGGCTCAAAGATAATAATTCCACCCAGCTGAAACACCCAGACAGACCAGTTACTGTAAAACTCTTGTTTAGTGGTTCTTTATTAGTGGTTTAGTGGTACTACTTGTGCCAAGTTTTGAGGAATTTATTTTTATGAATTATGTTTGTTTCATATTGTTTTGAAAAACCAAAAAAAAAATTAAAAAAAAATTAATTAATTAATTTAAAAAAGACTAAAATGTAATGTGGTGTAACCATGGAGTAATATTTTCCCTTTGTCCAAAAAAGTATTTGGAGAGTCACACTCCATGGCATTTTACAACCATACAATTTACAATTCATAAAAAGATCAAATAATCAGATTTTTAAGAGATTATAGTACATGGCCTTGACCCACAGTAATGAGAGTCTGCAGGGGTCCTCTCTATTATTTCATTTCCTTTACATATTTTAGTATTCTGCATGTCTATGGTTTAATCAGCAGTAAAGCAGATTTGTTCAAATATTTTTATTTCAAATAAATAAATAATATAAGATTATCCCTGACTGCTTAAGGTTTTCTTCTCAAGAATTTCACACTTTTAAAGTTGAAAGTTTTCATGAAATTAAAGTAACAACAGATTTTTTTTCTTCTTCATAGTGATGTACAGCAGAATAAAACAGATTATAGAAAAACACAAAAATCAATTGGTTATTGTTGCCTGAAGCGAGGCAGATCTGAATGCAAAATTGAGGTCGATTAAAAGAAAGGGACGGGTTTAATGAGCCTAAAATTATTAAGTTTGTGTACATGACCAGAGAGAAGTCTGTCAATTCAATGGAAGATCAAGTTATTAAATTTTGATTTAAAGCTGCAGTCCGTAGCTTTTTTTGGGGTTAAAAATTATCCAAAATACATATTTGAGAAAATACATAACCAGCCAGTGTTCAAAACTATCTGCTTGCTTTAGCTCGATTCAAAACGTTAAGCTTGTAATAATGTTTTTAATTCCAGTGTTACTGGTGGATTTCCGCGGGAGATTCGAGCATGTCTTTGCGTCATTACGTCACATCTGTACACATAAAGAAGGAGTCTCGGCTAGTCCGGCTATGTTGCGTGTGAGGATGCTGGAGGTGGAGATTTATAGCCTTTTCTCACAGCACTTGATATAATTAAACTTATCAATTTGATGGCGGATCCAGAAAGGTTCAAACGACAATCACCAGTGATAATGACAACTAGAGATTCACCCGCTGTAAAATGCAAAAGACTTCGTTCAGACTTTGGAGTGGCTACAGAAAACAAGAGACTGCAACCGGACCCATGCGAAAACAAGGATACATATCGGAAGGACATGTAGTCATGCAATGCTGACATTGTTAACATTAACAATTTGAGAACAAAGTATAATTTGCACGGTTTTGCGTGATATGATGACGTATAAGCGATTGTTAGATTTAAATCAGCGCGATTTACTACAATGTCAGATCCAGAACAAAAGTGGATGTTTCTTACTTGTTCAGATGACATTTTCCGGTGAAAATTATTATGTTGGTCATACTTTCAAAAAGAATAATCTGTGATTCTGAATGCCAGTATCCACACTGGCACGGTGACTGACAGCTGCACACTCTCCTCAAACATTGTGTTCATCCGCGCTGTGCCGTGTCGAGCTACAACTCACGTAAAGTTGATAATTCCGCGAAAGACCGGAATTGCAGATTTCGAACAGAGATGGCGACAAAGAGGAAAAACTGCGGACTGCAGCTTTAAAATTACAAGGTGTAATAAGATAACAAATAAATAAAACACATGCATGGATGAATGGTTCACAATAAGATAAATAACAAGCACTCAGAAAATAGGTGAATTTCCATTTCATGCTGACTTCAATGAGGCTTTTTTCTTGATTATAATATCAGGACAGTTGTATCACCCTGATATTTTTTAATGGCAGGCAAATTTGCAGCTAACACGATACAGTTTATATTGGACGTTGGACCTTTGATGTCAACAAGAGATATGGGAAGTATATTTTGATATATTTAGCTAATATTTAGCAATTATACGGATTTATGCATTTTATTATTTCCCTTTAATATTGTTTTCCCCCTATATTAGAACCACCAGTGCAGAGCAGAGGCAGTATACCAGGAAATGAAGGAGAATCTGTCCCATTATCATGCCCTTATTGTGCCATTCAATGTAGTTAAAGGCAAAAACTGTGAAGGGGCTTCTATATGCGTTTCCATTGTTCAGGTGTCATATCCAGACTTTGCCATCACCCTCTTTTCAATTGTATTCTTCCTGAACATGTCTGTATTGTGTACCTCCATTTGGTTGCCGCCCTTGTGTCTCCAGCAGGTGAAGTAAACAACGAATGGCCAATCGTCTGGGTGCATCTGAACCCCGGCTGCCTGTGCACAGGTGGCGTGAAAGGAAGATGAGCAGCGGCCGTGTGAGCACTGCACGCAGCAACTCGAGCTCCTCTTCACCCACTTACGACAGTACTGGCATTTCTGAAAAGGAACCATTGTTAGTCATGCCTTTAACAATAGAAACTTGAGACAGACTTCAGTTAAACAAATTCGGATGAATTAAGAATAAAGCATAAGAAAAGAATCCGATCATCATTGCAACGGGGATATGTTTGCCCGCTGCTGTTCTCAAAATAGCAAAGCTTTTACAGTATTAAGATAATTTTCCAACAAATAGCATGAAAAAATGCTTCATTGTTTCATATAATATTGCATGCACATACATTCTCATTCAAAAGTTTGGGTTCTGTAATATTTATTCATTTTTATGTATTAATTGACTAACCCTAAACCAGTGTTGTGCAAGTTAAAAGTCATTAATTACATCTTCAACAGTGTAGTTAACCCTCAATTGGTCCTTGGGGTCTATATGACCCCAATCGACTTTTCCTTAATAAAAAAAAATGGTTCCCTTCATCTCAGTGGAATAAGATTTTGTGACTTTTCCCACATTATCTATCTATACACACACAAAAAAACTGGGCTTGATTCGGTTGTTCTATAGGTATGTAAAAATTTTTTTTACAAATCTGGTCTTCGGGGTCAATATGACCCCACATTGAAATGAATGGGAAATGCGAAAAAAAAATAAAGAAATTTCTTCATGTGTCAAAAAGAGTCAATAAATCCAGCATAAATCTGAAAATTTTCACACAGAAATGAAGGCCTAGTACTAGAGCATAAATGAGATGTAGAAAAGACATGCTCACTCACACACACACAAACACACACACACAAAAACACACACATGTATGTCTGCCACAGAGAGCATTTTTATAGAATTTGGCACAAATGCAGAACAAAGATATAAAAGGGTGAGACCTAATACATGCACACGGGCATGGACACACACACACACACACACACACGCACACACACACACACACACACACACACACACACGCATTCTCTCTCTCTCTCTCTCTCTCACACACGTATGACTGTCACAGAGAGAATCTGAATCAAATTTGGCTAATGAAATCAGCCACACATGCAGAACACGTGTGAGTGAGACCTAATGCATGCACATGCACACTCACATGCAGAGAGAGCAAGAGAGAGATGAGACAGAGATCAAATACAAATGACCTTTTCAACTTTAGAAAGTTTACGTTGAGCTGGAACTGTGTTTTGAAAACAAAGAAATTGTTCCCACGCAAAGGCTATAAAAGAGGGTCTTTGGTGTCCTGCACACAGTTCATTCTGTGCTGGAAAGATGGCAAAGAGGTACACTCTCCTCGAGACACTGGACTATGTGCTGGATTCCAGTGAAACCGAATCATGCCAGGAAGACACTGAGCCAGAAGACTCTGAGCCAGAGGACTGCAATCCCCCTGAAGAAAACACAGGGTTGGAAGATGAGTTCCAGGAATCGGATGAGGACTGTGAGGAGGAAGATGCAGACCAAACCTTCAGTTCTAAAAATGGGCAAATAACCTGGTCTACTACTCCACCTCCACAGGGGCCAGGGAGAGCTTCAGCTGCCCGAGTTACAAAGCTGACACCTGGACCAACCAGGTACGCATGTTCTCGTGTAGAGGACATAAAGTCATCTTTTTTATTGTTTTTTCCATCAAGCATCCAAAGCATCTTGGTGGAGATGACAAATTTGGAAGGAAAGCGTGTATATGGCTCTGACTGGAGGGATGTGGACTGGACAGATATGGAGGCATTTATTGGGCTGCTCATTCTTGCCGGAGTTTATCGTTCCAACAATGAGGCCCTGTCCAGTTTGTGGGAGGCTGAAACTGGGCGTGCTATTTTTTGTGCTGTCATGACTCTGAAAAGATTTAAAATTTTGTCAAGAGTCATCCGATTCGATGACAGAGCCACAAGATCTGCTCGCCGTGAACATGATAAGCTGGCACC